>JAUPFR010000027.1:4807982-5407982 GCA_036925125.1 Oreortyx pictus
GGCCCCCCCGGCCCCCCCCAGCCCCACCGCGCTCCCAGCCCAGTGATGCAAAGCAGGAGTTGCCATGGCAACAGGTTGGGGAGTTTCAGCTCCTCCTGCAGCAGCAAGGTCAGGAGGGAGGGAATGGGGGGGGGGGAAGGAATGGGGGGGGGTGGGAGGGGCCCACGGATGGGGGGGGGGGGGGGCAGCAAGCCCTGAGCTGGGCTAGGGGCCCCCACTGCTGCTGCTGCCCCCCCCACCCAGAATAAAGGGCGGACCCCCCCAGGCCCCGCTCCCCCCGTGGTGATGGGGGGTCACCGTCCCCACGCTACCACCAACGGAGTGTTGCTCACGGAGGGGGGGCTGCACACATCCCAGCGGGGGGGGGGACACATCCAAGCACACCCTCCCCCTCCCCAGGATGGGCATAGAGACTCTGCACGATGCCACAGTGACAGGAAACCCCATCCCCCCCCTGAGCACGGAGGGACGCGGGCACCGCGGGTACTGCCCCATGTTTTGGGGGGGGGGTCTCAGCCCCACAGAGCCCCCCCCATCCCCAGTGCCGGGGCTGCATCTGCGCGGCAGTGCCATGGCAACGGGCCCTGACCCGCACCGCCAGCCTCATTAATTCCAGCATGGCAATCAGCAGCAGGGCCGGGGGTGGTGGGGAGGGGGGGGGGGCACACTGCGCTGCGGCCCCAACAGCCCCCGCGCTGTGAGCCTGGGGGGGGGGCACGCGTGGCAGTGATGGTGCTGGGGGTGGGGTGCTGAGCAGCACAGGGAAAGGGCCGGGGGGTTTTGGAGGAGGGGGGGGGGCAGAGCATCCTGAAGAGGACACGACCCCCCCCATCCCACAGTGAGACCCCGGCAGCACCACGGACACCACACTGCCTGCCCCCCCCCCCCCCCGGGCACCCCTGCAGGTATCCTGTCTGCCCCCCCCCCACCAGCACAGAGTAACGGAGGGAGGTGGGGGGGACAAACGCTGCGGACCCGGTGGGCTCACGGTGCACATCTGCCAGCAGCTCCTGCGGGGGGGGGGGGGACACTCTCCAGCTGTCCCTATGGATCTCAGTGCGGGGGGGTGCCCCCAAATCCCCCCCACAGCGCCCACACGGCCACGCACATCCCCCTGCCCTCATCCCCATTGATGCCACCCGGTGCTGAGCACCCCATGGGGCGCAGGGTGGCACTGGGGGGGTCCTGAGGTGTGTGTGTGTGTGGGGGGGGGGGCACAGCCCGGCCCATGGGATTACCCCTCCCGGTGCTGTGCAAAATAGGTCAGCGCTGCGCAGGGAGGGGGGGCTGCGCTGCACTTAACCCCCAGCGCGCCGGGTCACTGTGTCCCCGCGTCCCCAGGGCAGCGGCGTGCTGCGGGGGGGTTGAAGGGTTTGGGGGGCATGGGGGTCTGCCCCCCCCAATACTCACGTAGTCGTGGAAGGCTTTGGCCTCACTCGAGTGCTCACACGTCTCACGGCGGTCGGGAGCAGCGCAGTAGAGGTCCCAGAAGACACTGTGGGGGGGGGGACGACACACGAAACATCAGGGACACCCCCCCCCCCCCTCCCCCCCCCCACGGTGTCCCCACATCCCCCCCACAGCGCCATCGGCCCCATCCCAGTGCTATGGGGGGGGAATGGGCTGAGCCCCGCTGCCCTTGGGGCACTCATGAGTGGATGTGGGGTGGGGGGGGTTGGCACGGGGCTGAGCTGTGGGGTGGATGGGGTGGGGGGGTCCTGCCCCCCCCGGCAGCGTGGGGCCCCGCTGCAGTGTTTGCATGGAGACGGTCGCTACGCATCCGTGGCCCAAATTCCTGGGCCCTGACATCAGGGAGCACATCCCGGGGTGGGACAGGGTGGGATGGGATGGGGGGGCCCCACTGCCGCCCCCCCACAGCGAGGTGATGGGGATGGGGGGGTGCGATGGGGCGCAGCAGGGTTGGGGCACAGCGGGGCCGCAGGGGGTGATGGGGCTGAGCCCCCTGTGCCCCCCTCCCACTGTGGGTTATGGGATGCAGCCGTGGCTCCCAGACACCCACATCCTGCACCCACGGGGGGGGATGGTGGGGGCGGGGGGGGGGCACAGCGTGCGGGATTCCCCCCCCCCACAGATCGGGGCTTTGTGCTCTTTGGGGACAGTCAAATTGGATCCAGCTGTGGGGCCGAGCAGCGGGACTGGGTTAAGGGGTTGGGGGGGTGGGATGTGGTAGGAACAGCGGAGCAGCGGTCGCGTGGGGTCTGAGGGGACACTTTGGGGACCCCCCCCGCGCCTCCCCCTCCCCCCCCCCCACTCACCACCACCACGAGTGGAGGAAGCCGGGCGGCTCTCCCAGCGTGATGTTCTTCTCCCATCGGATCTGCAGGGGACAGAGCCACGCGTGGGGACGGTCGGGCACTGTGCCACGGGGGGGGGGGCACGAACTCAGGGACGATGTGACACGCGTGGGGTGCGCGCGAATCCCCTCCCCCCCACCCTTTCCGTCCCCCCCCTCCCCCCCCGGGGGTCTCACCTCGGACAGGAAGGTCTGCGCGGATTTCTGGGCTCCCACGTGCAGGAGGTACTCATAGACGTACAGTGCCAACCTGCGGGGGGGGGACACCGTGACACGGGGACGCCGCGGGGACGGCACCCACGCGGCGCGGGGACGGCGCTGCCGGAGGACGCGGTCACGTGCGCGGCCCCGACGGCAGCGGTCGGGGACGGCGGTGGCCCACGCGTGCCCGCGTCGCCCCGCAGCGCCGGGCAGCGAAGCGTTAATTGCGATTAATCAAAGACACGGAGCGCGGGGGGGGGGGGGGGACCGCAGCGCGGTGGGGGCGGGGGAGCCCTGAAATAAAGGGGAGGGTGCGCGGCGGGGCACGGCACCGCTCCCCACGGGCGACACCGCGTCCCCGGGTGACACCGCGCGCTTCGCCACCGCGGCGGCCCCGTCGGGATGAGGCGACGTGGAGCGCCCACGGGTGACGCGGCGGTGCCACATCCCGCGGGACCGGCGGGAGCCCGACGGACGGCAGCGGCGGTTCCCCGACCCCGCACCGCCCTTCCCGGCGTCCCCACCCGCGCGACACCACCACCCCACGGGGAGCGACGCGGGGACGCCCACGGGGGGGGGGAACAACACTTGGAGGACCCCCACGGCGGACACGCGGAGTTCCCCGCGGGGCACAGCGCGGAGCGGCTGCGGGGATCCCCGCGGGGCCGCGCATCGGCCGGCGCTCCCGGAGCCGTCGGGGGACGTCGATCCCCGCGGTGCCGCGCGGCGCAGTCCCTCCCCCCGCGCGGCGGATCCGCCGTCCCCGGTTCGGTTCCCGCGGCGGAAACCACCGCGAAAACTTCCGCGCGTCGCTCCGTCCGTCCGTCCGTCCGTCCGTCCCCTCCTCACCCCCCCCCCCCCCTCTTCCCACCACACTCCCCCCCCCCCCCTTCCCCCCGCCCCGGGCACTCACTTCTCGCGGGCCTGCCCGTCGGACGGCACTGCGCAGCCCTTGCCCTTGCCGTACATGCTGCACCGTCCCCGCCGTCACCGGCGGCGCTCCGCCGCCATCCCGGCCCCGGCCCCGCGCTGCGCCTCGGCCCGGCCCGGCCCGGGGGACCTTGAAACCGCCGCGCGGGGCCGGGGGTCCCCGCAACGCCGCCGCCGCCGTTCCCTCCCCCCCCCTCCCTCCCCCCCCCCCCTTCACAACCCCCCCCCCCCCCCCCGCTCCCCGCGCTCGGCTGTTCCAGCAACGCCGCCCCCCCCTCCCCGTTCCCCCCCCCCCTTCCCCCCCCCCCCCCGGTTTTCGTCTCTTTCCCAGCGCTGCTCCTCCTCCGCCCGCGCGGCCGCTCTTAAAAGGGCGATGGAAATGTGTGCGTGGGGGGGGGGGGGTCCACCAGGATGGAGGGGGGGGGGGGGGGGGAGGGGAGGTCGCGTGGGTGAAGGTTTGGACGCGAAGGGGAGGGAGTGGAGAAGGACGCGGACACGGGGGGGCGGACGCGCAGAGACGTGAGGGAGAGGAGCGTGGATGAGAGCGGACACGGACGCGAGGAAGTGAAGACGGGAGGGACACGGACACGAGGGGATGGACATTGAGGGGCGGGAAGGAGAGGGACACGGACACGAGGGGAAGGGCCCGGACACCGGGAAGTGACGGGAGAGGACAGCGGCACAGCCACGGAGGGACGCAGTCACGCGGGACGTGGACATGGGTCGCGTTCTGCGCTTCAAAGGGAACTGCCCCAACCCGCGGGGCTCTCTGCCCGTCACCGCCCGTGTTCACGCGTGTCCGTGTCCCCGCGCACCCGCTCGTGCACCGGGCACAGCACCAAACGGCTGCGGGGGGGGCACGGCCGGGGCCCGGCGGGGAGCTTGGAACAGCCGCGGACGGGACACGCGTGTTTGTGCGTGCGCACGCGTGTGCACGTGGACGTGCACGCGGGCGGGTGCGTGCGCGGTGTGCGCGGCGCTTCCCTCGTCAGCCTGCAGGTGTCAGCCGTGCCCGAGCCCTGAGCCGAGACCCCCACGGGCACGCGTGGCCGTGGGGCGCTGCGGGGCCACCCCCACCCGCGGGACTCGGGGTCCACCCGGCGGACGGGGTGGGGCGGGGAGGGGGCAGCGCCCATCACTGATCCAAACCCAGGGCCGGTGGGGGGGGGTCCGGGTGGGACGCGACGTGGGGTCCCCACTGCAGCCCCCGTGGGCTTAGTGTCACCGCAGCCCGGCCCACGCCGTGACATCCCACCCGGACACAGCTCCTCATCCCCACGCGCTCCACGTCACGGACACGTGAGACCGTGGAGTGGCAGTGAGCACCCACCTGGGACCCCCACCCCAATCCCTGGGGCTGGGACCCCCCCCATATGCCACCCCACGCACTGTGCCACCCCACGCACCTTCCTGCCCCCATCCCCAGGTACATCTCCAGGGCCCCACGGCGGGGGCATAGTGCTGCCCACCCACGGGTGGAAGGAGCGTTTCCGAGCTGCACGGTCAGCAGCAGTGACCCCCCCAGGCCCGGCTACGCCCCACGCAGTGACACGGACCCACAGGGACCGCCCGTTCCTCTTTCTGCGCAGAGACGGCTGCAGGCGAGTCGGGGTGACAGGGCTGGGTGGGAGGGGGAGGCAAACTCACCCACGGGCCCCCCCCCCAAGGAGGGAAGCAGTGTGGGGTTCGTTCCCTTGACCCCCTAATCCCTCGCAGGCGGAGCCATGGGGCGCCCCACGGACACGCTGCTGCTGCTGCTGCTGCTGCTGCCCCACAGCATCGGGGCCAGCACCCCACAGCCCACACTGCCGCCGTGCCGCTGCGGCCAAACCCCGGACGTGTGCCCCCACAACGACTGCCTCTGCTCATCACCCCACGGGTCCGTCAACGCCTCCGATTTCCACGCACAGGAGTGTCGGGGCGGTGCGGGGACGGTGGCGGCGGCCGTGGGTGGTGGTGTGGTGGCGGTGGCGGTGGTGGCGGCGGCAGTGGTGGCCGTGGTGGTGTGGAGGTGCAGGAGGACCGCGGGCAATGTGGGGTGGGGGAAGCAGGAGCCCCCCACGGCCCACGGGCAGCCCCGCTACATCAGCAGAGAGGCAGAGAGCGCTCCCACGGTTGCGGGGCTGTGCCCGGCACCCGACTACGAGAACGTCTTCGTCGGATCCCATGCAGCCCCCGGGGCGACCCCGCTGCGGGATGGGGCACAGAGGTGGCAGCAGAAGGGGCACAGGTGAGCCTGAGCGTGGGGCATGGGCTGTGGGGGGCACACGGGGCCTTCCTGATGGGCTGTGTTGGGCTGTGGTGGTGTCCCATCCCATCCCATCCCACGCCATCCCACGCCATCCCATCCCATCCCATCCCATCCCATCCCATGCCATCCCATCCCATCCCACCCCGTCCCATCCCATCCCACCCCACATCGGCCATTCTTCCCACTCTACTCCATCTCATCCTCATCTCCCTCCCACCTCCGGTCCATCCCCATCCCATCTCAACCCATCCCACTCCATCCCATCTCCTCCCAATCTATCCCATCCCACCCATCCCACAGGCCAGCCCCCTGTGGGACCCATTCCTCCCCACTGACCCACTCGGGGGTGGGGGCATTCCCTCACACCTCCACGGGGCACTGCCCCCACCGACCCCCCCCGCAGCCCCCAGGCACTGCCGGACGATCCCTATTTCCTGGAGAGCGACGCAGGGGAGCAGCCCATCTACGCCAACACCGGGACCCCTGGAGAGGACATCTATGTCACCCCCGACCCATGAGGGCAGCGTTGGGGGGGGGCGGGGGGGCAGAGCCGGGGGAGGGGGCAGCGCTGCGGTTCCACGACGGTGGGGGGGGATTTTCCCCCTTTTTTATTTCGCAACGAGAGCAAAACCGCAGCGCGGCCGTTTCCTGCGCGGGGCCGAGGGCGGAAGCGATCGCTCCTCCGCGGGGTTTACACCACGAAATGGGGCCGGGGCACTGGGACGCGTTGCACTGGAGCACCGCCGGCCCCACGGACGTCCCCTCCCCGCTCTCCTGTGAAATCCTCCTCTCATGGGGCAGCAGCAGAAGTGGCATTTTCGGACCCTGTGGGCAATGTGTGGCTGCGAGGTGACAGCTCTGGGGCGTGCGTGGGGGGCAGCGGCGGTGACGTGGGGTCAGCCCGTGTCCCAGCCTTGCACGGGTCTGTGCGGTGCTCTGCGGTGACATTAAATGTGGGGCTGTCCTCAGTGACCCATAGGGCTCGTGGGCCATAGGGCAGAACCCTCAGGGGGGCAGTGCAGGGACCTGGGGGGTCCTGTCCCCGCAGCAGAGGTGCGACCACGCAGACCCCAATCGGGCAGGTTCCTATTTCCCACCCTCCTAAGCCCACGTCCCCGTCGTGGTGACCCCACATCCACATCCTTTGGGTTGTGGTCCCCAGAGCCCATGACCCCAGCCAGGAGCTCCCCACGTCCCCACATGTCCCACTTCCTACATCTCCCAGTGCCCGTGTCCCAATGCCTCCAGTTCCCACATCCCACAGCCCCATATCCTCATGTCCCCACCCCCACGTCCCCCCTCCCCCACCCCCTGGCTGTGGGAGAGCCAAGAAATGACAGTGTCACATCCCCGCTGGGGTCAGGGCTGCTCCAGCGCCCACCCCAAGGACACAAGCGGGGCAAAGTGCTGTGGGATCACTGCCCACAGCTGAGTCACCCGTGGGCAACGGATGGGGACGGAGAGGGGGAGGGACGTGGCCGTGCGGGGTGGAGCCACCGGTGCTGCATTCCCATCGTTTTATTCATTGACATCGAGATCTGGTTTATAGAAATATATAAATATACCAAAAAATAATACAGGAAAAAAAAAGAAAAGAAAACCCAAAAAGAAATCCCAACGAGGCCGTACAGTGCAATAAATAATGAGCAATAAATAAAGGGTCGTATAAAAAGGGCTCGTGAGGAGAGGGGGCGGCAGGGTGGGCTCCTGCTGAGCCCATGCTTTAAATAAAGGGAAAGGGGAATAAGTTACGGCACGGAGTGATGGCAGTGGGGTCCGTGTCCCCGGGGGGGGGGGGGGGACATTGAGTCTGGAGGCAGCGGGTCCCTGAGGGAGGAGGTGGTGGACCCCTAAAGCAGAGGGGACAGTTCCTATATCCGGAGGGGATGGGTCCCCATATCCAGAGGGGATGGGGCCCTACACACACAGGCAGTGGGTCCCCATATCCAGTGATCTGTTCCTATATCCAGAGGCATCGGGTCCCAGTATCCACAGGTGATGGGTCCCCATATCCAGAGGCGACGGAACCCCACACCTGGCAGAGATGGAGCCCTACATCCACGCGCCCTACACCCGGCAGTGCCGGTCCCAAACCCCGGAGTTATGGGGTGGCTCTGGATGGCGGTGCCCGGCGGAGCCCTCAGGCGCAGTGGCAGCGTGTGACCAACATGTCCTCGAAGACGGAGCTGACCAACCTCCCCTCCGCGTCGTAGTGCATGAGCACCATGGGGTCGTACGCGGCGGGCACGCAGCACGGCGCAGGGGCAGCGCGGCTCAGGGCGTGCACACGGGCCTGGATCTGCGCGTGGATGGAGGCGGCGCGGTAGTTGTGCGGGCAGGAGCCCTGGCAGAAGCGCATGTCGTAGCTGCGCGGGGCCAGCACCCAATCGTCCCATCCGATCTCCTGGAAGGACACCTTCAGCGCCCGCCGGCAGCACTTGCCCTCGCTCTTGCCGCACTCCTCCTCCAGCCCCCGCCGTCTCCTCGCTCCCCGTCCCGCGGCGTCGCGCGTTTCCACGTCCAGAACCGCGGTCCCGGTCCCGGTTCCGTCCCACGGAGCCGACGCGTCGGAGCTGAAGGTCAATTCCAAGCGCAGCACCGCACCGCGCCCGGCGGCCCAGCGCCGGACGGGCTCCGTCACGTCCAGCTGAGCAGAGCGGGGGTCCTGCGGGGCCCCCCCGGACCCCCCCGGGGGGTAAACGCCGATCCGGAGATGCTCTGAGTGCGGGGAGAGCCGCAGCCGCGCCCGCAGCACCGGCAGCCGCTGGCGGAGAGCGCCCGTGCGGGGCAGCACCAGGAGGTAACGGGGCGACCCGGGGGGGTCCCGGCGTCCTCTGGGTGGATCCCGCTTCCCGTGGGGGTCCCACTCTCCCCGGGGGGGGTCCGGCAGACGGTGCACTGTGGGACGAGAGGACAGCCGATGTCACAGCGTGCCGCGGGATGCGCTCCCCGCACCCACCCCCCCACGGCCGGGGCAGCCCCGCCCCCATGTGCCCCCCAATCCCCGGCGGTCCGGACGGTTCCCCACATTGCCCCCCCCCACCCCCCGCTTTAGTGGGAGCCCCACAGGGCGGCACCGCTGAGTGCCGTTATCCAACCGGGGTTTGTAAGTGGAAAACTGCAACTCCTCCTCTAAAGGAGACAGAGGGAGAGGAGGAGAGAGAGGAGGGGAGGAGGAAAAAGAGGAGAGGAGGACAGGAGAAGAGATGAGGGAGGAGAGAGAGGAGGATTCATGTCCGGTCATGTCCCAGCACTTGTCGGGGCAGGACGCGGATCGGGACGGATTGGAGGCGGAGTGGGATGTGGCTTGGGACCGTTTGGGGACGCGGTGGGACGCGGTCGGGGGCCGCGCTTCGGGGACATCCACTTACGGACGGCGGTCAGGCGGTGCCGGTGCGTCGCGGCCGCCGTTCCCTCGCGCTCCTCCCGTTCCCGGCTGCGGTTCTCCCGCAGTTCGGCCACGCGTCGCTCGTACACCCGCAGCGCTCGGCTGATGCTCTCCGGGTCCGGAGCGTGCGGCACCGGCGGGGGCCCGGCCATGCCCAGCCGCCGCAGGATGCCGTGTTTGATGGCCTCCAGCTGCTGCCCGTCCTCGTCCCACTCGCGGGGCCGTGGCTGCGCTCCGCCCGCCAGCAGCAGGAGCTGCAGGCAGGTGACGGTGACGGTCCCCACGTCCCGCAGCATCGCGCAGTCGGAGGAGGATGCGTGCGGGGTAGGGGAAGGAGCGGGAGGGGAGGGGGGGGGGGGGGGGGTGGCAAAGCCTCTTGCGCAAAGGCCCCGCGTGCGGCTCTTATCGATGTCGCGAGGAGAATGAATGGAGCGGAGCAGCCCCGGGTTTATATAAGCGGGACTTTGCCCGCCCTCCCCCCCCCACTCCCCGCCCCGGTCCCACGGATAACACCGCGGCCGCAGAGGGGCACGGTGCGCGGGGATGGAACGTGGAACAACCGCCCCGGTGCGTCCGGGTGGGACGGAGCGGCGGTGCTGATGGGGAGCGGGTGGAGGTCTCGTGGGCTCCACGTGGCGCGGAGCGGTGGGCACGCGGGGATGCCCGTGGCCCCCCCCTTCCCCCCCCACGCCCCTCCCCTCCTCATCCCCTCCTCCCGCAGAGCCGGGAGAGCTTCTCGAGCGCGGCTCGGACCCTCTCCTCCCGCACGCGTGGAAAGGATCCCACCCGCGATCGGAGCGCGGCACTCCCCAGGTGGGGCTGAGGCTGATGACACCGCAGCGCGGCTTTACCGCACGGCTCTGCCCCGCTCCGGTTCTCACTGAAGTAACCGCGTTCGGGGTTTGCATCATTCCCGGGACGGGTTGGAGCGGCTCCGGTGCTCACGAGGAGCGACGGGAGGGGTTCGTGGAGGAGAACCGACGGAGCGTCCCGGCAGCGCGCTGCCTTTTAACACTGCCTTCGTTTCTGCCTTTTTCACCCAGATTCTTGGCGTTTGCCCGAGGCAAAGAAAGGAGAAGCAGCTTTTCACCCACAGCCACGGGAAAGCATCGCTCATCAGCACGAGCGGCGTCACGTGGGGTAATGGCACAGTGCGACCGCACCGCGCTGCTCGGGGGGAGGGAGGGATGGGGTGACATGGGGGGATGGATGGGCAGGTGGATGGAGGGAGGGATGGAGGGATGGGTGGGTGGGTGCGTGAATGAATGCATGGATGAAGGGAACCCCTCAGCTGCCTTTGCACTGCCTTCCCCTGCCCACAGCTTCTTCCTGCCTCAGTTTTGGTTCCTCTGGGATGGTTCCTGAGGAAGTCCCAGCAGCACTGCTACCGGAGCCAACTTTCCTCGAGTGCTGCGTCCCACACACAGCTCAGCATCCCCCGTGTGCCACCACCAGGCTCTGTGTGGTGGCACATCCCCATCCCATCCCATCCCATCCCATCCCATCCCATCCCATCCCATCCCATCCCATCCCATCCCATCCCATCCCATCCCCATCCCATCCCATCCCCATCCCATCCCATCCCATCCCATCCCATCCCCATCCCATCCCATCCCATCCCATCCCATCCCATCCCATCCCCACCCATGCAGCAGGGCCGGGTGTGGAGCAGCTTTGTGGGGTGAGCAGTGGCCGCGCTGTCCCCAAACACCTCATCCCCTCAGGATGACATTCCCCAGAGCAGAATGTGAGCTGTGCAGGCGGTCAGGACAGGTCCCATCCCGTCAGCATTCACAGCTCCCATCCTCAGCACGACGCAGGGAGCTCTGTCCCCGCAGCTCTGCTCTGGTGCTGCTTTTCTTGGAGCTGTGGGTGCTCCGTGTGCCGCAGTCCCCTCCGTGTGCGTGGAGCATCGAAGCTTGTGCAGGGCCGGATGTTTTCCTCCCAAAGGCACCTCTGGTGAAGCCGGAAACTTTACAGCCCGGCAGCAGCAATAAAATTTGTGCTTTCGGAGCAGCATTTGCGGACGCCGAGAGATCTGTTGGGAAATTCCCCAGTGTGTCCTCGCCATCCTGCACGACTGGAGCGAACCTCACGGCGTGTGCACGGACATCCTCCCACCTCCGTGGCACTGCGCTCTGTCGGAAGCACGGAGGAATTTCCTGCCTTTATCACGGGGGGAGCAGCAGACGGAGCATCGCACGGAGCTCAGCACGCACTGGAAGGTGTCCATCGGTGCTGTGCTTTCCCTGCACACCTCCGGGCAGGATGAGGTCCTGCACTGTGGTCAGAAGGGGTGCTGCTAATGGGAACCTGTCGCATCCACCTGCAGCTCTATGCCACGACCCAACAGCAGAAGGAAGGGGAAGGGGAACGTGGCAGCACCACTTCCCCCCAGAGCCGCCCGCAGTGCCGCAGCACCCCGAGGAGGGCTCCCAGTGCACCCTCTGAGCACTGTGAGCTGCAGAGCAGCGGCCATTTGAGGTCTGGGTGACACAGCCGAGCTGGGGAAGGAAGATCCCCACAGCCCTACAGGTGCTGCTCCTCACACAGCACCGCTCTGGTACAGATACGGGCACGGAGGGCTCAGACACGACGGTCGCAGCCCACGGTGTCCCGTGCCCTCCCCGTGCTGTCACATGAATGTGCACAACAGAAGCTGCCCGACCTTTGGCCATGTGAAGGTAAACAGGCCGGATCAGGTGAGCCCGGGCAGCCGCGGTGCTGCTGCGGCAGCAGGGGACCGCTCTCCCTTTGTTCTGCGCTGACGGCATTCTCCAAAAATGAGACTTCTGCTCCACTTGGAACCCACGCTCCCGACCCGGCGGCACACGCTCAGCCAACCCCCCCCCCCCGGACCCCTTCGCCTGTGCAAGACAGGAAATTGCTCAAATCCTACGGCCAGAAACGGAGATCTCGTCACCCCTGATGGTGTCACTCGTGGTGCTCTCAGCAGCCGCAGCGCTGAGGAAACCCACGAGGAGGGCGGCAGAGATCTCAGAGCCGTGAGAGCACAACCCCGTGCACTGCAGCAATAGTGAGAACAGGGGATGATGAGAGCCCGTATCAGTGGGGTGGGGAGCACCCCAAAGGAGAAGGGTACAGCGGGAGGTGGCTGCCAGCCAAGCTCGCCCCAGGGTGGGCTGTGGGCAGTGAGATTTGCCTTTGGGCAGATGGGGAACAGCCTCAAAACCACTGTGGGGCAGAGGGATGAACCCCACTGACAGCCCTGGGGTGCTGGGCTCCCAGGGGACCCCAACTCTGCTGATTCACAGCTGAGCTGGGAAAAGGTGACAGCTGGGACACATCCACCTTGGCCAGGAAGAGGAGGAACAGAGGGGAAGGGGCTGCCGGGGCTGCTCTGCACTGAGACCTTCCCGCAGCACCCGAGGAACGTGGGCAGGGTGCTCGGGGCCCAGCAGCAGCAGCAGCAGCAGCAGCAGGGAGCTCATATTGCAGCACACAGTGCATGACATCACCGAGCCCTCGTGGTTGCATCAGCACAGTGGGCACGTGTGTGCTGGCACCGCATCCCGAGCTGCGCCCAACAGCACGGAGCACGGCGGGGCTGCCAGGATCCCCAACCCGATCCCCACCGCCCCGAGCACAGCTGCACACCTTGCTCCCAGAAAGCCACCTTCAGAAACCCAGGAGCCGCTCGAGAACAGTCCCGAGGCAGAGTTAAACTCTTTATTTACTTTGAAACGTGGGTTTAAGTTCTGTTACAAAGTCCAGTGGAGCAACAGCGAGCGGAAGGAACGCGGGCGGCCCTTCGTGACACAGCCCTGCGTGCTCGGGGTTACAAGGCACTGCAAGAACACACTGCGGAGAGCTGAAGCCCCCACGGATCCGGAGCTCGTCCTACGAGCACAGACGGGGACAGCCGAGGGCTCCACCCACACCTCTGCGATGTAGGCATGACAACACGAGTGGGGGGCAGAGCGGCGCTGGGACAACACCTCCAAACAGATGGAACCCCAAAGAGTTCCCCCCCCCCTTCCCTTTGTCACATCCCAGTGCGTTCTGGGGACCCCAAGAGCCCAACGCAGAGCAGCTCCTGAGGGGGGGGGGGGGTGAAGGAGCTCAGCCCCCCCACGTGCACAGGGCCCCTCAGCCCCCATTGCTCCGCTTCCCATTGCAGGACAAGGCACTCCCTGTTAATCAAAGTAAACATTTGCCATGTAGGAAGCTGGTGCAATCTAAAACCTGAATGTGAAGTTAAGGAGCACGGAGTTGCAGCGAAGGGCGGTGCAGTTTCATCTCCTACGGGTAATTCCCATCTGCTCGGTGCCTCGAGGTCTCTGGGACGCAGCAGCTCTCAGTCTCTGCTGCAGCAGCATCCTCCACACCCTCCACAGCGTTTAATAACCAAAGCCATCACCCTGACACCAACAAACCCCCCCAGCACCGCAGCCAGCCCCCGACACAGACCCCACACGGGAACCTCCATCCTCTCCTCCACGCACAATGCCTTCACCCACTTCCCAGTGCACCTCCACAGACCGTTCTCTGCAGCCACACGACCCCAAAGCCCCGCTCTGACGTGGGGCACCACAACGAACACCGAATCCAAGCGACCCCCACCCGCCCACAAAGGCATCTGCAGCCGGGGGGGGGTCTGCATCAGTGCAAACCAGCGAGTCCCACTTGTGACGTGCAGGAGCTCAGCCCTGTGTGGTCCCGTGGGTCACGGGACACGTGGGGACCCCCTGTGTGACCACCACAACCATCCAGCTACGGCAGAGGAGAGCTCAGAATTCCTTCACCGAACCAAAATAAGGCTTTAGGAAAAGGGAAACGGGAGCGTTACAGAACATCACTACCGCCGTGACACGCTCTGAGGACTAATACCCAACCACAACAAAAAAAACCCCAAAGAAGACCCGAAAGACTGTAAAATAAATTATGTTTCCTAAGGAAAGCCGGCCCAGCACTGCCCCTTCCCTGCTTCGACAGCCCTGCAGCCTCCACGCGCTGCCACCAACGGACAGAAGGGCTCAGCTCCCTGGGAGCAGACTCTGGCCACAGATATGGAAACAGAATATTCAGCAGAATAAATTACTGATCATAATTACTGCTGGGGAAGGCTGCAGGTGGCCTTTGTATGCGTTTACATGGAGAACCAGCCAGCATCCAGCCCCGGGTGGAGGCAGCAGGAGCAGCTCTACGTTTGGATGCCCCCTGGCAGCCACGCGTCACTGCCCGCGATGCACGGCCCTGGCAGCTTGGAATTTAAGCTCAGCATCACCCTTCTCCCAGCCTTTAACGAGAACCAAAGTTCGCAGTGAAGGAAGTTATAAATTACTCATCCTTCACCTTAAAAATCGCAGCCAGCACCGACAGGCTGCGGTCAGATCTCCTGCGGATAACGTGGCCCTGAGCAAAGCTCTGAGCGGTTTGCTCTGCACACACAGGGGATGGGGGCAGGGGTGGGCAGCCCTGACCCAGCACTGAGCACTCCTGGAAGGATTCGGTGCGAGCTCAGACCGTCCCACATCCAAAAGGTGATCTGCTCCACGCAGGGAATGCTGCACCTCCACCCCCAGCAGCGTGAGAGCGCAGCCCTGACCGAGGGAGGGGGGAGAAGTCAGCACCTGTAAGGTTTTTCAGCTCAAAAGCAGTTCGTGAGGTCCTCGTCCCCTCGAGTGGGTTGGTTGGGTTTCTTACAGACAACTCGCACTGTTCCATCTCACTTCAGTTACGCTTTTGCACTAGGAAACATCATTTGGGCCAACGAGGAGAAACAAAATGAAAGGAAAGCAGACCTTCCCTTCCCAACCTTCCCATCAGTGTCCCACGTGTACATCATGGCAGCGCTCAGCAGCTGTGGCACAGCTCTGGGTAAAGCTCAGGGAATAAGCGGCGACAAGGAAGGGATCTACGTTCCTCGATTCCTTCACTGCTGGGGCTGAAACGTACACATCTGGCCAAAAGAAATGAAAAAGAAGGAAAAAAAAAAGTCGATTTCTGGAAGTGGGGTTTTTGTTGTTGAGGTCTCCGATGGCCGCGCTGTTCATGTCGGACCATCCCCCCCCTGCAGGGGCAAAGTTTAGGCAGTGCAACAGCAGGACAGCTCCTGCCTGCTCTCAGTGTTCGTGCTGGCAATTGATTTTGTCTTCGGAGTGCTCCATGACATTGAGCATTTCCTCTATGATGGCCTGCAGCGCCCGGCCCAGCTGCTCCGCGCTGTATGGCTTTCCCAGCGGAGGCACGTGAACAAAGGCCGACCTCCCGCAGCTCTGGTATAAGGAAGTGTAGTAGGTAAAGTCACACAGGTACCTGAAAAAACAGAGCTGAGTTAGCAACACGTGACAAAGCGTGCAAACAGCAGCACGGGACGAACCGCGCTCTCACTGCTCAGCATCAGCGTCCTGCTCCGCGTCAGGTGTATCCCCTGCAGCACTGACCCCGTACCTGCCGGCGTCCTTCGAGATGGTGACGGCCACGTCCAGCCCCAGTGCTGAGACCCTCCTGCAAACAGCGTCCATGTCAATGATGGAATCGATGCACTCTGGGCCGCCTTCGACGCAGCACTGAGAGCCTGGGCAGAAACGGCAGTTGTCTAAGCCCTTATAACCCACGTTATGGCCACACTTCTCCAGAGTGACAGTGGTAGCCATACCCGACACACCTACGTGCACCACCAACTGCGAGAGAAAAGAAACACGTTAGATGGAGCAGCACTCACCCCCAACAGCCCTCTGCTCCCAGAAAGCACCGACGGAGCCTCGGCCTGAATCCCTGCACGGGTATCACACACAGCATCACACAACCAGCTGCTGCAGCAACCAGCAGCACACAGTGATGCTCATTCCGTGTCCCCCCACCCCGGCCTCAGCTCCAATTAACCACAGCCCAGTGAGTGCTGGCACAGCCGTGGAGGGGAGCAGCCTGCACAGCCCTGCCTGCTGGCTGCTCCCATTAACTGCAGCTCCTCACTCCATGCTGCAGATATGTGTGTCCTCGTGAGGATGTGGTGGGATAAGCACGGCACTACGTGGCACTTGCTGGACACGGATCAGCCGTCGGCTCCGTCCTTTCTCCTCCCTTCACTCACTCACTTGCGGACTGTGCTTTTTCCACAAGGCAGGGATGAGTCTCTGCACTGTCTGGTACTCCACCGGGACTTCGTAGACATGCAGTTCCACGCCATCTCGCAGCCCAAGCTTCTCCAGCTCCTGGGAACACGTGGGAAGGAAGGGGGAAAGCAAGGTGGTCAGACACGGTGGGGCAGAGCACCTCCCCACCTGTGCTCACACACGGTTTGTTCTGCTTGGGGGGGTGTGGGACTGAGGGATCTGACAAGATTCAACTGGTGGGAGCTACAGCAGCAACACCACGCTAAAAAAAAAACACAGAAATAATAAGGATTGGCTTCACTGTTTCCAAGTGGAGTCACATTCAGTCCTTGGAAGGAGGTGCCGTGTGGAGGAAGCAGCAGTGGGAGCACTGTGCGGCCTCAGTTACCCTTCGGGTCCCTAAAGGAGAGCAGTGGAGGCAGCTGAGCCACCCCAACCCAACGTCCCAGCAAAGTTCTGAGGACAAACTGCCACGGCATGGAAACACAACGGGTGCAACATGACATAAAGTGGGAGTGAGAAGCTCAGGGCCCAGCAGGCTGAGCAGCAGCCACTCCTCCTGCTCCCAGGGCAGGCGTGCTGCAGAGACTCCCAGCACCGACTGCTGTCCAGCACCCAGCGTTGGATGCTAAGTGAATTTCATCGCAGCTTTCCACAGATCCTCTTCCCAATGCCAGCTGCTTTAGGCACGCCTTAAGGAGTCACTCCCACCGACCTGCAGGGTTCTGCGCCGGGCAGCAGCTCCCAGCACCGCAGCCCATCCTCTGCCAGACACCCCTCTGCTCACTAATAAAGATGTACTCTGGCCTCCAGACAACTCATTATCCACTGCCTTGTATACCTGACAAACACAGGCGCCTGACCCGTTCCCTGACCCCGGGACAATGGGTTCCTTTGTGAGCCCTTAATATCCCTATCAGGTCTGTCTAGACACCCTGACAGCCTTTGTGCCGCTCCGCCGGGCCCTGCTGCAGTCAGACGCGCTCTGGTGGGATGGGGTGGGGTGGCAGGATGGGGATGGTGGGACAGAAACGCAGTGGTTCACACCTGGGCTGCGCTGGCACCGCTTCCTGCAGAGCTGCAGCTCAGAGCCTCCAGCGACACCGAGCTCTGGGAGCTCCCTGCCCCTCTGCACTCATCTGGAATCTCTCTTCCAGGAGATCCCAGGCGTTTATTTAACCCTAGTGTTTGCTGCCGTGACCTGAAGGGAAGATACTGTAATAACCATGTGTAAAAAATAACTTTGCAAACGCAGTGAGTTCACTGCAGGAGAAGACCCCGCGGCCGTGCCCAACACACACCCCGAGGAGGCCAGGAAAAGAAAAGCAGGGAACTTTATCCTCGGGATGCAGGATAATAAAAGATGCAGTAAAGCAGAACCAGCCCAGCCCTGCAGCTAGAAAGGATTTACCAAGATTGTTTAATTGATTTTTCTCCTATTAAAATGCAGATCACACCGTCTGGGGCTCAGCAGCTCAGACACGCCTTTGTGTCCATGCTGCTCCATGAGGGCCCCGTCTGCCTCGCACAAAGCCCACCTCGGGTGTGCTCAAAGCCGTGCTGTTCCTTTTTGTCTGGGCTGAGATGGGGAGAGGGGAGGGGGATCTGCCTGTAAATGAGAGCTGACACGACCTGGGGAAGAAGAAACCAAATCGGACTCATCCTACACCTGAGTGACACACAGCTCTGCTCTGCAACGCAGGGAGAGAAAACTCAGCTCAGTGAACCCAACTCGGGTGCATTCAGCCCCAGTGGCTCTTGGAGCAAAGGTTTCCTCTCCCCTCAGCAGCTGGCAAGCCAGCCATCAGCTGACTGCAACGATCAGAGCTCGTGATTTAGTTTAAAAGCATTCTAAAGATAATCTCCGAGTTCTGAAGGGAAGAGAAATGTTGGGGAGAAAAGCAGATCCAGCTCCCCGGGCAGCTGTACTAAAAGGAACCCCGAATTCCAAGTGGCTTTGACATAAACCACATCCAGGAGCAAAAATTAAGGAAGAGTTGGGAGAACGTGACCATGCTGTCCACGCTGACGCTTCTCAGCACACTACAGAGCATCCTCGGCTCTGCTCCAGCAGTGTCCGGCTGGAGCTCGGCACATTACGATCCGCAGTGCCACTCCACGAGTGCTCCAACCACAGCCCCACGTGCTGAGCACTGTGCACATGAGAGGGCTGAATGGCCAACGTGCTCAGCCAGACCTGGGCTGCAGCTGAGGGGAAAACAGACAAATTCCTTTTGGGTTATTTCCATGGGATTCTCTCTGTTAAGCAGTGGAGAACGACTCCGGGTTCCCTGTGCCATTTGACTTCTCGCAGATGCAGGGACTCAGCCTGGGGATTCACGCTACACGAACTCAATCTCTCTGAGTCCTACCAGCGAAGGGATCGCTTTCTGGGAAGCAAACAGACATCAGTGTCTGCGCATGGGGCGGGGCGGCCTCCGTGGATGTGCCCAACGTTAGAGAAGAGCTGCCAAGAGCAATGTGAGCAGGAATGGGGCGGGCACCGCACCCGTGGGCTCTGCGAGCTTACCTGGACTGCAATCCAGCTGGCGTTGACGGCGTGCTCTCCAAAGGGACCGAACCCTGGAACAGAAGAAAAGCCCACGGTGAGCAGGGCAGCCCTGACAGCGATGGCTGTGAGCTGCGCCTTTTGGGTTCGTGGGTTCTGAAGGAAACCCACTGCTTGTGACACCCCGCCCTCAGCGAGGCCATGCTTTCTCCTGGCTGTCCAGGTTAGGAACGCTGTCAGCTACAGAGGAGCTGAGTGATGGCACAGAATGAGGACCACGACTGGACCTTCTAATCCTCACAGTCCCCAGCAGATGCTTCCACAAACGCAGACAAATCTGCCTCCAGCCCTCCTCTGCTCACCAAGGGCTCTGCTGTCTGAAGAGGAACCAAACAAAACGCTGCTGACCCACCTACACCGGGCACCAAAGGTTATGACAGTGCTATAAAAGCACTGAACTCCCACATCTGCATTTCCTAATGAATAACTCGGAGTTAACTAGTGATCCATAACATCTTTTCCTGAGCAAGCACACAAAGGTTAGGCGCTAATCTGGGCGCTGGGTGCTTTAATTTAAGGTGCCGGAGCTGCCCTGTGAGCCTGATGCAATCAGGGGGCAACAGACCCCACGAAAGCACAGAGAGGGACCACAGACATGACACACTAATGGAAACCTATGTGCCGTCAGCAGATGAAGGCTGGGGTCACCCTGCACACAGCAGCATCAGGGGTTTGTGTGTCACGGCCTCAATGGGATCCCCACACCAACTGTGGCCTCCAAATTGAGCCAGCATCAATACCTCCCCAGAATAAACCTTCTGAACGCTTCCCCGACACCCAAACGCAGGTGTTGTTTCCCACAAAGAAACTGTAACCGTGAGAGGCACTGAGAGCACGCATCCTGGGACGGTTTCTGCACAAAGCACCGGAAGGCTGAAGCACTCCAGGTGCCTCCGAACCACAGCTGAGCTGCACACCCATCCCTGCTGCGGATCCCTTCGCGGGAGATGAGCACCAAACGGGGCTGCAGCCACCCCACCCCACTGCAGGGCCCCCCCAGGAGCACGGCAGCGCAGACCCTATGGGATTATCTCCTTAAAGGGCTCTAAAAAAGAAACAGCACGTAAACGAGGCTCGGCCCCAGCGCTCGGTGGGGACGGAGCTCAGCGCGACATCAGCGGCGTGCCTGAGCGCTCCTCCTCAGCGGAGCTCTGAGTTTTAGGAGCAGGTCTCCCCCCAGGAGCGGAGAAACGGGGAACAAAAGTACTGCGGGACCGGGGGCACCGCGTGGTGAAAGGTTTTGGTTCGGTCCCCACGCTGTGACGCTCGGGGACACCGAGCGGTGCTGGCGGCGGAGGGGACGCGCGTGGCACAGTGTCCCCGCGCACCAAACCCCCTTTGCACCCCCTGAGCCCTCCGCTGGGCAACCCACCCCCCCCCCCCCCCCCGACGTCCACCCCAAAGGACCTCCACCCGGGAACCCCTCGCGTGGGAACCCTCTGCACCCCCCCGTGGGACCTCAGCAGCACTTCGTGACCCCTCCAACAACACCCCACAGCCCCTGGCAGCCCCATAACCCCCTCCCCAGCCCTGCACCCCCGTACCCGGGCACGACCCCAGCGTCAACCTCACGTCCCCCCGACAGTCCCCGCACCCCTCATCGTCCCCCCCCCCGTCTCCCCCCCCCGTCCCGCAGCGCAGCCCCCGGCTCCCACCACCGCCCTCCGCTCACATAAGGGAAGAAGAGCCCCCCCCCCCCCCCTCCCCCCCCGCCCCCGGCCCGGTCCCTCCGCCCGTACCCGTCACCACCACCGCCCGCCGCGGTTTCTCCATCTCCGCTCCCTCCCGTCCCGCGGCCGCACCGCACTGAGCGAGCGGCCCCGCACGGTCACAGAGCGCGCTCCGCCCCGACGCGCAGAGCGGCCCCGCGCGGCCATAGAGTGCGCTCCTCCAGGCTGCCTAGAGCGGCCCCGCGCGACCATCGAGTGCGCGCCTAGAGCGGCTCCTGAGCGCCGCTTCCGCCCTCGAGCTGGAGGCCGCGGGGTGGGGGGGGCGGCTCCTGGGGCGGGGGGGCTGCGCGGGTCCCGGCGGGGTTGGTTAAACCCGTCCCGAACGCTGCGGCGGTTCCCCGCCCGGCTTTCCCGGTCCCGGTGGGGTCGCGCTGGTTCTCCTCCCGAGAGGAACGGAACGGAACGGAACGGAGCCGCTCCCCGCGCCGCTTTTTCAATTTACGGCACACTGTCGCGACGCGGCGGACCGGCGGCGATGCTTTACGGCCGAGGCCGGATCCCGCGCGCTGATTGGCTCCGCGGGGGCCGCGCCGCGCTCTGATTGGCTCCGCGCGGGGCCGGGGGCGGTTTGAGCGGCAGCGCCCGGCGCGGCGGCGGCCCCGCGGTTCCGGCACGATGGTGGGCGCGCGGGGCCGGGCGGGGGGAGGCGGGCAGGGGGGGGGGCTGTGAGTTGGCCCCGGTCCTGAGGTCTCTCTCTCTCTCTCTCTCTCGTCCCCCCGCAGCTGCCCCTGTCGTTGCTGAAGACGGCGCAGAACCACCCCATGGTGAGTCCCGGCCCTCCCGCCCCGCTCCCGCTGCGGCCTGGGGCCCGGTGCCGCCCCGCCGGGCCCGGTGCCTGCCTGGTGACCCCTGCTTCTTTCAGCTGGTGGAGCTGAAGAATGGAGAGACGTACAACGGGCACCTGGTGAGCTGCGACAACTGGATGAACATCAACCTGCGGGAGGTGATCTGCACCTCGCGGGTAAGGAGTGCTGGGGCTGCTCGCTGCCGGGACCCCCGCTGTGCCCGGAGACCCCCAGGGACCGGGCCAGGCTCTGGTCCCCAGCCCGACAGCTCTGTGTGGAACGCACAGAGGTCCTCGCTCCTCTGGGAGCACTGCTTTTTGATGAGTGTGAATGTCACGCAGTTCTTTGTGAGCCGTAAGAAACAAATGAGAGGGCCGTAGCAAGGGGAGGGCTGACGGCAGACCCCTCCCGGTGCTGAGCTGCATCCTCAGTGCCCGCGCCGTGCAGTCCCGTCGAGCACAGCGCTGGCTTTCATCAGCACCCGCCTCTCGCCCTGTAACTCCACATCAAAAATAATCAGGGCCTCTTGTTTACCCGGGTTGTGCCTCGTCTGGTACTTTTGCCCATGGCCAAAGGTGCTCCAGAAGATTGGGATCTGTGCTTTGAGCTCTGACCTCAGCCAGAAGTGTCTGGTCTTGTCCCTGACAGCCTGTGCCTGGCCGTGTGCCGGCTGCTGCTGTTCTCTGTGCCTGAGAACATCAGAGCTCTGTGGGAGAGGCTGTCAGGGAAACCCTTGTTCTTCAGAAAACCCATCTGCAGCCTTTCTGTGCCCGCTGATCCCATGGCAGGAAGATGCTGGCCAGTACTGCTGGGGCACGGAGATGTTTGCACGTAAACGTGACCAGCCAAAGGTTTAAGAAGGACTTTAAGGGCAGAGCAGTGAGTCTTAAAAACGTGTGGACCCACAAATTGGTGGGGCAGATAGGTTCTGCAGGAAGGGGTGGCGAGTGGCAAAGCCTCACTGGTGCTTGCAGAACAAGAGGTGCTAGCCTTTAATACTGCGTCCTCACAAAGTGGCTTTGTGCTGCTGGGGGCAGAGCACTTCCTCAGCGTTTATTCCCGGTGAGTGCTCTGCAGCTCGCTCCCACCCCCGGCTGTCCCCGCAGTGCTGCTGGGAGCCCTCGTGGTGGCACGGTGGGGACCAGCCACTAGATGGCACGGGGTGGCGGCGGCGGCTGTTTACCCGGGGAGCTGGAACGAGGAAGCCTGGGACCTGGCTCGATCCCTTCCTGCATCGGGAGCCAAAGTGCAGCCCAGCCGGGCGGATCCAGGCAGGGTGGGGTTTGCTGGGTGCCTGTTTGAAGAAGGCTGCTCCTCTGCCTCATCTCGCGCGCGTGGGGCTTGCCTGTGCATGCTGCGTTGCCCCAAATAACTCAGGAGTGGGGTGTGGGGGGGGGGGAAGACTTGATCCTGGAGGGGTGAAACGAGGCATTCTGGTTTCACCCACTCCTCTGAGACACTGTGGACACTTTGTCCGTGTGTGATGGCTGCGAGGAGCCTGTGTGCAGCCAAGTCCCACAGCAGAGCCGAGCGCACGGGGTTCTGTCCCTCCTCCCGCTTACATCACTTGTTGTTCAGCTTTCACACGCAGTTCCTATTCCCACAGCCACAAGAGCTGAAGCCCTGATGGGCTGTGTCCTAGCAAAGCCCTGAGACTGCCTTCAACAAAACACAGAGGCAGCTGCTCTGTAACTTGGCACCCGAAGGTTTGTTTTAATGTGATCTGGAAGCTCTTTTATTTTCCACAGCCGCGGTTCCTGCGCCTGCTGGGCACACCCCACACCCAGCTGGACGCTGCTCCGTGCGCTCCACAGAGGAGTGCAGTTGTCAGGTGGCTTCTGCAGGGGAACTCTGTGCACGTGCCTCTGCTGGAAGAGCCCCGTGTTGCCCGAGCTGGCTGTTTGCAGCAGCTGTGTGTAACTTACCACGTTTCCCTCTCCTGTCCCACTTGTGATCCTCTTCTTGTAGGAGAAGCGAAGGGAAGGTGCTGTTTCCTCAGCCCCTTCTTCCTTTGTTTTCTGTGGGAGTCAGAGGCAGCCGTGGACAGCTGAAACTCCAGTGGCTCGTGGCTGAATGCCCCCTGTCCCCAGCAGGTTGTAGGGCTGCACCTTTTGGAGAGAAAAGAGGAATTTTGCAGCTCGTTGTGGATAAAATGCTTTCACAAGAGATGGCTCTTATCTGCCACACTCTCCAAAAACGATGGAAATATCCGAGTGCCAAAAAGCAACGTAAGAGCACGTGGTGCTGTTCTCAGCCTAACACTCTGCTCCCTGACAGGACGGGGACAAGTTCTGGAGAATGCCGGAGTGTTACATTCGTGGCAGCACCATTAAATACCTTCGGATCCCCGATGAAATAATTGACATGGTGAAAGAAGAGGTGGTGTCCAAGGGCAGAGGCCGTGGTGGGATGCAGCAGCAGAAGCAGCAGAAGGGCCGTGGTGTTGGAGGTGCTGGACGAGGTAACGATCCTGTTTGCTTTTCAGTCCCGAGAGGGGTGACCGGAATTCCTGCCTTTAAATTTCACCTCTTGTGCAAGGAAGGGCTGATGCTTCTCAGCTTTGAACCCAGAGCTGTTGATCTGTGAGAAGCTGGAGCTGCTCCTGCGCAAGATCTAGTTGAGTGAGTGTGCTGCCTGGCTTGTAGGTCAGCCTCTGCCAAAGAGCAGAAAGGAGACGTGCCAGGGATGAGCCTGCCTCGTCGCTGGGCTGGGCAGGAGCTTAGGAGAGTCTCCAAAACCCGTCTGTTTCTGCCCCTCCTGGCTGCTTACAGAACACAGCCCCACCAAACTTCTGGTGTCTGTTAGCTTCGCAGATCTGGGAGGGAAACAAGTGGCTGTTCTGTTTGAAGCTGGACTTGGCTTTGGCCATCCCTGTGGCAGGAAAACATGGTCTTTTCTCCCGTTAGGATGGGTCTTCTGATCTCGTGGTCTGCTCATTTCTTCTTTTTTTTTTTTTAACATGAGATATCCGAGGATTTGTTTTCCTCCTGCTCCAAATGAATAATTCATGTTTCTGATAAAAGAGGAGGTTGCCACTTGCACAGAAATAGGTCAGCGCAGCTCTCCCTTCCCTGCCCCATTTTTTGTGGTTGGGTTATCTCGGAGCACTTCAGCCTGGGGAAATATTTGCCCTTTCTGAGCACAGTCCTGCTGGATGCCCGAGAACCATTTCTCTCTCGTGCTCACACCTCCTGCCCATGTGATTGCAGTTCACATTTTGGTCACCGTGCTCATCCCCTTTGCCAGCCCCAGGGATCCTCGGTACAGGCTTAATCTGCAGTGAGAGCTTAAATGCCAGGCGAGCTTCCTTGCTACAACAAAATTGATTTCAACTGAGGGGATCTGGGTTTTAAAGGGAGCCCTGGGGACGGAGCTGCCAAAGAGCAGGTCTCTGGAGTGCCCTTAACGAGCGGTCTGTGCTGTTTCTATGTGAGGAATCCTGGGAGCATGGCTGGGACAGACCTGGGGCCATCGTGCCACGCCAGGCACCACATCCACAGCTCCCAGGGACCTCAGGAGGAAAATCCCTCTGTGCCTGAGCCACCTCCCAAAAGCTCCGAGCACGCAGAAGTGACCTTTACAATTCTGAAGGCGCCTTTATTTTTCCTCCTTCCCTTTTTCAGTGTCCAAAGCACTTGGCACAGCAGCGTTTTGGATATGGTTATTTGGACAGACGTTTGAGCTGAAGTATTTTCTCTGCTGTGGAAATATCCACCTTGTGGAGAGTGGGGCTGAGTTCTGTTTGAGGTGGAGCTCCCTGCTGTTTTGATGTGCAGCTTAAATTCGCTGATGGAATATTTTAAAGGGAAGCTTTGGCATTTGCTAATTAGCTAAGAGGTTTGGCTCTCATTACTGAGACATGAAGGGGGGGGGGGGGGGAAAAAAAAGGGCAGGACAATTTTGTTGAGAGGCCAGCAGGCAGAAGGAAAGCTATAATTGTGCACACAGTTGAAAGGATTATTGTTTCTGACACTGGTAATCCTTCGTCTTCTTGGCTTGCTAAATGCAGAAGCAGTGCAGCCTCTGCTCGGCTCTCAGAGCTCACAGGGCTCCAGCTGCTTCCAAAGGGCTGCAGGGTTAGCAGCAAGCTTTTTCCTCTCTGGTTTAGACACGTCTCAGCTGAACAACCAGAGCAGAGGGCTCTGGAGCAAGCTGCTCTGATTGTCTGCAGTGGATTGGAGCTGGGAGGGCAGGGCTGGGAGGCAGTCAGTGGCTCCCAAGACAGAAAGGGCTGTAGCTATGCAGTATGAGGGTGTCTGGGTCTCATCACAGCCCCCAGGTACTGCTGATGAATCGCTCTGTCCAGAAGCAAGGCAGTGACACACTGGGATGTATTTTTTCTGTCTTGTAGCTGAGCAGCCTTGAGGCTGAGTCGCCCTCTTTGTTGCTCTTTGGTTTGACTCTCCAGCTTTCAGGGGGTGCAGCGTAACGCTGATCCCACCGCTGACAGATGCTCAGTTTAAAACTGGGTCTCTCTTCCTTGGTTTCACTTTCCAGAAGAGGTAAACTTGAATTTATGATGATACACAGCTAGCCAGAGGGCACATGAAAGCACCAGAGGCACTGCTGAGCTCACTGGGGACAGGAGGTACGTTTGTGCCCCTGGTGAATACACACAGGCTCTGGAAGTGGCGAGGGAGAAGTGTGGAAGTCCCCTCTCTGCCTCTAACGCATGTCTGGGAGAAGGTAACAAACAGCAAAGCTGTGGGGGATGTTACAGGCTGGTGCTGATGCTGCTCTGTCTCTGCCCTTTCTTCTCTCCCCGTAGGAGTGTTCGGTGGCCGTGGCCGAGGAATCCCGGGCAGTGGAAGAGGGCAGCAGGAAAAGAAGCCGGGCAGGCAATCAGCGAAGCAGTGAGGGGCTCCCACAGCCCGGGCAGGGACAGTGCTGCAGTGCTCTTCACTTTTATCACCTCAGGATTGCCATGAGTTCAAAAGTGTTCTATTTCCACCCCTCCGTCAGTCGATCCATGCCCGAATCGTGTCGCAATTTAATCTGATCAAGTGAAGTTCTTTCGGCCAGCGAGTGTAATTGGCAGTTAAGGACCCAACTTGAGCACTGTGTAATTGCTGGCTGGGTTTAATTGAACAGAATCTCCTGTACGTCGTCACAAGATCTAAGGCAGACGCTTCCAGGATGGGTTGTGCTGTCGTTTTGTTTCATGTTTTGTTTTGTCTTTTTAACACCTGAAGCTTTGGTGATGTGGCGCGTTTGTCATTTTGGTTTAAAAACACTGAATTTGAGGTTACGGTGCGTGAAGCTGAGCGGCCTCAGGGGTTGGTTTGGTTGGGTTTGAACCGAACACTTTGGGCTTCAAAGGTTGTTTCCACGAGTGCTTTGTGACGAGTGAGGGTTTCCCAATTAGTGCATATCTAATTTGATTTCTAGCCTGAAGTTCCCTTGACAGGAAATGCATTTGTTTTCTCCCAGGAGGCCGCAGTGCCCCTCGTCCCTCTGTTTGTGCTCAGGTTGAGTTTCCTTTCTCTCTTCCTGAAAGCAGTCGAGCTGTTAAGATGGAACATTTCTTCCCCGTGCTGAATGCTGTGTCCTTTTTGCTGTGACACCAGCTCTGATTCCTGAGGCACAGCAGTGTTTTACAAGCGTATTTCTTGTGCTCCATGGGCACTGACCGCTGCCATTATTTGTCCTTCCATTTTCTGGCAGACGTCCTCCCCTGGGGGGGAGTGTGCCCCTCCTGCAGGTGAAGGACGGTCCTTTGTATCTTGAGCTCAGGCTGCTCTGTCTTCCATCCATGGGGTGCAGGGTTTCACAAGCAGAACACACCCCGAAAACCTCTCAGCTGATGCAAAACAGAAGTCTGCATGGGGACATGGGGGGGAAGGGGGGGAGAAAGGGGCTCCGGGCCTCACCTGAGCCCTGAGGATGGATGAAACAGTTTAATTTTGGGGTAAAGGCAGATACTGTAACTCCTCCTTGGAAGGTTTGTTGCTTTTCTGTTGGTTTCTTGCTTTTTTTCCTCCCTCCCCTCTCCTCGTTGTAACTCACTCTCTGCCTTCACCACTGTTTGGAATACAGTGAGCCCAGAACGTGCCTTTATAGCTACTGATTTTTTTAACACGTCTAAGACGTGTGCGTGGTGAGGAGGCCCAAATCACCGACCTGTTGCCACCTCCTTCCTTCCTGCACCCAGCGTGCCCCGCTCCTGCTCCGTGCTGAGCCCTGCTGGCCCTCCCATTGCTCCCCAGCTCAAGGAAATGGGCTGAAATGAGGTTTTCCCCCAGCTGGGTCCCCGTGCGGGTGGTGGGAGCGGGGCACGTGTGCCCTCCGTGCTGGAAACTCGCTCCGAGTTTCATCCTGAGCCCTGTGTCACGCTTTCCCTTCCCGTCCTGCTCCCTGCAGCTGCACAAACCCCGTGTGAAGCAGCAGTGGGGGTGGTTGGGGTTACGGGTTGTGCTGAGCCCCCCAGCACAACGGCTCCTTTGGCTCGGGGCAGAGCGATCCACGCCCTGCCTGCTGCGCCGGAGCTCTGCCGTTGTTCTGCTTTCGTTTCCCTGCACCCTGACCCCGCTCCCCCTGCGTCTCTCCGCCTCTGCGTGCAAGCAGCATCCTGTCCCGTCCCGGCCTCGCAGCTCTGCGGCCTCGTGTGCTCCACGAACCCCTTCCTGCCCCACAAACGTGGCCGAGAGCCCCAGCGCTCTGCAGAGAGAAACAGCAGCGGGAGAGGAGGAAAAGGGCTCCGTGCTCAGCGTGGGGTGGGCACGGCGGCCGCTGCAGTGACCCCACAGCCCCGGCCCGCTCCCCACATCTCCCCTCGGCCGTGACGTGCGTGGGGCCGTGTCCCTGCCCGCGGTGACTCAGAACTGCTGCGCTGGGGAGGCGGCAGCACAGGAATAGTTACACCGCAGCCGCCTGCGACGCGGAGGGAGTGGCTGCCGAAATATTTCAGGGCTGCGCTAAGCAACTAAAAATACGTGCCGGGCCCTCCTCCTCCTCCTCGTTTTTCCTTTTGATTTTTTTTCGTGTGTGTTTTTTTGTCTTCCTTCTTGTTTCGGGCCGTTCCAGGCCCTGGGGGCAGCGCAGAGGGGCTGTGCTCCCCGCAGGGATTTGGTTCTGTTTTCCAGGCCCGGTTCTTTCCCTCCCCCTCAGCTCACGGCGGTGACTCAGGGCGGCCCTGGGCCCTTTGGGTCGGCACCGACGGCAGTGGGGCTCACGGTGGGGCTGCCCCTCGAGCAGGCCCCACACGGAACAGATGTGGGGAATGTTCTGGGGAAATGGGGTCAGGGTGAGGAGCCGTGCGGGTGCTGTTTGTGGCGGTGCCCCCTGGGACCCCGTGGCGGTGTACGAGCCCTAACAGATCCGCGGTGGATCGGGGGACAAAGGGTCAGAGCAGCACAGATGGAGGACGCACCGGGACAACGCTGGCGGTGCGGGGCGGTTGGGGTTGTGCCCCTTCATTACGCGCTCATGAGGACGAGGAAGCACTGCCTGAAATTGGGGACGTGGGGCAATGGGGCCGCGGTGCGGGGCCGGGCACACAGCACGAGGCGGGGGGGGGGGGGGGGGGGGGGGAATGTGGGGCTCCCCGCCCCGTAGCACCGTCCCCGTCCCCATCCGCGGCCCCCCCCGGCCCGGAAGGCCCGAACCGGCCGTGCAGGCCGCGCCCGTAATGATGGGGTTGGGCGGGAAGGGCCGGCCCGGCCCCGGGGCCTCGCTCCCCGCCCGCCCCGGGCCCCGGCACCGCGACGGGCGGTGGGGGAGGTGTACGGGGAGGGTTGGGGGGGGATGGGGGGGGGGGGATGGGGGGGGATGGGGAGAGGGGGGGGATGGGGGGGCCCCTCCGCCGCCTCACGCAGGCGGTGACGTCAACGCTGACGCCGCACCGCCCCCTCAGCCGCCCGCGGGCTCAGCCGTGACGCGCGGGGCCACCGCAGCGCCGCCTCGGGGCGGGGGGGGGGGGGGGATGGAACCGGGACCGGAACCGGGACCGCGGCGCGAAGCTCGGCCCAGCCCGCCGCCCGTCCAACGGGGACGGCCCGGCCCCGCCGCCCCCGCCCCTCTTTGTGCCCGTGAGTCCCGGCGGGGCCCACGTGCGGCCCCTCCCCCGCTATGACGTCAGCCCGGCGGCCCTCGCGCTGTTGTGCGCCGTTCCCGGCGGTCGCCACGGAGACGGCGGAGCCAGGAGGGGGCGTGGCCGCCGGCGCCGCGCTTCCCCCGCCCCGGGAGGCGGAGCCACGCCCCTTATGCAAATCGCGGCGTGCGAGGACGTCATGTGCAGCCAATGGCAGCGCCGCGCGGTGAGGTCA
Organism: Oreortyx pictus; assembly: GCA_036925125.1. Classification (NCBI taxonomy): domain Eukaryota; kingdom Metazoa; phylum Chordata; class Aves; order Galliformes; family Odontophoridae; genus Oreortyx; species Oreortyx pictus. The sequence goes on from JAUPFR010000027.1 coordinate 4,837,494, forward strand.
CCGCCGCCGCGCCGCCGTATTTACAGCGGCGCGGGGGCCGCGGCGGCGGCAGACGCGTGTGTGCGCGCGGAGGAGCGGGGCCGCGGTCGGTGCCACCGCCGCCTCCCCCGCCCTCCCCTTCCCCCTCCCCCGGGCACCGCCGCGCTCGGCCCCGCGCCCCCTCCTCCACGCCGCTCCCCCCCGCCCCGTTCCCCCGCAGCCGGGCGGGGGAGGAGGATGGAAACACCCTTCTACCATGATGATGTGTTGAGCGGCCTCGGCAGCGGCTTCGCCCCGACCTCCGGCAGCAGCGGGCTCCTCCTGCCCTTTCCCGGCGGCAGCATGATGAAGAAGGACGCGCTCGGCCTGGCGCTGCCCGAGCAGGTGGCGGCGGCGCTGAAGGCTCCGGGAGCGGCGGCGGCGGCGGCGGCGGCGGGCGCGGCGGGCGGAGAGGCGGCGGCGGCGGCGGCGGCGGGGCTGCTGGGATCCGCCGAGCTGGGGCTGCTGAAGCTGGCGTCGCCCGAGTTGGAGCGCCTCATCATCCAGTCCAACGGGCTGGTGACCACCACGCCGACCAGCGGGCAGTTCCTCTACCCCAAAGCGGCCGCCTCGGAGGAGCAGGAGTTCGCCGAGGGCTTCGTGAAGGCGCTGGAGGACTTGCACAAGCAGAACCAGTTGGGCGGCGGCGGCGGCCCCAACGGGGGAGCGGCGGCGGCGGCGGGAGGAGGAGGAGGAGGCGGAGGAGGAGGCGGCGGGGGAGAGCTCCCCGCAGCCGGCCTGGCCCCGGAGCCGCCGGTGTACGCCAACCTCAGTACGTATCCCGCCGTCAGCTACGCCGCCGAGCCCGGGCCGTTCGCGGCCCCGCAGCCCCGGCTGCCTCCTCCCCCCCCGCCGCCGCTGAAGGACGAACCGCAGATCGTGCCCGAGGTGCCGAGCTTCGGAGAGAGCCCTCCGCTGTCCCCCATCGACATGGACACGCAGGAGCGCATCAAAGCGGAGCGGAAACGGCTGAGGAACCGCATCGCCGCCTCCAAATGCCGCAAAAGGAAACTGGAGCGCATCTCCCGCCTGGAGGAGAAGGTGAAGAGCCTCAAGAGCCAGAACACGGAGCTGGCCTCCACCGCCAGCCTGCTCCGCGAGCAGGTGGCCCAGCTCAAGCAGAAGGTGCTCAGCCACGTCAACAGCGGCTGCCAGCTCCTTCCGCAGCACCAGCACCAGGTGCCGGCCTACTGAGGGCCGACGGACCCCCCTCCCCCCCGGCCCCGGGCCCACGCGGTGACCGAGGGACCCCCTCCCCCCACCCCCCCCGGGCCTGGCGGGGCCGCGGAGGACTGAGGGGAACCGGGGGGAGAAGCGCGGACTGTGGGGGAGAGCGCCCCCCCGGGGCTTGGAGGACTGCCGAGCACCCCACGGACTGAGGGGCTGCGGAGAGCGCCCCCTGGTGGGCTGGGGGACTCCCGCCCCATCGCGGACCCGGGGGAGGGGGGGGCTCCGGAGGAAATGACTATGGGGGGAGGGGGGGGGGACCCCCTTCTTTTTTTCCCCCCGCAACGGACTCTGAGGGGCCCTCCCCGCGGAGCGGCTGCGGCCCCGCGTGGCCTCGGCCCCGCCACATTCCACTGAGGCCCCGCAGTAAAAACGCCGCTCAGGAACCGCCTCTGCGCTGTGTGCGTCGTCGGGGGGGGGGGAGGGGTAAAGAGGAACCGGGAGTGGGGGACGAGGGGCGGCGGGGGTGGTGCGGGCAGGAAGCGGAGAGAGCGGCTGCCATCTTGGGTGGGGGAGGGGAAGGGGGGGGCGGGAAGAGGGGGGGGGGGGTTCCCCTCCGGGGATGATGGGAGTGGGGGTTGGGGTTCCCCGGGGGTGCAGTGGGGTCTGGGGGGAGCCCCTGGGACACTGGTGGGGGGGGGGGGGGTTGTGGTACTGAGAGGCGGTCCCTGGGGCGGTGGAGGGGGTTGAGGGGACCTGAGGTCACAGGGGGCGGGGGGGGGTAAGGGGAACCGACCCCAGTAGGAGCTCAGTCCTTCCCGGCTGCCGACCCGAGGGGGGGGGGGGTCACCAAATCTCATCTTCCCCCACTGCCGGCTGCCCTGCCTCCACGGAGTACACCCAGCGTGGGGGGGGGGGGGGGGGGTGGGTGGAGGTCGTGGGTGCGCGTCGCCGCCACCCGACCCCGGGATCCTTCTCAGTACTGTGGCACTGTTTTGGGGTGAGCTTCCCCCCCTCCCTCAACCCTTTCCTTCCCGCTCTTCCGTGCCGCAGCCTGGCCCGTTTTGCCCCCCCCCCCCATCCCATCCCATCCCATCCCCCCCCCCCGGAGCTGTTTCCTCCTCCCCAGCGCCGGCAGCGCCCCAGGGAGCGCCTCGTGCCTCGGTTTCCCCGGAATGAGGCCCTTCCCGGAACGCGTTTGGAGCTGTGGGGCCGCCGCAGTGGCACAGGGCGGGGTGGTGGCACCGGGAAGGGTGGGGACCTGTTCCAGCTCCGGTGAGGGCTGTGCCAGTACGGAACGTCCCGGCCCCCGGGGGCGGGCGGGGAGCCCGGCGAACTGGGGCTGTGCTGGGGCTGTACTGGGAGCGTGGCTTCCACGGCTGCCCCCAACGCGGTGCGCCCCACGACCCCACGTCCTCGCATCCCCGTGCCTCGTGTCCACACCACGTCCCCACATCCTCACGTCTTCATGCCCAAACTCCCTTCTCCCCACGTTCCCACGTTCCCCCGTGTCCCCGTTCCCACATTTCCACGCTGTTCCATCCACACATCCCTATTCCCACGCGTCCTCAGGTCCCCGCCTCCCCCCGCCCCCAAGTCCCCGTGTCCCCGTGTATGTTTCCGGACCCCCAAACCGTCCCCGCGTCCCACCTCCTCCTGTCCCCATATCCCCGCATCCCCACGCCCCGCCCCGTGTCCCGCTGCACCCGCGGTACCCCGGGGGGAAACCGGGGCACGAAGAGGGGGTTGGGGGGGGGGGGGGGATTCTCCCTCCCGGTGCTGCGCCGCCGCCCGGTGCCGGTAGGGGGCACCGCTGTTCTCCCCCTCCCCCCCGGGGCACATAAAGGCGGCGGCAGCGGCGGCGGGGACGGCAGAGCGGCACCGGCAGCACCGAGGCGGCACCGGTCGGGACGGCGGCACCGGACCGGACCGGACCGGGTCGGGTCGGGAATGGCGCGGGCGCTGCTGCTGTGCTGCGCTGCCCTGCTGGCGGCAGGTACCGGGGCACGTGGGGGGGCACCGGGTGGGCACCGGGATGGCTGCGGGATGCTGGGCAGCGTGGGAAGGGTCGGCGGGGTCTGCCCGCCCCCGGGGGGGCTCTGCCGTGATGTGACGGTGTGTGGGTGTCTCGGCACGCTGGGGGAATCCAGGGCTGAGTCCCCACTCGGGGCGCAGGGGTGACATGCAGGTGGTGTGGGGCTGCTCCCCCCACGCTGCCCATCCCTGGGGAACAGCAGAGGCACTGCCGCGTGGTCCTGGGGGGCCCCGGGTGCCCACCGGGTCTGCTCAGTGCCCCCTGGGCAGGGCCGGAGCTGCTCCTCCCGTTGTGCAAACAGGAAAGAAGCGATAAGAGCAGCGCTGGCACAGCTCTGTGCTGCCCCATGGGTGCCCCATGCTGCCACGGCCCCACGGTTGGGGGGCCCAACATCGCTGCAGCGCTGCTCTCATCATCCCCAGCTCCAAACGCTGCAGGGGCTTCTCCTCCTCCTGCCCTTCCCGGGGCCACGTTTGGGGTTGGGCCCCGTCCCCACGGCCCGGCTCTCTCCTTAGGGACAGTCCGTGGGGAGGCAATGACAACATCACAGCCGCAGTCGGGCTCACCCGCGGGTGTCACCACGCAGACACACCGAGTGCCATCACTCAGCCCAGGGACAACCGAACCTCCCAGCAATGAGAGCTCAACAGCACCTCCGCCTGCACCGCACACCACCGCTGCAGCGCCGTCTTCGACCTTGAGCACCTCAACTTTTGGGCCTCTGTGCACCTCTACGGGAATCCCTCTGTCCAACTCTGCAGGAACACCATCTCTGCCCGTGACGTCGGGCTCGGCCCCACCGACCTCGGCCCCATCCAACCCAACCACGCTGCACAACCACACGCAGTCCCCGAGCGCAGTGCCGACCCCTCCTGGGTACCCCACCCCCACGTCCCGCACCGCGTGGGAGCTCGGGGCCGACACCCTGGGTGAGCCCCATAGGGTGGGATGTGCTCAGGGGGCTCTGGGGGCTGCCGTGTGTTCCTGTCCCCACGGCAGTGCTCAAGGTTCCCGTGGTTTGGGGGCTGTGCTCGTGGGGGGTGCGGGTCCCAGAGGGAGGAGACTTCTGTCCCTTCACACCGCCCTATATCTGTTTTGGTGGGGCGTTGTGTTCTCCCCCTCTCTTGCCTGGCGCCGTGGGAGGTGTCCCAGGCACTCGGGTGGGCTCTGGGTAACGGGGTGCCCGTCTCACCCCGCAGCACAGCCCCCCTCCAAAGCCAACCCCGGAGTGGTGGTGGTGGTCTGCGTGTTCGTGGCCGTGCTGGTGGGGGCCGTGGCCATGATGCTGGTGCAGCTGTGCCGCTGCAGGACGTCCCGCTTCCAGCAGCTGGACGAGGTGCCCATGGTGCGTGGGGGGGGCGGGGGGCTGGGGGGGTGGCGGGGGCTCCATCTCTCACCCCGATCTCTCTCCTTCCTTAGGGCAAAGTGTCGGAGGGGTCCCCCTTCGCCCGCCTCCCCCCACGGTGATCCCGCTGTGCCCAATAAAGACGCTGCAGTCCTGGCTTTGGTTTCCCACCTGTGCTGCTCCCCGTGGGTGTCAAATCCTCGTGGGGGGGGGGGGAGGGGGATCCCGAGCATTTTGGGGTCAGGGCTGGGACGGAGGTTCCGGGGCACGGATGGAGGAGGAGCACGGGGCGGGGGGGGCTGCACGGTCCCCCCCCCCCCCCCCAGCGGGGTGGGCTGGAGGGAGGGCGCGAGCGGGCAGGCACGCACATCGCCTTCCTTCTGCTCGGCTGCACTCGGCCGAGGCTGCGGCGCGATCCGGTATTGGGGGCGGGTGTGGGGCTGGGGGTGATGTGGAGAAGCGGGGACGGAGGGGGAGGGTCAGCACTGGGTAATGGGGAGGGGTGTGTCGGCCGCACATGGGGAGCGCCCGGGGCTGCTGCGGTCACTGGGGAAGGGGGTTGGGGGCCTGGCGGTGCTCCGCGATGGGGAGAGCGGCCATTCCCTCGGCCTCGGGTCCCCGTCCCTCGGGGATAGCGGTGAGCCGATGTCGGAGGGTTCTGGGGGGGCCGCGGGGGGGTCCGGTGCTCCTCTGAGCCCTGAAACGCCGCGCTGATCCCCGTCCATAGCGGCAGAGTGGAAATGTAAACGGCCCCTCCGCTCCCCACGCCCCACCGAGGGGGTACCCGGAGACCCCGCTCACCACCCCCCCCTCCCCCCCCACGCAGCCACGATGCGACGGAGCCGAACGGCGCTGCCCTTCCTGAGCGCGGAGGTGAGAGCGCACCGGGAACGGGGGGGGGGGAAGCGGAGCAGGCATCTGGGGGACACCGGGGGGGGGCACCGGGGCGGCTGAAGGGGATCCCCGGTGGGAGCGTCCCAGCACGGCGCCTCCGGGCAGCAATCAGAGTGCTGATGGCGCTCGGAGTTAATTATCCTTCTAATGGGCTGTTAATTATTATTCACCTCTGCGTAATCGCGCGCCGGCTCCGGGGGATTTTCCAGCGGGATCCCGGGGGTGGAGGGGGCACACGGAGCTGCCGGGACATCCCCCGCTGTCCCCCGGGAACGTGTTCCCCCCGCATTTCGGGATCCGCGGGGGGGGAGGGGGGAGGGGAGGCGAGGACACCGGGGCACTGCACCCCGGAGATCTCCCCGAGCCCCTCACCGCCCCCCCGCCCGCTGTCCCCGTGTCCCCCGCAGCGATGCCGCGACGCCGTCGAGGCCGCCCCGTCGGGACCGGGGTCGGTGCCGGGCGCCGTCCGCCGCCGCTTCTCCGGGACTCCGCTGCTGCCTCCGCTGGGCTGCCGGGGGGGCCCCGAGCCCGAGGGCTCCCGCGTGGTGTTCACCATCGAGGAGAGCGGCCCCAGCAGCGGTGACGAAGCCGACCCCCCCCGGTAAGCGGCGCCGGTGCGGGGCTGCCCGGAGCTCCGTGTCCCCGGGGAACCGGGGTTGTGCGGGTGGGGTAACGTAACCGGCTTCAGCACCGGGGAACGGACAGCGGCCCCGAGGGGTGGGGGCGGAGAGGTGGGCAGGAGCCCGTCCCGTCCCCATGACCCCGTCCCCAGTCCCGGTGGTGCCCCCCACCCCCCCCCCCGCCTCCGCTCGGAGATGGCCGCACTCCTCCCCTGGCACCGCCGCGCCGTTATTTTGGGTCCGCTCCCGTCCCCCTCCCCCGGGGCCGTCCCCTGCGGAGGGGGGGCCGCCTCCGGCCCGGCCCCGGCTCCGGTGTCACCCGCCGTCCCCCCCCCGCGCACGGACACGTGTCCCCGCCCGGGGGGGGGTGGCCGGGCAGTGCCGTCCCGGGGCCGAGGACTGGCTGTCCCGCAGTCCGGCCCAGCCGTGCTGTCCCATGGGCTCCCGGCTGCCAGGCGGGGACAGCTCTGTCCCCACCCCGCTGTCCCAATCCCCCCCCCCTCCCCCCCCGCCCCGTGCCAGGATGTCGCAACACCCCCCGATGTCCTCATGCTCGCACCCCGCGGGTCCCCTCCTCCGCACCCCCCACCCGGTGCCTCCGGGGGTCCCACGGGTGCCGCCGTGCCGGGGGGGCCCCCCCTGGCTCCCTGCCCCCCCCGGGATATTTTGGCCCTCGCCGCAGACAGCAGGTACCGCTGCGTCACCGGGTCAGGGGGCACCCGGCTCCCACGGCCAGGACGGGGCCACGCGTGTCCCCGGGGGTCCCACCCGTCGGGCTCTGTGTCCCCACACCGGGCAGTGGGGAGCAGCGCGGGGGGGCCAAGGTTGTCTCTCGCGGGTCTCCTGGTGGCACTGTGGCACGGTCGCAGTGTGTACCCGGGTTGCTCTGGGCTCGGCCGTGTCCCCTGGTGACACCATCGCGCCGCTCGGATGCTCCAGGCACGGCCCTGTCCCTCGGTGTCCCCCCCCCGGGTCCCCACCACGTCCCCCACCATCGCTCCACGCGCATCCCGTGCCGTGTGTGGGACACACGGGGCACAGCGTGGCACGGCATCCTCACCCCACGGCGCAGCTGCCACCTCGGGGACGGGAGGGCACCCGGTGGCACCGGGCCGTGTGCCCACGAGCCGCGCTCACGTGGAGCCGCAGGAGCCATTGGGGCGCCGGGGGGGGGGCGGACCACACAGTTGTTTAATTTCTCAGGCGCGAGTGGGAGGGGGATGGAAAATTTCCCGGGACCGCGGGGGGGAACGGCCGCGCACTTCCTGCTCCGCACCGCTCGCATCCCCCGTGGGTCCGGACCCCCAGCGGGGCCATGCTGCCGTCCCCGGGGGTGTCGTCGCCGGTGGGGTCCCCTCGGGGGTCCCCCCGCAATTCCCCTGTGCTGTTCAGGAGGCTGAGGGTGAACCAGAGCATCCGCCTGCAGCGCCGCTTCACCGTGGCGCATCCCCTCGGGTAAGGGGGGGGTCCGAGAGGGGTCCTGAGCACATGGGGGTGGCAGTGGGGAATGGGGACGGGGTCCCACTGGTGGGGACGTGGGGCTGAGCTGGTGGGGCTGAGCTGGGCGGGTGGGGGCAGTGGTGGCTGAGGACAGGCGCACTCATAGCAGGGATGCGTGCAGTGGGGCCGCTGGGTTCTGTCTGTGGGGTGTCTGACCACAGCTGGGGCACGGCAGGGGGAGGGCAGTGCGATGCGGGGACAGGGGGCACTGACTCCCACCCTGGGGGAGCCGGGGTGCTGCGGGGAGTAGCAGTGCCCTCCCCAAAGGCAGCAGCACCTATTTATAGCGGCCCCAGCCCCCCCCCGCTGCCTGACACGGCGCAGCATGGAAACTATTTCTGAGTTCGGCACCAGAGTCGCCATCCCGGCTGTGCCCCCCCCACCCCCCCAACACACACACAGCCCCCACCCCGGAGTGTGCCACGGCCGCTGTGGGGAGCACGTGTGTGTATGTGTGTGTGTGTGTGTGTGTGTGTGTGTGTGTGCCCACCCCGCACCTCGGGGACACTGAGCCCAGCTCGGGGCCGTCCCTGCTGTGGCAGTGGGGTCAGAGGTGGCCAAGCAGTGCCGGAGGGGGAACAAACCCCCAATTGAGCCGCAGTGCTGGAGGAGCCACAATGCTGCTTTGTGTCCCTGTACCATCGGGGACGTGGGGCAGAGGCTGACAGTGGGGCCGGGGGATGCAGGCGAGCGGCCACAGCCCGTCCCGGAGGCACTCGTGCATCGGGTAGGTCCGGCGGGGGGACGGGGACACGCGGCCCCATCCCCGTGGTGGCACTGGGAGGGGACGGATGCCGGTGACCCTCGCTGCGACCCCATCGCAGCCGTTCCCATGACCCGGGGGCAGTGGGGCGGCAGTGGGGCGGCAGCCGCCACGGGGGCAGCGCGAGGCCTCCATCTGTCCCCGTGCCTCGTGTCCCCCGTGGGCTGCACGGCTCCGCGTGGCACCGCCCCACCGCGTCCCCAGGGGCCGGCGTTTGGCTTCCCCCCCCCCCCCCCCCTTCCCCTCGGTTTCTGTCCTTCGATGTCCCCTGGCTCCGCGCCCTGGATGGGTCCCCTATGGGGCGCAGCGCTCTGGGCTGTGGCTGATGGAGACTTTCGAGGACTGCAGACCGAGGGGGATGACGCGGGACAGCCCACCTTCACCGGCCGGCCGGATCCCAGCTACACCCCGGTTGTGAACGGGGTCGGCAGCGGCGTCCCCAATGCTCCCGGTGCCCCCGCCCGCCCCGTTCCAGCTCCGTCCCCTTTCCCCGCAGCTTTGACCTGGAGAATGGCCCCCAGGGCCGGGGTCCGCTGGAGCCGCAGTGCAGCCCGGGCGCGGGGCTGGTGCTGCAGGGCGCCTTCCCCCACGGCCAACGCCGCGAGTCCTTCCTCTACCGCTCCGACAGCGACTACGACCTGTCCCCCAAGGCCATGTCCCGCAACTCCTCCACCGCCAGCGACCTGTGAGTCAGCCCCGACCCTCGGCCCCCCCGCCCCCATCCCGCTCCCCACCCCCCCCTCACCCCCTCTTCGCTCCCCACAGGCACGGGGAAGACATGATCGTCACGCCGTTCGCCCAGGTGCGACCCCACGGCAAAGAGGGGGCACGACTCCGTGTCCCCCCCGTCCGCAGCGCTATGGGGGGGGTCGGGGGTGCGCAGCCCATCCCCGTCCCCTCTCGCACCCCCAGGTCCTGGCCAGCCTGCGCACCGTGCGCACCAACGTGACGGTGCTGCTGCGCCTCCAGGAGCGCGTGGGCTCCAAGTGAGTGGGGGGTGAGTGGGGGGGCGGGGGGGGCACGGCGTGGGGCTCAGCTCTGCGTGCTCCGCAGGTGGACGTCGGGCAGCAGTCTCCCCTCCGCCAGCAGGGCCGGGCTGTCCGGTGAGTGCCCCGTGGGGACAAACGGGGGGGGGGGGGGGGGCGGGGATTCTGGGGGTGCAGCGATGGCTTTGCCCTTTGGGATCCATGTCGGGTTTTCGGCGGCTCCGTCCGCCCTTCGCGCAGCGGTCGCGGCGGAGCGGCTCCCGCTGACGTCAGAGCTTCCATTAATAAATCCCCGGGCGGTGCGTGGGGCCCCGCGGGATCCCCGGGCCGGGCGTCACCTCGGGGCGAGACGTGGGGCCGGCGTGACACCATGCCGCGCACCGGGGACGGCCTCAGCCCCCGCTCAGCACCGCTCCGCAGCCCCCCCGGCCCACCGCAACCCCACGGGGGTGTGAGCATCCCTCGGTGGGGCCGGTGGGGCCCCACTCGCGTCCCCGCGCCCGGCCGTGACGCCGCGCTGCCCCGCAGCAGAGGATGCTCAGCAGAAGCTGTCGCTGGAGACCCTGGAGGAGCTGGACTGGTGCCTGGAGCAGCTGGAGACGCTGCAGACGCGGCACTCGGTCGGCGAGATGGCCTCCAACAAGGTGGGCACCCCGGGGGTGGTCGTCCCGTGGGGTGGGGGGGGGGCACAGGGGCTGCCCCGCATGGAGCTCAGCCCCACCCCGCTGCTCCCCGCAGTTCAAGCGGATGCTGAGCCGGGAGCTGTCGCACCTCTCGGAGAGCGGCCGCTCGGGGAACCAGGTGTCCGAGTACATCTCCAGCACCTTCCTGGGTGAGCTCCCTCTGCAGCTCGGGGCTGGCGGACCGCAGCGCCTTATGGCGTTACGCAGAGGGTCTGGGGGAGCGCAGCGGGGTTTTCCTGGGGGCCACCCCGGGGTCGGCGGCTTTGGGGGCGTCACAGCTTCCATCCTGGCTGCGAACAAACTGGGGCGAGCCGGGGGATGGGCGGCTGGCACGGGGCTGTCCCTGCGTGGGGGAACCCAGGGGACAGCCCCACGGCAGAAGATGGATGGGGGGAGCTCCAGCCGTGTCCCCCCCCCCCCCGGTTTCCATGGCGTTGCTGACGTCAGCCGTTGGGGAGGTCCGGGGGGGGGGGGGGGGGGGGGGGCGGGGGCTGCACTCCCCATCACCGCCGCGGCTGTGCAGACAAACAGCACGAGGTGGAGATCCCCCCGGCGCTGCCCAAGGAGAAGGAGCGCAGGAAGCGGCCGATGTCGCAGATCAGCGGTGTGAGGAAGCTGACCCACGGCCCCCGCCTCGCTGCCATCCCGCGTTTCGGGGTGCGCACGGAGCAGGAGGGGCTGCTGGCCAAGGTGAGCCCCCACCCCGCACGGCTCTGCCCCACGGTGGGGTCCCAGCCCTCACGGAACCCCACCCCTTGGTCCCCAGGAGCTGCAGAACACCAACAAGTGGGGTCTCAACATCTTCAAAGTGGCCGAGTACTCAGGAAACCGCCCGCTGACGGTCCTCATGTACAGCATCTTCCAGGTGAGCACTGGGGGGGGGGGGGGCCCTCTGCACCCCTCAGCTCTGCTGGGGACGAACCCCCCCCCTCCCCACGGTTCCCCCCACCCGCAGGAGCGTGACCTGATGAAGACGTTCCGCATCCCTGCCGACACCTTCCTCACCTACATGCTGACGCTGGAGGACCACTACCGCGCCGACGTGGCGTACCACAACAGCATCCACGCGGCTGACGTGGCGCAGTCCACTCACGTGCTCCTCTCCACTCCAGCACTGGAGGTGAGCCCCACTCCCACGGTGCCACCAAACCCCATCCGATGCCACCGTGACCGCCCTTCCCCGCTCCCAGGCCGTCTTCACCGACCTCGAGATCATGGCTGCCATCTTCGCCAGTGCCATCCACGACGTTGACCACCCCGGCGTCTCCAACCAGTTCCTCATCAACACCAGTGAGTGGGGCGGAGTGGGGCGGCGGGGGCCGGGTTTGGGGCACGGCGGTGTGACCGGTGCGGCCCCGCAGACTCAGAGCTGGCGCTGATGTACAACGACGCTTCGGTGCTGGAGAACCACCACTTGGCCGTGGGCTTCAAACTGCTGCAGGAGGAGAACTGCGACATCTTCCAGAACCTGAGCAAGAAGCAGAGGCAGTCGCTGCGCAAGATGGCCATCGATATGGTGCGCGGCGCCGCGGGGTGCGGGGCCGGATCCTGCCCTGGGGTCGGGCTGAGCCCTCCGCCCCGCACGCCCTGCCCAGGTGCTCGCCACCGACATGTCCAAGCACATGAACCTGCTGGCCGACCTCAAGACCATGGTGGAGACCAAGAAGGTGACCAGCCTGGGCGTGCTGCTGCTGGATAACTACTCTGACCGGATCCAGGTGGGAACGGGGATGCGGGCACTGCTGCAGCCCCCACCTCTGAGCTGCGGGACGGCCCCTCCGGTGCCACCACCGCCGAGGTGGTGGTCCTGGGGACGATGGCAGTGGGCTGCCCGTGCAGGTGCTGCAGAACATGGTGCACTGTGCTGACCTCAGCAACCCCACCAAGCCGTTGGAGCTGTACCGGCAGTGGACCGACCGCATCATGGCAGAGTTCTTCCACCAGGGAGACCGGGAGCGCGACAAGGGGATGGAGATCAGCCCCATGTGCGACAAGCACACCGCCTCCGTGGAGAAGTCCCAGGTGGGGGTACGGTGTGGGAGCGGAGCCGAGGGGCACCGCAGGGGCTGAGCTCTCCCTTCCTGCAGGTGGGATTCATCGACTTCATCGCCCACCCGCTGTGGGAGACCTGGGCTGACCTGGTGCACCCCGACGCCCAGGAGATCCTGGACACGCTGGAGGACAACAGGGAGTGGTACCAGAGCATGATCCCGCGCAGCCCCTCCCCACCGCCCGAGGTGGGGTCCGCGGTTCCCCCCGCTGCCCCTGACAAGTCCCAGTTTGAGACGACGCTGGAGGAGGAGGAGGGAGAGTTGGACACGGAGCCCGAGGGGCCCGAGAGCCCTTTGGAGGAGGACAACAGCAGCTCCAAGACGCCAGCTACGGATGATTCAGAGTCGGCCGATGCTGAGGGCTTGTCACCCGGCTCCGGGGACCGGGAGGTGGACAACCAGTGCGTGCTGGAGGGGACACTGCCCAAGGACAGGGCTGGTGGGGGCTGCACGGCGCCAGACCCCGAGAGCGGCAAGGAGCTGTGCCTGGACACGGAGGGCAACGTCACATTCCTGCCCCTGGGCACGTAGCGGCCCGGATGGAGGGTCCCCATGGGGATGTGGGACTGGGCACTGCCACCGCTGGGACTGGCACACTGACCCCAGAGGGTGGGCTCTGGGCTGGGCAGGTCCTGACGATAACGAGGATGCTGCTCGCCCCCTCCCCTGCTTCCACCCGCTGTCCCTGCATCCAGCTGCTGGGAAAGGTCCCTGTTACCACACACAGGGCTCGAGGACACTGCTCCTGCCCCATCCCGGCCCTGGGCACGCTGCGTCGCACAGCAGAGCGGTCCTCACTGAGCACAGTGCAGCCAAAAGCGTTTTGCTGTCGCGGTGGCACACGGCATGCGGTGCCTGAGCAGCGCGGCACGGCACAGCTGCACGGGCACGAGGCGGAGGTGCGTTCATTTTGGGGACAGGTTCACTTTTGAAAGCTTTTTGTAGCTCCCTTCGTACTGCCAACCTCACCGGGCACGAGCAGCAGGAGCAGCTCTGACAGCTCAGCACCTTGGGCCCCGCAGTTATGGGGCGGCCCCGCTGCGTTTCGGTTTTTTCCTTCACCCTCCAGATATTAAACCTCGTTTGTTTTTCCCCCTTCCCCCGTGTGCTCATCTCAGGGGTGCTGGGGGCAGCGTGGCCGGGCCGTGATGCGGTCGGTGGTCCCGGGACCCCTCGGGGAGCACATAGGGCCGCGCTGTGCCCTCCAACAAAGCCGAGCTCCTCCCTGGAAATGTCGCTCCGTCGCCGGCAAACACGACCCACGAAGGTAAATATTTAATCGCCGGCTTGGCGCGGCAAGGAGCTCGCTCCCTGCTCTTCCGCATTGCTCCCGGGGGTGATGGATGGGCAAACACGGCCCCACCCGCCGGCAAAGCCCTCCTTTCGCCCCGTGGCAGCAGAGGGTCCCCGCGGTCCCCAGCCCGGCCCTGCCACCCCCTCCTTTCGCCCCATGGTGGGGTTGGGGCTGCCTTCCCCAAATCCCCCGGGACGGGGGAAGACCACCCGGACCCCTGGGCCTGGCTGGGGGCGGCGGGCACCCCGAGGGTGCGGGAGGCTCTGCGGGGCGGGTGGGAGCTCGGTGCCCCCGGCCCTGGGGGGGGGGGGAGGGGGGCGCGGGGGGAGAAGCGGAGTGATGCTGCGGGGGATGCGGGATGGAGGCGGTGCGGATGGAGGCGCGGGGCTGGACTCGGGCCCTCTGGGTGGTCCCGCAGCCTTCGGGCCCCGGCTGCGGGCTGAGCCCCCGCCATCTGCCGCGGCCTAATCCGCGCCGAGCTCAGCCCCGCAGCGGGGCCACCGGAGGACGCGGGGTCCGCGGCGGGACACGGCCGCCCACCCGCACCGGGCGTCACCTGAGGGCGCGGGACCACCGAGAGCGACGGGCTCAGGGGGCCTAAGGCTGCCCGGTGACGGGGCGCGGTGCGGGGCCGCCCCTCCCCCCCGCGGCAGCGCTCCGTGCCCGCTCCCCCCGCCCCGCGATGGGCGCTCCCGCATCCCGAGCGCCGCGCCCGCCGGGGGGGCGTGCCTCAACTCGGCCCCGCCCCCCCCTCCCCGACAGCCGGCTGCCAATCACCGCGCGCCTTCGACCAATCGGCGCGCCCCCTGCGCCCGTCCGCTGACGTCAGCCCCCTCATCTGCATACCTCGCCCCGCCCCCTCGGACGTCACCGAGCTCTGCAACCGCCGGGGCGGCGCGCGCCGCTGCTGCAGTCGCTGCGGGGAGCGCGGGGAGGAGGTGAGCGCGCCCCCGCCGCCCCCCCCCCCGGCATCCCCCCCCCCCCAACCCGGCACCGGGACCCCCGAGCACCGGCAGCGGCGGGGAAGGGCCGGTGGGCACCGCACGGAGCGTTGGGGCCGCGCGGCAGCTGGCGGCCATGGGGGGGGGGGGGAACGGGGGGGGGGAGGAAAGGGGGGGTGTGGGAGCTCCGGGGTTGGGGGGGGAACCAGCGGTGCCCACAGCTGCGGGAGGGACCGGGGGGGCGCGGGTCGGGGCTGCGTGGGGGGGGGGGGAAAGGGGAGGAGGACACGGGGCGGGGGGCCACCGTCCCCCCACCCCACAACGACATCACCGCGGCCCTGCCCCCCTCCCCCCCCCATCCCATCGGCAGCGCCCTGCAGCGCGCACCCACCTCCGTACGCTGTGCCCACCGCCGTGCGGGGCTGTGCCCCCCCCCCCCCGCACCCCCCCCGGTGCAGCCCCGCCGGTTGCGCTGTGCGGGGGCACGGCTGCGGGGGCCATTTTGCAGAGGGACTGCGGGAGCGGCTGCAGCGCATCCTGCGAAGCTCCGGGCCCCGCTCCGTACGGCAGCGATGGGGCGACGCGCCCGGCAGAGCTGTGGGGGCGATGCCCGGGGCATTGCAGGCGGCAGCAGTGGGGCAGCGCATCCGGCATTGCCATAGCAGCATGGGGTGATGCACCTGGCTCTGCTGCCAGCAGCAGTGGGGCCGTGCAGGGCTGGGTGGCCGCAGGACTGCCCTGTCCCCACGCGGTGCCACGCAGCAGCGCAGCTCGGTGCCGCTGGGGCCGCTGTCTTTGCCGGTGAGCGCCCGTGTCGCTCCGGTGCGTGTCACCGTGGCCGCCCATCACCTCCTCCCTCTGCAGATGGCGTCCGCTACCGACTCCCGCTATGGGCAGAAGGAATCCTCGGACCAGAACTTCGATTACATGTTCAAGATCCTCATCATTGGAAACAGCAGCGTGGGGAAGACCTCGTTCCTGTTCCGGTACGCCGACGATTCCTTCACGCCCGCCTTCGTCAGCACCGTCGGCATCGACTTCAAGGTCAAAACCATCTACCGGAACGACAAACGCATCAAGCTGCAGATCTGGGTGAGGAACTGGGGGGGAGGGTGCCCGGGGGGGGGTCCCCACGCTGGGGGTGGTGGGGCTGTGTTGGCTTGACTGCTGCCTTCCGAGGGAGCGCCGTGTGGGGCTCAGCAGCCGTGCGGACTGAGCCCTCGGGCTGTGCCCCTCTGTGCCATGAGCTGTACCCAGAACGGCCCCGGGGCAATGTGCTGGGTGC
This sequence comes from Oreortyx pictus, assembly GCA_036925125.1. NCBI lineage: Eukaryota > Metazoa > Chordata > Aves > Galliformes > Odontophoridae > Oreortyx > Oreortyx pictus. Next base: position 4,853,076 of record JAUPFR010000027.1, read on the forward strand.
TGAGCAGCAGTGTGTCCCCCCCCCCGCAGCCCCCCCTGACTGTGTGCTCCCACAGGACACGGCCGGGCAGGAGCGGTACCGCACCATCACCACCGCGTACTACCGTGGGGCCATGGGCTTCATCCTGATGTACGACATCACCAACGAGGAGTCCTTCAACGCCGTGCAGGACTGGTGAGCGCTGCCCCTGACGCATCTGTGGGGAGCAGGGCCTCCCCCTCTCACCCTCCCCCCCCCCATCACTTCTGTCTCCTTTCTGTCCCCAAAGGTCGACCCAGATCAAGACATACTCGTGGGACAACGCGCAGGTGCTGCTGGTGGGGAACAAGTGTGACATGGAGGATGAGCGTGTGGTGTCGGCTGAGAAGGGCCGGCAGCTCGCTGAGCACCTGGGTGAGCATGGGGGGGGTCCCCAGGCAGCGACGTTTGGGGCGCAGCGTCCCAGTGACAGTGGGTTTAACTCCCCGTGATCATTCTGCAGGGCTGTGACCCCCACTCAGATCCCCCTCTGTCACTGTCACTGCCCCACAGCCACACTGTGGGGTGGGAGCACAGCCATCACCCTGCCCTGCTCAGCCTTTAACCCCATGCGTGCTGGCAGAGGGTCCCGACCCACACCGGGGGACCCTGTTCTGACACCCCCCCCCCCCCTCTGTATTCCAACCCCTCCCCGTCTCCAGGTTTCGAGTTCTTCGAGGCCAGCGCCAAGGACAACATCAACGTCAAGCAGACCTTCGAGCGGTTGGTGGACATCATCTGCGAGAAGATGTCGGAGTCCCTGGACGCGGCCGACCCCGCTGTGACCGGCGCCAAGCAGGGCCCGCAGCTGTCGGACCAGCAGGCCCCCCCACACCAGGACTGCGCCTGCTAGGACCCCCCGGTGCGCCCCCCCCCCCCCATCTCCCCCTCTTTTCCCCGGGGGGGCCGTTGCTGCTGATACCTCGCAGGTTCCCGAAGGGCCGTGGTCCCTCTCGGAGCCTGCCCCGCTCCCCGCATCAATTAGGCTGTGCCCGCCCCACCCTCCCCCCACACCTTATTTATTTTTAAGTCTGGGATGGTCGGAGGAGAACTGCCCCCTTCTGCTTTTAATTAATTGCTCAAAGAGCTCAAATTGCTCCAAAAAAAAACCCCCAAAAATACAAAAAAAAAAACCCCAATTGTGGCCGTTTTGCTCGCAGCCCCTGGGGAGATGGGGAGGGGGAACGGGACCCCAAACCCCCCCCCCTCCATCCCCACGGAGGGTCCCAACGGAGCGTGGGGCTCTGGGGGCCGCTCCCCCCCTCTTGTTTATTTGTACAAATAGATGCTGATGGATGCTCCCGCCGTCTTCCTCCTTGTACATACGATGAACTCCTTGTACATAGCCGTAGGCGTGACGCTGTGCGCGTGTCCTGCTGTGCCGTGGCCGTGGTGGTGCGTTTATACCCCTCCCCCCCCCCCGCCTCCCGCACCCCAAACTCGGTGTGGTTTCTCTGCTTGTGAATATCACTTTTTCAAAGCTCTTATTTAAAGGTGAAGAGCCAAACGCGCGGGGCTGCGGCCGCCTGGTGCAGCTCCTCGCGTGCCCGTGTAGCGACGTGCTTCTGTGAGACTGTGAACACGTGGATATTGCTGTAGCAATGACTGCCCCGAGGTCTTGCATTCCCCTTATTTATTTCTCCTGGAGCGCTGTGTCTTTGTTTTAGAGGTTTTTCCCCTCCCTCCGCGATCCCCCGTTCCTCCCTTTTTTTCCTATTTTTTGTGAAGTTTACTTATGGAGGAGTTACACTGTACTGTACAAATGTCAAAAGTGTCAAAAAAAAAAAAGAAAAAAAAAAGAAAAAAGAAAAAACAAAAAACGAGTAACGATTTCCTAAAAATCACTGTATTTAAGAAATGTTGTGAAGAAATAAATCAATGCTGATCAGCGGGGGCTCCCACTTCTTCCAGGTGCCCCTGGGTGCCCTTAAGCAGAAAGGCACTGCGCTCTGGGGGGGGGCTGGGGGGATTTCTGAGGCACACAGAGGGCTGGAAGTGCATGAGGTCTCTGGGGGGTGGGGGATTTGGCACCACAGATACCACGGTGGTGGACGTGGCAGTGGGAATGAGTCCCAGATGCACCAACGGTGCTGAAACTCAGAGGCAAAGGGCCCCTGGAAGCACAGGGTGGGGGGGCTGGCAGCAGGGGGACGTGGATTGGGGCCAAACGCTGCTCCCCACACTTGGGATATACAGAAAGCAGCATCCTCTGCAAGCGGATTCAACAACCCCAAGCCACTAACTGCAATCAGCAGCTGAGCTGATCAGCAGGATGTACGCAGGCTGCAGCCCGGCTGCGGCTGTTTCTCCAGCTGCCAGGCCCTGCAGTGGGGTCACGGAGCTGGGCAGGAGCTCCTGGACGCTGGGATCTTTGGGAGCAGCCCCATCACATCCCGGCACTGCGCTGCTTCTCCGCACTTTGGGGTTGGGTGGGCTGAAAAACAGCAGGAACGGGGCTCAGGTGCTGCATGCCGTGCCGTGCTCCGGCAGCGCGGGGCAGCAGGGCTGGTGCTCACCCTGTGCTTGAGGTAGGAGAGGTAGGTGTCCCAGCCCAGCGTCACCGTGTTGACGTATGCCACCCGGTACGTGGGTGGCACGAACTGGAAGTTGAGGAGCTGTGCTGCCGGCCACACGCAGCAGTCAAGCTGAAGGAGAGGACAGAGGGAACGGGGGGTGCTGTCAGTCAGGCTGGACACCACAGAGACAGGCAGAGGGCTGTGCTTACCTTGTAGAACTCCCAGAACTTCTCCTTCAGCTCCTGCCAGCTCTCTTCCAAGCTGTGTCCCTCCAGCGTGCCCATTCCTGTGGCACAGACGGCGTCAGTGGGGCCGGCAGCGGGCGGCTGAGGTTGGGGGTCAGCCCCCACGCAGAACTCACCCAGAAAGTACCACACTCCCAGGATGGGCGATGCCACCACCTGGTCGATGAGCACTTTCTTCAGCACCGTCCTCATCCCCCGTGCCGGGAAGGCGTTGTCCAACCACAGGTACCAGAAGTGCAGCACTGGCCCCATGCTGCAGCCCACGGCGAACATGCGCCCTGCAACGCGACACCCCCTGCATTATTGATGCGGCCCCGTAACCGGACCCGGTTCCTCCCCCACCGGCAGCGGTGAGGAGCGGGACCGCCGCCACCCACCTGTGCGTGCAGGCTGCTGCCGGCCCTGGGGCTCACGGCGGAGCTGCCACAACTGCTGCAGAAGGTCTCCGGTCGCCAGCAGCGTGCCGCAGCTCACCGTGTTGGTCAGCAGCAGCAGGCGGCCCCTGAACAGCGGCTGCAGCAGCCGCCAGCCCCGCGACAGCATCTGGGGGGGGGGGGGGGGGGGGGGGGGGACAGTTCTCCCACCCTGCATGGCCCCGGGCACACGGGCAGACCCACGTCTCCCCCCGACAAGCCGTTCATTAACCCCTCCCCACCCCCCTCCCCCCCGTTCCCCCCCCCCCCAGTCACTCCGTGCCCCTCCACCGCCAGGCGTCCCTCCAGAGCCCCGTTAGCCACACTGTGTGCCCCCCCCCCAGGAACCTCACGGACCCCCACGGCCCCCCCGCGAGCCACACGGACCCCACAGCGCCCACACCCTCAAATAATGAATAAACACACCTCCTCCTCCGGGAGCCCTCCCAGACCCCCGCGCACCACGACCCACTCTGCAGCCCCCCCAGGCTCCCCGTATGCCGCTCCCCCGCCCTCCCCCCATCCCTTGGGTCCCCCCCCCCGTTACCCACAGCCTCCGCTCACCCCGCGCCCCCTCCTCCCCCCCCCGCACTCCTCCTCCTCCTCCTCCTCCTCCTCCACCTGCGGAAAAACGGCCAGCGTCACGTGACGCCCCACTTCCGCTTCCGCCGGCCGCCATGACAGCTACCGAGGCAGTGGCGGCGCCGTGCGCGGCGCCATGGCGCGGCCCGGGCCCACACACAGCTCCGTTCGTTCCCGCACAGCGCGGTTCGCTTTATTTCCTCTCCCGCAGCACCGCCGCCTCCGTCCGCTCCTCCGCTGCCGTCTCAGCGCCCGCACACAGCGCGGGGCTCCGCGCCCGCCGGCTCCCCGCAGGCCGCGGGCCTGTCCCCCTGCCCCACGGCAGCGCCCGGTCACGCGCGGCGTGGGGACGGGGTGGGGGAGGGGCGCGGCGCAGAGACCCCCCCCCTTCCCCGGCCCTGCCCACCTGGTACAGCTGACACACCACGCTGAGCAGCGAGCTCTGCGCCTGCTCCTGCAGCGCGTCCGTGTGCTTCTGCGGGGGGACACGCGGGGCTGCTCGTCGTGGGGGCGATCCCCACGCACCCCCCCCCCCCCCCCCCCCCCCACGCCCGTCCGTACCCCGTTGATGACGACCCAGGGCACGTATTGGTGCGGCGGGTCGAGCGCGTCGGTGCGCTGCGCGTTGCGGTGCATGAGCGCGGCCCCGAGCTCCCCGTGCGCGCACGCGGCGATGCGGCCCTCGTCCAAATGCGGCGCGTACACCTGCAGGCACTGCGCGGGCACCGGGCCGTGGCCGGAGCCCGAAAGGGGGGGGGGGTGTTGGGGGGTGCTGGGGGGGTCGGTGTCATACAGCCTTCAGGTTCTCGGTGGCGGAGGTGCCCGACTCCATGCAGAAGATGACGGGAAAGAAGGTGGCGAAGCTCTGCGCCTCGTGCATCAGGCAGGCCTGGGGGGGGAGGGGGGGTGAGCATCCCCCCAAATATACCACCGCGGGGAAGGGGACGGCCCGGCTCACTTGCAGCATGTTGCCCAAACACTCCTCCGGGCCGTGCTGGCACTGGAACTGCCACTTCCCAGAGACGTTCCTCTCCTGCGGGACGGAGCGGGGTGAGCGCAGCCGGCACCCCGCTCCTGGCAGCGGGCCGCAGCCGCTCCTACCTGCGCGTTGCCGTAGGGCACCAGGGTGATGTTCAGGACCCCCTGAGGCAGCAGCAGCCACGTGGTGAAGAGCTGCCGTGCCAGGAAGCCCCGGCACGCCGGGCACAGGCTCTCGTAGTACAGGCTCAGCTGCACCGGAGGGGCGGTGACGTTGGCACAGTGCTTCTCCACCTGCGAGTGGAAGGGGTCGGGGTATGGGGGCTGTGCCGTGGGAGGGCACGCGAGGGAATGTTGCTGGGGTGGGACAGGACGGGGCTTTGCGTGCGTTGGGAGGGAAGTGAGAACCGCAGGGGGCTTGCTGCAGCTGCAGGATTGTTGGTGCGGTGCTGGGGGCTTTCCGCAGGAACTTCTGCTGTGTGTTCTGGGGAAAACCGCAGCCTGTGGGCCCCGAGCGGGGCACAGCACCCGCTGCCGGGTGGGCTGCAGCCCAGCCAGTGCTGCTGGACCCCCATATCAGCAGTGCCACCATCCGGAGCGACGCGTGGCACAGCGGCAAAGCTGATCCGTGCTGAAAAAGAAGTGGCAACGGAGCGCGGGGACGGGGTCTGCCCGCAGCACAGCTCTTCCCCAGGGAGTGCTGCGGGACCCCGAGCATCCCTGCAGCGTGCACCGCGTACAGCACCGTGCGGAGCCCCCACACAGCCCCACACAGCCCAGCCCCATCGTGCAGCACCAGCAGCGCTGCGTCCCCATGGACAGCAGCAGCGGCGGCCCCACAGCTCTGACCTGACAAGCGACGGCGATCTCCCGCGAGCTGCACCAGAGGTGGGTCGGGTAATCACAGGCGGGCAGGGCCAGCCCCAGCCCCAGCCCCACGGCCAGCAGGGCCAGCGGCACGCCGGGTGCCATGGGGACGGCAGCGTGCCCGCGCAGACACACGCCTGTCCCCGCTGGGGCTTTTAAAGGCCGGCTGCAGCCGCCTCCACACGCCCTTCCTGCGTGGCGCAACCGACCTCATGTGACACCGACACTGCTGACTCACGTGGGGCTGTGCGCTCCGCCACGCTGCCCGTGGTGCCCCACAACACGCGGGGCCTTCGGGGCGCAGCCATCCGCCTCAGCCCCACTGCTGCCGCCTCGTGCGTGGCCCAGCTGGAACAGCTCGTGGGCAGAAACACGGCCCTGAGAGACACCAGCAGCTCCCCGCAGCGCAGCCCCCGCTCTGAGCCCCCACCGAACCCCCAGCCCCGTCGGGAGCGGTGCTGGAAGGCGGTACACCCCCTGTGGCTCAGTCCCACTACGAACCCCAAGGGAAACCCTGCGCCCCGTCTCATTAAATCTGTTTTATTTGTGGGTTTTTTTTTTTTTTTTTCAATCCTTTTTTTTTTTTTTTTGAAGTACCGTACAAAAAAAAAAAAAAAATCCTCTTACAGTAACAAATACCGGGTTTACATTAGTAAACATCAACAGAAAGAGCATAGAGAACTACTGCTGGTAACGAACAGCGGGAGGGGCGAGTTAGAGTATTCCTTATTGCATATATCTAAGGACTAAATCTCGGGAGCGCTCGCAGCCGCCGCGTCCTCCCCGAGCACAAAGCAGTCGGGGCACCCATGCCAACCCCCGCGATGGGGGTGCCATGGGGGGCAGCACTGGGGGGGGCTCAACCCGAGCAGGACGGGCACGGCCATGGGCCCCCCCCCCCCCATAGGGCCGCACCGTGCCCATGGGATGTGGGTCTGAGGGGGACATGCGGGTCACAAGCAGCAAAGCACAGCCCGGGGCCTCCAAACACGGCACTACCCGCACAGCACGAGCAAAAGCATCAAAGACAAATCACAACTAGCTCATTCCAGGGGAGCTGCGCTGCAGAAAGCTTGGGGTTTGGTCTTGCACTCAGAAGGGAAGGAAGGGCACAAAGCGGAGCGCTGGGGGGGCTGGGGGGGAGGGGCTGGAGGAGCCCAGCACAAAGCTTTGGGGCGTCAAGGCCCCCACGGGGGCTCTGTGTCTGTCACAGAGTGAAGAAGTTCAGCAGAAAATCGACCTCCAGGCGATCCTCGTTCTGCTGTCCAAGGGTGGGGGCTCTGATTGCGAGCGATGCCTGATTCCCTACAATTCCTCCTCCCTGAAGATCTTCTTATACTGTTTTCTTCCTTTCAGATGGAGCGTGAGTGACTCTGTCACCATAATCGTTCCACAGAGAGGACTCTGAGCTCCGGGGCTGCCAGCCCTACTGCCCACCCGAGCTCATGTCCCAGCCCAAACTGTGCCCTTCATTGTCACTGATGGCTTTCACCACGCAGTGCCCCGAGCACCAAACAACACTGACAGAGCAGGGCAGCCACAGCACACAGCCCAGGGCTGACAAGGGCACAGGAGCAGGGAACGGGGTCTGTACAGCCAGGAGCAACAGGAACGTGGCATTTGTTCCAGCAATCCCAGATCCAAATCGGATGCAGGATCTGGACCTACACGAGCAGAGCTGACCCTGCACAGAGCAGGGCCCCAGGGGTGGGATGCAGGCACAGCACACACACACACACACACACAGTGCCCGGTGCAGCCCAGCACAACGCAGAGCTGAAGCAGCAAAGCCCACAGCACTCACCAGCCCTCCTGAGGACGTGGTGAGGGAAACAGCCCCGCAGGAAAATCAAGGACGAGCAATGCCTTCTTCAACCCGGGCAGACACGGTGATGCAGTAAAGCAAAAGCCACTGCAGCCTCAACTCAGGGCCCAGGTCCGGCTCTTAAAGCTCCTCCAGGGCCCACCCTGCTCCTCCTCCTCTGCCCTGGAGCCCTCTGAACTCGGCCTCTCCCCGAGCGCAGCACGGCAGCTCGCTCACCCCCAGCCCCATACAGTACTCATGAGTATAAGTGCTTTGCATGCACGGCTGGCCATCATGCACACACACCCACACGGCCCAGCAGCAATGCCGCCCTCCTGCAGCAGAGCTCCTTCATTTTGCGTGGGGCTCACGGTGTGCGTTGCCCTCCCAGAGCCCGGCCGGACGCTGCCACGTGCCTGCAGATCGTAGTGGGGGTCCAGCAGGACCAGGTAAGCAGCCGATTATAAAAGGAACCATATTTACAGGGCTACAGTTAGCTTCAACGGGTTACGCTCGCAGAGATTCACCAAAGACAACCAGAAACAAAGAGCTGTGCGTCCCACGGACTCTGCCGGGAATACACGGGTACCAACACGGATTTCACAGCTTCGCTGGCACTAAGGTGAGAGATTCACCACCAACCACATCCTCCCTCCCCAAACAGCAACACTACAGAGGTGGCTATGACACCAGGGAACAAGACAGCGATGGGGCACAGCACGGAGCGGGGACCTCAGCCGAGGAGCCCTCCTCCCAGCACACCCACTGCCCCACGGGGGACACTGCCTTCCTTCTGAAACGAGTCTCTGCATGGGAGAGCAGCCCCCCTCGTACCACACACAGCTCCCAGCCCCACTGTGGAGTCAGAGGGAAGTGAGAGTGGAGGACATGCATGCTCAGCAGAGGTTCCTCCTCTGCCTCCTCCAGGATCCAGCAAGGAGCCCCTCACTCAGGGTGCGCCAGGGCTGCTCGGCTGGGCAGGGACTGACACCACAGTGCAGAGGAATTGGGATCTAGCTCTACGGTGACGCGCGGCGGGCCAACCTGCCAGCAACAAGAGGATCTGACCTGTTTGTTGGGGAAGGGGAGGGGGCTGTGCCCATCCACAGCAATTTCATCGCAACCAGATCCCACCTCGTAAGGGCTGGAGGCCACAGCGAGTCAACATTCCAGCCCTTCCGTCCCAACAGCCAACACGGGTTCCAGCTACGGACCAAAAGGGACACCAGGAACGATCACAGACATCTCGGATGCTCTGGAGGGGCAGGAGCACAGAGACTCAACTATACAGGGTGCAAGAGTCCAGAGCCAGAAAGCAGCGCTCTGGGGAGAAGCTGAAGGCAGCTGTTGTGTTGTGCACGGTCTGTTCATCTGGCTGGTGGCTGGGAAAGGACCGGGTGAGCCAGCGTGACATTCAGGGAGTCATTGTGCTGCACCAGGGACGTGTGCTTGTAGTGCAAGACCAGGTCCTTGAGGGAGGCGTACAGGTTGTAGGGCTCTGCGAAGCCGTAGCCGGTCGCTGTCTTGTAGATGACGCAGTGCTTGGTGTCACCATCCACCCTGCCAGGGAGAGGAGGGAGCGCGGGTTAGCAGCAGTAACAGCAGAGCACAAGCTGGCATCACCAGAGCTGCCCAAGGACACATCTGGCCCTGGCATGAGGAGCTGAGGCTCTGGGGAAGCCCGGCCTGCCAGCTCCAGCATCCCGCATGAGAAGGGCGGGCAGCCCCACCCCGCTGTGCCAGCCCGTGCCCCCCGTGCGGCTGTGGGGTACTCACACCACGGAGCAGGCGTAGCACCCCTTCTGGCTGCTCTCCCGGATCAGGAAGGTGCCGTCCCGTTTGCCGCACAGCATCTCCTCTGCCTGCAGGCGGTTGATCTTCCCCACGTACCACGTCCGCTCCTCGTGGTGGGGCAGCTCCTCCTCGTCATCCATCATGGAGTACTGACTGCAATCGAGCACGGGAAGGGTCAGGGCACTGTGGTTTGGACACGTGGCTCCCACGTCTCCCCTCCCACAGCCGGCTGCCATCGCTCCTAGCGGGGAAGGCGTCCTCAGCTCGCAGACAGGAGATGGGACTCGCCCAAGGCCCCGAGCAGGCAGAACTGGCTGCACCAGCTGTGCTCCCACAGCCCCCAGCACGCGAGCAGGGACACTCACTCCTCTGTCTCGTTCTTGATACCCAGCCACTCGTTGATTTTCTTCTGCCTGGCACCCTTCTGCGTCAGCCACCTAGGGAAGGAGAGGCAGAGCTCAGCGCAGGCAGTGTGCCCAGGACACAGCACTGCCCCAGCAGCGTTCGCCAGAGGGCAGCAGCCTCCCCCTTTGAGGAGCCGCCGTGCCCTGAGGCTGCAGGGCGCACAGCAGCACTACCAGCCGGTCTGACCAACCCCGCAGCCCTCTAGGATCCAGCTGGGCGGGCTGCAGGGCCCCTCTCCCAGCCCTGTGTGGGGGCAGGCACTACGTACACCAAGTACTGGTCCCGCAGTTTGCGCAGCTGCATGAGGTCTGGCTTGAGGCTGTTCATGCGCTTGTCGATCTCCCGGTTTTCCGAGGCCTGTTTCTTCAGGTCCTGCTCCAGCTTCATCTTGCTGTCGTGGATCTCCGTGATGCGAGACTTGAGCTTCTCTGAGTTCATGAGGATCCTGGGAGGAGAAGAGGGGGGAGGGGGGTGCGGGCTGTGAGCCAAGCTGGGGGAGGCAGCCTGCCAGCTCCAGCCTGCAGCACGCTGCTGGAGACAAGGGCTGTGCGTGCCTCGGCTCTGCCCTGAGCCCGGAGGATCCTTCCAGCCTGGGAGCCCCCCCCCCCACCCAGGCAGGGCAGGTCACTGCTGCCCCCACTCCTCACCGTTGCACCTCCTTCTCGTTGCCCTCCCTCCGGAAGCGCTCGATGTACTCCTTGCTGCACTTCTCCTGTGTCTGACACTGCTCCTCAAAGATCTTGATCGTTTCGTTAAAGGCTTCAATTGCTGTTCTCTTCATCTGCAGCTCCTAAGTTGAACAGAAGGGAGAGCTGAGCGAGGGGGAGGACACGGGCAGGCTTCTGCCCACCCGGAGCATCCCAAACTAGCACTGTCCCTAGTGCAGCCAACACATTCCCACTTCAAAGTTCTCTGGGGAGTCCCCCCAAATCCAGGAGTGGGGCCCAACTTCTGCTCTCCTTCGTGGAGCACATGGCTGCCAGAGAGCAGTGACACTGGGTCAGCCCAGGGGCCACGTACCTGCGAAGTGCGCGTGTATTCCTCATACAGCAGATCATACTCCCAGCTCTTGTCCTGGTACTGCTGGTGATAGACCTTCAGCTGTTCCCCCACGGCTTCCACACTGTCCTCCTTTACCACTTGGTCCTGCCACACACAAAGCCTCAAGTCAGGACCCGCTCCCACCCTTCAGCAGCCCCCCTGCAAGCCAGTTAGCCCCACCAAACCCCACCCGCCTTGCAGGGCACCCATCACCCCACAGAGCAATGCCCCAGCACAGGGAAGAGATGCTGCAGGACACGGTCTGGACCACACAGCCCATCCACCAAATGGCCAGGGACGGATGAGCAAACAGATGCCCTGGTTCTGGCTGTGCTGGCCAGCCACAGTCCAGCAGCACAGGCCTCACCTGCTGGTACTTGGAGATGGGGTAGAGCAGCCTGGTGTCCAGCTTGGCGTTGTACTGGGCGAGCGACTCGTGCCGGTAATGTGTGATGAGCTCCACCACTGAGCCGAAAGTCAGGGGCTCTGAGAAGCCATACTTCCCCTCGCGGTGAAAGATCTTGATCAGCTTGTTATTGCCCCCTTTCCTGTAGGGGGGAGGGGAGGGCACGGGGCACTCATCAGTGCTCTGCTCCAGCACGGACGTGCCCTTGTGCCAGCAGCCAGAAGTGCAGGGATGTCTGCTGACAGCTCCACCCCAGGGCAGCAGAGGCTCTGAGGGTCCCAGCACTGTACCTGAGTGTGAGTGTGTACTCCCCCTGGATCTTGCTGGAGGCATCACGCACCAGGAACGTCCCATCCGGTGTGTCCCGCAGCTTCTCGTTCACCTCCTCCCTGAGAGGGACACAGCTGACTGTCATGGCCTGTGAGGGGCAACCAGAGCTCCCCTGGATAACCCCACAGCCTGGGCACCCAGAGCAGGAGCTGCCAGCCCCCCCTTACCGGGAAATGTCACCCCAGTACCACTCAGCGTCCTGCAAGGGCACACTGTTCCCGTTGGCCAGGCTGGCTGCACTGGGCTTTGGCTTAGGTGGCTTTGGAGGCAATGCTATAAGAGAAGTAGGGTTGAAGCAGGGTTAAACAGGGACTGGTCCAACCCTCAGCTCCCCACCCTCGCCAGAGGCAATCCCTAGGAGCTCTGAGTCCCCCTCCCTGAGGTGACTGTCCTGGGAAGCCCTGCTGGGCCACCACACTGCCAGGAGCAGCAGATCAGAGCCTTGAGCAGCATGCAAGCACAGCTGGGCTACAGAAACGCCCTCGGCAATCCGCTCAGGGAGGGAGGGACTCCACGCCCACAGAGCACAAACGCCTTGGGTCCCAAAGGAGCATGTCAGCTTCTAGGGATGGTACCTGGAGGCAACTGTTCTGGCTCCAACTCCTTCGTCTGCAGAAGCATCTCCAGAAAAAGCACAGAGAAGTCAGGACTCAGCTCAGGGCTGCAGGGAGAGAGGAACCAACCAATAATTGTAGGGGAGAGCCTGGCACTGCGCTCTGTGCCCCCTGCGCCATGGGTCAGCAGGGTCAGCTGCTCATCCCAGCACAGCCCAGCTGCTGCAGTGCAGAGTAACAGAAGCGAGGGCTCTGCCCTGGCTTTGAGCCCCACTTCTGGATGCTGCCAGCAGTTTAATCTCATTGCGTCAGGGCCGGGGGTGCTGTTACAGCCTGGACTCCTCATCCTGGCAGGGACAGCGGTCAGCACTGGGCACACAGCTGGGACCTGAGAGCTGCACGTACCTGGCACCCGGCAGCCGGAGGAGAAGGGGACCAAAGATCTCTCCCAGGGCCTGAGGGTGGAGGCTGTTGCTCTCGGCCTGCTGCGATACCTTCCCCAGATGCCGGAGCAGGAACTGTAGGGTGAGTGTGTTCTGGAGTGGGACTGCAGGAGACTCCAAGGCCAGCAGCAGCTGTTTCCTGCAATTCTCGGGCTGAGGGATCTCTGGGGAGAGAAGCAGGACATGGTGGAACGGCTGGGACGGCCAGCACTGCTTTCCGTGCTCTGGCTGTCACGGCGTGGGAGCACTCAGCAGCAGAGGCCACGTGACAAACCCCAGAGGGACAAGACCTATTTTTTATTACCCCAGACACATCCGTTCCACCCACTCACCCATTCCCAAGTGTGGCCGGGGTAGCTCTTACCCTGCAGGATGCGAAGGATGTCTCCATGCACAGACACTGGCACCACGGGGGAGGGCAGGTCCTGCAGGTAACCCCGCAGCGCTTCGCCCAGGGAGTGCACGTCAAAGGGCTCCAGGTCACCCAGGCTCCAATCTGCCAGGGCAGAGATTTTCCATGGGAGGTGGGCACAGAGCTGGGCACCCACCCCAGAGGGTCCCCCAGGAGGGGGTGTTAGATTTGGGTGCCCACACGTTTTGCTGAGCTCTGCCAAAGGAATGCTGGGCACGTGTGACTGTTGTTACAGACAAGCACGCAGAGGGAATCAGCCAATCATTCACACCAAACCCAACAGGGAAAATGGCTCCCTGGAAGCATTCTGCCACAGCAGAGCCAACAGCACTGCTCTGCTCAGGCCTGTGAAGAACGTCTGCGAAAGGGGCCAAGCTAGCAGGGTGCTGGAAGAGGCCCGGGCCTGGCCGAGGGGCAGACAGCTCCCAGGGCTCCCTGGCACACACCCTCAGCCACAGGCACAGCAGTGCCACGGCTCCAGCCACCCAGCTGAGCTCTACGATCCTCTCCTGCACATCAGTGGTGTGACAGAGCCTCCACAAGGGCACCTCGAGAGCAGGGCACCCCGAAGAGAAGGCAGGAGAGCAGCGCAGGGATTCACTTGGAGCCCAGCAGGCCTCTCAGCTGGCACTGCATCCCTCTGCCCCAACCCCTGGCCCTGGATGGCAGCAGGAATCCTCCCCGTCCCGACCCCAGCATGTGAGAGGGGGACGTGTCAGGACGGGCAGGCCCAGCCCCGCAGGCAGCGTGCTGGCAGTCAGGAACCACCAGGGACAGGCGAGCCCGGCCTGGATTGCATTACTGCTGGTGCTGTCACATCCACTAATCTCCTCCATCTGAGCCGATTCGCCTCCTCACCACGAGGAGCTGGTTCTTACCGGTTCTTAGAGCTTGCCTCAGTTCGGAGCCAGATGTCCTGTATAACATCTCGCTGTCTAACCCTGCAGAAGGGAGGACGCTGCTGTTAGCTGCAAGCCATGCAAGTCCCAGCACACACACACACGGTTTTGGAGCCAGCCTGGTAGGACAGCAGCTACAGCACGACTCCAGGCAGCCAGCCCACCTAACACCCCTGCAGAAGCTGCCACAGCCCCTCGGGACACCCTGCTGGAGCTCCTGGTTCCGTGCCCCCACGGGGGGGGGGATTTGGGTGCACCCTGCAGAGCCTGCCCAGCACCCCGCTGCATCCCACAAGCTCTGTGCTGTTTGGAGCAGGACAGCACAGCAGGGTCAAACTGATCCTGGGGATCAGCACCTGAAGCCAGAGAGTTTCCAGAGCACCCCACCCCACACACACCCCACAGGTAGTTGCATACTCAGAGTTTGGCCCAACGCTAACAGCTGCCTTTGCCCTGCTCTCACTAGGGGTCTAAGGGGTGTTACCCAGTGCCCCTCATTACCTTTCTTCTCAATGGCTTCCACCAGCTTCACCAGCAGCGGCGGCGCAACCTCCGGAGGGCTGAACTGCTCTTGCAGGTCAGGGAGAGGAGACCCTGGGGAGAGAGGGAAGAGGTATGGGGTGCTCAGCAGAGCTGGGGCCAGAGCACAAACAGTAACCCTGCTCCCAACAGTGGCATCCCCAGGCAGAGAAAGCCTGGCTCCTGACCCCAGCTGGGTCACAGCCACACAAATGCTACGCGGGGACTGCAGAATCTGCAGAGCCCAGCCTCACTCAGACCCCAGAAAGCACAATGGGTCGTGCATGCACCCTACTGCTTTCTGATGACATTACAGAGCAGAGTTTACCTCCCTGGGTGCCCAGGACGCGTGCAGGCACTGCAGGGGTTACCTGAGCTCTGCAGCTCAGAGGTTCAGCCCCTGCTCAGGGCAGGAGGCAGCACGGAGCTGGTGGAGGAACGTGGCTGAGGAGCTCGCTCGCAGCGGTGAGCTGTGATTAATCCAGCGATTCAGGCAGAGTGCCGTGTCAGCAAATTCCTGCCCTTGATTGCTCGTTTAACATGGAAACCAGCCTCCTGCCTCCCCCTCCCTGCTAGCCCACAACCTCTGCACAAGCTGCTGCAGGGCGCAGGCGGCCCACGGCACCCTACAGCAGGGGAGCTGCGGGCAGCCCTTGGGGTCCACGCAGCCCACACAGACCGGTCGGGGCAGCACGGCTGGCTGCTCTGCAGCATGCTTCCCAGGAGCCTGGCAGCCCTCACCGCCCTGCCTGCGTGCCCCCAGACCCTCCCCACGTTTACCCCAGGCACAGCCCTGCATCCAACGGCGTTTCAGTGCCGCCTCTGGACCTGGAACGGGGTCACAGCAGTGCAGGAAGGGCTGCGAGATGCTGTGACAGAGGGCTGCGGCCTCGAGGTGCGTTCTGGCAAGTCGGAGATGGAGCTGCAGCACAATCCCAGGGCCGGGCAGTGGCCCTGCCAAAGCACAGCTATGTGCTCCAGTGAGATGGCTCCAGGGCCAGCACAGCAGGGCCCCAGGCATGCTTCCCCATGCTGAGTGTGACGCACGCCAGGGCAGAAAGGTGCACGCCCAGCTGCCAGCAGGAGGAAGAGCAGAGTCAGGCTCATCCCTGCTCCCTGCTGAGCACGGGTCAGGCAGGAGGATCCCCCAGGCCAGTCCCAGCACAGGGACATCAGTGCTCCTCGAGGACACCCAGCACGCTCTGCTGCACGCAGGCAGAGCCAAAAGGCAGCACTGCATTGTGAAACATGGCTCTGTCGTCACAGATCTGACCTGAGCTTTCCCAGGCACCCAGTGTGGGCCCACTATGAGCTGCAAGTTAACTCAGTACTCAGTGAACCTCCTGCCCCACAGCCACAGGGAGGGACAAAGCAGCTCCCAGCTGCGCTTTGAGACAACGAGCACAGAGGAGGGAGCAGATCCAAGAGCTGCCCGTGCCCTTGGCTGGGCACAGGATGGGGCTCTGCACTCCCCAGGGTGAGGTCAGCTCCTCGCTGCAGCTGGACGAGGAACACAGGGCTGGCAGCTCCAGGCCTGACCCTTGGGAAGGGCTGAAGGGAGGGTAAACGCTGTGCTCCCCACGTGGCCCGGTTGGGAATGTGCTGTTTCAGCAGGCAGCAGCCTGTGCTGGGATCCAGCAGCCGTGCTGCAGCCAGCAGCAGCTCCCAAGCCTGCTGGGCCTCTGGGCTGGGCCAAAGCGAACAAGGGCACTCACAGCACGGCCGGGCAGCTGCGGAAATATTTCCAAGCCGCATTTTCCGCTCACACTCTCTGCGGAAGGCGAACACCAGAAGCTCATAAATTCAGCTTCGGAAAGCACCGGGGCTTGCTGCCCTGCAGGGCTGTCTCTGCCAGGGCCCCTTCCTCCTGGGCTGTGGTACAGCCATGCTCTGCATGACATGGGGATAAAGGATCGCCAAGTCAGGGCAGACCCAGGAAGCAGGGCAGAAATGCACCCAGCTCGGAGCTGAGCAGTCCCTGCACCTCCCAGGCAGGTCTCATCCCAGCAGGACAGGCAGGCTGCGAAGAAATAACACAGCCTTGGCTTAAATACTATTTCTCTGTTGCAAAAAATGTGCCTCCCCCCAGCAACACAACACACTGTGGGCACAGGGTGACGGGAGCACGGTTGGCACTGGGGTCTGGTTCCCCATCCTCATGCAGGAAACAGACCCTCTGGCTTTTGGTTTCTTTTCCAACCATGTCCTTTCCGTGGGTCAGGAACGTTGGCACGTATCCTCTTCCACATCACACAGCTCTCCATCTCCAGCCCTGCATGGGGCAGAGGTTTTGACCACCCAGACACAGCTCTGCCAAGCCAAGCTCTGGGACTACAAGAGCGCCCACAAAGGCACAAGTACAGCCCTCTAGGGTGTGTGGGGCTGGGTGCAGGCATGGCCAACACACACACACTGCAGAGTGAGCCCCCTCCTCCTGTGAGGAGCCAATCCCTGGAAGGAGGGTGACACAGTGGTGGCTCCTGCTGGCAGTCCCAGCGCCTGGCCCAGCCACGTTTGCACGCTGCAGACCCCAGGGCCATGACGCCGGGTGTGGGAGCAGCACACCCCACACAGGGGCCCCTTTCTGCTCCTGAGGGCTGCAGAGAGTTTTCATACGGCATCCGATCGGACAGCCGTAGCTCCCAGCTCTGCAGGCAGCACTGAGGCTGGCAGCTCCTCCACTGAAGCCATGCCAAGCCCAGCTCATGCCCCAGGTGCGTGCCCTGCCCAGCCCTGGCTCTGCCATCCACAGATAGGGACTGGTGCCAAGCAGATGAAAATTAGCTTCAGTTCTTGGAAGTACTCTTTTAGACCCAGATTTTTCTCCTCTTGCCCAGAGACAAGTAAATGCATTTCAGTGGGGCTGAGTGGTTCTTGGCAAGGAGAACCGTGCTGGGTGCTCTTGAGGCAAAGATGGGAGAGGTTAGGACTTGCTCTGTGAAGGGGGGGGGGAAGCAGTGCAAAGCCCTGAGCAGAGCTGGGAGACAGATCACAGGGATCCAGCTGGTCACGGGCCAGGGAAAGACCTCTGAGAAGAACAAGGTTTGCCCCACGAAGCACAGCAAAGCATGAACACAGATCAATACACCCGAGGAACACAGAACTGAGTGTGAGCCCACAAACCCTGGCAACTCGACAGCTGGCAGGGATCTGCTGAGCAGCAGAGGGGGCCTGCAGAGATGTTACCTTGCTCGAGAGCCTCCTGCAGTCGGCAGCCACTGGCCCCTGGTGTTGCAGGCAGGGGTCTCTGCACTCGGGGTCGGTGCGAAGGGACGGAGATCTTCACGGGCCCCACGTACTCCACGTACGTGCCGGGGAAGTCACCCTTCTGCTTGGTGCGCTCGTTAACACCCAGGATCCACCCGATCTGGTTGGGGTTCTGCTCGTCCCCATCTTTGAAGCCCAAGGCTTGCAGGGCTCCCTTGCTCACCACCAGGAGGTCCCCAGGCACCAGATCAATGTCCTCATCGCGCTCCTTGCGGTATGGGTAGAGCGCACGGTACTGGAACCCGTCCGTGCTGCCCATTCTCTCTGCCATGAGGAGGACGGCTCCCAACAGTGTCCTTTGGGTGGGAGAGGTGAGACCTCAGGGGCAGCTCTCCCCCATCAGCAGTCTGAATGTCTCTGCACGAACCCGGTGTCCCGGTGTGCTTAGGTGCAGCCCCTTTTCCTCAGCTTGAAGCCGCGATTCAGCCAAATGATGGAGCAAAGGGAGAAGGAGACAAACATAATCCAGCACTCGTGAGTGGGCATGCAGCAAAGAAAAAAAGGAGGGCAGGGTTCAGTTCACCAAAAAAGAAGAAGGTTTCCTGGAGTCCACAGGGCAAAAGCGCAGAGCGTTTCCAGCCAGGAGCCGCGTGGCATGCTGCATCTGCCGTCCCAGAGTCTGCAACGAGAGAGAAGAGGGCTCGTCACCGCAGCACCAGGCACCCCGCGCCCTCCCAGGACGCCAGCACTCAGAGCAGGGGATCATCCCAGCGAGGCAGGGCTCGCTTCTCTCCTAACGAGGCTCTCTGCGAGCCCTGGATCCAAGTGCTCCCTGCCAGGACATGCTCAGAGCAATTTAGACTCAGAAAAGCAAAGAGATGAGCCAGCGGCTGCTCGCAGGAATGCTGTGCGCAGCGGATAGCTCCTCTCTGCCACACTCAGGCACCAGCTCTGCATCTTAAAGAGGCTCACTTCTGTTCCCTCAGCTTGCTCTCTTCACAGCACTTATGCAAACAAGAAGACAACAAGTGGGACAAAACAGCCTTTATGCAGGAACTCCTGCATGCAGAAAAGGGTGACCCCGCAACCACCAGCTGGAGGCCCTGAATAGGAGCAAAACAAACAGATTTAACCTTTTCTTGTTAGACTGATTAAATTTCACAGTTCACCTTCACGTCTCCCCATGCAGTTCCCCACCAAGACACTTTCTGAAGGTAACTGCCCACAAATGTAGGTTAACCGAGCTCTCAGAGGAAGGCTTTCAAGATGCTTCGCCGTTCCCACAGAGCAGCACTTCAAAGCTTTGCTCTGAGCAAAGCGAATTTCTGAACTTTTATTGAGAAGCAGCAGCATTAAGCACAGGCAACACAGGCGCAGCTTCTTCAGAGATGGAGGCGAGAGGGGTTAAAAATAAAAGTATCTTCAGAAGCCTTCAAATCTGCTTAGAGCTGCTAACTGCCTTTAAGCTATTCAAACAGAGAAATTGAAGAACAGCCCGCCTGCCCAGCCCAGAAAGCCACCCAAAAGAACAAACCTGGGTTGTAACACGCTGCTCAAGGGCTGTGTGAGCCGGAGCATTCCCACCAGCCAGCACGTCCTCTTTTCCCAGCCCTCCCTGCCATTTCCCCCTCCCTCGGGGTGAGCTGTAGTGCTGAGGATTGGCCCTACAAGGCACGGAGCGGCCACGGCCTGCGGGGGCAGCTGGGAACCAGCGTCCCCAGTGATGCCATAGGAAGGCTGCAGGTCCTGGTAACGGCCTGAGCTTTTCTGGGCCAGAAAGCCACATCTCATCTGGAAGCCATCAGAGCTCCCCGAGGCAGCAGCACAGCCTTCTGCTCCCACTGGGTGACCCCAACACCCTTCCCAGCAGGATGAACGCTCCGCCAAGCAAAGCCAAAGCGGCTTCAACCTCATGCTGGGCTCAGCAAGATGCATTAACATCTGTGATCTGCAGCAACTTGAAACAACCCTCCCGGGCCAGCTACATGCAGCTACAAGCCCCCTTTCCTACCACATCTGCGTGCTAGCAGAAGGTTGAAGAGATGGCACGAGCCCCCCTCTGAAGCTGGCTGCACCCCGAGCTCTGCGGCCCCTCTGCTCCCAGCACCGCCCTGCGAGGCCTCGACAAAGAAAGGCACAAAGAGGCTGCAGAGCACAAAACCTGCGCAGGAGCCAGAGCCTGTGCTAGCTGCCTGAGTCTGGGCAGACATCCCAGCCAGGCTGCCTCCTCCATGAATGAGCAGAGAACCCTCGGGGAGGCCGGACGCACGCAGGGAGGCTCCAGCTGGTGCAGAACAGGACTGAGCCTGATCCAGGTCGCTGGAGAGCTTCCCTGCAGCTCTAAGTGCAACACAGGGCTGCACAGCTCCCCAGGAGGCCCTCGGGACGTTGGGGTGCTCGCAGGCAAAGCAGCACACCCCAGCACGGTAGCCACAGAACGCTCACAGCACAGAGCACACTTCCTGAATCCAAGCAGTCCCAGCCAGGAAAATATTACTTCATAACCCAGAGCACTGAGAGAGATTTATGGCCACGCTGGGACGCCTGCCCCTCGCCCCTCTGAACTCTGCCTGCTGGGTCTGATGGAGAGGAGCCACCATCCCGCAGGGGGTACAGCCTGAACGCAGCAGCTGCCCGGCACCGAGGCTCAGATCCCAGCACAGAGGCCAGGTGCTTCCAAGCAGCCCGTGCAGCCACCGAGGCTGGGAGGACAAAAACGCTCAGCCCTGGCAAACTCGTTCAGTAGCTTTTAAAAGCAGAGCTGCACGGTGGGGCGGGAAGAGGCTCCAGAGCGAAGCTCCGTGTCTCCCAAGGAGCAGGTCCCGCAGCTTCTGGCTCCTTCCAGCCCGGCGCCTGCTCTTGCACAAGGCGAGCAGCTCAGCTGCTGCAGCACCTCACTCACTGCTGACAGACCCCAATGGGAAGCAGAGACCTGGCTCCACACCACCCCGCTCCCCACGCCACGCCACGGCACTCAGCATGTGGAAAATTCTAGAATCAGAGCCAGGCTCACACCTCACCTGCCTTCCCTGCGCTCAGTCCATGCTGGCAGTGAGCACCCAGGGGACACCGGTGCCCATCCTCCAGCGTGCAGCTGAGCTGTGCAGGACCACAAGCCAGGAAACCTCCACAGAGAGCAGCAGACCGTGACTGGGGAAGGAGGGAGGGAGGGAACACACAGCTTCCAGAGCCCTTCGATAGATATTTGGAAGGGAAGGAGAAGCTGGGAGGAGGCGGGCGGTGCTGAGAGCGCGGGACACGCACGAGCCTGCCTGCTGCGAGCACACCTCCGGAGCAGGGCCAGGGCGAGCCAGCAGCTTGCCAGCACATCTCAGCTGGGCCCATCTCCAGGGCTGCTCTGCTCACGGGGAAGGAGCCTCGTGTGTCTGTGCTGGCGAGCACTTGTCAGGCTCCTCTGAAAATCCCATGCATTAGACATCTAAATACCTTGGTAAATCTATCTCAGCGCCCAGAAACAATCCCGCGATTCATTGGCCGCTGTCAATACTTTCTTTGTTTAATACAGCGGTCTGAAACAAAAAACACATTACGAGGCTTTTTGTGCGTGCCCAGCACATAAATAAAAGCATCGCAGCTTTTATAAAATGCGGCTCCTGCACTTTTTAACCAAGTTCCAAGCGCAGCTTGACTCGAAGTGAGACGAAACGTTACTTCCCCTGCAGTGAGGCAGAAGCACGCATAGAAGTATTTTAAAAGGAGAACGTTGTGACAGCATATGCTGCTCAGACGTTTCCATCAGATCCTCAGCAAGGGGAAAAGAAAGACAAAAACCTCTAACAGATCAGCTCCCGAACTGCATGAAAACCCACGCGTTAACAGGTTCCACACCGTGAGATCAAACCTTCCTTCTGCTGAAGGCAGCGTGGCACGGGGCAGCCAGAGCCGTTTTCAGCTCTTTTCTCACCCAGAAATGCCTCAGTTGCAGCTGCCAGCAGAGCAGCAGCATCCTGCTCACACAGCTCAGCTCCGTGCCCTGCACGGCCCCTTGGCTTCAGGTCCCTCAACACCAGTCCCCAAGAACATTCTATTTCCACTTTGGAAGCACGGGGAAGAGCTTAGGGCTGGGACTTTTTTTCCAGAAGCAAACCCAGCAGTGGCCGCACTGGGGTTATTTCCCTAAAAAGCTCACAGTCCTAAAAAAGCGGAGCGCACGCAACAGCTACATCTGCTTTTGCTGACCCAGCTGCCTAAAACCACGCTCCCTGTGGTGCTCAGAGTTCACAGGGCAGTTTGAAGCTCCACACGGCACGAAGCAACCTACAACCTGAGACAGAAGCACGACAGCGGGGCGACGTTATGAGGACAGCACAAGAGAGATGCATGACCTTCCAGGCCGAGAAACGCACCGTGCCTCGCTCTGTTTGCCTTTCATCTTCCATTACTGAGCGGCTTCAGCGCCGAGCTGCGGCTCCAGATACTCTCAGAGGAATTAAGAGAGCCCCCGATATTATAAATACTCTTTTTTTTTATTGTAAACACAGCAGCACTCGGACCGAAGCTCCATGCTGGCTCCGTTCCCCGCCGCATTCCAGCGAGCTGCGGTTTCTCTCCCAACCAACCCAGAACTTCTGCCCAGTGAGAACCAAGCACGGGCAGCACGGATTTTTCCACGTCCTTACAAGAGCTGCCAAGAGCTGAAGAGGAGGGTTTGGGGGCAGCGAGCACCGCTGGGCCACGAACCGCAGGGGCAGCACGGCTCACACACATCACAAAACAGCCACCAAAGAAACCCAACCGCCGCTTCCCACATCCAGGACTGCGGCACAGGCCGACCCAGCCCCGGGGATGCAGCAGCACGGCAGGGCACGGCCCGCCCGGGAAAGCGGCGGCTTTAGGCCGTACGTCCCCACCGCGTCCGCTCTCCGCTCTCCCAGGGCCGGCTCCCCGCGGCCCCGCAGCCGCTCCGGACAGAACGGCCGCGCACGGACGGCAGGAGCTCGCACAGCCCGAGCCGCCCCGGCTCCGACGCCCCGCTCCGCCCCGCGTCACGGCCGCTGAGGACCGGCACGTGGAGCACCGGGCCCGCGCCCCTCAGCCGCCGCCTCCCGCCCGCTGCGCCCCGCGGCTGCCCGCGCCCGCGCCCGGCTCCCGGCTCCCGGCCCCCGGCTCCCGGCTCCCCGCTCACCGCTCCGCCGCCTCCATCCGCCGCCGCTCTCCTTCGCTCCGCTCCTTCTTTCCGGCCCGGCGGCAGCCTGGGAAAGAACCCGAACGCCGACCGGAACGGCCCGAACCCGCCCCGGAAAGAGCCGACAGCGGTCGAAGAAGAACGAAGCTCCCCGAAGGCTCGCTGGCCACGCCCCTTCAGCCGCTCCGCCGGCTGCCATCGGGGCCACGCCCCCGCGGCCGAATCGTTCCGGAAAGAGCCGACCGGTGACCGGCGCCAACCGCCGCGCGGCGGTGCGGGGGGAGCGCAGTGGCGCCCTCTGGCGGCGGGAGGGTGGAACTGGGCGCTGCGCCCGGAGCGGCGCGTGGGCGCTCCGTGGGCAGAGCAGCCCCGACCCCCCCACTCCCCACCCCCACCCCCCCCGGCTTGTGCAGAAGGCCGCAGCACGTCCCAAGGAACAGTTTAATACCGCATAAAACTCCGCAACGGTAACAGCGAGGCCGGAGCTTGGCCCTTCCCGAGACGTGGCCCCGCTCGCTTTCATCACATCTCCCACTGAAAAGCCCTTTGCTGGCGCAAGGCTGAAAATGAGATGGAGCGCAGTGGGAAAAGGGGGTCCTGATGCTCCAGTGAACATGAAAAGCCCACGGTTTGCATCAAATTGCTGCAGCCCCAGCGTGGCAAGGCTGAGCGAGCTTTCCCCCTCCCAGCAAACCAGCGGGGTGGGCTCGGTGTTCTGGGTCTTTCCGAAACGGAACGGTAATAACAACATGACAACCTCTCCATCAACCGTGTGTTAATACAGCGAAGCATGCAGCCCTGCCACGCTGCCCACCGGGATGGAGGAACTTCCTACAGAGCACAGAGGCACCGGGGCGGACGTATGGAGACGGGGGTCACCCTGAACACACATCACAGAATCATAAAGGTTAGAGAAGACCACCAAGATCTTCTGGTCCTCCCCTCTGTCTACAGAAGGGAGCCCTCAGCTTCGGTGCCATCAGCACGCCGCCTTGTAACGCCTTCGGCTGCTTTGCCATCTGATGGTGAGCAAGTGTGGAAGAAAGCTGGTGGTTCTTCGGGTTAGAAAACATCGTGCCGTTGGGACGGGGGCTCGGAAACGCACAGGAAAGGCTGGGACGGCTCGGACCCTGCAACGCCTTTTAGCTTATAAAAGTAATAAATTAGTTTGGAGTAGTTCTGAGCATCCGCATCGAGTCCTTTCTATCCCGAGTGCGGGGGGGGGGAACACCACTGCAAAAACACGAGCACCTCTCCGGGAGCACGGAAGCTGCACCTCCAGGCAGCAGTGCGATAATCCCACGGAGCAGCGTGCCCACGGTGGCAATTAGGGGACGTCCCGTGCTGACAGCCCCGGGGGGGCCCTGTCCCCACAGGTCCGGTGCTGCCGGCGGCCGTCCCGCCACGGCACGGTGCTGCCAGCGGTGCCATCGGTGCCCAGCAGGTGCAGCGGGTAGGAGCCCTGGCACTGCCAGCCCACCGGCTCCTGCTCGTCCCCCTCCGAGCCCTGCACGGCGATCTGCGGCACGCGGCCGACCCTGGGCTCCACGCAGCCCTCGCCCTTCCCCGTGGCACCGTCCTCGCTGCCCGGCTCGTCGAAGCTGACCTCTTGCACTGCTTCTTGCTTCTTGAAGGAGTCGCGGCGCTCCGAGAGGTTCAGGCGCCGCATCACCACCATCTCCTGCTCTCCCTGCCGCCAGGCTGCCGCGTGGCCGTGCTCCCCGCAGTGCCCCGTGCCAGGAGCGTCGCCCTCCCCAAACACCTCCCCGGTCCCGTCCCGTGCGGACATCTCCTGCCCCAGCTTGCGGCTGCCCACGCTCTTCTTCTCCGCCAGGTAGGTCGCCATCTTCTCCGCTGACTGCACGCGCTTGAGGAGGGGGGAGCGGGGGCACTCGGCGCTGCGTGGCCGCGGCCCCTGCCGCACGATGGTGGGGGGGGACAGCGTCTTGCCTTGGAAGGGATGGGTGGTTTTGGGGTGCCCGGGCAGTAGAGGGGAAGGGGACCTCTGCGGGGACGTGGGGCGCGGGGCGCAGGTGGGTGTGCAGGCCAGGGGCGAGGGCGGGATGCTGCTGGTGGACTTGCGGCGTCCCACCTTGTAGCGCTGACCGCCCAGCTTGGGGGCCAGCCCGTGCAGGGTGCTGGGCCGCACGTGGCCAGCCGGAGACGTGGGGGTGCTGGAGGAGGGAGAGGTGCTCTGTGGGGACACCGCATCTGGAAAAGGGAGAGAGAGCAGTCACTACCAGGGATGTCAGCACTGCATCCCGAGCCCAGCTGCGGTGGCCACAGTACCTGGGGGCAGGTCCGGAGCGGGGCTGCGGCACGGCGGCGTGGGGCCCGGGGACAGGCTGTGCGTAGGGGACTCGGGGAGGCTCTCACTCGAAGACAGCGAGTGGTGGAGGCCGGAGGAGAAGCTGCGGCTGGTGTGCAGGACCGTTGACTGCTTGGAGATCTTCTTGAAAAGGGATTTCCTCCTTGGGAGGGAAGAAAACGCATGGGAAGATTTGTCACAGCAGCAACGTGCAGGGATGCTGCCTGGAGGCACCGGAGCCAGCCCTCCTCAAACCAGCAGACCCACGTAGGGTGCGAGCAGACCCTGCAGTACTGCAGAACCAAAGCAGCTGCCCCTTCCAGCTCCAGGACACCCAGGACACACCTATCCTGGCTGTCCCTTTTCCTGCTTTTCTTGCTCCTTCGGGCCATCCTTGTCTTGGAGCTGTTTTTCCGGGCAGGGCCGATTTTAATGGAGGTGTTCTCCAGGGCAGTGGTCCGCAGGGCGACCTTGTTGCCACTCTGTGCACAGAAGAGGGCTCTCTGAGCGTGCTGCACTCGGGCACCAGTGCCCAACTTGCTGCCTGTGCCTGATGCACCAGTTCCCGAGGTGATGCAGGTCCCAAGCACGTCGAGCACCTACCTTCAGCAGCAGCTCCACGACGTCCCGGTGCACCAGGCCCAGCACTGACTCCCCATTCACGTGTGTGATGAGATCACCTGCTCTCAGCCCTGCTTCCTGGGCAGGACTCCCTTCTTCCACGCTCTGGAATGGAAAGGACATGGATTTGTTTGGACACAGCCCACGTCTCCCACCCTTGTGTCCCGTCAGTGTCACCGGGCTGCTTACCCAGACCATGTGGTGCACAGTGTAGACATCGCTGTCCCCCATGTACACGCGGATGGCACGCAGCGTGAAGCCGTACTTCTTGCCTGAGCTGTGGATGATGATGGGGGGCCGCAGGCTGGTGATGGCCAGGGAGGAATCCCGGCTCGGGGATGAGTCACGGGAAGAGGGGTTGGATGAGAGCGAGTGAGGGGAGATGGGGCTCATGAGGGCCCCGCTGCTGAAGTCGTCTGCAAGGAGAAAGAAGGAGATGGCTTGTTCCTGGGAAGCCACACGGCAGCCAGTGTGGCCACAGGAGGTTGCCACAAACCTGATGTGATGATGAGGGATAAGGCTGAGACTGAGGCAGATTTGGGCACCCGGCTGCCTGGCGAAGCCCTTGGCTTCTCCACGCCGTCCCTCTGGCTGCTCAGCCGGCGGCTGCTGCCCGGCTCCAAGCCCCGCGGAGCTGAGTTCTTGGTGCCAGTGCTGTTGCTCCGCAGGCGGATGCGGTTCAGGCTGACAAGATCAGCTGCACAAAGAGGGGAGGAAGGGGGAGGTGAAACGGCCAAGGATGGAGGTGGCCCTTTGGACCTTCTTCAGGGTGTAGGAGGGCATGGAGAAGACAGCTCACGCTGTTAGGGAACCTGGTTGCCCCCAGAACCCACGCACCGGACAACGACGAGGTCTTCACCCCAGAGTCAGGGTCTCCCAGCACAAATTTGGGTCTCTCCGGCTTGGCTGGGGCCACACAAGGGCTTTCATCTTCTGAGGAGAAGGCAAACTTGGGCATGGTGTCCAGGCTGTATGTGCTGGTCAGGGCAGCGGGGCTGCGGCTGCGCTCGTGTTGGGCAGTGTACGGCGTGGAGCTGCAGGACGTCCAGGACCGCAGCCTGCGGGAGGGAGCAGGGGGCTCAGAGCATCGGCACAGGGGCGAGGAGGTGGTGCTGGATCCCTCTCACACCCCTGCACACGTCTCACCCACAGCAGCTCATGTTAGTCCCTGTCTCAGCACTCACCGGGGCTCTGCGCCCGATGGCCGGGTCCTGTCCTCGTCACCCGAGTGGCGGTCCCACCGCTCCGCCCTGTCCTCCTTGTCCTCGCTGTGGCTCCGGTCAGAGGAGGAGAGGCTGAGGTTGGAGTGCGTGGCCAGGTACTCAGAGCTGCTGTACACCTGGGGTACATTGAGTGGTTGGAATGCAGCAGGTGGGCACCTTGCCACCACCCACCCCACTGCGATCTCAGGGGACAGATCTGAGCACCTTGCTGAAGCGGTGGGAGCAGGAGGAGAACTGGCCAATCTCCACAGATGATTCCTCGTCGTTGGTCTCTTCGTCCTCCGAATCCAAGTGGCGGTACCTCTCGGATCGAGCTGAAAGCAAAAGCCCCAGCGGTGAGGGGATGGGACGTGCAGGTGTGTCGGGGCTGACAGCCCAGCCCCAAAACCCACGCACGCTTTGGGATAAGAGTGCAATGCTTTCACTGGGGCTGAGCAGCCTGGAAACAGAATTACATCTGTTTTTGTGACTTAGCTCAGGGCGACCAGCTTCACCCAGGAGATTTTCATCTCCTGCTGCAGCATCCTTCCTGCGCTGGGGACAAAGGATGGCAGGGGCAAGGGGACGGGGTGGTCTCACTGTCGAAGTAGCTGGTGTCGTCCTCGGACTCCAGCTGCGGGATGAACTCTGCTTTCTGCCGCAGGAGCCCGTTCCAGTCCAGGTGGAGGAAGAAGGCATGGTGCTTCACCTCGTGTGCACCCCCTGCAGGCACGGAAACCCACATTAGGGGGTCCAAGTGTCCTTAGTACTGCAGGACACCCTTCAGCTTCGGACACATGCAAGCCCATCACAGAACCATGGAATGGTTTGGAGAAGCTCAGCCTGGACCCATCTTGAGCCCCACCTGCTGCCCCTGGCATACGTACCGGTGCCCAGGCGCTCGAGTGGGCACTGCCTCAGCAGCCGTGTGATCAGGTCCTGAGCATCAGCAGGAAGGGCCTCGTCGCCCTCTGGCCACATGATTTCATCTGCAGCAGAAGGGGAGGTGACACAGAGCCGTCCCCCGTGCTGGGAGCTGAGGATGGGGCCGAGGGGCTTCGGGGGGCAGGGAATGAGCAAAGCAAACAGCACTCACCACTGATCACCTGTCCGAAGAGCTCCTCGGGGGTGTCCCCGAAGAAGGGGACACAGCCCACCAGGAACTCGTACAGGATGATGCCCATGGCCCACCAGTCGACAGGCTTCCCGTAGCCCTGGATGAGGATGACTTCGGGCGCGATGTACTCCGGCGTGCCGCACACCTGCATTCCAACCAGATGCTGGCACCTGTGCAACAACCTGAGCAACCAAGCCGGTTCTGGGTCCCGGTGAGCGCCCTCGTACCTGCTTGTCCATGAACTCCCTGGTGTCCTTCTCCATGTGCCCCTCGTAGAGGTTGGTGGTCATATTCATCAGGCCAATCTTGGACAGCCCGAAGTCTGTCAGCTTGATGTGGCCCATGGAGGTGATGAGCAGGCTGTAAGGAAGGCACCACCTCACTGCCTCTGCCCGGCACCCACTGGCTCCCAGTCTGGCCCATGCCCTCGGTGGGTCCCAGTGCCCTCACTTGTCAGGTTTGAGGTCGCGGTGCACGATGCCGTAGTTGTGGAGGTATTCCAGTGCCAGCACAGTCTCGGCGAAGTACATCTTTGCCATGTCCACGGGCAGCGGGCCCATGTTCTTCAGCAGTGTGGCACAGTCCCCACCTGTGGAAACACTGCTGCTGAGTGCAGGGCAGACACGTTCACCTGGAGGAGGACGGCCACCACCTCCATCGAGGTGGGACTTGGCATGACAGAAGTGCTTCCATCCGTTCCCCAGAGACATCAGGATGGCATCCTCAGTGCTCCTGGGGGCCCCTCCTCTCACCCCCACCAATGCCAGTGACGTCCCCAAGCCCCCTCCTCACCTTCCACGTACTCCATCACCATACAGAGGTGTCGCTTGGTCTCGAAGGAGCAGAACATGCTGACCACAAAGGGGTTCTCTGCAAAAGTGAGGATGTCCCTCTCCACAAACACCTGCTGGATCTGGTTCCGCAGGATGAGGTTCTGCTTGTTGATCTTCTTCAAGGCAAAGCGCTGCCGCGTCTCCCTGTGCCTCACCAGGTACACGGCCCTAGAAAGGAGCGAGCAGCCAGACCTCAGAACCCGTGCCGCAACCTCCAGGACAACCCCACAGCACTGCAGAGCTCGGACAGGCAGCAGGTAGGGTCAGAAAGGGGCAGGTGCCACGCTGATGGGCTTTGGAGATGTATGCAGGAGGAGGCAGTGGAAATACGAGCAGCGGAGCAGGACGGTGTGCGAGGTCAGCTCACCCGTAGGCTCCGTTGCTGATCAGCTTGATGGTCTCGAAGTCACCCTCGCAGGGCTTCCTCCGAGGAGCGCTGACTGTTGGCTGGCTCTGAGGGGACACACAAAGGGTTTGATGTGTGCTGCCAGCAGGATGGAACCAGCACAGGGCTTTGTGGGGCCGTGCTCACCTCGCAGGCGTCGTCGTTCTCGGGGGTGATGGTGTTCCCGCTGTCGAAGTGGTCCATGTGGACCATTTCTGAAGGGGACAGGAGCCGGATTCACATCTGTCCCGCTCACAGCCCCTTGTGCCCAAAGAACCCCCCCAGCCACCGCCCACCCTCCCACATCGGGGTCCCATTTGGGGTTTAGCTGCAAGCTATCACACGAAGAAATTCAGGTCACGGCATTAGGAGGTTAAGCACGAGGCCAATGTTTACATAATTCTTTTTCCCATAGTCATTCCCCATAGTGTCCCTCGGGGATTACGGTTTCCCCCAAAGCTTTGGCTTCCTATGGATTAAGTGTTCTTCCCATTAATCTGCTTTGCTGACCACGCTGGGAGCGGTAAGGAGCGATGCTGGGCTGGCTGCAGGCCTGGCTGTCACCCTGCTGTCGCAGCCCCAGCACCCACGGCCCCGCAGACCCTGCCCAGCCACCTCCTACCCTCCAGTGGGTCCTTGACAAGCCCCAGCTGGCTGATGATGTAGCGGGGAATGTCGGTCTTTATGCCCTGGCCAACTTTGGCGTGTCCCTCAGCGGCTTCCAGGAGGTGATAGAACTCCTCGGGGTCAAACTCCTGGTGGGGAAAGCCAAGCGTGGTCAGGGAGCAAAGCCAAAGCTTCCCTCTGAGCACTGCAGGACTGCATCTCACCAGGCACTCCAGAAGGCGAGCAGGGCGGGAGATGATTATCAGCAGCTTCCTCACCAGCTGGTCAATGAACTTCACTTCCTCGCTCTCCGAACGCTCCTGAGCCTGCCGGGAAGGGGACAGAACCCAGAAGTCACCAACGGCGTCAGGAGACGGCACCGAGCTCGGAACCGCCCCCACTCACATCTCTCAGCATCTTCTCGAGCTTCTCCTGCAGCTCCATGAAGTAGCGAGAAGTGATGAGGGCCCCCTGGGATTTGGCCAAGCAGTCGCGAGCCAGCTCGATGATCTGGTGGTGGATGAAGCCCAGCACCCCGTCGGCCAGAGGCAGAGTGCTGCTGGGAGAGAAGGTCCTGATCGTGTCCTGCAGACGCTCCTCCATCTGGGCCGTAGCCTGAGAAGCAGGAGAGATGGTGATGCTGGGGTGTGCCAGTGTCCTCTGCCTCGTGCTGCCACCTCCTGCAGCCCCAACCTCCCCGTGTCTGCATGTGCCCCACAAGGTCTCCACATGTGGCACATGTGATGCAGAACCACGCAGTTCGCTCCCATGTCTCCGGGGACCCCCAGAACCCCCATATCTATTCATGCATTCTGTGTTCCAGCTCAGAGAAGTGTTTTTTTCTGCAGAGGTTGCCCAGTGTCACAGGGACACCGACGCTGGCCGCCCCCACCACGGCCATTACCTTGGGGAACCGCTCCTTGTAGACATGGTTCATCATCACGACCTCATTATCAAATGTTCCGCCTGTCCGCCCAGGGCTGCGGGGAGGAGAAGGGAGGAAAAGCCTGGTGAGTTTTGAATCCAAAGCATTTACAAGCATGCAAATAGCTCCTGCCCCCGGAGGAGCTCCTTGTTCCCATGTCACGAGCTGTTAGAGCAAGCACTGCTGTCAGCCTTGGGCTGGGACTTCTGGCAGCATCGGGATCGCCTGTGTGGACAGACTGTCCTGGGGTCCCCCCACCACGGGCAGCTCTCTCCTTCCTTAGCTTTGCTGTTTCCACCCCATGCAGAGGCTGCCAGCTGTTCTTACAGGGCCAGGGAGTGCTGGCATCCTGCAGACCCAGCTCTCCCGGCAAAGCCTCTGGCATTCGGAGCCCAGGCCACCAGTGCTGCATTAGTCACTTGGCTTCCACCAGTGAGCTCATCCACCGCTTCCTCTCACTCCACCATTTCTGCTTCAGCCCCTGCCGTGATGTCTGGGACACAGACAGCAACAACGCAGCCACTGGAGGGGTGCCCGGGCTGCAGCCATGAGAGCATCCACAGCCATCCTGCGGGGCTGGGATGGCCCTTTTGGCAGCCCACAGCACAGAGAGCCCAACCAAACCCCGCTGCCCCGCAGCAGGCGTGGGAACTTTCAGAAAGAGCTTCCTGCACGGACAGGTCGCTAAGTGCTCGTGGCAGAAAAGGGCTCTTTTGGAACAAATCCCACTCTCTCCAACCTCAGCCCACGGACTCTCGCTCCTCGGCATCCCCTGACACCGCAGCAGCCACGTGCTGCTGAAAAGCAGAGCCCAGCCTGCAGAAGCATGGAGTTTTAGCACTACCAGGGAAAAAAACTGCATCAGGGTCAGCGGCCAAGCAGGACCTGAAGGTCACGGAGCAGCTCATGAGAAGAGGCAGCCAGGACTGGGTTGGGTGCTCTCCGTACCTGAGGCTCCGGGACCGCGGGCGCAGGCACGGGGAGTGCCGCCCCTCCTCGTCCGTGACGCTCTCGGTGCTGCGGAAGTGTTTGGAGAGGAAATGCAGCTCATCGGGGGTGGGCTGGTACGGCAGCTGGTGCAGCCGCTCCTGGGAGGACGAGGATGACTGGAAGGAAGGACACATGTGGGCGGTCAGGAGCTGGGACGGGGTGGGAGGCAGCAAAGCCTCCAGGAAAATCTGCTTTGAGATTCGTGGCACATTGGAAACACTGATGGGCGGCACTGCAGAGCTCTGTGTGGGATGGGACCCAACACGGCCTCCACACACAGACCCCAGTCCTGGCTGCCCATCGCAGCCCGGGCAGCTCTCACCCTTCTGTGCATGGCCAAGAATGCAACGGGGAATGTCCCTTACCGAGACGGTGGAGCTGGGGGTGTTGGTCCCATAGCCAGATGAGGGGAGCGAAGCCAGTGACCACCTCCTGCCATCAGCCCTGCAAGCAAAAACACATCTGTGGCACAGCGGAAAAAGCAGGTGAATGCCAACACAGGAATTACAGCACAGGGATGGGAGAGAAGGCTTCCTCAGCACCACGCGGATGGGAGCGGGCTGTAAACAGGAAAGCCGACACTCGCACGGAGGCGAATGCTTCCTCTTGGCCATGTGTCCGAGGAGGTCACAGCACTGCTGCCACGCACACAGGACTCGGGGCACAGCACAGAGCAGGGCAGGCCACGTGCTGGCTGCTGCTACGGAGCGCTCCCAAAGCCCTTTGGCTTTTTGCTGCGGTTTGAGCGTGGCAATGAGAAGCGAGCCTGCAGCTTTGCTCCGTGAGCCGATGTATGGGTGGATGAGAGCACTGCAGCTCTGCTCGGGGCAGCCCTTCTGCCCCCCAGCACTTGCCTGTCGGTGCGAGGAGCGTGGCTGCAGGGCGGCAGGACCCGTGGGGCACAGCAGAGCGGAAATCAGAACCGGAGCAGAAATTGGGGTGGGGGGAGAAAAAGAAAAACGATCGTGAAGAGCGACAGAAGAGCCCCGACCCACGGGCTGTGGGGTGCTCAGCTCACCTGCGGGCGAAGGGGAAGTTGACGGAGGTGCTGGCTGAGAAGTTGCGAGGGCTGTCCAAGGGGCTGCTCCCAGCTGTGGGGAAAGGGAAAATGGGGCTCAGCGTGTGCCCGTCGTCCCCTCAGCCACCCCTCATCCCTCTTGGAAAAGCCACCATCGCCCAGGCAGTGCCATGGGTCCCTCACTGGGGTGACCCTGGGCGATGCTCAGCCCCGGCTCAGCGTTGTCCTCACCTGTGGGCACTGAGAGCGGGGAGAGAGGGCGCGAGAGGGTTGGAGATGGGGTCCCCACCACCAGGCTCTTCCTGTTGCTGCTTCTGCAGCTGGAAGAAGGGGAAAGAAAATGGGATTCATTTGGGGAAGTGGAAGATGGGCAGAGCTGGGGGGGTTGGGACACGGGCGGCTCTGCTGGCAGCGAGGGGACGCGGCTGCTGTCAGCACATCGATTACAGATGTCCTGCCCCCGGGAAGAGCACGTCCCCAGCACGGCACAGAGGGGTTGCCGGGGTTATTTTTGGAGCTGAAAGGTCTCATCCAGGTCCCACTTCTGGTTTTGGCCTGTGGGGAGGAAAGATGCATGCAGGCCGTTGGGCAAGAATAGAAAAAAGGATCTAAAAGGAGGAAGCGATGGAAACGCCAAGCTGCTCCGGGCCGTGGCAGCCCTGCTGCGTGGGGTGGAAAATAGCCTCAGTTCCCACAGCCCCTACACTCCCCATGCCCAAGGGGGGGGGAGGGGACACAGCCCCAAAGCCCCCGTCCCCACTCCACGATCCCACTGCAGCCCACAGAACCCCCGCTCAGAGCCCCTCGGTCCCACTGGAGCTCCCCTTCACTTTGCTGAGTGGGAACATCCCCGTGCAGAGCAGCTCGTGTGCGCACGAGTGAGACGCGTGGGCTCTCAGTGCCGCCCCAACCCCCACGGAATGTCAGCGCCTCTGAGAGCAATCGGGTCACACTGCGGTTCGTGGGAGCAGCCCCACCAGCTGAGCAAACCCTGCATCAGAAGCGCTTTCTTTTTCGCATCCTCCCCTCGGTGCAGCAGCTCGGGCAGTGCCTCTGTTTTGCTCCTGCTGCTCGATCCCCCTCCTGCAGCGCTGCCCGGGGCCGCCAGCTGCCAGCACGCGCAGCCCCGCACGCTGCGCTTGGAGCTTTCATTTTGGAAGCGAAAAACAAACCTCCAGCGCTGCGAGTTCCAGTAATGGTGACACAGGCAGAGGCCGTTTCCTGTTTCCGCGCGCTCCACCCTCGTGCTGCAACAACCATCTTGCACCACTGCTCTGCTCGTGCACCGTGCCCCGTGCACCGTGCCCCGTGCACCCCGGCCCTCCCGGCCACGAAAGCAGCCTCAGTTGCTGTGCAGGAGTCAGGGCCGTGCTGCTGCCAGTGCCCCCAGCGCTGATTGTGCACTGGGTACATTTTTACCAAAAATGGAGTGGAAAATCGCAGTCAGAGCCACTGTGTGTGGGGACACACATCCCCACGGCCCCAAACTGTGCCAAAGGATGTGGGGTGGGGGGGGATGGCAGCTGGGACCCCGGGGCTGTGAGCAGATCACCAGCAGCGGCACCGCAGGGACGTGGTGGCTGTCACCGTGCTCCCAACGCTGCGAGGGATGGGGATGGGGGCTGTGGGACAACACAGTGCATGTGGGGAGGACAGCAGGACAGCAGAGCCAGAGGGCTCACAAACAGGAGCCTCGTGATCTCGCTGCCCTGGGGAAGTGCTGTGTGCTGCTGTGCCCTCTGGCTGGGAAGATCCACTCCCGGGGTGACAAACTGCCCGTGATGCCGGAGCAGAAAGCTGTGCCCAATGTTCCCGCACCGCTGTGCAGTGATTTCTGCTCCAGCACGATGTGTGGTGCACCGAGCGTGGCTGTGTCCCGACACGGAGCTGCAGAGCGGGGCATCGCGACCCCAGACCCTCCTGATTCGGACCAAATTCATTTCTTTATTGGCACTGGAATAAACCAGGCTGAAGCCTCGCACCACGGCTCAGCCCCGTGTCCCTGTGCCGCCGTTTCCCATCGCTGCACGAGGAGCAGCAGTGCTCTCCCCCCCACCCAACCGCAGCCTGCACGTGCCGGGATGCAGAGCGGGCCGCTCCTCCACGGGGGTTCAGGAACCCCAACGAACGAAGAGCAGAACCCCCAGTGCCACGGGGCTGCCTGGCACGTGCGGCCCCGCAGCGCCTGGATCCGTTCACTAAGCAACCACGGCCCCACGCTGCATCCCACACCGTGCTACGACACAGCCACCATGGGAACACCCCCCCCCCCGGCCCCCGCACCGCAATGAGCACCGCTTCGACTGCGGGTGTCACACCTGGAACAGCAGCCGTGCCCCACTGCCTGCCATGGCATCGTGGTACCCATGCCAGATGCTCCCTGGCATCGTGCAGACCCTCCCCCGGCTCTGAGCAGTGCCCCTCCCCCTGCACGCACACAGGGCCCCAAGCCACGCACCCCTGGGGTGCAAATCTTACCCCACCCCCCCCCTCCCCTCGAAGCCAAACCCCGTGGGGGTGTGGAACACAGTGCAACCCCCCTCGTTCATCCCCAGGGTGCTTCACCAACGCTCAGACCCCCAAACAATGCGCCAACAGATTGCAATGGCAGTGCACACCCCTTAGCAGTGCACCCCACTGTAAGCCCCTCCCTGCAAGCCATGCACCCCCTACTGAAATCCACATCCCCCAGCGCTCCCTCCACCGTCCAACCCCTCCCCCCAAAACCAACCATCCCAACGCAGCCGCTCCCAAACCACCGCCCCGGGGCCGCGCTCCTCCCCCCCCCCCCCCCCTCCCCTCCCCCCCCCCGGTACCTCTTGGAGCGCTGCAGCAGAGCTCCGGCCGCTCTCTGTCCCCGGCAGCCGCCGCTCGCCGCTCCCCAGCAGCTCGGGTCCGACATCGCGGAGCCGGGAACGCGCGGGGCCGCACCGGGGCCGCCTCCAGCGCCGAGCACGGCCCGGCCCGCCCCGCCGCACCGGGGTTGCCGTGGAAACGGGCGGCGGCTCGAAAAGATGGGGGGGGGGGGGGGGAGGAGGGGTGATGGGGGGAGCGGGGTCGCCATAGAAACGAGGCGGTACCCCCGCCGCCACCAAATGGGGTCACGGTTGCCGTGGAGACGGGGCGCCGCCCCAAAGTGGGGTCGGGTTGATGGAGAGAGAGGGCATCACCCCGAAAGCGAGGTTCGGCTCGGCATAGGAACGGGGCTTCACCCCAAATGGGGTCGGGGTCGTCAGGGAGGTGGGTATCAACCCAGGATGCGGTCAGGGTTGATACAGATGATACAGAGACCCCAAAATAGAGCTTCAGGAATGGAGTGTCCCCCTAAATAGGGTTGGGGGTTACTCATACAGACGGCGCATCGCCCCAAAATGGGGTCCGGGTTACCATGGAGATGGGCATCACCCCAAAATGGCGACGCAGCCACCACTGCTCATGCATTATGGGACCACATATTCCCCCACAGCCAGTTCAGGTGGCCCCAAACTCACATTGCTGCAGCGTGGGCACTCCTGGGGGGGCCCCCACTGTGCCCCCACTCCTCCTCACATACAGCGGGGCCACTCAAGGCTGGGGGTCCACCCAAACTGCCCCACACGCTCCCACCCCACGCAGCAACGGGGACACCCCACGCTAAGACCCAGTGACACAGATCCCAGTGCCCGGCCTCATTTCCCCGCTGTGAGTGGGTCAGGTGCCGGTGCATCACCAGCACAAACCCCACGTGGGACAGCGTCACCAAACAGGGCTGAAAATCCCCCCACACAGGCTGGCTTTGGGGTCTTACCTCCAGGGGTGCAGGGATAGCAATGGGCTGCAGGGGCTGCAGGGGCTGCAGGGGCTCAGCAGCGTTGGGCTCTGGCTGCTCGGGGACAGGCTGCAAGGCAATGGTGTGAGCAGCACGCGGAGCCTGGGGGCACGGTAATGCCCCCCCGGGGCACCACAGGGAAGAACGGGGGACAAGAGGCAAGGAGGGGGGCGGAGATGGAGGGGGGGGACGTCGGGGCAGGGCTGGAGGGGGGCACGGATTGGGGCCGAGGGATGCGGGTGCGGGAAGATGGGATCCACAGCAGGCAGGAAAGCAGGGGATGCTCGGGATGAGGGGATGCCCAGGGTGTGTGTGTGTGCGGAGGGGGGGGGGGGGGGGGGGGGGGATGCAGGCGCGCTACAGATATGTGGGGGGGACGCTCGGGGTGCTCAGGACGTGGGGATGTCCGGGATGTGGGGACACCGCCGCCGCCATCAGCCCGAGCCCGGTGCCGCCGGCAGCCCCTCCCCGACTCACTCCAAGGTCAGCGCGGGGATCTTCAGCCGCTCCCGCCGCGATTTCATGCCGCTGCCACCACCGCTCCGCTCCGCTGTCCCCGCCGCACCGAGCTGGGCGGCTCCAACGGGCGGGCGGCAGCGGCGGCACCGCCGGGAGCACGGCTCGGCCCGACGGGCCCGGACCCGCCCCTGCGGCTCGGCACGGCTCGATACGGCTCGATACGGCTCGATACGGCTCGATACGGCACGGCACGGCACGGCACGGCACGGCACGGCAGCCCCCGAGCTCCCAGCACAGCCCGGAGCGGTACAGAGTCTGCTTGTAGCCGCACCGCTCCAGTACGTGCCCAGAATAGCTCAAGTGCAGCCCCAGTACAGCTCCAGTACGTCCCCAGTACAGCCCCAGTACGGCCCCAGTGCGGCCCCAGCATCCCCTCCAGCGCACCCCTGGCACAGCACCCGTGTGCCCCGCACCCCCAAAGGGGCAGCACGGCACCACTAACACCCCCTCATGACCCCCCAGCGCCCCGAGCAGCCTCAGCACAGCTCCGGGATCGGCTCCTGCCACACCGCGGTGCACCCCAATACCCCACGGCACGCCCCAACGCCCCGCGGCAGCACGCAGCTCGCCCCAGTGCACTCCAGTACGCCCTTACACACACGTATCACGTCTCTTTGACATCGGAAAACATGGTGATCCCATGTTTGGGCACTGCTGAGCCCTGCGGACAGCAGCGCGTCCCTCCCCGTGGCACCGCCGCCCCACGCGGTGCAGCTCCGGGGACTTACGCTCTTCCTCGGCGCGGCAGACTCAGCTCCTTCTGCAACGAGAAAAGCAACGAGTGGGATCAGGGCTGTGAGCAGACCTTCATCGACCCCATCAGCACAGGGGGACAGCTCCTTCCCAGCCCCCACGGCCGGGCCAGCAGGGCCCCGGGGTGATGGCTGTGCCCCATCCCCGTCCCTGTCCCCCACTCCCGGCCGTGGGCAGCAGCCGGCATCCCGCACGCTGTTTGTTTTTCCATCTGATGGGGAGATTTCTGTTTGCTTGCAGGTGGCGTGAGGGGCAAAGGGCAGCAGTGCAGCACCGGACCCTCGGTGCAGCCGGGACCGGGTGCCCACCCCCGTGCCACCCCGCAGACACCGGGAGCCGCGGGCGTGCCATAGTGACCGCGGGATGCTGGCACACGTGGCAGCGGCATGTGCCACTAATGCCCATCGCTGCCCTGATCTGTGCCCACCGGCCCCACACCCCTAAGCAGCTTAACCACGTTCCCAGCCTGGCGTCGCCCACGGGTGGGGGCTGAGTGAGCTGCTGTCACTTCTGCACCCCACGTAGCCGGGGGTACCCGCGCCCCGTATCGCTGCCCCCACGGAAATCCCTGGGTTGGGGCGCACAGCAACGCAGTGATGCAGCAGCGTCGCCATGGCAACGGGTGACATCACGGCCCGATGCACAGGGACTCAGCAGCGGGGGCCTGTGGGTGCTGGGGGCGGCGGGGGGGTGCGTGGTACCCGGGTGGGTGCACAGTGATGGTGTGG
Organism: Oreortyx pictus; assembly: GCA_036925125.1. NCBI lineage: Eukaryota > Metazoa > Chordata > Aves > Galliformes > Odontophoridae > Oreortyx > Oreortyx pictus. The sequence continues at coordinate 4,891,468 of JAUPFR010000027.1, forward strand.
GTGCGCGGTGTCGGTGTGGGTACCCCAGTGGAACACTGTGACCCCATTCCCAGGTGTTGGGACCCCAGCATGAAGCAGGAGCCCCCCCCAGCGCCCTCACCCTGCCGTCCCCCACCCACACCCAAGGCCACGCCATCGGATGCTCCCTGCGGGGACAGCACCAGCATTGGCACTGGGGACAGAGCTGGGGATGGCACTGCTGCCCAACGCTTTGAGACGGCTCTTCCCACCTCCTGCGGGGAGCTGAACCCACAGCCAGGGGGCAGCTCCCCCCAGGGACCCCCAGAGAGCAGCGCTGTGGTCCTGCAGTTACTGTGGGGTCCCTTCCCCCCACTGCCCCCCACCGCAGGAGCGCGCAGCGCGGTGCCCCGGGGAGCTGCCAGCTCGGATGAAGGCAGCACTGTGCCATGCTCCAACCGCACCGACAGCTCGGGACGGCCCGCGGGGGCTGCGCTCCGCTCTGCAGATGGGGACGGAGGTGTGAGGTCAGCCGGAAAATCAGCGCAGAGCTTCGGGCTCAGCGTGAGCCCCCACTGCGGCCGTCTGCCCCCTGAGAGGGGCAGCGGGGGCCCGGGGGAGTGGGCGCAGGATAGGCGGGGGGGCGGGGGAGGGGGGAGCCCCTCGGGGCGCGCAGTGGGGCGGAGGGCTGCAAACCCTCGGGGCCGTGGTCGGCTAAGGATTGGGCATCGCTGAGATGGGGCCCCCGCGCTGCCCCCACGGAGCCCCTGACGAAGCCCCCCCCGCACGGCCCTGTGCCCCCGGCACCCACAGTTGGGACCGCTCCCGCAGCCGGCACCGCACCCCACTCCCACTCGCGGCACCCTCTCCCCCCGCACGCACAGCACCCGCTTTCACACGCACTCACCGAGCACCCACCCTCTGCACACCCGCATCCAACACACGCGGACGCCCACCCCGCCTCCCCCAGCACCCACCCGGCGCTCCCCCCACCCCGCACAGCCCCGCTCCCCCCTCCCCCGCCGCTCACCTGCAGCCCCCTCCGCCGCAGGATGCTGGGCTCGTCCATGCCGCCGCGCCGCCGCCTCCCGCAGCTCCCGCTCCGCCCGGTGCTCCCGGTGCGCCGCCCAGCGGCCCCGGCACGGCTCGGCACGGCACGGCACGGCACGGCTCGGGGGTGGCAGGGAGCGGGGCGGGCAGTGCAGGGCACGGGGCGGGGAGCACGGGGGTCCCTTCCCCCCCGGGGTGACCCTGTACAGTAAGGGCTGGCCCAGGTCCTGAACGGCCCAGCTCAGCACAGGTCGGCATGGCACGGCACTGCATGGCACGGCACGGCTTAGTTTGGCCCAACACAGAACTGCAGAGCATGGTTTGGAGCAGCATGGCATGGCACAGCTCCATTTGGCACAGCATGGCACAGCACAGCTCAGTTTGGCACAGCTCAGTTTGGCACAGCCCAGCCCAGCACGGCCTGGTTTGGCACAGCATGGCACGGCACAGCATGGCACGGCACAGCTCCATTTGGCACAGCACAGCGTGGTTTGGCACTGTGTGCCCACGGGGTGGGCTGACGCGGGTGGGTTCACAGCCGCCCCTGCACAGTGCTCCGCCGCTGCCACCACCGCCACCGCGTTGTCCCCACGCGGGGCAGCGCACAAGGGGACACTCTCTGCGGGGACAACGGCGCTCTGTGTGCGGTGCCACTCTGCTCCACCGCCCGCGGTCACACGGCGCCCGGTGACGCTGCGCCCCGCGGCTCAGTGGGGCTTTGTTGTGGCCTCGAGGGGGGGACAACGTGTGCCGGGGAGCGGAGGGCTCCGCTGGGGACACGTGGCAGTGCCCCGGGAGCAGTGGGCCCCGACCTCGCAGCTCCTGATTCACCAACTACGGGCAGCGAATCGAAGCTGCAATGTGGGGTTTGCCAAAAAACATACCCCAAACCCACCCAGCAAACGGCGCGCTGCGGCCGACACCTTTTGCTTACGGTGCTCTTCTGGCAGCGGGGACATCGCCGTTGCTTTCTCTTTTGGTTTCGGTCCAAGCGAGGCACTCACCGACGCCTCGTGCCGGCCAAGGCCGCTCTCAGCAGAGAGGAAACGGCCGTGGGGGGACGGGGACCCCACGGGGGGACGTGGTGAGGATGGAGCACGGAGGGGTCCCCGCGCTGCGGTGGCTGCTGATGGCGTTGGCGCTGCCGGCGCGGGGCGGTGAGTGCTGCGGTGATGGGAGATAAGCACAGAGGGTTTCGCTGAGCGATACGGGGTGATAAGGGAAGGCAGCCGTGCAGGGAGCTCTCGTGGTGGAGGTGCTCCGGGCTGGGGGAACACCAGGGGGTTGGGGGGCAGTGGTGGGCAGAGCAGTGCAGCATCGCAGGGACAAGTGGGTGCTTGGGTGGGAATTGATGCAGGATTGCTGCAGTCCCTCTGCTCAGTGCAGCACAGCACTGCTTGCTGCTGCACGTGGACATCCCAGTGCTCAGGGCCCACAGCCCCACTGAGCCTGCCCGACCCCTGCACGGCCTCAGAGCCGTCTCCGGCTGCTGTGGGTCACAGTGGCACCGGGGGGGAGAGAGAGGGGGGGGGATGACACCAGGAGGGCCCTGCAGAGCACAAGGAGCAGGAGCACCGCTGTGCCCCCAGCCCCCTCCCATCTCCATGACCCCGGGTCAAGCAAGCTCCATTACCCCGAGCCCCCACGATCCCAGGTGTGACTCCCTGCCCACAGGTGCCCCCGACCCCCCCCCCGGGCTCTCCTGCTTCAGGCGCTGCAGCTCCAGTCCCTTCACCTGCTCCTGGCCGCCCCTCGGCCCCTCTGGCAGCACCACCTACGTCCTCGTGCTCTGGTGAGTCAGGGGCACCGCGTTCCATCAGGAGCACAAGGGGGACACTCGGGGACACGGTGCTGCTGCCATGCACCACGGACACGCGCTGACCCCACAGCTACGTGAGCCGGCAGCTGTGCCAGTGGCACGACGCGGGCACGGACACGGCGTGCACCCTGAAGCAGCACAGTGTCTACATCCACACCAACACCACGGCCTGGGTGGAGGCACGAAGGGGACAGCACCTGCGGCGCAGCCCCAACATCACGCTGCACCTCGGCGAGGCCCGTGAGTGCCGGGGCCGGGCAGGGAGGGGGGCTGCGATGGTCACTGCAGCTGTGCTGTCCCTGCAGTGAGGTTGGACCCCCCCGTCGGAGTGCCCCTCTCTAAGACCAACGGGAGCCTGCATCTGCTGCTGCCGCGGCCGCAGTGTCACCACGAGGAGTGGCCGCCGCTGCACAGGGAGTTTCGGTTTCGCCGGGTGGGTGACCGCAGCTGGACACAGGTGAGGGGGACAAGGAGACCCCCCCCCGGCCACCACGTCCTGGATCAGCATCGCCTTCACACAGTGACTGGTCCCACTGTTCTCTCCGCAGGTGATGTGCGAGACAGGGAAGGGTGAGGATGGAAGGGATGACTCAGGTCTGTTTTGCCCCATGGGATGCTCAGGGTTGCGGTGGGGGGACAAATAAATCCTGGTAGGGGTCACCTCACCACCAGTGTGCTGCAGTGACCTGTGAGCTGGGGGGAACCGCTGCCTTCGAGGTGCAGCTCCGGCACAGGACACAGCACTGGAGCAGCCACTGGAGCGAATGGAGCACATCCATCCTAATCCCTGAGGGTGAGCACGATGCCAGGAAGGATCCCACAGCCCTGCACCGGGCCAGCACGCACCCGGTGTGAGCGCATCGCTCCCCCCACAGAGCTCCTGGAGAGCCCCACGCTGAGCTTCAAGCTGGGACAGCTCGAGAGAAACGGGCAGAGGCTGCTGCAGCTGGGCTGGCAGGTAGGGCAGGCGGGCACACACAGCTGGGACGGCCCCACGTCTCCTGGGCACCCCATGGCACTGCCCCCGCTGTCCCCACGCAGCGCGCCCGCGCGGCACAGGGGAACGTCACCTACAGGCTGCGTGTCCGCATGCCGGCGTGCGGCTGTGTCGAGGAGGACGACGTGGTGCTGGGGCTGGAGGAGACCAAGTACAACCTCACACTCTGCGGGGCTGCGTACGAGATCGAGCTGACAGCCACCAACGCTGCCGGGACCAGCCCTGCCCGGCGGCTGCACGTGGCGGCGGAGCAGCACACAGGTACCCAAAAGGGACACAGAAAGGATGGGGCTCTCGGCAGCTCCGTGCCACCCTCAGCTCTCCTCTGTCCATGTTTTGCCCCAGAGCTCAGCTTCCAGAAGCTCATCTCATCGGGCAGCACGGTGACGGCGCACTGGGAAGCACCGATGCGCGGCTTCGCCCTCTGCTCCGAGCGGCAGCGCGTGCCAGGAGCCCCACAGCCCGGACACTGCGTGCAGGAGGAGTTCCCCGTGCTCAGCTCCCACGAGCAGACAGGCACGGCACTGCCCGGCCCCGGCCCCCGCCGATGGCTGCAGCCACGCGGTGACGGTGCTGCTCCCCACGTAGGGCCGCTGGAAGCGCCGGCGTGTTACCGGCTCGCCGTGCACGGCCACAGCGCGGAGCAGGACTGGGCCACCTTCGCTCTGCAGCATCACTTCGTCGGCAACAGTACGTAGCGGGCGGGGACGTCACAGCCCCCCAGAGCCACATGGGGGGACGGACCCTCAGTGTCTGCTCCCACCCCACGCAGCCTCGCTGTCCGCTTCTGTCCGCATCGACGCCAGCGCCGATAGCGCAGTGCTGCGCTGGGAGCCGACCCCGCGCTCCGCCTGCCCCGGGGTGCTGCGGGGGTACCGCGTGTGCCACGCGGCCGAAGGGCACAACGTGACGTGTGAGTGGTGGCACCGCCAACGCGAGGGGATGGGGGCAGAGGGAGGGGGCTCTGGGCACTGCTGCCCACACAGTGCTGCTCACAGATGGTGAAGCGGACGCGTCGGCAACGCACTACGCACTGCGGGACCTGGAGCCGGGCACTGCCTACAGGGTGGGCATCCAGGAGCTGGCGGAGGGCGGTGGGGACACCTGCAGTACACGGTGGCACTTCCACACCAAGGCACTGGGTAATAGGGTGGGGAGCTCCTCTCTTTCTCGTGGGGACCCTCCCGTGTCCCGCTGAGCACAGGGAGGGGACACGGGGCCGGAGTGTCCCCGTCACACAGAGGTACTCACGTCCAGGTGTGGGGCCGGCGGTGTGGAGCTCCAACCTGAAGTACCTGGGCATCTCGCTGGGGCTCCCCGCCGCCGCCCTCATCTACCAGCTGAGCAAGAAGAGGTGAGAAGAGGCAGCACTACAGCCCCGCTGTGCCCCGTCTCCCCCCCCTCACTGACCCCGCTGGCATCCCCCCAGGCTCCACGGGATGCTCTTCCCCCCCCTGCCCAAACCTACGGGCAGCGAAGCCCTCCGGTTCTCAGCCAGCGAGATGAGCCAGGTGAGCTGCAGTGTGCACCCTGGGAAGAGCCGCAGGGCCGAGACCTCCCAGCACAGCGCTGCTTCTCCCCCATAGGACAAGCCCTGGAAAAGTTTCGTGGAGCCCTCGGAGCAGCTCAGCCTCGGGGAGCTGCTGGTGATGGAGATGAGCCCCGAGAAGGAGGCAGCCACCAGCACGCGGCCACACACACCGCAGCTCAGCCCCAAAGAACCGACGGAGCCACTGCAGCCACGCTGCAATGCGGAGCTGCCCTTCGCGTACCGGCGGCAGGAGGTGCTGGACCCGGAGCCCGCGGGGTCAGGGGGGGTCCCCTCCTGTGTCCCCACAGCCCCAGAGGAGGACGCTGGGGGCTGGGGGCTGGGCCAGGTGCTGGTGCCTCTTGTGCTGCTCAAATCCATCACCCCGCAGGACCAGGAGGGTGCGGGGCTGCTGCAGGAGGCGGTGCCATAGTGATCCCGACGAGAGGGTCCCGCAGCAGCGAGGGGGTGATGCTGCGTGTCCGGGAGGGCTGACGCTGAGCATCCAGGCGGGGTCCCGGGTGCCCTCCCCGAGGCACCGCCCCGCGGGCACTTTCCCTGGGGGGTTTCTGATTTCCAGGAGCAGCACAGCACTGCGGCGCAGTCCGAAATAATGAGGGCAGGGGGCTGCGGGCTCAGCTCCCCGCGTGGGGGTGGCATCAGAGTGTGAGCACTGCATCCCTGCTCCCCGTGGGATGGGGGCCCGGCAGCCCCAGCGCCGAGCACCGAAACTCCGGGCTGTTAAAGTAAAGAAAAACCAAACAGCGGCTCTGCCACGCTCCGCTTGTCCCACCCGGGTCGGGGAACTCCGGGATTCGGTGCAGGGACCCCGAGCAGTGGGGTCAGACGCGTGGGGCTGCGCACCGTATGTGGGGCAGAGCCCTTCGGCAGCGGTTTGCGGTCCGCCCGCCCCACGTTGGGGGCGGAGGTGGCTGCCGGTGCGCGCTGAGAGTGCGAAAATTAACGCTGAGAAAACAGAAATGGGTTCAAGGGGCGGAGAGAGATGTGGGGAGAGGCAGCACCCCAGCCCCGTTACGCCAGGCGTTTCCCCCCCACTTCGGCTGCTGCTCGGAGCACCCCGGGGTGCGGAGGTCCGCGCGGTTCGGGCCGCTCCGTCGCGTTCGGTGTCGCGGTACCACGGGGTGGCAGCAGCACCGCCGTCCACGCGCAAACCGACCCCAACCGACCCCCCCTCCCCTCCCCCCCCGTCCCCGTCCCATCCCCGCGGGGTTATCGGGCAGCACATCCCTTCCCCGTCCCTAACGCAGCCCTGCAGCCCCTCTCCTTCCCCTCCAAACCCAAAGCGGTGGGGGTGGGGAGTGGGACGGGCGTTTCTTCTTCGGGCTTCGGTTGCGATGGACCCAACTCGCAGCGCAGCCGGCAGAGGAAGTGCTGCGTTACAGGAGCGCGGCGCTCGGGTTGCAGCCCGGCCCCTGTTTACAGCGCAGCTTTTGGGGTCACGGCTCGGGCTGAGCACATGGCCCGGCACGGGGCCAGGACACGGGCGCCGCGATCCTGTGTGACTGTGGCAGGACAGCAAGTCCCCACCGCCGCCTGAAAAACACCCCAAGGGGGGGGAAGGGGGGGGATCCTCTCCGTGCCCGCGGGGTCACCATCCCGTCGCGTCCCTTTGGGGACAGCCCCATCCCCAGCCCCACGGCGACCCCGTGAACACACAGAGCCCGGAGGAGTGCCGGGGAAACTTAATGAAGCCTCGTGTGATGCCAGTTAGCACGAATGAGCGGCTCTGGGCACCCTAATGAGTTTAAATGGCGCGGAACTATTTTCCAAAGGAGTTTCTGGGAGCGGCCGTGCAGGCGGAGATCTGAGGACGGGCACCGGAGCGGCACCGGGACGGGGACGGCTGCAAGGACACAGCACTGGCCGCCCCGACACCGTGCTCGACCCGGACACACTGCGGAGCACCGGCTGCATGCGGGCTGAGAACGGGCAACTCATCACACGTGAGCGCGGGACTCCGCCCAGGTGGATAAGGAGCGAAAAATCATCCCTCTGGAATGGGGAAGATACCGCAGGAACGGGGGAAAATCCCGCAGGAATGGGGAAAAAGCGCAGCCCAACACGCCAGCCCCAAAGGTGCCCCACAGCCGTGACCGTTCCCCGCGTTGGGTCGGAGGTTTTCCTTCGCAGAACGGAGCCAAGGACCCCACGAGCCGTACACCGCGTGCCCAGACGCCCCGACGCGCTAATTCGGGCCCCGCCGCCGTTATTTTTGGCGGAGGTCATCCGACGCGGCCGTACCTCGCTGCTATTCCCGGTCCCGGCCGTGGGAGCACCGCACGTCCCCGCTCCCAGCGCTGCCCCCTCCCGCACCCACTGCGCTTTTCCACGCCCCCCCCCCACCCCCCCAACGAGAGGTCCGACGGGGCCGCGCCGGGTCGGGCAGCAAAGCCACGCGGTGCTGAGCCCGCAGCACGCGAGCCGGCGTCCCGCGGGTGCTCCTCCCCGACGTTCTCCCTGTTTTTCTCATCGGGAACCACAGGGAAGCGGAGCAAACCGCGCTGCCGCCGGCCGCAACCGGCCCGGCCCGGCCCCGACGGGACGGCCGCATCACACGGCCGCTTATCGGGAAAGCCCGCTCCCTCGGCGCCCTATAAACCCTCTGGCATAGGGGCCAAGGGGGTGACGCTTGCTAGCGAGCCGGGCAGCAGCCGCGGGTCCCCTGGGGTCGGGGTGTAACCGTGGGCTGCGGGGATCCCCGCACTGCCCCCCACCACGTGCTGCCGTCAGGTGACCGCACGGCTTCTCCTCCTCCTCCTCCTCCTCGTGTTTGTTGTTGTTGCTGTCCGTGTTTTTCTGGACCTGGCCCTCCACCAAGAAGAGCCAAAATATTTGTCCCCGTGTTTGTGCCCGCGGGGAGGGCCCTGGGGCTGCGGGGGGGGGGGGGGGGATCCTCTCTGCCACCCATAGCCCCGCAGCCCCCGCCCCGCGGCCGCTGTTTACCCATAGACATGTTTGTGAGCCGCTTCCCCGCTCCGAAATCATTGGACAAAAGTCAAAAGCCGTAAAAATTTTCCACTGTTCGCAACGGGGAAAGGGGATTGGGGGGGGGGGGGACGGTGTCCCCGTGTGAAGGGGTCCCCCACGGACCGGCTTTTGCAGCACTGGAGCGAAACCAGTGCGAGATAACGGTGGCACGGGGGGGGGGGGGGGGGAGGTGCCGTTGTTGACTCTCTGTCTGCAGACTCGCCCCCCCATCGGCGCACCGGGACGCAAACACAGCCGTGTCCCAGCTGCAGGACCCCGTCCCCGCCGGCGCTCCCCCCACACACAGCTGGGAGGAGGTGGAGGAAGAGCTGCTTTCCCGGAGCTGGACGGGCGCCCGCGCTGGTAATCCGCGGCCATCGCACATTCTGTCCCCGCCGGAGCCGCTGCCAGCGCGGGGGGAGGGGGGCACCCACCCCCACCCCCACCCCGGGAGGGACGCAGCGGCCCAGGGCCACCCATGGGTGCGAAGCAAACCGTGGCCTTCTGCAAATGGTACCAGAACCGAGCAGGGACACAGAGCCGAACAGGGAGCTCTGTGCTGCGGAGCACGGGGTGCAGCTCTGTCCATGGGGGTATTTTTAGCCCTTCCAGGACTGGAACCCAACGCTGGGGCTGTACAAGAAAGCCCTGGAGCTGTTACAAGAAGTGCTGCAGGAAGGATGCCTCCGGGAAGCAGTGTCTGCAAGCAGCATCACCACCAGGCATCCCTGTCCTCGTGCTGGGGGGGCAGCCAAGCAGAGGGGGCCTGGGTGCACGGAGCACCTGTGGGTGCTGCACAGTGGGCAGGGGGTGCAGCTCTGAATGCTGAGCAAGGCCCGAGAAGCAAGAAAGGAAATGAAAACCCAAACAAACAGGAAAGAAACGTAAAGAAGAAAAACTCTAGACAAAGAAAAAAACAAAGGAAAACAAAAAAAGAAGAAAAGCAAACAAAGAAACCGGGGGGGGGGGGGGGGGGGAGGGGGAAGTCACATTCCAGCAGCAGCGTTTGGTGCAGCACAGCCCTGGGGGTCACCACCGACCCCAGACCCATTTCGGACCCTCTGATATCTGCTGTGCTCAGCAGATGTGGGGTACAGAAGTGCAGAGCACCCAAAGTTCACTGAGCGCAGCGGGGGGAGGGTCTGCACGACGGGGAACACCAGCACTGCGGGACCCGACGGGAGCACACGGTGCCATGGGGGGGTGGAAGGGATGAGGCCTCGTGGAAGGGGAACTCTGCTCTGCTGAGCTCTGGGAAAGGGGAAGTGGCACTGGGACACAGCTCTGGTGTGACTGAAAGATGTCCCACATGCAAAGGCTGCGAGCAGCGGTTGGGGTAAGGGAATTTATTCCAGAGAAATCACCCAAACTGAAATCGTACGAAAAGAGGAACATCAAAGAGTGGTCGGTACAAAAGTGGTCACTGATACAAAGAATAAAAAAATCCTCTGAGCGATGCCCAGCACCAGAGCTGGGGCACCAGAGCACAGGGCTTGGGGGAATGCACAGTCCCTGGAGGACCAGCTCCGGTTTTTCTCCTTGGCCACCGGAGCACTGCGAGGGGCCACGTCTGTGCCACCAGCAGGAACAGCACCAAAACGCCACCGCAGATCTCTGCGGCTTTGGGAATTACACTGTCCCCATGTCCTCCTCCCCACCGCTGTCCATGGGGGGCTCTGCAGCCATCCCCCGCAGCACCAGGGGTCACGGGCAGCAAAGCCTGCCTCACCCGGCCACTCGTCTTCTCAGGAGACAGCAGCACTGGAGCAGAGCAGTGGCTGCAGGAGAGGAGCTGAGCACACAGCACCGCGGGGTCCAAACCCAGCACAGGATTCAAACATCCTCTGGTATCTCTGCAACACCTCCGAGCTCCCGCTCTCCACTGCAGGAACTGCTGGAGCACCGTCCCAGTTCCATCCGAACCCCAAATCCTGGGGCAGTTCCAGCCCTCCGCGCCCCACGGGGCAGTGCCCACAGTGGGGGCTCTCACGGCCGCCACGTGCCCACGCTGACTGCAGCCCAATGGTCGTGATGCTGCCAGCAGCTCTCAGCAGGTCATGCAGCGCGGGCGGATGCCGTCCGAAGGTGGGTTCGGGTCAATCTGCAACGCCAAGGTCAGGGTCAGGACCCCCGGGGCAGCAGCAGGACCCACAGCGCCCGCACCCATCCGTTCCCTACCTCTGAGTAGAGCGGAGGGGGTCGGAAGCGGAACTCCTGGATGTAGGCGAAGAAGGGCCCCTCCAGCACGGCCCCCAGCTCACTGCGGCACGGCGGGGCCAGGCTCTGCTCGGCCGTGGGGCTGGGCACCACCACCGAGTACTCAGGGGGGGCTGAGGAGGAGAAAGAAAGGCGTCGAGGAACAGGGATCGTGCAGGTGGAGCGGTCCCATACGTGCCGTTCCCTGTGCTGTCGAGGCTCAGCACGCGCCCTGCCCCTTCGCTCACCCTCGGGCTGCTCGGGGATGCTGCTCAGCCACTCCAGGGCCACGCTGTACTGGCTGCTGACGCTGGACGTGCGGCTGCCGAACGGATGCAGTGGGATCGTCCCGATGACGAGAGGCAGCTCCAGGAGCAGCTTGGACGTGCCGGGAATATCCACACAGACCTGCAGACAGCGGGGAAACAACTGCGGGTGTCACCCCCACCCGGAGGGGCAGAGCTTTCCTGGGCGAGGGGCAGAAGGGAACGATTGCAGTGGGACACACGGGGATATCACACAGTGCCGGCCCCGATGAGCGCAGCTCCGGGGAGACGGGAACACCCAGTGGGGAGCTGAGCCCCACAGCCCTCACCTTCAGGGAATACTCCACTTGGATGATGCGGCACTGCAGGATGGACGGCCCCACCGGAGGGATCTTCAGCGCCCGCCCGTGCCACACCTCGCGCTTCCCCGCAGCGATGGAGTCCCCGGCGATGCTCGTCACCACGGACTTCTTCTGCTTCTTGGTGCCCCGAGCGATGAAGGTCTGAGTCTGGATGATGGCCGCTTTGGGCACCACCGCCCGGTTGGTGCAGTTGTCAATCTCGGCAAAGATAGGGATGACCTCACCTGGCGAGCAGACGCACATGTTGGAGACAGAGCCCAGTCCTCCCCCGAGGAATTCCTGCCCAGGGTCAGCGGGGTTCGTCTGCCCATGGCACAGCGGGGGTGAGCAGGTGACCCCGAGTCCCCTCCCGCGGAGGTTCAGCCCGGGTGCCCGAGGGAGGTGCTCACCGGGGGTGTAGCCCTTGCGGTCGATCTTGGCAGTCACGGAGACCTGCCCGCGATTGCAGTACCAGGCACGGGCGAGTTTCTCCTTAGCGCCCGCCTGGGGAGCCTGGGAGAAGGGACACAGAGGCGACTCAGAAAGGCACAGTAACACAGCGTGAGCCCTTCCCCAGCAGAGCAGTGCAGCTTCCCAGGAGCAGCGAGATGCTGCTGCAGTGCATTAAAGCTCCCAGAAGCAGAAGGTGCAGAACGGCCTCAGCACCGCTCGGCCCATCCCCGCCGCGTGGGGCACGTCTCAGGAGCTCCGGGCTCACCAGCAGCGCGGGCGTGTTGATGTCGATGGGTTCGATGACGGTGAACTCCTTCTTCACCTTTTTCACCGTGGCCCAGGGCCGGTGCAGCTTGGCCTTCACCCAGTAGCGCACGCTGCCGTGTTTGCCCTCGAAGGACGTCGCCAGGGTCCTGTGAGCGAGAGGTGAGCGATCCCGAGGGCTCCGAGGTGACGGAGGGGTGTGCCCACCCGGCGTGCCCAGCCGCGGCTCTTCCCCTTGGCGTTAAGAAAACCCAAACCGTGAACTTACTCTGGGAGCTGGAAGGTGAAGGGGAACTCGTGCCTGCCCGCCTGCAGGACGGTGACTTCGCCGTTATCTGCGGGGAGAATACACAGACGGCGGTCACCTCCCACCCGCGGGGCTCTGCGTGGGGCGGGTGCGGACGACCCGAAGGCGATGGGGTCTTTCTGTCGGGGCCGCGCTGCCCCACGCACCGCGCTCAGCTCCGGGCCCCGCAGCCCACCCTGCCGGGGAGCCGTACCCCGCAGCCCCGCCCCGCAGCGGCTCCGGCCCGGAGAGAGGGCACGGCGCGGGGCGTCCGCGGCGCCCCATCCCCACCGCAGAGGCCGGGGCTGGGGGGGGGGGGGGCGGCTCGGGGGAGGTCGCAGCCCGTACCTGGCGGTGCCAGCAGCGTGTCGCGGTGGCTGAGGAACTCCACCTGATCGCTGTAGCTCTGCGTGTAGGCGGTGCTGGAACCGGCGCTGCGCGATTCGGTCCAATGGACGCGGGCGGCCCCGAGCGCCCGCAACCGGAGCGCCCCGCACCGCGCGGCCGCCGCCAGCTCCAGCACCACGCGCCCCACCACCGCCTGCCCCGGGCTGAACGCGGCCGGAGAGCCCCGCTCCGCGCCCTCCAGCACGATCAGGAAGCGCTTGAGGCGGTCGAACAGCATGGCGACGGATCCCAGCTCCGATCCCTCCCCACCACCGCCCAGCGCCGCTTTAAGTGCCCGGCGCGGCCCGGGGGCGGCCCCGGTGGGGCGGGACGGGACGGGGCGGCCCCGGCGGGCGCCGCAAAACAACGCAGGGAGCATGTGCGGGCGGTACAGCCCCCCCCCCCCCCCCCCCCCTCCTCCTCCTCCTCCTCCTCCTCCTTCTCCCCCCCCCCCCCCGCCGCTTCCTCGGGCCCAACGGGAGCGGTGTCCGTCGCTCCGCCGCCCCCTGCCCCGTTCAGCCCCGTGGCGGTGCGGTGGGGGCCGAGCCCCGCGGGGACCACACGGGAAGAAGAGCCCACGGCCACGGCGCTGCACGCGCGGGGTCCCCGCGGCCGTCCCGGAGCCGTTCCCGGGGATCGGAGCGGGCTGCGGGGAAGGCTGCTCGGGGACGCGGCTCCGCTTATTTCTAAGAAGCGAGGAACTGGCTCCCGTTCAGCTTGTGCAATTACGCGCCGAGCAGCGCGTCCTCCGTGGGCTTTTTAACCGTGTGAGTGCCGGCTCCGCGCCGCTGCCTCCGTGGCCTCGCTGCGGGTCCGCAGCGCGAGGGAAGGAGCTGCGTTTTGTCGCCCGTACATCGGCGTGTGCTGCCGAGAGCGAACGTGAGTCACAGCAAACGCTGCAAGAGGAGGGGTGGAAGAAGGAAGCGAGGCGTGTCCCGGCACGAGCGGTCCCCGCAGTCCCTGGGGACCCCTATAACCTTACAGCTAACACAGCCACCATCTGAGCACCACGGTGACCCAACGCGGGGCTTCTCCCATGTCCTGAGTGGCTATTGGGATGCTTAACACACCTGCAGCTGCCACAGGGCCATCGTGGGCACAGCACAGAAGGGCCACTGCCAAAATGACAGAAACTCCGGAGTAATGGAGGTGGTAAGGGACAGTCACCCCGAAAAAGAGAGCGTGACCCTACAGCGGGAGCTGGAGCAGGACCAGCTGCAGGCAGCGCCCGTCACCTTGAGACTCATGGATTTCAGTATCAGGGAAACCCTACGGCAGAGACAGCGGCTGCAGCGGTATCGCTGCGGGGGAGGGCAGAAGATGTGCACTTCTGTAAGGCAGAGTTAATGAGCAGGTAGACAGCTGACACGGCCCACGCCACTCAGCTCCGGATCATTTCATCCCAGCTACACAAATAGCTCAAGTGCCTCGTCCTCGCACAGCAGACCCGAGCAACACGCCAGCTGGGCATGCGGTTCCAGCATCAGAAAACTGAAAGCAAATATTTGCCGAGCTCCTAAGTGCTCTTTCCACACTTGTGAACAGACCCCGTATTTGCGCTGCCCTGCGCAAACAGAACAAAAGCCACAAGCCTACGGTGCTCACCCGAGCCTGCAGGCAGCCCCGCAGGGACCAGCAGAGGTCAAGAGGGAGAACCCTGCTCACAGGCAGCACAAGGAGGGCAGAGCTCTGCCCGCAGCCCCCACGCCCCGACCCACATCCCAGCAGCACCGGGCCGCCCCCAGCCGCAGCCTTACCGGGGATGAGCTGGCGGCAGCGGTGTAGGAAGGTCTGGAAGGCGGTGTAGTCGTGGTAGACGGTGTTGAAGCCCACGCTGCGGCTCTCCAACCAGTGCACGGCCGCACGGCCGCGAGCACAGACCTCCAGCGCCCGCAGGCGCAGCGTGCCACGCAGCTCCAGGCGCACGCAGCCGTGCAGCAGCTCCCCGCTGCCGTACGCACCCCACGCCCGCCCGTCCTCCAGCTCCAGCACCAAGCTCCGCACGCGCCCCGGGGGCTGCATCGCTGCCAGGGGAGGGAAGGAAGAGCAAAGGCTGCACCAAAATCCCCTTCCTGGCCCTGCGGCCCCCACCCGCTGGGACTCAGACCCTGCTTTGTGGTGGCACTTTAGTGTTGACGTCGTGCGCGGGGACGGAGAGGGGTTGGGGAGGCAAGTGACAGTGCTTTTAAACCCGAGGAGAGGGAACGTCACTTTGTCTTATCTCTGAGTCACAGACACTGCTGATGTGCCACTGGTACGTGCTGGTGGCTCCGTCCGCAGGGAGGGGTGCTGGGCAGCTGTCACACTGCGGGCTCTGTTTGGCCTTCCAAACTCAGGCAGTGCTGAGGCATTTCTGTGAGTGGTTGGAGAGGGGCTGGGAAAGCAAAGCCCCTCTCCCCAAAAGCCTGCTGAACTTCGTGTGTCCGAAACTGCAGCGAAAAGAAAGCGAACAACCGCAGCCCACCCCCAGCAGCAGCTCTCTGGTGCCCAGCCTTTAACCCCAGCTGTTTCTGCTGTAGCACAACAGGTTGCAGTGCCAGAAAACGTGGGGCAGACCCACAGCGTGTGCAAGTCCCTGTTACTACGCCCAGTGAAGCAATCTATACATTTGAATCTGGGTGCCTGCAACGTGCCAGCAGATGACACCGTGTGAAGCAGCTGTGGGAATCTGCGAGGCACACAGCTTCCAAGCACATGTGGAGCAAAGAAAATCCCTGTCCCCAGAGATGTGGTGTCAAACCTCAAGAGGAATGCACAGGGAGTCGGTGGGCTCACTGCTCACACGGACTGCAGCGATGGGAAACGAGTCAGCGAGTAGTGCTGGCTCACAGCACACGTGAATCAAATCCATCTGCATCAAAAGGCCCAGAAGAGCTCGTGAAGTGGCAGCTGTGACAAGGCAGCAGCTGGCCCTGCTCGCTTGGCCTCCCTTTAAAACACCAACATCCCCCCCCCCAGAGTTAGTGCAAGCTCAGCATTCAGGAAATCCACGGGAGTTATCAGCTCAACAGAAATGCTCTGCTTGTTGCTAGGAAAACAGCCCCGCTCATCCCGAGCTGCAGAGGGCTGCTTCTCTGCCCTACTGTTCACTGACCTTTGGTGCCAGGCCTTGACACCAACATCCAAACAGATAACACAGGAATATTCCAGCCCACACACAGCCCTGACAGCGCTCCTGATCCCTCGCCCTTCCCCTGAGCTTCCCCCACCATGCCTGCTCCCTCTGCCCTGCACCCGCCTGCGGGCACCGTGTGGATCCTGCAACTCCAGAGGAGGTGTCACTCGTGTCTTTGGGCCCCTGGTGTTTATTGCTGTCACAACACTTTGTTGTGAATCAGCTCTTGAAATGAATGTTCCCTGGACTAACACGCAGCCGGGCCAGGAGCGGGGCCAGGGCTGCTAGGTACTACACGACACATCTCATGAGCAGCTCATCTGAGGAGAGAGAACAGCACAGGGCATGGGTGGCAACGTGAGCTTCATGAGGTGGATACAGCTTTGCTTTGCATAATCCCTCTTCCCAAACCTGCCCGTGGTGAACGCTGCCCTGTTAACGCTGTGCCTGCTGCAGCATGTCTTCTGAGTCGTTGCTCCTGCTGTCTGCGTGGGACCGGTGATGGGATTTTCATCTGCTCACAGACTGCAGTGAAAAACAACTCACGCCAGTAAACTGGGAGGCAACATCAGAAGAGCCTTGCAGTCTCAGATCCGTGTGTATTTTCATGAATGAGAGGAGAGCACTTCAGTGAAAACCTCTGCCCAGCAAGCAGGTGCAGGCTGACAGTTCTCAGAGAGGTAAGAGAAGAAATTCAGGTGGAAGATACAGGAGCACCATTCCATGTAAAGGTGTGAAGGTATTATCTGCTCCACATCTGAAACAAACGGCTTAAAAACACACCTCAGTGTGAAGGGACCTCTCTCAGAGGCAGACTGCTGGCCATCAGGCACAGGAGCAGTGCCAGAGGACGATTTTAATGCCTCCCACGACCAGCTCAAACTGCATCTCCTCCTGAGGTTGCAGAAGCACAGCTTTCAATTCAAACCCTTTCTTGCCTCCCCCAAAATACAAACACAAAGTAAATTCAGAAAAACAAATACAGCAAGGGAGAAAGGTCAAGCTGCTGGTTTGTGTCCCAGAAAGCATTCATTCACCACCCAAACACGCCAACAATTACTACACAATAGCAGTGACTACGGCTCGCACACGCATCAAGGTGACAAATAAGTGAGATGTCACCTGCGGGGGTGAAAGTGCCCGAGGTGAGCTGAGCCCTGAGCGTGAGCCCTTCAGAAAGGGGGGAACGGAGGGTGAGGAAAAGGCTGCTCGCAGAAACACAGAATCACAGGGGTTGGAAGGGACCTCCAGAGATCACCGAGTCCAACCCCACTGCCAAAGCAGCTCCGTACAGCAGGTCGCACAGGTGGGTCTTGAATATCTCCAGAGAAGGAGACCCCACAACCCCCCCGGGCAGCCGGATCAGGTCCCCTCTCAGTCTTCTTTTCCCAACGCTGAACAGACCCAGTTCACTCCGCCTTCCTCCATAGGGGAGATCCTCCAGACCCTTCCCCATCTTCGTGGCCCTGCGCTGCACTCTTTCACCATCGACTCCAGATGAGACCTCAGCACGGCAGGGCAGGGCAGAGCAGAGGGGGGAGGATCGCCTCCCTCGACGTGCCGGCCACGCTCTTTTTAAAGCACAGTGCTGCCGTACGCGAAACCTGCGAGGAGCCGGGACCGGACCGCGTCACACCGGCACCGCCCTCCCGGCGCACCCCGCGCGGCAGCACGGCACGGCATAGCACGGCACGGCGCGTCACGTCACGTCACGGCACGGAGTTATGGCGGCGCTGATGGCCGCGCTCGAGTCGTACCGCGGCCGTGAACGCGCGGTGAGTGCGGCCGTCGGGGCGGCCCCGCGCTCGCTCCCGCTCCGTCCCGCGCTCGCTCCCGCGCTCACCGCGCCGTTCCCCGCAGCTCCGCGTGCTGTGCTATGGCTCCCGGCTGGCGGGCGGAGCGTTGGCCCCGCGGGGCTCCGCGGAGGGGTTGTCCCGGAGTCTCCTGGCCGTGTCGGCCCAGCTGAGCTCGTGCCGCACCGTTCTGCGTCTGCTGGACGACTTGGCCATGCTCAGGCACAGCTGCGCCTACGGGCTGGGGCCCAAGGTGGGTGCGGGCCGTGGGGCGCGGTGGGAGCGCGTGGGGTCGAGGCGTGCCCGTGTGCTCCCCGCAGGACGAGGACGCGTTGGTGCGAGGGCTCTCGGTGCTGTGCAACGTGGCCGACCAGCTGTACTACCCCTGCGAGCACGTCGCATGGGCGGCCGACGCCGGCGTCGTCGCGGTTCGCTCGCAGCGGTGGTGGGCTGCCAGCACGGCGCTCTGGGGGGTCTCGCTGCTGCTGGGCATCCTGCGGTGAGCGGTGGGCACGGGGAGGGACCCTCGGCCCCGTTCCCGTGGCTGCTCCGTGAGAAGTGACGTTGGTTTGCCTCGTTTGCAGCTCCCTGAGGATCTTGTTCTGCTTAAGAAGGAAGCTGAGGCAGCAGAAGCGGTACGGTTCCTCTGTGTGCTTCTGCGCCTGAGTGTTATTTATGATGAGTGGGTTGGGTTGGAAGGGACCCTGCCACAGGCAGCATTACACACATCACATCCTAGCCCAGCGCTTGCCCAGGGCCCCATCCACCCCACCCTTAAACACCTCCAGGGACAGGAGACAGTCACTCGCGCTGTTTTTGTTTCCAGCAGTACACCTTCAGCACAGAGTCACCAGAAGATGCGAGCCCAAGTGAAGGCTGAAGTTCTGACCATCGTCAGTAACGTGGCAGATCTGTCCAACGCTGTCCATTGGCTGCCGCCGGGGTTCCTGTGGGCCGGGCGGTTCCCCCCGTGGTTGGTGGGGCTCCTGGGGACCATCTCTTCCCTGATTGCTATCTACCAGGCATCTGGAAGGGGCAGTTCTGGAGCTGCGTGAGCTGTAGTTGAGCCTCTGAAACCCGATTTGAGGCAGGGTGGATTTTAACGTTCCTGGATGCCAACGATTCTAATTCCGTGAATCCTGTAACTTAGAGCGTGATCAAGAGCTCTGTTACAGAGAGGATTACTTAGGGCTGATGAATTTTATTCATAGAAATCTTTCGGGTGAGTCCTCTGAAAATCAAGAAATCTCGTAGGATTGATAACAGAGGAAAAATAAAATAGGCTGCAGTCACTTCCATCCCTCCTGTACTTCAGAAGACAGCTACAGCCCTCCAGTCCCTGCTCTCCTCTACAGGAGCACAAAGGCAATGTTTGGTGGCCGTGATTTTTTGACTCAGAACTTCCAAGGGATGGATGCTGTGAGCTCCAGCTCCAGGCCCAGCACTCGGTGCTTCATCCGAGCCACGGAGGTGACCTGGATGGTGGAAGTTTCTCTGTCAGATGTTTTGATGTCTGAGCCCAGAGCGGGCGATGCCCCGAACGCAAACAGGAGCGGGCGGCAGGGGGAGGACATGGGGTGGGGGGTTGCTCTGTGACTGCTGGGTGGCAGGATGCTTTCTTTGTGGCTGCTGTATTTCTTCAGAGGTGATGGAGGAGATGCACCGTGCCTTGCTGAGCTTCCTTCCAGCCTTTCTACTCGAGGAAAACCGTCATGAACTGGGACTTGGTGAAGGCAGAGGAGCCAAAGGTGCTGTGGGGCTCCGGCTGTGCCTTTGTGGAGGGCCACGTGGTGGAGCTCTTCCACCGAGCTCTGCCAGAGCCCACAGACCTGGACAGAAAAAAAAAGTCCGGTAATCAGCTGAAATAACTGCTCAACCCGTGCACGAGTGAGTTTTACAATCATGTTTTTAAGCAGTGCCAATAATAAATGTGAGAAACGCTTCAAAGGTGGCCGTGGGGTCGGCGTTGCTCCTGAGAAGTGGGCAGGTGCTGTCTGTCTGGGCTCACAAAACCCCGCAGCGTTCCTAGGCAAGCTAAGAAACCCACGGGCAGGCAGAGACCGTCTGTTACCCGTCTTCCTTCGGCTGGAGCGATGCAGAGCACCCGACTGCTTGAGTTGTTTCACGGAGACGTGTCCTCTGGAAACGGTTCTGCTCCGTCTGAGCCGTTGTGTCTGCGCGTGGAGCACCTGGCCGGAATGCGTGGAGCGGCAGAGGCCGCCTCCTCCCTCGGGGCCGGAGCACAGCGGAGCGTCGCTGCCCTTTAGCCCTTGCCCTGTCCCCGCTGCCGTGTGTGTTTACCCGGACTCTGCCCCTCTGCGGAGGACGCAGTGCTGACTGCGCTCAGTTTGGGGCTCGGAGTGCCGGCGGTTCCTGTGCCCGCAGCTCGTGCTCTCCGTGCAGAGGCGTGGGGTGAACGCCTGCGTGCAGCCGCAGCCCCTCCCCGTCCTCAGCTGCCGTCGGGTATTTTCTTTGCTGGGTCGGATGCGCGTTCTGTGCCGCTGCCCTGAGCTCCCCCCCTCCCCCCCCCTCCCCCCCGTGCCACACTGAGTTCCACGCACGTCGCGGCGGCGGCTGCTGACTGCCGGCTCAGTGCTCTGCCGTGCACGACACGGTGTGAGAGCTCAGCTCATCCCCCTGGGAACCGAGCGCTGCTCTCTGCAGCTCAGCTCAGCTCTGCTCCATGCGGGAAAACATTTGCTGAGCAGGGACAGATTGTTCCGGCCGCGACCTCTCTTTGTCAGCAGGCCGAGACGTGAAAGGCCGTGAGCAGACAGCGCGGGGAGCTGCTGCTACCAGCTCGGCACCGCGGCTCCTGCTTTTACAGCCCCTTTATAGCACGGTGACTCAACGAACAAAGCCGCGACCGCGCTTTACGAGCGTCAGACCTGGCGTGCCGCTCCCCGCGGGCGCTATCAGCCTCGCTGGGAACGGACGGGCGCTGCCGGCCCGCTTCGGCCGCGGGCGGGGCGGATCCCCGCGCACGTGGGGACGGCGGACTCCGGCGCGGAAGGGGTTAACGCGCGGCGCATGCGCACGCTCGGCCCCCGGGCTCCCATTCACAAAGAACGAGCCGAGAGCGCCGCGGCCGCTGATTGGCTGTGGCGCCGGGGGAGGGGGCGGGGCCGGCGGCGGGGCGGCCACGCGGCGTCGGAGCGCAGTCCGCCCGGTGCCGTCCCGGAGCGAGCCCGGTAAGGCGTGGGGCTGCGGGGCGGGGGAAGCGCGGGGAGCGCCCGGCCCCTCCGTGCCTCGCGACGCTGTTCGGTCCCCGACCGCTCGCTACCGGCTGGGTCCGCGCCGGGCCGCCCTTCCCGCCGGGCTCCGCGCTCCCTCCGCCGGCTCTCGGCCGGTCCCCCGTACGCGGCCGCCGCAGCCCCGCGGGTCCGTCGGGAGGGTCCGAGCGTTCCCCGCTGACCGTCGGCTGTCCCCTCGCAGAGCGGCTCTCCGCGATGTCCGTCAGCAGCCACGAGAACCGGAAATCCCGCTCGAGCTCGGGCTCCATGAACATCCACCTCTTCCACAAGCCGGGCCACGCCGACAGCCTCCTCACCCACCTGAACCTGCTCCGCAAGAGGCATCTCTTCACCGACGTGGTGCTGCGGGCGGGGAACCGCTCCTTCCACTGCCACCGCGCCGTGCTGGCCGCCTGCAGCCGCTACTTCGACGCCATGTTCAGCGGCGGCCTGAAGGAGAGCAGGGACGCAGAGGTCAACTTCCACGATTCCCTCCACCCCGAGGTGCTGGAGCTGCTCCTGGACTACGCCTACTCGGCCCGGGTGCTGATCAACGAGGAGAACGCGGAGTCGCTGCTGGAGGCCGGCGACATGCTGCAGTTCCAGGATGTTCGGGACGCTTCGGCCGACTTCCTGGAGAAGAACCTCTACCCCGGGAACTGCCTGAACATGCTGCTGCTGTCCGACGCGCACTGCTGCGAGCGGCTGCTGGAGCTGTCCTGGAGGATGGCGTTGGCCAACTTCACCTCGCTCTGCAAGACCGAGGATTTCCTGCGGCTGCCCAAAAACAAGCTGCTGGAGCTGGTGGAGAGCGAAGAGCTGGAGGTGGAGGACGAGACCCTGGTGTACGAAGCAGTGATGGGCTGGATCCGGTACGATCTGCCGCGGCGGCACGAGGTTCTGCCCGAGCTGCTGCGCTCCGTGCGCTTGGCCCTGCTGCCCGAGTCCTTCCTGCGCGGGGAAGTGGCGTGCGAGCAGCTGGTGACCAGCCACAAACTGGGCGAGGAGATCGTGGCCGACGCGGTGCGCTGCAAAATGAAGATCCTGCAGAACGACGGGCTGGTGCTGGGCTGCTGCGCCCGGCCCCGCAAGGTCAGCCAAGCCCTGCTGCTGCTCGGCGGCCAGACCTTCATGTGCAACAAGATCTACGTGCTGGATCAGAAGAGCCGCGAGATCATCCCCCGCGCCGACATCCCGAGTCCCCGCAAAGAGTGCAGCGCCTGCGCCATCGGCTGCAAAGTGTACATCACGGGGGGGAAGGGCTCCGAGAACGGCGCTTCCAGGGACGTGTGGGTGTACGACACGCTCCACGACGAGTGGGCCAAGGCCGCTCCCATGCTGGTGGCGCGGTTCGGCCACGGCTCCGCAGAACTGGACCACTGTCTGTACGTGGTGGGAGGACACACGGCCGTGAGCGGGGCCTTCCCGGCCTCCCCCTCCGTCTCTCTCAAGCAAGTGGAGCACTACGACCCTCAGCTGGACAAGTGGTCCCTGGTGGCCCCGCTCCGGGAAGGCGTGAGCAACGCTGCCGTGGTGGGGGCCAAGATGAAGCTGTTCGTTTTCGGCGGCACCAGCGCCAACCAGGAGAAGCTGCCCAAGGTGCAGTGCTTCGACCCCTGCCAGAACCGCTGGACGGTGCCGGGCAGCTGCCCGCAGCCCTGGAGGTACACGGCCGCGGCGGTGGTGGGCAGCCACGTCATCGTCATCGGGGGCGACACGGAGTTCTCCGCCAGCTCCGCTTACCGCTTCCACAGTGACACCTACCAGTGGTCCAAGTTCGGGGACGTGACCGCCAAGCGCATCAGCTGCCGCGCCGTCACGTCGGGCAACAGGCTGTACGTGGTGGGGGGGTACTGCGGGGCGCAGCGCTGCAAAACGCTCGACTGCTACGACCCCTCATCCGACACCTGGAGCAGCGTCACCACGGTGCCCTACTCCCTGATCCCCACCGCCTTCGTCAGCACCTGGAAGTACCTGTCCGCCTGAGGAGTGGGGCACGTAAACAGTTCGTGTCAGCCCAGAGCTGCTCTGTAACTGTGCTGAGCCCCGAAGGGCGGTGTGCTGCGGTCCTGCAGCTCTCCCCGTGTGAGCGTCGGCTCCGGACACGTGCTTCGAGCCTGGAGCTCAAACGCCGCGGGAAGACGAGTATAAATAACAAGACACTTAACCTGGCATCCCAGCCCTCCCACTGAGTCTTGGCCTATGCAAAGATTTTGGGGAATGCTCTCGGTGAGTGGGGTTGGGTGTTGTGGTGCAGAAAGCTGCGTGAGCCCACGGCTGCGTTAACACGCAGGCTGGGGGAGACCGTGCGGGGCCACGAGGGGCGGCTGCTGCTTTTAGCACTGCCCCCTCCTCCTGGTGCCACAGTTAATCTGCTGGTGGCACCCAGATGTCTTGCGGGATCCTGTGGGACACGAGGGCTGGTGCCAGAATAAGATGATAGCTGGGATTTAGTCCCAGAATGGTCGGTAATTGCCTTTGTAAGACAAGCCCTGTCTACATATAAACACAGGGTTTATCCACTTCTAATTATTCTCTGGCGTCCCCTCCGTGCCATTTCTTTCCTGCTGCACAGCAATCGACTTAAAAACTTGTGACTGGAGTTAAGCTGTTCTGGAAGGAAAGACGCCGGCGAAGCGCAGATCCCCGCTGTGTCTTTTTTTTGCCTTTTCCCCTTGCAAGAGCTCTGCTGCTCACACGGAGTGGCGTAACGAAGTACTCTGTGACACCTACAGGAGGTTTCCTGGCTGCAGAGGGGAGCAAACATCATTCCACAACGCAGAACTCTCTGCTGGCTGCACGACGTGGGGAGCACCGTGGGGCTGAGCAGTGAGGAGAAGGCTCCAGGTTTTCCCTCAGCCCAGGAAGCAGAGGACTATTTACTACTTCTTTCTTCTAATGCTTAAGTGATATTTACTGGAAAGGACAAAGGAAGCTCTTCAGCTCCGCTGCTGCGACCTGGAGCGCAGTCAGCACCAGTTGCAGTTGCCTGTAATGTCTTAACACGTGACAGCACTTTGCCCATGGGCTGGTTCTGTACATTTTTTATACGACAGTTGTGTGTTCATTACTCAGCCTGGAGCTGCTTCAATAAACCTGAATGAAGGCGCTCCATCCCGTGCCTGTTCTGTGTGCTGTGCAGGGCGTGGATCTTCCTGCAGCTCTGGGATGTGGGTAAGCTCAGATCTCGCACTGCCTTTCTGCTTTGAAGGACACACGAGCCCGTTTCCAACACCAGAATTTGAGCTGTTCTCTGCAGAGCTGGTTTCCTCGCTGCCCTGGCAGGGCTCGGCACAGCAGGAAGGCAGAGGTGGGAGGTATGAGGCAGAGGAAGTGGGTACTGAAGGTGCAACCAGATGTCTCACCACAGAAGCACGGTTTGGGTGTGAGCAATTATTCAATTTCAGGGTTGAATACATCAATGTCACGACCATTGGTAGCTGCTAGTATAGGCAAGAACTGGCAAGACTGGAAGGAAGGAAGCTGTCCTGGTGGTGCTGGTGGCTGAAGGAAAGATGACTTCATTCCCATCCTGCTCTCTGCTGCCATTCTCAGCCCACAGGACGGCTTTTCTTCCCCTTTTCCCCAGGTGTGCAAAACCCAAGAGGAGTTTTGTGCAGCAGCTGTGGGGAGAGGAGCTGCTGGCACAGCCTGCAGTGCCAGCTGGGCTCAGCACACAGCTCCGGGCAGCACTGCACAATGAGAGGTGGGGGAAAGGCCCAGAGCAGCACGGAGCTGGGAGCAGTGCCTGGCAGGAAGCAGCTCCTCGCTGTCAGTGAGTTGGGAGCTGCCCTACCTCTATTACAGCTACAGCAATTCCTGAGGGTCGGACAAAGTCCGACTTTGCCCAGCAACACAGCGGAGCTGAGGTTTCACTCCTGGCCCTTTGAGCTGCAGCTGCTTTATTTGTTCTGCCAAGCAATAAATGTCGGCTCCTGACCACATCCGGCTTTTGCACCAGGGACAGAGCTGCAATCTGTGTCTGCCTCCTGCTCCTGGAGCTGCGGTGTCATCCGAGCTGCACTCACAGCGTTCTCAGCAGCGCTGGGGCCTCTGTGGAGCAGCCCTCGCACTGCAGGCTTTGCAAGCATCTGTGAATCGTTTCCTCATCTCAAACTGCACTTACAGCCAACTGCTTCCCAGGGAAAAGCAGCTCCTGAAGCACACCTGGGCCTGGCTGCTCTGCAGCAGCTGCTGCCTGTAAGGAAGACCACAAGAGCCGCGTTTCATTGCCTCTATCCCTCCAGCAGCTGGCAGGCAGCCCCTGCTCCCCCAGCAGGAACCAGTTCCCAGCGCAGGGCTCCTGGGGAAAACCAGACCCCTTTCCCTCGTGCACGCTCCAGGTCCCAGCACAGACCTGTTCTCCCAGTCTGACATTTCCATGCATGAATGCAACCACTGCTTCAGTGCCAGGGCGAGAAAGTTTAGATCAATGGGGCCGCATATGAAGTTAGTTTAGGGCTTGGTTTTGTTACCAGGACAGAAATCCTCCTGAATTAATATAAGCCATTTAGAATCTAAACCTAGCTCAAACCTAGAGCTCTCCCCCCAGCCCAGACCCCCTGCATCAAGGCTGCACCCCCCAGCTGCAGGAGCCAGGCCCCTGCCTACAACCACGTCTGGAAGAGGTAACACAGATGGGCACCCTAGGCACAGCACCAGGCAGAGCAGCACAGCAGCACTCACACTGAGCCTTCTCCCTCGAGTCTCTGATGCATGCAGCACTATTCCAGAGCCAGGACTGTGCATCTCACACCCCAACGCTGGCAGCTCTAAGAGGGTTTTGGCTTTTATCCTCCACCAGATCCCACGGGCCAAGAAGCAAACAACGTAAGCATCAGACAAGGACGGGCCCACATCCCTCGGCTGCTGAGCCCTGGGCTGGCCCCATCCCTGGGAGGAGAAATCAGACTGGATTTGAGTCACAAGGCTGAGAGGGAAAGACAGAAAGCAGCACATTCCCGCTGTCAGAGCGCACCACGGAGCCAATATCCTCCGTGTGTTTGTCCTCAAGCATCTGCCCTGCAATGAGTCCCAGATGCACGTATGGGAACCGCCTGCCATGTCTCACCCACATGAAAGGAAGGTTCAGCATTAAGCTGGTCATTGCCCATGGCCCTGGAGTGATTCATCCGAATAGCAAGAATGTGGTTTGGGTTTCGAGTTAATTATCTACAGATCTCAATGAGAGACAAGGCAGGGCGGAGCTGCTGGATACCGATGGAGGAAGAGCTCTGGTGGAGGAAGAGCTCTGCACAGTGCTGCCCGTCCCAAAGTCACACCTTCACTGAGAAAAGCAGAGGACGCAGAGCTGAGTGACAGCACTGCCACTGATACCATCTGAACACCGAAGGAATGCTGCCCTGCTGCTGCAGCAAGGCAGAGCACCACACATGCACCCACGCTCACACGAGCACTGAGGGCTGCAGAGCACCCAGCTCCCAAAGCATGCAAGCTCTGCCCCAGAGCCAAGCTTGCCATGCAAGGTGAACATGGAAGGTGAGCTGCCTCACTCCAGAGAGGCTGAGATGTGGAGGAGCACACGGCAGTGACCTGCAGGGGCACAGCAGCTCCTGGGGAGCCGACCAGAGCTGAACCAGGTGGAAGAAATTTTCCTCTTGAAGGAAACAGCAGAGAAAGTTCAGACACACTTAAAGGTTTTGCTCACTAAGACATCAGCCTGTGACTTCCAATAAAGATCAAATCACACTTTAAATCGTGATGATGACTTGCAACCTGGTCCAGGGAGCTGCTTTGGACTGATGATCTCAGAGGTCCCTTCCAACCCCCCCCCGGTTCTGGTTCTGTGCACACACTGCAGAAGGAGAAGCACTGCTCTTCCACCTGAGTTTTAGTTTTTGCCACAGAACAGATGTCAGCAGCACAGACACCCAGAAATGCAGACCCACACACAAGGAGCCCAAGGCCTCCAGGGATGCTGTGACATACACAGCCTTATCTCAGCACAAGGCAGCTCGGAGCAGCACGTCCACGAGGGCTGAGGCTTTTCCTGTGGTGGTTACAGTACGGGATTTTAATGATTAAAAAAGAAACCCCAAATCTCCCCTTTTTTGGGCAGGTTCCCCCACTCCCTCCCCATCGAATGCCTGATCTCTGCAATGATGGCAGCCTGCAGTCCTGGCTGAGCCCGCAGGGCCACCACGAGTGGGGCTGTTACCAGGAAACACAGCTCGCTGCCTCCGGGATGGTACGGAGCGCTGCCAAACTGGCACAGGCAGTGGGGAGAAGGTTTCTATTTTCGTTATACTCGTTCCAAATGGGAACCGATACTGTCTGGGACAGAGCCAGGCATGCCCCCGGCTGGCACCGCGCAAACGAACGACGTGCTAACATAAGCAACTTGGGGAAGTTTGCTCTTCGCTAGCATGCTGAGTGCAGGCATTCTGAGATCAGCTGACTCCTTCCCAGGGCTCTCACCTCACCGGCAAAGTCTGCAGCTATTCATATCCATCTCCCACCTCTCCTCTGGAAACCGTCTGCGCTCATACGGTTATTTCTGTCCAGGATAGAAAAAGAGAAGCAGTGAGACGTGGCTGCTGCCCTGACCTTTGGTTCGAGTACAAAAAACACCCCTCTCTCCATAAATACATCTCAGTATTTTATACAGAAGGCAGCTAGCTCCTTCATTTTTCATCTTTTTATTGCTAGAAGTTGGTTTCAGTCCTATTGCAGCTTTGAAATCCTTCAGTGGAGAAACATTGCAGTCATCGTAAAAATCATCATTTGGTGCGCTAAGATCAAGTGTACAATTAATCAGGAGTGCACAGTTCAACAGAATATTAACACTTATCCATCATCTGTACAAAGAAAATGAGACTACAAAGACATTGCTGCCGCAGCATCAACATGGAATGAGCTGTGTACAGTGTTCACATCCCAACAAAGGAGAAAAGCACTTCCTCAACAAAATGGAAGATTTAAGCACGAACCGTGAGGATTTATTCCACCTTCTCGGTGCAAACACAGAACACAGAACCCCAGCGAATGATTCTGTGAGGTCAGGAGGGGACAGCACTGCTCCCAGACCCTGCACGGGGACAGCACCGGGATCTGCAGCTCTTCTGTGGGACTGGAAGCAGAAGCACAACTAACTACACATCTTAAAGCTTCCACAGATCCAACTTCGCCTTAGGTTAGGGCTCCTGAAAACCTGGTAACTGAGGGCAATGGGGATTTCACTAGGAGTGGCCCAAACCACAACACAGGGAGAACATACTGCACATTCCTGCTGCTCTGCTGTGTGTGCACAGAAGAAATTACACGGGCAGAGATGACGGGAACCTTCATCCACCAGCTGAGGACTCACTCCTGCAGGGCTGCTGAGACAGTGAGAGCTTACACAGATTCCATCCAGGTTTCAGCAACACAAGAACAACGTAGAAATATGTTCTAACCATCACCAGCACAGTATTACAGCAGTGAAAGGATTACGTTCCCCATGGTTTCCTGCAGATCTAGCCATTGATAACCTGTGGAAGTCCTGCAGGGCTCGCTGCCCAGCAAGCAATGCTCTGGCCCCAAAGCAAAGTGTGCCCTCTGCAACAGCAGTGATCCCCTGCAGACGTGGGGAGGGGGCACCACCAGTGTGGCAACACGGACTGCTCCATTTCCTCTCATGGTGACACTGTGACTCTGAACTCAGCGTCTCCAGCGTTTTACAGACATCACTTAGCAGACCCTTACAGCCACGGAGCATTACAGCGAGGGCTGCACGCTCCTGAAGACAGAGGCAGTATTTCACAGCTCACCTTCTGGTCTCACACTGAGCAGAACGTTCAGATCTGTCAGGTTCTCACCTGGGGATGACAATCCCAGCTATCGTCACCTAGAAGTAAACTCCACACTTCCTGCAGACAATTTATGTTTCTTGCACTGAAACTACTGCAGTCATTTTCAAAGCTGAAGATACAAAATAACTTCAATCACGTTCTGACAGATATTAACCTGTGTTCTCAGGCTCTGAGAGACAGATTTCTCTGATCCTGTTCTAATCCCCTCTGAACAGTTTCTCCTGTGTGCAACATATCTGACTGCTCACATCCAACACACACTGGAACAAGGGTCCTCGGGTAATGTGAGTAATAACTGAGATGCAGAGTAAAGTGACAGAACACAACAAAGGACTGTGCAAACTACTACAAAGAAGTAATGCCTTTGGAGCAGGGCTCTGCTGATATCATCATTCCACGAATAAGAACTGACCTATTTAACAAGAGGTATCAAAGCTGGTTTAGCTGTAAGCAGCTAAACCAGAGGTTTAGCTAATAGCACTTTGTTTAAACCCAAACAGTTCATATTCCCTTCATTCCTTAAACTGCTGCAGAGGAATCTCTGCAGTAACAGCAGCTCTGATATCTTACGGTGCTTGGAGTACAGCCCAAGGAACTGAGCACAAATCAGAGATGCAGAAGACCTGGGATGAAACAAATCAATCATTACTGCATTAAACACTTCTTTCACATCATCCAGCAAGGAGCAAGTCTCTTCAGCTCCTTCCAAACCAATCCATGAGTTCTGGCCAGGAACCTGCACTACCCTCACTGCGTCCACGAGGAGCTGTGCATCCAACACCACAGGAACTGCATGCAGTCCAGCTCCTCACAGTGCTGTGTATTCCCACATGTCCAGCTCTCCTCATCCACAAGCAGGTGGAGCTCTTGAACCTTGAAGGCTGTTCAGCAGCTTACCTTGCCTTTTCTACAGTACCTGGCCACTCAGCTGCACTCCACTGAATTAACTGAAGAAACAGATGCCAGTCTGGCTCTGTGAGTTGGTATCGCAACGTTTATCGAGTGTGGATCTATGGAGACTGCTTTGCTAGCTAATTACTTAACAGAGAGTTAGCATAATCCACCAGAGCAACCTTGCACCCGTGAATATGGATTTTAAAAAATCTCAGCCACCTGGAGGCTTCCAATTAAAATTTTTTTACATACAGATCTGAAAGATTCAACATCAACTACAACAATTTACAAGATGGTGCTCACAAAGAGTGTAAATACACCAAAGAGAGCAAACTGCAGTACATGGCAGCATTTCAACACGCTCTGAATTTACATACCCATGCCACGCGTCAACACATTTCCATGGTTTAAGAACATAAAAGTAAATCATTGCCATTATGCCCTCAATTTGAGCTGCTGGCAAGGAAGCCAGCAAAGTAAAACTACAGTCCTGGGCTGGTCCTTGCTAGAATTAACGAGGCAGGAATAAAAAGACATCCACGTCAGGTCTCTGTCACATTGAACACCGGAGCCTGAGTTCTTGAAACTGTAAGTCAGAAGAGGAATCTTTAAATGGAAACAATTAGAAAAAAATTACATCTTCTTTGCTGGTATCATCTTGCACATTTGAAAGAGTTGGCTGTGAGGTCACCAGGGTCTGAACGGGAGCGTTGTTGGGTTTGAATGGGATTGGAGAGGCAGAAGAAAGTGCTTCTGGCTGAGAATCTGCAGAGCCATGTATTTCTACAGGGGGAGAAAAAAAGGAAGATAGATTGATGACACTGCACAGAGAGCCTGACATCTCCACACACGCACAAGTTGGTCAAGAAATACCTGTGTGGAAGGCAGCAGTCTGGCTGCTCGTGAGGACTGGACTCGCTGACCGTCTGCCTCTGAGGACACCCTCCTCTCTCCCAACAAGCCTGGGGGGAATCAGCTGCTTCTGGTCTACAGATGCTGAAAAAAAAAAAAAACATTTTACAGGTCAGTATTTGAGTACCTCATTGATTTCCCTTCTTCATGCTGGGACCCACACAACAGACACCTTTGCATTTCTTTTTGCTACACAGAAAGAGCTCTTGCTTCTATTGCAAATTACTGAAATAATCATTTCAGCTGCTTAAACCACAAGTGCTCATCCTCTCCTCTTCCCTGAGGACTCCCAGTTCAGTCACTACCAGCCTGACAACTACAGACTCAATCTACTATTAGAAAGTCTTGTGGAGGGAAAACAAACAAAAATCTTTGTCCCTAGCACTCAATTAGCAATGGATATTTGCTACTTTAACACACAGAACTGTGTTGAACTTTTGTCTCTGCTCTCCATCTGTCTTAAAATTGCTCAGCAGCAGAGTACATTGACTGTGGTATTATGGCCTGTCAAGTTCTTAATTCCAACAATAAAAGCAATTCAAGAAACTGGATTCTGGATCCAAGCAGCTTCTCTCAATACACATCCCTTATGTGTAATGAAAACCAAACTCAACAGTCAGTATCTGGCCTCTGGTACAGAAAGTCCTGTTCTGTTTTATTCTAAGATCCACATCTGGGTATAACAAGCACGCATCCCACTAATACTCATGAGAGAACAGAGACCACTATATCTGCATTTTAGGCCCTTCATATTTTTACAAAAATACCATTAAGTATATTCCCACAGCACAGACCATTACGTAAGAGCTATTAAAAATAAAGCCAGAGACATGCAGTATTATTTTCCCATTTCCAGTACTTGCTATTCACGATAAGAGCATATCAGGCTTCACTTATACGTAACAACAGAAGTTCCTAATTGTATTAAACTTAAGGTGAAGAGACAGATGCTTCTGCTACGTGCAACAGAATCCCATTCCCTTCCAGATCTGACTCTCAACCTGCTGCAGCAGTGTTGGTCCCTGCAGTGTTATGAGCTTGCCAGCTCAGAATCTATGTAAAGCTGAAGAGATAATTCTGTAACTTAAAATTACAGGCTGGCAGTAAGGCTATTTTAAGGGGCAGAGAAAAAGTGGTTTTTATTGTGTCTGTCATTGGCAAAGAACTCTACTTCAGTACCTAGTGGTTAGCAGTAGAAATTACACCATGTCAGGATAGTTGTGTTTTCACTTGCTTCTATTTCTTACCAAAGTAGCTCTTTTCAACACTACAACACATACAGCACTTCAATTCTGGTCTGGAAATCTGTATTTAATGACTGGCTGGTGCTCAGAAAGGCACCACGTTAAATGTCATTACAGCTCTGAACAGACAGTGAGAAGAGGTTAAGACAGCCTCAAAATGTTCCATTCATGCAGAACAAGCAACACACTTGCTATTTACCACTAGAGTCAGGCAAGAGGCTTTTAGATCCAGCTTTACAAACGTTCACCATAATTCTGTCCTGCTGTTTTCAGCACGGTCTTTTGGGGCTACACTTCCAATTCAAACAATGCACACACTTCACTCTCAAGATTAAGAGCCCACCAACTGCACTTAGCACACTCACAATTGGCAGCACATTAATTTCTGAGCTCCATAATGGTAGCCAGAGATCCACGCCATAGCACTCTTTATCCCCACGATGCTAGCAGAGGTCAGACGTGTTTTAATATGTTTACCTGAGCTGTCTGTCCTATGAGATGCTTTGTTCTTCCCACTCTTCTCTTTGCTTCCTTTCGTAAAGGCAGCAAGCTTAGTAGGGATCTGCTGCTGAACAGCAGCTGGTTTCTGTATCTGATTGGTTGCACTCAGGAGATGTATTGGCACTTCATTCTTGAGGGCAAGGACTGGTCGGCTCTCCAGGGAGGCACTGTCCCTGCGAACCAGCTCTGAGCGCTCCAGGTAATCCAGCCCGGACACGCTCACTCGTGCAGAGGTTTTCAGGACTGGCAGAGATGGTTCTGCTCCTTCTCCATTGAAGCTAACTGAATGACTTGGCATCAGGTTCTACGCAAGAAAAAAAAGCATTCTTAAGTCAGACAGGTACCTGAGGTGCTGAAAATGCACTGAGGAGAAGCCACCCTCTGCCCTGCCAACACAAAGCATTTTCTTGTGAAAAAATGCAGTGTGTCAGAGCAAGCTCAAAGCATGCTGGCAAACCAAAGGAGAGGAACAGAGCTTCAACAACTCCAGACTGCTTAATATTGCACCTAACAATGGAAAGTAGGAGCAGGCTGCAATAGGTGATCACAGAATGGACACAAAAGGTGACTTTCAGACAGTAACAGATGTCCAATTTAACTGGACCCCCCAAACCATATTTTGAAACATGTAAGATGTTTTTGGAAATCAACTGAATAAAATACTGCTGATGTACCAAACGTCTGTGCAGAATTTCAAACAGCAGGGTACTGCCAAGCTTTCATCTCTGTGACCACAAGCAGTATCAGCCATTTCAGGTGATGGCATAAGCAGCCCCATAAAAAAAAAAACAAGCGTGTCAATGCTGCAAAAAGGGCAACCCTCACTCAGAAGCATGAAGGTAAACAAAACTAAAACGCTGCTACAAAGGCAAATTCCTTACCTGCCCCAATTCTGGAGAGAACGTGCCCGATACCGTGTTCTGCTTTTTCAGCTTCCTTAGCTGATCCAGACGTTCTCTTTCCTTCTCAACTGCTCTCTGAGCCTCCCGCAGCCTCTCCAGGTCATGCTGGTAGGCCTCTCGCTGCCTCTCCAGTTCCTCTCTATCCTGAACCAACTTCTCCT
Source organism: Oreortyx pictus (assembly GCA_036925125.1). Taxonomy (NCBI): domain Eukaryota; kingdom Metazoa; phylum Chordata; class Aves; order Galliformes; family Odontophoridae; genus Oreortyx; species Oreortyx pictus. Next base: position 4,924,567 of record JAUPFR010000027.1, read on the forward strand.
TCAGCTGCCTCATCTCCTCCTCACGCCTTTGCAGTTGGGCTTCTGAGACTTCCAACTCCCTCTGCTGCTGACTCCTCTCCCTCTCCCAGCGCTGCTGCTCCAGCTTCAGCTGGCTCTGAAGTTTCTGGACGTTCATCAGTTCCTCTCTCTGTTTCTCAAAGTTACGCTGTTTCTCCTGCTCCAGCAGCAGGTTGCCACGTGTAGACTGCAGCCGATACTGTTTCTCCCGGTCTACCATTGTGGCTCGTTGCATCTCAATGTAGCTGTCTTGTTGAGATATCACTGCCTGGGGGAGAAGAAGACAACTAGAATAAGGCACATTGCTTCAAAAAAACCCCAAAAAACTCTCAGATACAGTTTAGAAAAGACAAAAGCATCTACCACACCAGGTCACTGGAAGCTTTGTCTTTAAGAACAGACCTGACACGATACTAAAGATGCATGTGCTAATCAGTTACACCAGCACATGTCAAAATTAACATCTCCTGCACCTAGAATTATTACTCTGAATTTGACAAGATCACTCAAGTTACTGACTGCAAAGAAACAGTAAAAACATTAACATATGCACACAACTGTAAATGTAAAGGAGCACAAAGAGCATTAGCTCCAAGTAGCTAAGGAATTGCACCTAAGTGAGCAGGGAAAAGGATTCAATCGCTGGAGACAATGGGTATAACACTTCTTTCAAGGCACCAGGCACTGTGTTTTCATCCTTGAGTCTCAGGATCTTGAATTCTGCAGTTAATACCTAACAAACCCCCGGGGTACCAGAGCAGTTGATTGATTACCTGAAGACTGAAGAGCAACTGTAGCAGTGTTTGTATCCTTTGGACAAGCTGAAAAAGAAGAGAGGCAGGTGTGATTAAAAAAGACACAAGGCACTGTAACACAGCTCTGTTTTAATGCAGGGGCAGATTTTACTTTTTATTTCACCTTTTTACAATCATAAACACAACCAATAGTATCTGTACAAAACCACACACAGTGGAAGCACGGCTACAAGAAAATTCTGACAAATTAACAACCAGCAAAGCCATGTGCAAGCACTACAAATCTCAGCATATTAGTCTGTGCTCAGAAAAAAATCTCACTGGGATTCAAGGGAGCAATCCTCATCATTAGAGCTATTGATGACCACCTCCTCCAGCTCCATGCTGCAGCACTGAATCATTACACAAGTACAGCATTCACTGGAGATTCAGAGACAAGTGTTGCCAGAGAGCTGAGGACATACAATCTCTCCAAAGATTCAAGAAAAGTAGTTAGCCAGCTCTTTGAAATAGCCAGAACCATCTCTGTTTTCTAATGGGACTTGGAATGGGACATTCATGATGCATCGAGAGTCATTAGGAAAGGGCTGTTAATGAACTTGTGGTTCTGCAGACATCAGAAAAACTGTTTTGTTTTGGATGATATTATTATATATGGCTATTTCCCATCAGACTCCTTAACAACAGAAAGAACATACCTGAGACTCTATCGTGGGCTGAATGCCACTGCTGTCATCCTGCCTTGTTGTATCACTCTGGAAAAAGACAAACACAACAATGTGTGCTTTTTGGGCACTGGTAGTGCTGCCAGAATACATTGAGAGGGTTCACCTCACAAGGCAACATTGTTTGAAGCTGGAGCAGTGATTGCTCCCATATGCTGAAGGACACATACCACAAGTACTTAAATCACAGGCAGATACACGGCCATTACAGTTAGCACTAAAGATACTGAATCCACTGAACAAATACAGAAACAATTATTATGCCTCTCAAGCAGTAAGCTATAAACCAACAACTCATCCCTACAAAAGGGCCATAATGGAGTCAACTAATTAGACAGAATTCCTCCACAGTACAAACAAATATCATAGCTTTCACCTTAGCAAGGTTTGTTCTGCAGCACTATTCTAGCATCAAACATGAGGAAATGCATTTAATTCATACGTAAACCCAACATACAGTTTGAGATCCTTCTTCTGCATCAAATGGGATGTCTGGGAGCTGCACATCTGAACTTACTGCAGGGCCTCTGCAGTCCCACTGTCTCTGGTCAGTGCTACTGTTCTTCCCAAGACTGTTATCTGAAAGAAGAGCAGCATGTGAGTGGTCCACCAGGACAGAGCTTGCCAACAGTCAGTGCACAACAGAGCGATGAAAAAATTAAATGATCAGCAGGCAGCCCAACTCAAGTTGCCTTCAAGGTTCTGACATCACGCTTATTTTTCCAACAGAATTACAGTTCTACATGGAGCTATTACCTTAAACCATATGCCCTAGATACTGCACCATTAACATCACACCAACAGCCCTACTCTGCTCTCTAGTGTTGATACGGGAAGCAAAACATACAGCATGCTGATACAGCATGCTAGGAATTTCTTCTGATCGTCTTCTCAGAGCCTCGAGTTCCCTTAATATCTTTCTTACATCAGAGCCACATTTCATACACAGTTCTTATGTTACAGTCAGTACAGAGAAGCATAGTGAAAAAGCTAAGAAGCTTACACAAATGCTAGACTTTTAAAACAGTGTACCAACAAACAGGCACAGCTCCCCCACAGCTCTTCCTTCTTACTTTTATTTGAAATTGAGGGACTGTCATATCCTCCAAAGGTCTCTGCTCTCCTGGGGAGTCCCCCTGTGTAGCTATCTTCACACTGACAGGATCCATTTCCTAAGTGAGTGAAGATAAGGTTCTGGAGATTTTCAGCTACGAAGGAAGAGAACGTCATTTAAAAAGCTGTATCCACACAGGGAGATAAACTCATCAAGCCAACAACTTAGAAATGTATCTACATAATTTCAACCACAATGTACATTAAAAGATGGGGCAGTTAGAGAGGTTTCCTGTGGCACAAATGGATTTTCTTTGTGACCTGCTCTTCATGACAGAATCTTCATATTGCACGTGAAGATCACCCCTTCCTTGAGCTCAGGTTACCAAGCCTTGAATGTTTTTTGTCATACTAAAAATGATGTTAGTGGTTTGTCTTAGCCTATCTGAAGATAGCTTTTTTAAGGCTATTTTGATCTAGAACGCTCATGATTACATTTCAGAGTTGGTTTATTATTAGGTTCCCTTGTTATCCATCTGAATAGACTCACCTGAAGATTCCATGGGATGATCTTTAAAAAGTAAAATAAAATAAAAACAAAAAAACAAAAAACCCCTCACAAAGCCAAGGAGGAGGTAGTCCTCTAACTGAAAACACAGGTGCATTCTACCTGTTCAGACTCAGAACCAGCCTGCAGAACTGCATCACAATTATTAGAAGACTGTTTTATGACCTGTGCTTAGACCCTGTGTGCTTATCCCAACATCTGCACTGCAGTGAACACGTTTCCAGGCTGCACTTACCTTCTACCACTGCAGACTTCAGAAGCGTCTCTCCCTGCAGACTTTCTGTGACATCCCCCCGCAGCAGCAGCCGAGACCGGGATCCTTGGGAATGGTCTTCAAATCCATACATTTCAGACATTTCTTGATAAATTTGCTGTTTCTCAGTTAGGCTTTGCACAATCAGGTCATCTTTTGTGGTCAAACGCTCTAATAAAAGAAACAAGCTCAGTTTTGCCTTGCAAATTGCTGTCAGGAATACAACATTCAGTTTGGAAGCTTAGTATTTGTTTCACAGTCAGAGATGTAATTAACAGTTGAGGGGAGCACCTCATGAAGCACCCAAAGCTTATTAGTTTGTTGTTTTTTTTTTTTTTCCAAACCCAATTTGTATGCAACCTTGCAATACCTTGAAAAACTTCATGAGAAACTTGATCACATGTGATAAATGAACAAGACAGATTACAAGTGATGCTGAGAAGCTCCTTGTGGAATATCTACCTAAGTCATTACCTTGGAATTCTCTTAATTTCACCGCTCTTGCTTCAGCCAGTCTCCTTTCTGATTCAGGTTCATAAAATGACCCTCCTTCTTCATCAGGACAGCTGTAAAAGGTGGGATATAAATACATTTGATTTCCACATTAGATAATTTAAAACCCATCTCAGCACGCAGCCTGAAGCTCCTGCCTAGGCTGTGGTTTCATCTTGCTGCCTGCCTTTCTTCCTTATCCAAAGCCCTGTTATTTTTGATTTCAGTGAACCAAGTTAAAAAAAAAAAACAAAAAAAAAACCCATAGGCAGAACAAAGCCTTAGGCTGTGTGCTCCAGCATCTTTCTGAACAGCTCTGCCCAGTGAATACGCACCAAACTGCCTGCTTCAGACTTCCTTTGTAAGTTTAGCAACAGCTGAAAGTTCTGCCACAATAAACTTACACATGCAGGTCCTGTAAAGGGAACACTGATGAGTGACAAATGAAGCCCTCCAGCTTTCACTCAGGATTTACCTTTCCACAGCTCTGCGGATGTGGGCCATCCAGGAATTCCTCTCCTCTTTTGAGCTTGTGTGAATTTCATACATCTCTGGTCCTTGTAAGGAAGCGCTAATTAAGAACATTGCCTTTTCCTCATTAGCTACCTCTCTTACAATCAGCTTTTGCAATGAGATAACTGGTGGTTTAGAGTCCTGTAAAAGACAATATAATTTACTGCACTGTATTATATACACAATACAGAGTTTGTGCTTCTGATCTCCTTTCTGTCTCCTTACCTACACAGGACCATGGACTACAACACAGCAACTTGCTGCCATGGTGACACTTCTGACACTTGTAATTTTTCACATAAATCAACACATGGAATGCAAAACACATTTCAAAAATAAGAGTTCTTGCTACCTGACTGAATATTAAGGCACAGGTCCAATATGTGCAACCTAGGAAGGTTTTTCAGAAGAGATCAGCTCTTTGTAGCTGCCTCACACCATAATGTAGTTTATCTATGGAGGAGTGATATCTAGATTGGTTCTATTACGGTCATAACTGAACTACAAAAGGAAAAAGTATACATAATTAATTGTTCTGAGCACGCCTGTGGAAATGCTCTACAAAGAAAGTAAATCCGCTCTACAAAGAAAGTAAATCCACTGACTATTCAGAAGTGCTGTAGTAATTACATTAGCATTTAATGCTTTTTATGTTCTGTTCAGGAAAATTCTCTGCCCACAGCAAGTCACTGGCTATTGTAGCTATGGATTACCATGTCCCTACCCAAAATGGAACATTTTTTCCCCTTCAAGCTGTCATCCTGAAGCAAGTACCAGAACTTACTATGGAGAAGGGACTCTACAATAGCTGACTTGTTTATTAACTTCATTTTCCTCGTGAAGCTACCATAACAACTAACAATTCTATTCATATTTTTCTGTCATTATTCTCATTTTCATAAATACTCGAAGTGAATGCATCAAATAAGATGACCAATACCTACCACTGATGCAAACACATATTTTTGGTCCTTCTCTTGTAAGAGCAGCAGTACATCGTTTAACAGGACTGCCAAAATATCTACAGTAACAAAAAAAAAAAAAAGAAGAAAAGATTCTGATTCAACGAAGCTGGTACAGACTCAAAAAGCACTGAAGTTTCTAGACACAGCAGAATACAAATAGAGCCAATTTAAAGCTTGAAAGCACCTACAAAGGCATGCTACATCTGGACTCAGTCATGACTGAACGTATCTCCCTTAATGGCAGATTATTCTGAAACTGCACATGTTCACAGCACCAGCTTTTCTTGGCTTCATTACATGCACCATTTGAAGTTTTTCTTTGAACAGCTGAGCAATAAAACTGTTAAAATGTTCACTGATGAACGTGGTTTTGATTTTCTGGCTAAACAGACATCCTGCAGAATAAAGGTGTCATGGGTTTGACAATTTCTCCAAGCATGAACCAAGAGCTCACACAACACAGAGTCTTTACGTGGGAGAATAAGCCAGTATGACTCAAAGCTTCGTCATTTACCTGAAGCCCTCCCACTTGAATTGGAAAGCAGATCAGACAGATAATAAGCAAACAGCATAAGGAACTTATCGTGCACCTTAAAGAGATGCTTATTGGACCAGCCAGGAATAGAACAAGATCTATTTCCTCCAATATCCTATTAAACAAGTGGGTTATCGTCATCCTTCTTCACACCCAATCAATAACAAGCAGTTACAGAACAAAGACAAATCTTGTTCCCTAGTTGCACTTCTCCCATCCCTGGTTCTTCACCTTTGAGCCGTCCTGATGCAGCTTTCCAGTACAGCATCCCATCCAGCAGGAGCCTCCTCTGCCCCATGTCATCCTTTCGGAAGAAATGCCCATTCTTGCATTTCCCGGATGATTTCAGCTCCATTTTATGCATTATCTCTTTAAGGCGCTGCCCCTTCTCACACTCATTTACTATGGCATCTACATGAGTGATCGTAGACTTAATTAAACTAAGGGCCTGGATCAGATCTTCATAATCCTTAGTTCCAGCTAAGAGAAAAGAACAGCAATTAGTCCAATTTTCAACTCTGGAATGTAACTATGAGTCAATCAAACATATTTTAACATGAAGGTTCCTGGCTGAGCATTTGACAGTAATTCCCAAGAGCTCGAGTTTATAAATAAATGAATTCCTTTAGCTCTAAATCTTCAATGAACTGCTAGGCTTAGCTACTACAATGTTGTGGCTGTAAACTTGAAACTCACTGCTGCTTTTGATCCTCTGATAAGGCAAGACTGATGCGAATTTGCATCTAGAACTGAATCTCCTGCTAACTAAGAAGAAAGCTGCTATAAGGCAGCACCAGCCCGTCCTCCTTGTCTGAGGAAGGAACATGTGCAACAGGAGAAAAAGGATGAGATAACTGTCAGGCTTGCAGGAAAGATTAAGCAATCTACCTTCAGTATTCTGAATAATACGTTCCACCAGGACGGGGTATTTGGTGATGCGCTGCGTAACCAGAAGGATACACTCCTGAACACCAAGTCTCCTCACAATGGAACAGTTGCCAATTTTCTAGAAAACAAGACAGATCTGTCACATCCATTTGTATTTCGTTCTTTTAACTCCATCTCCTTCACGCATTTACTGTTTCAAAAAACGTCCACAAAATTAGGGTTAGCACCACAAAATTATCTGTGCTGTTACAAAAGCAAACAATGTCCCGATATCGTAAAGAATGCCTTTACTTCTAGAAAAAAAAACTACTTCAGTTATGATTCTCAACTACTGTGAGCAGAATCTGACATCAAAGCTCTGAATGTGATCTATTTGCTGTCTGCCTAACGAACCGGTCCTTAACCACATAGGGAAGTACAGTATTTTAAACCCAAACCCAACCAAGAGCCAAATTGTATCAACGATGAATAACATGTTTACTTTACCACTGCACCACGAGGATGCTGATGTACAGAAACAGTTCTGCTTAGAAACAGAAGAATGTAAAGCATCAAAACACCTCCAGTTGGCCTGAGTGCAGGAACAAAGCATGGCTGGGGGCTGAACACAGCACCCAGATCTTTCTTTACAACGACCAAGGCTATTTACTTATAAAGAAACTAAATAAGGAAGCAGGATTTAAAAGTGAGAACCTGTTTCTTTCAAGGCACCTAATTAACAAGAGCTGTAACTACAGAACCATGCTGGAAAGTTCACACAGTATCACTAATGACTGGAGCACGAGAACAGCTTCTCGCCTCTAAGGAACCTCTGCATGAAGACCGTGCCACACGCGTGCCACACGCGTGCCACACGCGTGCCACACGCGTGCCACACGCGTGCCACACGCGTGCCACACGCGTGCCACACGCGTGCCACACGCGTGCCACACGCGTGCCACACGCGTGCCACACGCGTGCCACACGCGTGCCACACGCGTGCCACACGCGTGCCACACGCGTGCCACACGCGTGCCACACGCGTGCCCAGGGGGGCAGTGGAGTCTCCTCTGCACACCCACCTGTGTGACCTGCTGCACGGAGCTGCTTTGCAGAGGGGTTGGACTCGATCTCTGGAGGTCCCTTCCACCCCCGATGATTCTGTGGCTCTGTAATAGCACGGACTGCACAGTGCCAGCTCAGACTCAGGTTACAGGCTTCCAGTTTGGCTGTGCCTCTGGAGCCTGTCCTATTAAATGCACATTCCACTGTACAGCAGATAAACAAACTGCCCCGGAGCCAATCTTCTGGCTTCAGAAAGATGATGTAGTGGGCAAAACTAAATTAAGAGCTCCTATTTTTTCCTATGGTATTTTTAATCGAAAGCATTTATCACCAAGCCAGTTTACATAGACGGCCTCACGGCACGGCAGTCAGCAATAAAGCCATGAATACAACAAACACTCTCCTCCCCAGTGCTAGGTGCTCTCAAGAAAAAAAATAATACCTGCCTGCCCCAAATTTCACAGCTGCTCACTGCAGCTGTGCCCAAACAGCTCCAAAGATCTAAAATACAAGAAGCAAACAACCTGTCAAATTACAAGAATCTGCTCATTCAAAATGAAGAGATCTTCATGTATAAAACAGAACTGAAAGATTGCAAGTGTACTTCACACAGTAATAATGGGAGGCTTCTGATCGTTGCTTACCCTTATTAAGTTTTGGAACTTCTTATGGCTCTGGAGCAGATCTTTATAGTGACTGACAGCTTCGTTATGTCCAGAACAGAACACACCATATTTTTCTTTCATTCTCTCTCCATTTTCACCTGAGAACTAATTGGAAACGTAAGCATTAAATGCATGCACCATTAACCTGCCAGCACCCCAAGACCCACATTTAACATAGTTTTACATTAACTGAATTCTGAGACAATATTTCTTCAACATTTATGCAGTGTCACCTGAGAGCTTAAACAAGTATTAACTGCCTGCTGCCTTCATGAACATTTTAAGAGGATTTCTGAGCTTCTGCACTTAAAGACTGAAGATGGCAGCAGCTGAAGGACAAAAAACAGTCACAGTACACAGAAGAAATTACTGCATCCACTCACTAATGGAACGGGCACGAAAACTAAAAGCTGCCATCAGTAAAAATAAATAGTCAGAAACAAGAGGCTCAGCATTGAATCGTAACAGCTCTATTTGGAAGGACACCATCAGTGCACTGCTGTACTTTGGGAACACAAAGTGAAGACACGTGTGCTTGAACAGCACCCAGTGAACATTCCACACTATTTCTGATGTGTTCCTGGCAGTCATACTCACACACTGTGCTGATGCTCTTAAACCCAGTCTTCTAATTACCTTTTACACAACCATAATTTTATCTGACAATTAGCTTTTGAGGTACTTAGGAGTGTCACGAACGCTGGTACAATCTCACACCTGTTTTACCAAGAGGTCTCCAATGTTCTGGATTACATAATTTCTGTCACTGCCTTCTTCCAAGGACTCCTTTCGCCGCTCCTTTAATTGGAGCAGGAATTGCCCATGCATCTCCAGCAGCTCATCCACGCAGGGGAAGAGCTTGTTGATGACTGCATTCGAGAACTGCAGCTCCTCTTTCATGGCTTTGGAGTACACCTTCAGCATTATTTTCAGTGTTCTAACGTGGTGCATTTCAGTCTGCATTAGTTCTGGGTAAAGGGAAATAAAAATTAGGGCTCATTTACATGGTGTGCTGTGACTAGTGGTATAGAAAAGAGCAGTCTCTGAAAGCCATCATCTTCTGCAAGTGATCAAACTTAGAGTAACAACAGCAAGATAAACAACTCCCAACTTCTTCTGGTATCAAGGGCAACAGACAGGACAAGAGAAACTAGAGGTGATATCCTTAAACTGCAGCAAAAGCAGTTTTATATCAAATATCAGAAATAACTTTCCTTACCATCAGAAAGCTTAATATTGCAGCATTTTCCAGAGGTATTTACCAGCACGCAAAACAAACAGCTGTAGTCTAGGTACAGCTGATCATACAGTAGCAGACAGTGAGGGCTATGTGACATCTTGCCTCCTTCCAATCATACTTTGTACCATTCTAGATCTTGCTAGAAGCCAGCTATTCTGAAGCTGCCTGTGAACTTTTCCTAAGGCATTACATCACTATCAAGAAAAGAATATAACCATAACTGAAGCTCCTGAATCTGCCCTGCTAATCTCTCAATCAAACAGCGACCGAGAACGACCCTGCTTATTTAGTGACATCTCCCAGTTGAAGTCGAGCTTGGGATATTTCCTAATTGCACAGCTAGGCTCTGCTGCTTCCACAAGCACAAAGAAAAATATGGGTTGCTGAAAATTATTATTAGGAGGACTCAGACACAAAGACAGTTTCAGTTTCCAAGCACGAGCCAAAATGGAAGCTCACAAAAATAACAATTTCTGTTTTGTTTTGGAATGGTGACACTACAAAAGCAAAAATGTTTTAAAGAAATAATAACTTTCTTACCATAAATGACATCCTGCCTTTTTATAACTTCTTTCTTTTGCCTCCTTGCATAAGACTGTTCCACAGCAACACTCCAAGACTCTGCCTCAAACTCATGGGCATCTGTTTCTATTTCACTTCGGAGGGATAGAGAATACGCATCTAGACCAAAAGCACATTCAATTTCAACAATTAATGAATTATACCCCAACTACATCCTTCCTTACCATCAAGGAGGGTAAGTACATCTCGAGATGTACGGTATGCAGTTTTCTTACTCAGTCAAAGTGCTGAAAAGCACAGAAGTTTCCATACCTTCCAGAAAAATGGAGTCTGCTGTTGAAGGTGCAAGCGAGACAACATCATCTGAGGTCTGCTTAAACTTTATAAATCCTGAATCCCCTTCATCCATGTCTCCAGAAATTAGTCTGAGTGGCCAAAGAAATTAGAAAGAGGGATCCAATCAAAACATTAATATTTTTAAAAAGTTGCTTGACTTAAAGCAGTAAACAAAAGCCACCTGCTTTAACCAGCAGCTTTGCTATAAGGCAATGAAGTTAAAATACACAAAAGCTGCCCCTGCACTCGCAGTTTACACAGACAAATAAGTGCAGTACCTTGATCACTGACACGTTACAGATTCAATTACAGCAGCGTGAGCAAGTATGCAACTTCTAGTCTACATTTAAAGAAAACAACGGCACATCACCTGCTGACAAACCACAGCCAGGCACAGAACAAAGGACACTTTCAGTGAGGATGGAGCATCACGGTGGTACATGAGAGATGCACAACTACACAAACCAGCAGACAGCTCTGAACTTGTCTTCTATTTTAACCAAGGTATCCTGCAATTTAAAACACTGCCCTTCCACGCGAGTCAGAGCTAGCACAACCTAGAATAAGCCATCTCAGAAAAGACAAGGCTGAAGATAAAAACATGCTCTAGGCAGGAATACTCCACTATCTTACAATATATTTTTGCGGCATAGTACAGAGGGATTAAAGATAGAGTGTTATTCTAAACAACAACAAAATTCAATCATTAAAAGCTCAATGATTCTCCGTTGAGCTTGAAAGCCAACGTAGCCTTGTTTCATTTCCAACTGTTTTTCTTTCAGACGGGGTGACAGCAGAAGCTAGTGAATTAGAAGTATTCACTCACCCAAATCTGCTAACAGCTCCGGCAGTGTTCAGCGACGACGGAGAGTTTCCTCTCTGGGCGATAGTCATGCCGAGACTCCGCGGCAGAACTGGGGTGCCATCCGGCCCCAGGAGAAGGCTTCGGGGCTGCTCCTTCAAGGAAGCGGCTAGAGAGGCAAAAATCGAATTGGTACTCAGAAAATGAGGGGTACACTGCAGGTCGCCTGCTCTCAAACCTCTCTCTGAATGCGGACGGAGAACGGATAGGATCTTGGATGTCAAAAGCTCGTTGTCCAAAAAGACATTCTCATTCCATTTTCTTGAAAAGGATCCACAAAAAGAGAGCTCGGGATGAGCTGGAATCGCATTGCTTCTGCCGCTGCTTTTTGAATTTGTATTCCCCATGCTCACTACTGGCCGCCCTCAGACCTGGCACAGTAAAGTGGCCCCAGAGATGCACTGTTTTTATACTACCTGTGATCCTTCTAGAAATGTAAAGCTGTCACTTAACTTACTGTATTGGCTAAATCAGCAGGTCTGAAGTGCAGGAAATTGGTCCCCACTGTGCCCATTTAGTGTGGAAATTGCAAAGTATCCTCTCCTTTAGTAAAACACCAGAACCTACACACGATTATTCACACCCCACCGTACAAGGGCACAGAACATCTCATGGCAAACAAGACAAATCTGAGATCACAGAAAACCACAAGCTCTCTGCAATGCTTGCTGCTGCACAGCAATTTACATCACACACTGAGCGTAACAGACACCAGAGCTAAATTTAATTGTAATACTGCAGCTTTTTAGTGCTCTTTGAATCTAGACAGACTATGAACTGGAAAGACATTTAAAACTTTAATCACTGTTACACAATACACGGAAGCCTGTAATAGACTTATAAAAATTGGATGCAATTATTTAGCACTAATGTCTGAGATGAATGGTATGAAGCAGGAGACAAAATACGTCCTTTTAAAAAAAGGAACTTCGGGGAAGTCAAAGACGAGGAGTCAGCCAGATGATCCTTCAAACTTCTCACTGGCAAGGTCTGCAGCTGCCCTGCCTTCAAAGTGCTTTTAAGGACATGGCAGTGCAAGAGTTCCCACAGACCTCGGAGCCACTGCACACAGCGCAGACCAAACTCCTCTCCTGCGTCTGGGAGGCTGCTGCAGCAGTTCTGGAGTGCCTTCAGCCCAAGCCCACTCATCACCAATGTACAACTTCTCTTGTCAGAACACTGGTGTCTATTCAGCCCCCAAAGCCCTCCCCTCTCCTCCTGCACCCCTTGGTGTACCTCCCCTGAGGATCACCTCTCCCCTCACACTTGTTTTCCTCAATCAAACACAGGGCAACCAAGGCATTCCCATTTCTATTCATAAAACAGGTTTTTCCACATTTCTCCATATCCGTGCTCTCCTCTTGGGCATCTCTGATAACGCTTTCCTTGAAGCACTTGACTAGAACTATATAAGAGCTCCACAGAAGGTTTCACTAATACCACGTAATGGAAATCTCACTGCGCCTTTTACCCATTGGAAATAGGTCTCCCAGTAGCAGGGCACTGCAGTGGGTAACGACACAGCCCATGCTATCAGCTGCTCTTCTAGCTTCCATCTTCTGCTTCTGACTGTAGAAAAGTAGCACTGGCTGCCTAGCAAAGCCTGCACCAACAAAAAGCCATTTTCTGAGTTCAATTAGCACAGTCTGCACACTGCTGAGAAACCGTATCGATCGCTGCTAACCGACCGCACAGACCAGACTGTGTACCACAGAGCTGCTCCAACCAGGAGCCCACAGCCAGCATCTCCTATTTTCTTCATTCCTCACTGTTTCCTATTTTAGTCTCTGTTCTTTTCCCTAAATGCACAAAACGCTTTTTGTCCATGCAATCAACCACTCATCTTATAATAATGACTCCTCTCGTGCTACCTGTTGGTCAGAACCGTTTCATGAAGTACAATTTGAAATTCAAGCTAAATGATTCCTAATAAATACATTTGTAGAAATCAGAGTAATGCCCAGACATTCAACTCAATTGCATTTCTTATACCCATCAGAGCAACTGCACAGAAGAAAATAATTCTGTTCTAGTTACAGTGAGTCACCTGAGAATCCAAGGAGCAATTCTGTTAATGTGTATCTCGTAACTTCTACCAATTAAAATGCCATTTCAATCTTACAACTGCAACTGTGATGGTCTTTTCCAGCAGTAGAGAGCTACTGCAAAGCCTATGCTGCAACACAGCTTTCTTGCTTCTCATTTTTGCTCCCAGATCCCTTTTCCCACTTCATTTCCACAAAGATTTATGTTCAGACCATTAGTGCTAGCTCGGCTTAGAGGTTTCTAGCAACCACTAGCTGCAGGCAAGTTTTAAATAGACAATTATGAAAATCTGATGTAAAACAAAGTTCACAGTTCTAGTCTTTTCAGAGGCCAGAGAATAGACAATCAATGAGAAACTAGCTTATTGATCCCTTTTCACCATGATATTTTGAGGTTACACAGCAAGAAGGTATAAAGAAAAATAAAAAGATAGAGATAAAAACACACAGGAGATTGCCAGGAGCCTCTAAGCCATTCCCAGCAGAAAAAAAAATGAAGCCATCTTATTAAAAGAGACCTTCTCTATACTTCAATAACACACTGTGTATAGCCTTTAAAACATATTAGAGAAAAAAATACAATTGAACAGACGAGTCTTGAGCACAGAAATCACTCTTTAGTACAAACCTGGGGAAATGCACTGGGACGAACTTTGTGCAGGTCCAGAAGGTCTGTGCTGCAAATCCTTCTGCTATGGGAAAAGAAATACAATAGTCTCACACATACAGACCAAACTTTCAGCCTAAAATAAATCATTAACTCAAATTACATAAAGCTGTATACAGAGGTTTGTATGATTTGACAATAACAGCTCTGATTTTGATCTGGAGGAACAGCACATAGATATGATTTCCATACATAAAAGTTCTATCAACTGTAAGTTAAACTGAAGTAAAAATGAAGTCGCAGCTGAAATAAAGCTACAACCATAAGCAGTTTATCCAATAAAACCATTCCCTTCAGCTAGACATCCCTCACCTGCACTTTACTGTAGTTTAGCTTAAAGCAGTACTAAGTAAACTAACACTAAGCCAAGTTAATACCAGGTTTCAACCAAAATAAGACTGTCCAACACCTACTCCTTTGCTATCTGCACAACTTCCTAGTTCTTACCACACTAGGATACTGCAATTCACTGAGACTCGATTTGTCTGTGTCATAGATAAATGAAGTCCTGAAGTTTGTAACAAATGGCTTTTGGGGAGTCTTGCTCTTCACCTCTGGCTCCATTCTCCATATTATTTCATGCCACCATTCTCTCTTTGTTCTCTTCAGGAGCAGTTTGTAAGGGGTGATTCAAGCATGAATACTTGGAAGATAGCAAGTAGTGGAAATTGAAGTAGCAGGGCAAGTCAATTGTTACGTTTAAAAGGAATACAGGCAAGGCTTGGAAAAGTTTGAAAATATACACCTTAAAATAAACCACAAAATCAACATAAGAACATTTCTACACTCTAAATCACCGAAGGCTGTGAACACCTCCTGTAATCTCAGCAGCCCAGAATTGAGCTGTTCTGCTCCCTGTTCCTCCTCGCAGCACCCCCTAACCCCACATCAGCGACAGACAGAAACTGAACAGCTTGGCAAGACACTAAGCTTATCACAGGTCAAAACCAAAATCACTTATTCTACACTGCTCAGCTTGTAAGTAATAAGCAATTTTTACAACCAAATTCCTCTGTGCCCTCACTCTGCCCTCCATTTTGAGATGGGACAACCCATTAAAATGCAGTCACATAAAATTCAGAGGTACAAAATAAATCCATTACAGTAAAAACAAAAGCATTGGGTTTGAGCATTCCTTAAGTGCTAGCTCTGACAGACACAAGCAACATCGAACAGTTCTCAGAACAACGAATCATTCTGCTTTTTCATTACTTAGATAAGTTACTGTAATGACAAGTGAGTGACCAGCCCGTGTCTTAGAGATGTAGGGTGGGATTCTGCACTAACATAACTCAGTACACTTACACCAACTGAATCTTACTGTCAAGCACTGTTATTTGTAACAGAACACATTTTAAAACCCACCTTGGGTCTGATGCTGCTGCATTCAGTCAGCAAACTCTTGCAGTTCTTATGGACATTCACTGCACAATCTGAAACACACACACAAAAGGTCTTAATTATTCTTGCCGTTCCCATCTAGGGAAAAAGAGAAAGACATAAAAGATCTGTACAGAACAGATACAGATGAACCTGGGGTGTTTCAGTGAGCTTCCTTGTGCATGTCCTGGTTGTGATTCCACACCAAGGGACCTTAAAACATCACCCAGTGCTTTCCATAACTACAGTAAATCTGAGACCACCAGCAAAATGTTTACCTGGCCTTAAATGTAACTAAATAAACAATTATCAAAACAAGTCTGAAAGATCAAGCCCGTGGATCAGAAAGATGTTTACATGTTATGCAGCTGCCACAACTTCAGGAAATCTGAGCAGAGCACTGCACTGCCAGGACCTGCAGCACAGCAGCCTTCCACAGGAGACACACCTTCTCTCTCCTTTGTGACTTTTCCACCAGGATCTTACCCCACGCAAGAAAGGCACCACATAGGATACCTGAGCTATTTTGGCACTGATCAACACACATCCCCAGAAAACGAGAAGCTGGAAAAAAGACAAGTGAGAACAACATGCAGCCAGCTGACAGCAGCAACCCTCTCCTCTGGAGAGGAAGGAGCGAACTGTAGGGTTCAGTCACTGCAGAGAAGGAAACATAAAAAATCCTTTCTGGGGTCACGTTGGGTTGGATTCTGTGTGGTTTCTGGCTGGGCTCCATCAGGACAGGACCAGCACCACTGGGGGGGGGCTCACCCAGCCCTGTCCTGCCCCACACATTGCCACCACTTCCAAGACCCACGTTGTCCAGCCAGGACTGGGTCATACACCATTCCATACACGTCTGATCAAACTTAAACCAGACACTGACACACTGCCATGTACCTCTATTCAGTGATTACGTTCAGTTCTTTCCTATTAATGATTAGTAGCTGTACTAACAGTAAGCAGTTCTTCCTCAGAACACACTCTTCAGATAAAGACAACATCCTCAATCACTCAGTTGCTGTTTTTCATTGGATCCAGTGGCACACCTAACAGCACTGTGATCTAGTTTCCTATGCAGCTAAAAGATCCTTCACACAACAGAAAAGAACATACTAGAAAACTGGGAAACGCTGCAGAAAAGCCTCAGAAAACCACAGATAAAGGTGAGGACGTGGTTCAGAAGGAGATTACTTGAAGTGCTGGGAACTCACTGACTTCCAAGGGGTGTTATTTTTGCCCATAACAGAACCGAATTCTGAGAGCTGGAAGGAATCAGACTGCTTCATAAGCACACTTCCTCTTATAAAACGTAGTCCATCTTTCCCACTTTTGCTGAACCAAACACACTCCAATCAAGGATGAGAACAAGGCTTTGAATATTGCTGGGACGGATTTCCTTTCTCTGCACACAGGAGTCAAGAAAGCAGCAAAGAGAAAAAATGAGGGGCACAGAAAAGAGGGGAAGTCACAGGAAACCAAAAAGGTTGAGACTGATTTAAGAGCATAGATGAACAGGAAAGAGTCACTATTATTTATATTGATAATTGATGCCTAACATTAGGAAGCACCATTTTTGGGTCCTTCTCATATGGTATGAGGAAAAAAAGTGAAACAAAACCAAACATCCATGACCAAGAGGGTCATAAACATCGTTAATGGTCCTGTTTATGATTAAAGATAACGAGATAAATATCTGGTAGAATACAAACAAACAAAAACTTCCCTTATTAATGAGAAGCTTTCCCAAGGGCCCCCAGAAACCAACTTGCATGGAGTCACATAAGAGCATTTTATTGGACAACACATGACAGTGCCCAAGAAGCACAGTGCGGACTCCCAGGACACACGAGGGCAGTGAGCAGCTGAAGGAGGGCACACGAATGCCGTTTCTCCCCCAGCTGCAATCCCAGCGTCTGATCCACAACACAGTAATGTCCCACAGGCGCCTTCCAGAATTGGATTCCAGGACAAATCTATGACTCACCAAATATTATGAGTGTTATGACCCTGACCTTTGGTCTGGAACGGTACTGCCCAACAAAAGAACTCTTAAAAGGTCATTTGCAGACAGTCACAACGCTTAGAGAGAAAATTCAACTACTGATGGTTTTTCTCCCTCCAAATACATATCGCTGTGGTGTTTTTAAATGATTAATCAAAAAACCCAAACCCTTTAAAACACTCAAGTTCAGGCAAGGACAACTTCAATACCATTTCTAATGACACAAGGAGTTCACGTACTGCTTTAAAGCTAAGGATCTCTCTACTGCCTATTAAATCCAACCAGTCAAAGAGAGCTGTGGATAAGAGAACTCCCTGGTGAAACAGCAGGTTTATGTGTTTTCAAATGTCTCACACTTCAGAGATCAAAGAGAACCTCGTCCTCACACCACACAAGGTTATTATCCTTTCCTGAACTGACAAAGAAAACATGCAACGCTGAACAGCACTCATGTGAATGATTAACACAGAATATAAAAGCTGAATTTAAACAAAGATGCACTACACTGCGACAGAGAAACACCTCAAGTAGCTGCAGCGTTCCAAAAGAGGCAGAGCAAGTGGATGACAAACCCCCTTCGGAAAGGGGAGGAGCTCCACTCGAACTTGAGGAAGTTTCTGTATTTGGTTAATCCAGGTCATGCACTTCCAGGAACTCGGAACTGATTTAACTTTATCCTGGTGGCTTCAGCGACCAGCGTTTGCTTATATTGCTAACATGCCTAATTGCACAGAGGCAGAAACCAAATACTGGAAGAGTACACAGCGACAAGATGCCTCGCATTCTGAAGCGCCAACAGTCCATGTGACAAAGCAACACCAGACAACGTTCAGCTGCAGCTTCCCCCTTGCTCTCCCAAACCAACCTATCCCACTGTATCTGGTTTTATTGGCAGTGGGTCGGTGTCACACCCAGCACTGCAACTTTTGGGGGCTTTCATGTTTTCTTAAAGTACAGAACCCCATACTGAAACAAATGGGCAATGGATGTTCCCCTTTTTAAGCAATACCAAACCAAATCAGTGCATTACACTAAAAGAAACAAGTTCTATTTCTGTTCTGTCACACGGAACCCTCCCCCCACTCCGCAGGAGCACTACAGGACTGAAGCTGCAACGATGACAATCTTAAAAGGTATTTAAAGCATTTCATACGTAAACATTAGGTGGAACTCCAACACACCGTGTCAGATGGCTCCTGGTTGACGGCCGAACTTCACGGGTTTATTTTCACACTAAAGGGAATTTAACTATCGCATTCACCAGTTTAGAAACCCAAATCACACAGCCTGCTGCAAAACCCTTTCAAAAGGAATTACACGGAACAGCCGAGGAGGAGGAGAAGTTTCCTCCCTTAGCTTTACGTAGAAGATGCAGACCGCAGTAACAAAACCACAGCGGAGGATCTCCGCGCAACACCCAGCACTTGGCCCCATTCGCTGGGGCGGCAAAACCCAGCACAGCATCAGGCGCGTTCCTTCCCCAGCCGGGGCACGGCTCCGCGCTGCAGCCCCACGCGGGGCGAGAACCGCCTGCACGCGAGGCCGAGCCTCCCCCCAGCCCACCCCCCACCTCCCACGGAAGGGGCCGCCCCACTTCTCCGTGCCCGTAAATCCCGCGCCGGGGCCGAACGCCGCGCCCCCGACCCCGCGTGCCTCCCCCCGCCCCAGGCGGCCTCCACGCCCGGCCCTGCGGGGGATGGGGGGCTCGGGGCGGCACCGCGGGGAGCGCCGGCAGCCCGGGCCCTTACCGCACTCCCCGGGGAACCGCCGCGCCGCGCTCCCGGTCCCGGGAACGGTCGCCACAGAAACAGGAAACGCCCCTCCGTGTCCCGGAAGCAAAAATAGGGCGGAGGGCGCGCACCTGCGCATGCGCGGCGCCGCCCCGCGCAGCCCGGGCAGGTGAGGGCGGGGCGGGAGCGCGCGGCCCCGCCCGGTGTCACCGCCGCTCCGAGATGGAGGCGAGCCGGGAGCGCCGCCGGGTCGGTCACCTGGATCC
Source organism: Oreortyx pictus (assembly GCA_036925125.1). NCBI lineage: Eukaryota > Metazoa > Chordata > Aves > Galliformes > Odontophoridae > Oreortyx > Oreortyx pictus. Next base: position 4,944,094 of record JAUPFR010000027.1, read on the forward strand.
ACACGGCTCCCGAGCGGAGCACGGGCTGCCCCTCAGCCGCCCCTTGCCTGCTGCAGGACGCGGCGGTGACTCCCTGACTTGTCCGGATCTCTGCACGGACCTCTCACCGCCCTCGGTGGAGGCGAAGGGTAACGGTTCTGGGAAAACGTGAAAGAGAACTGCCCCGAAGCGGAGCCCTGAGGAGCTGTGCTGGGTGGGCTGCCAGGGGGACCTGCCTTCCATCAGCCCCTGCCTGCAGCACAACGGGCCGTTCACGGATGGCTCACAGCATCCCAAGGGACAGCTTCAGCACGGCAGCGCGTGTGTCTGTGCAGCGCCAGGGCTTCACTCTAAATACGGAGTTCATCAGTCAAAGCCTGGCAGGATTCGCTGTCCAGCATCATCTGTTTGCAGCAACTTCTGCCGAGGTGTTGGGGTTGGGTTGGCAGCACTCACCTCCCAGCTGCCCTGCAAGCACTGCGCCCTCACAGCAGAAGCAAAAGAGGCACTGTTACTGTCGGCAGCTTCATGCACCGATCTGTGTAACTGATCTGCTGGAAAAGCAGATCCATGGTACCAATAGGGTCTGTGGTTGGACAGGGTGCTAGAGCCACCAAAGAACACCTCTCTGGAAAGAGGAGAAATCGGAACACCTTACAACCTCCTCTCCTACCCGACCTGCTTCTCCCTGAGCTCCATCACAAATTTGTGCGTGTGCAAGTTGCCTGAAAATGCAACACGCGCCAGTACAAAGCAAAGCTTAAAACCCACCTTACAGCTTTCACACACTGCTTTGGAAGAACCTCACATCGTTTTGGCTGGAAACGGGTTGAAATCCTACTGCCACGAGGCCAACACTGTCTCTAGTTTCCACACTGCACCCTACTTCATTGATTTTTATTTTTTTTTTCATCTTATATTTGCAAGCTTTTCATAAATGATCCCTTTTGTTCTGCTGCTGTACAGGACTAAGTACAAAAAGATCCGGATTGTTTATTGGGCCTCTCAACACTAAAGTAATACAGAGAAATAATCATTAAATAAAGCAGTTTGAGGGTAAACAGCTGGCTGCCACTTTGTGACAGATGAATCCTTGGACACTCCAAACTTTGTGCCTCGCTATAATATTAAACTACAGCACCACAGCTTGCCCAGTGACAGCTTTCATGGAGAGAACACGCTGTGCTTGTGAGGCTGGCCTCAGGGCATCTCCACTGAATCAGTGCAAAATCTGGCATAGCAACCAGCTGAAACACTCCATGGCTCAGAGCTAAGGTTTGAGTTGCAAAGAAGTGAAGAGCACCGCACCAGCTTTCTAATCCTGGGTAATTCTCTCTAATAACAGATATTTTCTTACAGAATGGGTAGCGAGTAGCTTGCTGTCAGAGCCTGCTGCACTTGTCAGGCCAGGTGTATGAGTTACTGAGGAAAAGCAAGGAGCAGTGCGTTGGAAATGTTCCAGATAAAGGCAATTCTGCCCACAAAGAACGAAGTGAAAGGCAGAGAAGCACTGAGAGCAACATACTTTTCAGCTTCCTTGTCTAAAACCTCGACAGTTGCTGTGAGTGTTCAGCAGGGCTCTGCAGATCCCTAGTTCAGGGTTTCCTCTGAAACCAACCCCACAGACCACTTTCACAATTGCCTTAGATGCCATGTCGTTGCCTTGTGACCACGTTAACCCACAGCCTATCACAGTCGCTCTGGTTTTGCCTGTTTTGTTTGGACTCCTGTCAGTAATCACTCATTCCAAGCGGGACTCCCAGGCCATTTATCACTGTCATCGTGTTACAGCAGCCAAACCTCCTTTTTCCCCAGAACAGAAGCTTTTTTGGCAGTTGTGTCTCTTTCCAGAAATGCAGTTTCAGGTTGCCTGCTGCTTTTCAGATTTCCCAGGGCTCTGTGCAGGCTGTGAGCAGAAATCTCCCAACAGAAAATCAACAACATCCTTCTGATGGAAAGGTAAACCTCTCCTTCCCTTATTGGTGCTGCACTGGGAATTCTAAAAGCAGAAGTGTGTAGGTACAAGTGCAGTGTAAGAGCAGAATTTCACACACTGCATTTCAAGCCCAAGCCAAGAGCTGTGCTGACCAAAACCTACCAAAGAAACTGCAGTAGCAACTGCAGGTTTGCTTTACAAGAAGACAATTGATCTGATCTTGCCAAAAAGAACTGGGGCTGCACCTTTCCCATAAGGTAATGAAGACGTAATGCTCAGCAGAAGTCCCAGACGTCCCACCTCTACCCCAGTGCTCCAGCTCAGGTCCCCAGGAGGGAAGCAATCCTGCCATCACACCCTTGGCTCCCCTCCATGGCACAGCCTGCTTGGAGGGCTCCCTCCTGTCAGGGCTTTCCTGGGATCCATCATAACTCCCGTTGCATAAACACTGGAAGCATGTTTATAAGAAAGGATTAATTTAGGCACAGAACCTTTTCCACCCTTGACAGCAGAGGCTCAAAAGGAGCTTTCTTCATTTCCAGGTGAAGAATAAACCCAGAGCCTCTCATCTCAAAGTTTATACAACAGCAAAGTTTGGGTGGCTGCAGCTGTTGAGATCCCAGTTACCATAAACACTGCTCTTTGTTCTTCATCCCTGCCAGACTCGAACCACCCTGTCTGGGAGACTGAACCTGGAGCTCCCACCTGCACCGAGAGGCACTGCGCTGCGGTGCGAGGGCAGATGAGAGGAACTGGGAGGGAGAGGTAAAAGTTACCCACCCTCAGACACCCAGGCTGCCTACCTTCTTCAGGGCTTGCACGCACGTTTCTAGCAGAAGAATGGTAATTCTTCGCTCTGATTTAGAATTCCTCCTGCTATTACTTTGCCTAAGAAGAGCTCTTGCTCCTCTATCACATCCCAGCGGCAGCCACAGGGAGTGACAAGACCTCGGGCATGAGAGTGCAGCTCGTCCCAGCCTTCCTCCCCCCGGCTTCAGCCCGGCCCTTCATTAGTTGTTCTTGCGTTTTCCTTCTCGGAGCCCAGTTCGCTTTCCACCACACGGTGGTGCTGCAGTTAAAAATACCACGGAGATCACGTAAGCACGAGCACCTGACCGAGAGGTGGGCCGGGAGGTGGCTGCGGGCCAAAGCAGATAGCTGGGGAAATGTCCCGAGCTTGTGGCAGCTGCTGCAGCTCAGCCCCGACGGGGCGGCCCTCACTTCCCCAGGGCAGGAGCATCACTCCGGCTGCACGGTGGCCCAGATCTCGCTTCTCCAGAGCCGTGGAATTGACCCACCGGGAGAGCACGCACTGCTCCTAGCTGCAGTCACAGCAGCTAGAGATAGCAGCTATCAGCTCTGCTGCCCAGCAGCAGCTTGCAAAGGTTTCACCCTTGTGTAATCCAAATATAAGCTCTCTCGGGCTAACAGCTGTTGTGCAACAAGTCCTCTAAGCAGATCTGGCCACGGAGAGGCTGTTAATTGTTACGAGCATCGCAGAACTCCACGCAATTGCTCAGCCTTAGAGCCACCAGAAAGGGAACGCATGAAAATGAGCTCTGCTGCCCAGCCGCCCACATTTCCTTAAGCAGCGTAATCCCCAAGAAACCCAGAAAGCCAAAGGAGATGTCATAGTCCCAAACACAAAGCAGTTTGTCAGTCACCATGGAGTTTTTCTGCTGAATGTTAATAACATTCAAGGACACGGACTCCTCGTGGTAAGTCTAAGTAACAAGGTAGAGGTTAAGATAACTGATTTCCAGCCCCTACACAGTTGCAATTCCAAGCCACGCTGCCATGTAGACAGTGTGCTCCTGAGATCACAGAGCTCCAAAACTGTTGTTGAGAGAAGGCGCACTCACCCTAGCAGTGACCCCTGAGTTCCCCAGAGCAGGACGTGGCTTCAAGCTCTCGCTGCAGTGTGGGTCAAGGACTACCTGCAGCTGCTCAGATTCAGGTATTTCTGGTACAGCAGCATGCAGCTCTGCCAGCAGAGCCTCTAAGAGGCTCCCCAGGCAGAAAGAGCAAAGCAGAACTGCTTCCTCTCAAAATGCTTGAGTTCCCTCTAAATGTCCACAAAGCACTTGCTCTTACTCAGCTCCCTCCTTTCTACTTTCTGCTGTGATGCCTCCAAAATGTTCACTAATGGGCCGTGGTCCTTTTCAGTTCTCCTCTGCCCTGAAAGGAGAGTGTGTTTCTCACACCACATGCCCAAGGGCAGCCAGAGCTTCTGCCCCAGGAAGGTTTTACTGACCTTAAGAGCCTCTGAGAGTTCTTCACTTGTGCGTGAGAATTACTGTAGGATGCAGGGTGGAGAAAGAGAGCAATTCTCCCATTTCCAAAAGATTTAATCTACCCACAGACAACCCCTCAGGAATTAAAATGTTCTTCAGTGCCCTGAGGACCTGCCCGAAGGGGAAGGGACGGGGTTTGTCCGTCAGCCAAGGCCATTCAGCAAGGCCCCAGGGAAAGCAGCGGGTGGACAGAGTCCTGTGCATGCCTGCAGAGGCACAGGTGCCATTCTCATGCACCGCATGCATCTGAAAAGCAGCATCCGTGCAGATCCTGAGAGGCCCAACTGAACTGTTGTGTTAGTTGTTAAGGGTTCGGGTGCTCCAGGAATCCCTATGCACATACGTGGGCTGGTGCTGAGCTGACTCATCACTGAATAAGTAAAAAAACAGCCTAAAAAACAGCTCCACTCGGGCAGCAGGGGCAAAACAGAGCGTTGTGAGAAAACAGCTTGTTAAAGTTGACCTAGAAGCCTCCTTTGGGAAAGGGGCAGGAAATGATCAGGTGGCCAAAGATAACAAGGATAAAATATTGCCCAGCAGGATTTAGACTATCTGGAGATTAACCAAGCCAGGCCAAGCAGCAGGGTGGGTAAATCAAGCCGGGCAGAAAAGTGAAGCAACCCACGAAACCCATTGGGCTGACTGAAGCAGGGGAATGGGTGTCCTGGGCAGGGAGGGCAGGGAGCAGGTGAGAGCCAGGCTGGGTCAGAGCAGCAGCGACAGCCGTACTCACTCAGGCACTGCAGACCACTTTTATTCACGAGGGGTTTGGCACACAGCGAGCAGCTGGTGCCACTGGAGAAAACCCCTGGCACAAGCTGGTGCCGATTGACCTCTTTCCAACTCTCTTTTGGCTCCTTTGTTTCTTTCTCCTTCTCTTTCTCTTTTGATTGCTCTTTGTTCTTACCCTGGAAGGAGAGAACAACATAGCTCCATTATGCCTTGCACTGCTTGCAGTCTGTTGGTGAAACCAAGCAGGCAGGAGTGGCACACAGCAGCGCAATGCATCCGTCCCTCACCTTATCCTTCTGCCAGGACCCGGTGACACGGCTCCGCAGGGAACTCAGGCGTCGCATCACCTTTGTGCCTTTCTCTGCTTTGTCACTCTTCCCACTGTCCTCATTTCTGAAATAAGACCAAAACCATCTCACCTGATGGAGAAGACAACTGGCCAAGCACAGTTTAAGGAGATCACTGATGATATTTATCAGAAGCGTTGCCTTAAGACCCCATCCCTGGACTCTCCACCCCCTGGGGGATCTTGTTCAACATCAGTCATTCTTGAACATAAGGTTTCAGATTTTGTCTGGCTCTGGTTTTGGTCAGAGCCATGCACAACTGGGCCCCAGTCCATGCTGAGCCATGGCAGACACCGATATCCTGTGCATGGCATTAGCAGGGCAGTTGAGCTAGATGAATAGGGGCTAAAAATAAGAATCTGCTCCATGGATACAAAGTGTGTGGATTACTGCCCTCACTTACTCGTTAGACAGGAACTCAAACCAGGTGAGGTTCTGCTGGGAAGAATCACTGCCTTCTTGCACACAAACTCTCTTTTTCGCTCTGTACAGGGAGAAGACATCAGTCACACAGCACATGACACAAGAGCAGATCTTTGGAGATGGGCAGCAACACGTTTAGAAGAGATATTTGAAGTGCTGCTTCTCTGTGCAGTTCCTCCCTGGCTTCAGTGGAAGGATATGGTGATTCTGTTACCCTCTTACTTGACCACTATGCTCCACACCTGGTTTGCAGGTAGGTCCCAGGCAAGACCTCCCTGCCCAGATCTCTCTTCCAGACACACTCACCCATGATACTGTTTCAGCTCCCGGAGTACCTGCTGTACAATCAGCCTATGAGGGAAAGGGCAGAAGGAAAGCAAAGAATTAGAAAATTCCCTTTGCAAAGGAATTCTGCACCCCACAAAGAACCAGGCACTGTTTTATGACCAACACTGAGCCATGCCCTAGTGCGGAGTGGGATCTCCCTTATGGCTTGCTGGTGGATCTCCAGTAGCTCAGATGCACTCAGAAATTTCAGTCATCTCAAAACAGCCAGGGCTGACAATACCTACACTTGGTCTGGGGACACATGGTCCTTCTCCAGCATCTCCAGAGCAGGGGGTTCAACACCTGGAACAGAAAACACTCTCAACAGACACCCTCATTTTCTGTATCACACCTTCCTTCTCCAGTCTATATTACACTGACTTCCTGCTTGCAGCTAGATAGGGGCTGCCACCACCCCAGAGATCCTCCAGCTTCCCTGCATGGCTGTTCCTACAGTTACTTCTGGACAGTTCTCTACATGTGATTGAGTGTGAGTGGGGAATGACCAGAACATAGCAGTGAGTCACTGGGGGCATGTCTGTGCTTAGACTGCTCTGAGCTGAGATCAGACTCCAAGTCAGCTTGACTTCATCTCGGGAGCTCCCAGGACCACATGGAAGAGAAGGGCAGAGGCTGTCTAGACTTGCAGAGGCGTTTATAGCTGTTTTATCACAGATGAGCTGAAAGCTATACATGTAGTCTACACGAACCTTCTATGGCCGAAAGAGAAGTGTTGAAACTGCAGGGCATCTGTGGGGAGGCAGCCTTGCAGGCTGATGGGATGGACTGTGGCCTCAGTCTCTTCCTATCACTGGCACATTCCTAGAGAAATAAAAAGTCATGGACATCTTTGGTCCTTCGTGCACCAGGAGAGCTTCCATCAGGGCACAGCTGGCAAGGCAGGGAATGGGGCTCCCGTGCCAAGTGCCAGCAGTCATCCCTGCCTTCCCACAGCCCCCCACCCTGTGTGCCCACCCAGAGAGTGCCAGGGCACGTCCCTCACTGCATGTTGCTAGCTGGGTACAGCAGAGCACAGGATTAGTCCAAGACCAAAGAAATGCTTCTTGTCACCAGCACTGTCCCAGAATCTCAGTGGTGAAGCTGGTGAGCAGCTGCTGTATGGCCTAAACCTGGGGATGGGAACGTTGCTGGGAACAAGTCAACTCTTCACTCATTCCACGCTGCAGCAAGGGAAATTCCAACTCGATATTTGGTAAAAAAGGGCTCTGCGTGAGCCAGCTCCCAGGGCCTCTGTCCTGCAGTTTGTCCCACAGAAGAGCAGCCCCGTCCTTGGTGAGGATCCTGCAGTCCTCCTGGTTCCATGCTGGCATGAAGGAGCCAGCCTGCAGCTGGTGGTTCCTCACCCCATTGCACACTCACCGCCTCCTCCGAGCCCGGGCAGGTCGGGCTGCTGGGCTGCAGCGGCTCTATCTCCACTTTGATCACCATGCTGCCAGCACTGCTGCTCCAGGCTTCCCCCCGGGGCAGCTGCAGGGGCACACGAGGCTGTGTGCAGGACCCGCTTCCTTTCTCTGCCTCCTCCTGCTCGGGATCACTGCCTCTCTCTGTGGTATCCAAGCTGAACCTAATTCAGCAGAGAGGAAGAAAACAGCTTAGCAAAGCCATCCCATAGTGCCAGGCACAGAACAGCCCCTGCCACATCCTAACAGTCCTAAAAGGTCTACAGCTAAGACAAGGACGGCCACCACAGCGGGCACATGGGAGAGGGAATGCCAGGAAGAGTCAGTTTGGGCAACAAGAAAGCAAAAGTATTTTGTCTGGCTGCCCTCAGCTGGTCCATGAGCTCCTCAGCCACCTGGGATGTCCCATGCTGGGATGTACAGCAGCTTCTGGGGCCCTTCAGCTGCCTCACCTGTGTGAGAGCTGCTGCCCTGATGGTTGCAGTGCCCTGTGGGCATTTAGAAATGGCAGATGTGGTCATTTGTTGACTCACTGCCGTGATGTCATGTTGTAAATTCTGCCCCTCTGGGCCCAGGTTTGAGGAACGAAAAATAAATAAACCCTCCTCAGGGAAACCAACGTGGATGGCCGCTCCGTGCCACCACTGCTCGTGCTCCTGTTGCTCTATGAAGTGTGAATGATCCAAGGCACATGGCACAACAATGGCTCTGAGAACCAAAGTCTTGATAAAGAACTGACAAGATTTCGGGCTGAGATAATTTTAGTGCACCTTATAAGGAGGAGAGATATAAATAGTCATTCCTGGCTTGCACCTAACTCCCAGCCAGCAGAAGGATCAATACATTTGTGAGCAGGAACCCAAAGCAGAGCACAGCAGTGATTCCAGGCCTGGAAACCACCCCCAGCTTCCTATTGCACTGCCCCTGTCCCTCCCCATCCCACCCCACACGGGCAGTGAGCACACAGCTGCTTTGGGCCAGGAGCATCCAGCAGCAGTACTCTAACTCCATCCTCGTGCAGCACCATCTCGTGCTGTGAAGCACACGTTCCCTCTCGCGCTGTGTTACCTGCGCTTGCAGTCCATGGGTGACAAGGGGCTCTCCCAGCTGTGCCTCCTAGACGTAGACATGGATCTCACCAGCGTGGGGAAGGACTCCGTGGCCTCCTCAAGGTCCAAAGCTTCATCTTCCTCTGCAGGACACCCAGCAGTGCTGGCAGCTTTGTTCAGAAAGTGGCAGTCGGCCTCACCGTATCGCACCGAGCAGGAGACGGGATTGGAGAAAGCAACATCCACAGACATTCTGCCCAGAGCCCCTGATCTCTCCTCCAATAAGCGAACGGCAGACGCAGCCTGGGGGGCTGGTTCCGACCGTGCTGCCATCTCTGGTGCTGCTTTGTTGGCTGGAGGGCTCAGGATCCCCAGGTCTTTGTAATACTCTGTGCCATGCAGAGCGGAGTCTGACAGGAGATCCTCTGTGCTGCTGTGCAAGTCTGCTGCTGGGACATCCAGCTCTGTGGAAGATGAGTCCTCCTGCAAAGGTGGCAAAGGCTCAGCCTGAGCACAGTGAGTCCACCTGAGAGCCTCGTGCACCATGCTGGGACTGCCCTTCTGCGGGGACCTGCCCCATACCCAGCAGCTGAGCTTGCTCCAGGGTCTCACAAAGGTTTCCTCCATCCCCTGACATCTCCCTGTGCCTTGTTCCTGCTGATGCTCAGCAACAGAAGCACTATAACCTTGTATCCCTAGTTAGTTTGGGTCAGTACTCCTTTCTCCCATCCCCACTCCATCTCAGATCTCGCTGAGTGCAGAGCTGACCCCTCAGCTGGTCAAGCCCAGCTGCTGCCCTGCGCGGTGGTAATGGAAGGAAAGAGGACACTTGCCTTTTCTTCAGCCATGCTGGTGAACAAGGTGTCATCCTCAGCAATCAGGGATGGGAGGAAACGCTTGGGGCTGTGATACTCCAAAGCAGAGGGACTGCGGTCGGTGAGCTCCCGTAAGCACGGCTTGCAGTCAGACCCTGCAAGACACAGAGGGTCACAGAATGCCACGGGACGGCCAGGGTCAGCCCCACAGAGGGATGGTACCAGGAGGAGCCCTCTGCTCCCTCAGTCCTTGCGTTCTCAAGGATGCCAATGGGCAGTAGGACTAGAGGACTTCAGGCAGCACTGAATTGTTAAGGTTGGAAAAGACCTCTGAGATCAAACCCAACCATCAGCCCATCCCCACCACTCCCACTGAACAAGTGCCACATCTCTGCAGCAGTGGAAAAAGGCAGCTCTCCCACCACCAGCTCACTGTGCTCCACGTGGATGTTCCCCACGCAGAGCACGGAGGGGGTGTGAGCTCTGAGTGTGTGTGCACACCACCCAGCAGCTCATTGAGAAACACAACCAGGGGCTGGCCTCAGTGCAGCTGAGCATCGCCCGCTGACTGCAGCACATTCCTATGCAGCGAGACACAGCGTAAACCTCAGCCACGATCTGAACCATTGCATGTGAGTCATGGAGGCCTTTTATTCCTCTGAGATGCACACAGCTGAGGGGAGTGGAAAAAGGCCAGCCCATGAAGGCACTGTTTTAATTCAGAGTTTTCCTGAAGCAGGCCATCTAAGAAGGATTGATTTCACAGGAAACTTCTCCTGAATAGACAAATTCCCACTGTGACAGCAGTGCCACAGCTGTAGGGCTGGGTAAGGGTCACCCAGCAAGTGTTAACATCACCTTTTGTTTTCAGATGGCAGCCAGAAATGAGTGTGCTGGCCAACCATCGTGGGTCCTGGCACAACCCCGAGGGAAGCAGAGCAGCCAAAGCTGTCGGTGAACTGCAAAAGCCATTGAACCCCAGAAACGGGCTGGGATTGAATCCCAGGTAAGCTGACCCAAGTGGAGCAACCAGGGGAATGGGGATGTGTGAGGACAAATCATGTTTCTCCTCTACAAGCCCAAGGACAGACGCAGGAGCAGGCTGCCTGCCTTCACTGTGCCTTGCAGCAGTGCCTCCGAGAGAGGAGCAAAGCCCCGAGAGGCAGAGATGGAGCTGTGAGAGCTGACAGCTGCTCAGCCTGACAGAGGCCAGAGCCCTGCGGGTTGAGCTGAAGCAAAGGGGTGTTTTCCTGTGGAGTGGGTCCTGACCAGTGCCAGAGCTGGCCCTGCACCAGGCTCCATCCCGCGGCTCTGAAGTGGGTCCCTGGACCGGAGTCAGCTCCTCGGAGGCCTGGAAAACATTCCCTGTCCCGTGTGAACTGTGGCTTCGGCTGTGATGTCAGCTGCAGTTGTTGCCCCCCCAGCCCCACCACACAGCTCGTGCCCCCCCCGGACACTTCAGACACTGCTGTTCAACACATGATAAATCAGCTTTGCAGCCAGTGGCAGTGACCGCTGGGCACCAGCACGTGGCTGCAGTGGTGGGGACACCATTTTAGGCAATGTGTGAGCACCACGCTGGATCCTGGGCTCGCTGGATCCTGGGCTCTTTGCATTTATGTCCTCCATTGGGTGACCCTGGGCTAGCACTGCTTGGGCACAGGGATCCGATGGAGGGGCTCATTGGGGAAAACACATTTTCAAGCATCAGGTTACAGCAGGATGAACAAGGAAGGAGCACACAGGAGCTGGGAGCATCCCTGTGTCGGAGCAGGAAGGGGTGCCCAGCAGGAAGGGCCCACCCGAGGCCCCGCGAGCTGCCTGGCTGTTGGATGGGTGCTGCTCCATCCTACTGCAGCGTGGTGCTCAGGGGATGGCCCTGCAGCTCCCTGGGCACGGCCAGGCACCTGCATTTACCTTTCCTCTGCTGAAACTGGAGATGAGATGACAAAATGACACTTCCAAGAGCACACGCTGTTTGGTTTAGGGGAACATTAAGCAGATTAGGTATTGCTGTTGCTTAATTCGCCTCTGGCCAGGAACCATAAAAGGTTATGGCTGCAGGGAGCAGCTCCACCAGAGGAATTCCCAGGGTAGAGCTGGGGACAAAGCTTCGCACACGAGTGGGACTGCACTGTGCTGGGCTTCGCAGAGCATGGAGACGCTGGGCTTCTGCCTGGGGAGGAAGGAAGTGGTGGCTGGTGTCCCTGGCACGCAGCAGTCTGGGGCAGCCCTGGGTTGTTTGGTGCCATTGGGACAGTGGGACCCACCACCTGGGTCCAGAAGGAAGAAAAATGCAGAACAAAGCTGGGCATTTCCCAGCAACTGGGGGGTAGGGGCTGTTGGTAAGCTCTGGGAGTCCCCCTGCTCTGCCCTGCTGGCCCAGCACAGCCCTGCAGGATGACCAGAACTAGAGGGGCAATTAACTGCAGAGCAAGTGCTGAGCTCACTGTGCCAAGATCGGATAAAGCGCAGCACTTCGCCCGCGCCGGGCCCCAGCTCTTCGGGCACTGGCAGCAGTGGGGATTGGCTCACGCGACCGGGGACTGAAGGAGGGGAGAAGATAAGGTGTCCAATGCTGCAGCATGCTGCACAGCAAGCGTTCTTATCGCTGCCTTTGGGACCTGGTGCTCCGGGCATGCGGGGCCAAGCGAGCGGGGAGGGGGCTCAGCTGGTCTGAGCAGGTCTGCAGCCCCCCACAGTACCACGGTACTGCCCAGGCCATGAGCTCAGGACGGCCGTGTCGGTGCTTGAGGGCACTGGGGCTGATGCATTTTGAGCCTTTGCAGTGATCCCAGCACGGTGTCGGGTGCCCCAGTGCAGGGCTGGAGGCTGCTCCTGCTCCAAACCGAGCAGCTCAGACCAGATTCTTCTGCACATCCACAGAGGGAAAGGAGAGCGAGGGGGGGAGAAAAGCACTGGTGCATATCACAAGCTCTATTGCCACACAAACTGTACCTAAAAGTGTTGGGCCTAGGGCAGAGCAGTGTTCAGCTCCTCCGGGACCACGGCCGTCTCCCGTCCTGGGGCTCTCCCTCCTCCCCTTCCAAGTCACATTTCTGTGCAGCAATGAGACCAGCTCACACAGTCACTGGTGTTTCCCATCCCACGAGCCATCACAGCCCAGCCTGAGCCCTGGGCACGGGGCTCCGAGACTGAAGGAGCATTTCACCCAACATCTCCTGGGACACCGAACTCTGAGCACAGAGCTCAAAGCTCAGCCTCGGCCGGCAGCACGCACACAGCTGCCTGCAGGCACTGGGACCTCTGGCTCGCTGGCAGCAGCAGAACGTATTTATTACAAAACCAGAAGACTGATTTTTAACCCATTAGCCAGCACACGAAGGCATGGACGTGCTGTGAGGAGGACTCGTAGCGGAAGGAGCAGCAGAAACTGACACGTAAGCAGTGTCCCCGTAGAGAGGAGCAGTGCGTGCTGGTGCTGGGGGACCCCAAGCTCCCCACTGTCCCCTCCGCCCCGCACAGCTCGGCCCTCGCTCCCCACACTCACACCATTACCTCTCTTAAAGGACCACCGCTTCTTCCAGCGCTTGGAGAACGACGGCCAGGAGTGGTTGAGCAGTGAATCCGACATTGGGGGACCCCCTGAGCCCCACCAGGGACAGCCCCGAGCGGGAGAGGACGGCACAGATCACAGCAGAGCTCGGTGCGGTCTAAGGCAGCGCTGCAGGCTGCAGCCCAGGGGCTGCCAAGGGGGGAGTGGAGCAGCCAAGTGTTTTGTCAGAAGTATCAGCTGATGGGAGCTGCAGCCAGAGAGAAATTCCTGCTCTCCAGCGTTCCCACCTGTGTGACAGCTCCGGGGCTTCCTGCAGCAGGGACCAGGGATCGGTGACCCCACGGAGAGCCGGTTGGTGGATGCCGGTGGAAGCAGAACGTGGGCACTCAGCACGCCCAAACCTGCCCCAAACTCCCGGCTCCATCCCCTGTTAATCTGGAACCACTCTGGTGTCAGGGGGAGCCACCTCCAAACTGCCACCAGACACCGAATTCCCACCCTGCCATGGCTGAGCCCCACTGCCATCAGGCTGCCCACACAGACCGGCTCCGGGCTCTGCTCCCAGCCCCACACCGTGCTGGAGGAGCCCGGTTTCCCCCTTGTGCTGCTGCTGGCACAGCCCGGCTGCTCTGGGGCCTGCTCTGGGGCGGTGTCACACAGGGGACAACGGCAAAGAGCATCTCCCCACCCAGCTGCAAACCCCAAAGCATCACCGCCTCAAAGGGGATCCATCCCTCCCTCTGGGGCACAGCCACGGTGGACTCAGCACTGCCCGAAGGGACCCGGGAGGACACCCCGTCCGTTAAACCCCAACCTCCGGGCGCTGGGGCGAAGCTGCTTCCGCACAGAGCCCGGAGGGAACCGAGCAGCCACGCCGGGACGAAGCTCACGCGTGGAGGGCAACGACTCACCCCGAGGGCTGCGGGCATCTCCAGCAGTGTCCTCGCAGAGTCTGTGCGCCCCAAACCACCCCAGTGGGGTCCCAGGCGCTGCCGGGCGCGGGGCTGCGGTTGCTGCGAACGTCTTCCTGTTCCGCTCAGAGAAAAAGCGCTCCTTGTGCGGTGTGAGAGCCTGGGGCACGTGTGGGCAGAGCCCACGGCTCCACGATCCCACGGCTCCACGATCCCACGGCCTTGGGGCAGCGGCAAAGGACCGAAGTGCTGAAACGCCGAGTGCTGATCGGAACCGGATCGGCTCATGCTCCAATGGAGACCGCAGCTTTGGCAGCGCTTGGGATGGCGATTACCCCGTGCTCCAGGAAACCGCGAGAGCAAAGAGGAATTAAGGTTTCACTTCTCTGAGGTCTGCAAGAGTGCGGTGACCCCACACCGAGCACGGAGCAGAGGCCGCCCCGCATCCGGCGGTGGTTTGGGGCAGAGTGAAGCGGTGCAGCTGTAGGGGCCGTGGGGTCCGGGGCCACACGTCGGGTCCCACCTGTCAGACCACACTGGGGATGGCTGCGCTGCTCACACCGACCGACATCCCACGCCCCGCACCGCTCCGAGCCGGGGCTTCGTGGCTCCCCCAGCAGCGTTAGGTGCTGCAGAGATGGAGGTGCAAGTTATCCTGGTCATTTATTCCAAACCGTAATACAAACAGACATTGCTCAGCGCTCCGACGCACTGCGAGGAGTTTATGCGCAGTGATTCGGCACCGCGCGGCTCCTACGTATGAAAACACTGAAAAAATAAAGGGGAGGGTTTGGGGTTTTCCTCCTTTCCTTTTTTTCTTTCTTCAAATCACGGCACATTTGATCCTTTCTTTCACACGAGGGATCTGCAGTGTTGTCTGCGTGCTGAGCTCAGGAGAGCGTTGGGGAGGACAGAGCAGCGATGGGTTTGGCTGCGTTGGATGGAGCTGTGGCTCAGAGCACATCCGCACAGAGCACCAAACAGAGGCAAAAAACACAACCACGCCGTGGGAGTTAATACTAACTTTATTATACAATATTTAAAAAGTCATCTCTCCACCCGTCCCCCCATCGCTTGCATTGTGCTGCAGTTAATTTGCTGAACCCGCATGGGTAAGTGCTCACTTCTGGGAAGGACAAGCAGCTTAATCCTAAAAAGAAATACACGCTGGATGACAGCAGACCCGGTAGAGCTGTTGGCTCCGGGCTGCTCCTGGACAGTGCCATCCCTCCTCTGAGCAGAGCTCTGCAGAACAGAGCAGGAGAGCACGGAAAGGCCAAACCCATTCAGTTCATACGAACACTGAACCAATCTCACTTTGAACACCCCACGGTGGGGGCTCGGGGGGAACCGACACCGCCCCTTCCTGCCCCCGTTTCCTATTCTCCTTCATCACACTTAGGTCAGTAACACAGTAAGCAACTTTTTTTCAAAAGAGATACCAACATAATACGCAACAAAACTAAAATTAAGCAAAGTGCCCCATTGCTATCGTACAAATTCAGGAGGAAAGAGATCTACTGCCCACAAATTTCAAGTACCCTTAAGCAACCACGGAGCTTCTTCCCTACGCACGCAGCACAGAACACCCTCCTTGCAGCTTGGTCTGTTTCCTACGTTTCCCAACCCAGAGCTGGCACAGTTTGCATTATCACACAATGAGCTCTTCTATTTTACAACACAATCAGTATTTACAAGCAGCCGCGATGCGCTTTGAAGCCCGCAGACAAACTCTGCAACACTGCACTGAACTGCAGAGAGAAGTGCCAGGACCGCCAGAGGTGCTGGGGGGGGGGGGGGGGTGGACACCGAATGGGTGCACCGATGGATCTGAGAGCGCTGCAGCCCCACGCCCCAGCACCTCCCAGCAGCACAGAGCACAGCAGAGCACAGCAGCACTGCGGTTTCCTGCTCTGCTGCCTTCAGAGGCCGCAGTGCTGCGGCGGCTCGGGGCACTCCCACTGCTCCCGGAGTGCTGTGGCTGCTCCCAGCACGGCGGGCAGCGCTGGAGCACAGTGCCCCACGGGCAGCTCAGAGCCGGGCTCTATGACATCGTCCCACGTTCCTCCTCATTCTGCTGCTGAGCATCATCTTTTTGCAGCCGCAAAGTGGCGACCGTCGGGGCTGTTTGTCCCCTAAGGGCGCAGCGCTGGGGCTGAGGGCATCGCCCCTCCGCTGCCCCGCGCGGTGCGGATGCGGTGATGGCACCGGGTCCAACCAACGCTGCTCAGCACCGTGTGCCAGCACACAGCTCTGCGCTGCGTGAGCTGAGGAGCCGGGCCCGCACAAACCTCGTCCCACTCCCGCAGTTACCATCACTGTACCATCACTGCTGTAAGGTCGGAACAGCGCACACAGGGACGGCTCACGGCCCTCCAGCCCCGACCACAGAGTCCAAACACGTAAAGGGATCTTTTTTAGTGTTTCCTTTCGAATTGCGACGGAACGACGATGTCAGAGCATCAGATCCAAACGTGCTGCTGTGCGTGTGGGGCTGGAAGCAGTTTCCTTTGGTCAGCGCAACTCGGAACAGCGTTCCCCTCCGTGCCCAGAAGTGGGAGCAGCCAATGTGGGTTTCCCCAGAGCACATGGACAGCTCCCGAGGTGCGCAGGATGAAAAGTATCCTTAAGAAACACTGAGGTAGAGTGCACCAGAAGACGATGAAGGAACCCCACCGCCTCCGCCCCAACCCTATGGGCACACACGTTCAGATCCTGCAGGTTTTGTTTAACGAATTGATTCCGCTTTTTTTTTTTTTTTTTTTTTTACAGTGTTCTATATATTAAAATAAATTAAAAAATTCTGTTAAGAAAAACTTCTCTTCCTTAGAAAAGCGTGAGAATCCGTCTCCGTTCCCGCAGCGCGGCGCAGGGCCGCACAGCACTGCTCAGCAGAGCAGAGAAAATGTAAACGAGGCCTTTGGAAGCGGAGCTTCTTCCCCTCCCCCCCTCCCCACGGACTCCGTGGGGCAGAGCCGGGCTCTGGGGCTGCCCCCAGCACAGCTCCCTCACGGCAATGACACACATTCATTTCATGGTTACTTTCTGACACCTTGTGCTTATCAGCTCTGCCTTCCACGCACACAACAGCGGAACAAAGCTCGGCCCAAACAGACAGAGGTTGGCATTCCCGAAGGAGCTCGGCCCCACCCACGGACCCGTCAGCATCTCCTCCGTGGGCACAGCTCCGCAGCCCCTCCTGCTCCAGCACGGAGGTGAAGCAGCAGTGGAGCAGCACACAGCAGTGCCCCTCTGCCCGGCGCACTGCACCGCATAAATCTTGAAAGTGTTTTACAAAGCCTTGTCAAGTATAAACTTAACATGGACTTCATAGCTCCTAAAAGGGTAACCAGCTAAAATTAGTTCCTTCTGAAATCTTTGGACCACTTTAAGACCAAACAATCCCCCGAACTCTCCCCTCCTCGAAAGGACCATAAACAGTCAATAATTTATATGAAGTTAAAATTTAAACTAAAGACATTTTAAATATGTTACAACAAACAATATATATACTCGATGCTGTAAGGACAGAAAACGCTACCTCAGATCTGGGGACTCCTACTTCGTTTGGTCTTGAAAGGACCCATAAATCTCAGATTTCTGCTCCTTTGGCTCCCAGCACATTTTCCTCATTTCTTAATGAGAGAAAACCTACTCCCAAGAGTCCTCGGTATAAAAATAATCTGTGTAGGATTCAGTCACTCCGGGGAAACGGGAAAGGGAGAAGCACGCGCTTCCGAGAAGAGGAAAGCTCCCGTGAGAACATACAAAACTTATGTACAAAACAACAAGTGTGTATTTCGCTACGCGTATACACCCCACAGAGATGTACTGCACACGCACCACTGGGCTCCGACCCATTAGAAAAGTAGGAAAGCAGCAGCTCTTGGTCAATGTGAGGATGTGGTGCGTCCGCTGAACCTCCCCTGCAGTGACAAGGAAAGCTGCCAGCCTGGGCTGCCCTGGAAATGCTTTGTCCTGCAGAGGTTTGCTCCGCACCGCAGCTCCGACGCCGCACGTTTCTGCTGTTGGCAGACACAGATGCTCCTCCTTTAGCTGAACTGACACGGTCGCTTCCTGTTTTGCAACCATGGTTACAGAGAGGAGAGCAGCCATGGAAACCTCTTCCATTTATGTTCACAGATAAGTCCACTGACAACCAGTCAACTTGGCAAAAAAAGGGAAAAAAAAACCAAAAAAACAGGATTAATCGTAAGATGATTAAAAATCTGAAGAGTTTGTAGATGTGTGTCATACACTGTGGCAGCAATAACAAAGAGTCCTGAGATCTGTGGAGGGGAGAAAAGCAGACACAGCCCTTGGGCCAACAGGAGGCGTTAGGAAGGACTCGACCTGGGCATGGAGAGGATCCGCCCGTTCTTCTTGCCACCGTTCATGTGAGTGTAGGGTATGTGCTCCTCGTAGTTCCCCTTGAGGGCCATGGAGGGCCCATTGTCCCTCCCCAGGGCTTTGTCCCTCTGTGTGTACGAGGAGGGATCGAGGGGAATGCTCTCCATGTTCTCGAAGTCCATCTCGTACTCCTCTGTTTCCAGGGGTTTGTTCTCCTCGCTGTAGAAGAAGGAAACCTCTTGGAAGCTGGGGTGTAAGTCCTCCTTCAGCATCTCGATGATCTCAATGAAGGTGGGGCGCATCTTGGGGTTATACTGCCAGCACATCTGCATCAGGTTGTGCCTGCGTGAGGGCGAACACGAGTCAGGGATGGAAGGAACAATTCTGCTATGGGAAGAAGCACACAGAGCAGGACTGCCTGCATGCTGCTCCCCGGCCCCTCACCCCCACTCTGAGCCCTTGGCTCTCTCCCATCTCCATTTTCCCCCCTCTTCCTCTTAGTGCTTTTTCTCTGTTTCTGTCTAGATTAAAAATTCCTTCCAATTCCTTCCATTGTTCTGAACTCAGCTTCCAAAGGAAACAGGGCACAGTTCGTGCACTCCGTACGTGCACACTCTTAGAGCCATCTCACAACTTTTAATTTATTCAATTTTACTTTAGCTTGAAAGTTTCTACAGCCTCACAGAAAAGGGGAAGCTGTACGGAGGACAGAGGCCCTGTGAACAACACACCCAAAAAGAAAGGCTGCAGCAAGAGGTCACGTGTTACTGTATCACCAAGAACAAACTTACAAATCTCCTGGGTACAAAAATAGTTTCAAACTGGAGTCTGCAACAGCCAGGAGAGACGTGTCCCCAGGACAGCGGGCTTTTTTCATAAGGGCACTCACAAAACATGTTTATTTTTGAGTCTGGGAGTGCTGCTTTGGCCATCAGTGAGCTGCTGTAAGAGGCTGCTGGGAACAGGGAGCTACTATTGGCGTTCCCTTTTCCAGCCAGGGCTCCTTCCCCCCTCTGCACGCTGCTCCAGGGGCTCCTTACACCCTTCTGGCTTAACACCCTTCTCAGGCTGTGCACTTACTAACAGGATTGTTCTCAAACACTCTGACAGCAGCAGCTTCAGGAGCATCTGGGTCTGGTTGGGGGACACAGTCACTGTCAGCCCATGGGTGTCAGGAGCAGAGGGGGGACAGCAACCCCTAACCCCACACATGAGAACGCCTGGCTGCAGTCTGTCATCCTCTCTGGAGCAGCTTTGCACTCTGTCTCTAGACAGCATCCTCTTTTAGGGCTGTTGATGCAATGTTTACTTGCATGCTAAGCTTTTCCTGTGCTCTGAATTTCATTTTCTCCAGCCTGCACTCACAATGTAGGCCCCAGGCTGGTCTGATTTCCCCTTGTGATGCCAGGGGCTGGGCTCACTAAGGATGCTTTGATTTAGTGTCTGTGAGAGGTGGCTCACTAAATTCTGCTTTGTTTCGCCCCAGGAGAGAAGTGGGTCAGAAATGCCATCTGTGGGGCCGCCTGCATTGCACTTCACCCAAAGGGTGCAGGTCTGTTGCCTGGCACCTGCTCCACTACTTACAGCCTCTCCGGGCAGTTGTCAGGCTGATCCAGGTATCCTCCATCCATCACAAACTTCAGCACCTGTTCGTTGGAGAGACCCTGATAGGGCTGCTCTGCTAAGCTGCTTATTTCCCAAAGGACAACACCAAATGACCTAAGAAAGAAACAAGACTCCTGGTCAGAAACATCCCCGAGATGTACAAGTGAGCCTTGTCTGGAGAACACATACGCTCAGAGATCACAGCATTGTAAGAAAAGGGTTTCAAAACAACGTCGTGTTCTGCCCACACTCTGCAGACAACAACTCACAATTCAAACCACGTGTGTAAGAACAGTGAGCCCAGCTCAGATCCCCCCGGGACCACCGAGTGCAACGTACCACACATCAGAGTACGTCGTGAAGACGCCGTCCTTCAGCGATTCGGGCGCCATCCACCGCACGGGCAGCAGCCCCTTCCCCCCCTTCCGGTAATAATCCGTCTCGTAGATATCTCTGGTCATGCCAAAGTCTGAGAAAAGCAATGCAGCTGAGTTAAATGTCCCTCCTTCCACGCTGCTTTCACTGTACACCATCCCTTGATGCTTCCCTTCTTGGGTGCCAGGCTACTGCCACACTCCCAGCAATGCTCCTGTGTAACTTGCTCTCATGGGTCATTAACACTCAAAGCTCCTCTTCCCTACAGTTTTTCTTCTATATTCTTTTCTTACTATACAGCTCTGACAGAGACCCCAGAGTTACAATTTTCAGTGACAGATTCTATTTAAACACCATTTTTATTCATCCCTTTAAGTAAAACAGAGTTTTTTGGGTAGAGGATGTTAAGCAAGTTACTCTGTCCTTGAGGGAGACAATGTTCTTACTGAAGTCCATCCTTTTACAAGAAAGAAAAAGAAAGTTTGCTTCGTTTCCAAAGGCAACCAGAGGAAATCACCTGTGTTGTGTTTATCACAGGATGGCTCAGGTTGGAAGGGACCTTAAAGATCATCCCATCCCAGCTCTGCTGAGGGTGCCCCACCAGCTCAGGCTGCCCAGGGCCCATCCATGGCCTAGGACACCTGCAAGGAGTGGGCCTGGGCTTCACATACATCACAAGTACAACCCCCAGAATTATCTTCTGACCGTGAGCTAAATACCTCCAATTTTCACAGTGAAGTCCTCTGCAACCATGCAGTTCCGAGCTGCCAGATCTCTGTGGACAAACTTCTTGGCATTCAGATAGGCCATGCCGTCGGCGATCTCTGCAGCCATCTGGATCATTTCTCTCAGCGTTGGTGGTGGACGACCAGGGTTATTCTGCAGCAAATAAAGCTGTGTTAAAGCAGCAGGCGAGCTGCTCTGTGTCACCACACACCGCCTCGCTCCCGTCTGTACCTCAGCATCGGGTCGCAGGGAGCGGAGGTAACTTTTCAAGTCCCCATGTGCCATTAACTCCATGACCACCAGAGTCGGTTGGCCCTTGGAGACCACCCCAAGGAGGCGAACCTGGAAAAGAAAAAAGTTCCACCAGGACTGAGTAAGAGCACATGTGGCAGAGCCTGGCTGTGAGAACAGGGAGCGAGGACAGAGGCACCAGCAGCAGCCAGGGCCCTGCCAGGCTGAGCCCTTCTGACACAGCCATGGGGAAGTGATGCAAACAGGTTCGTGTGCTTTATAAAATACCACGTGGAAAAATCCTAGCTCTTCTCATCGACCGTTTCTGCAGGCAGGCTGCTTCCATAAGTGCAACATCAAGCCCTCAAAGCATGAAAGAAATATTATAGGATGGGGCTCTGAGCTGCGGCCGGCGCCGCTTACCACGTGGTGGCAGCTGAAGCCCTTCATCACGGAGGCCTCGTTGAGGAACTCGATGCGCTCGCGCAGGCTGGCTGACTCGTTCACCGTCTTCACAGCCACGCGCGTCTCCGGCTCTCCCTTCACGATGTCCTTGGCGATGCCCTCGTACACCATCCCGAAGGAGCCCTGGCCCAGCTCGCGGAGCAGCGTGATCTTGTCCCGTGGGACCTCCCACTCGTCGGGAACGTAGACTGCCAGGAGAGACATGGGTGGGTTGAGCGTCTTCTGAAGGGCACTGCTGCAGAGCAGCGCTGCACAGCACTGCAGCTCTGTGCTCTTAAAGGCAGCTGCAAGATCCCCACACGGAAATAGGGCCCAGGGGCCCTCCTTGCTCTTACCATCACTGGCACTGAGGTATTCGGGGTTAGAGGATGCGTAGAGTGGCCCAGTTGGTCCTTCGGTTTGTCTGGAAGAGGGACACGAGCTGGTTACGACACGTGGCAGCCTTGGACACGTTTGGACTGAAGGACCTCTGATTAATTCCCACAGTGTGCAACAAATAGCAAATATCCCGATTTGCAAACACACCAAAATATTTCCTAAACTTCAACGTTACATCATCACGAAAGTTAGGAAATGAACACGGAGTTACTTCCAACAAATGAAGAGAATCTTTGGATGAAAGTTTTGCTTGTTCTGACAAAACGACGCACTCACCTCTTCTTCACGAGCACGTACGCAGCTCCAATAATCCCAGCAATGATTATGGCAAAAATGATCGGAACAATTATAACAGCAATATTAGGCTGAGCATTCACTAAGAGAGAAAGAGAGAGTTGGAGGTATTACCACGGGTCTCAAAATGCAATGCAACCTCTGCCTTGAACAAGCAGGGGTGAACACGAAGCTGGAGGAGGGACCACGGATCGGAACAAGAGCTCAAACTGCTGCTCAACACCCGAATTATGAGCAGACACTGCTGACTATTCCCGCTTCACTGGAAGTAGGTGTACTGGTAAACATTTTGTGAGCCTCTGCAGCTCCCTGCGCTCTGCTTGCTTCCAGCAGAGACCTGGGCTCCTATCGAGGTTAAAATGCTGAGAAAGAAGGCAGCACTCACAGTAATCAGCCACGTAGAAGTAGGTGGGTTCCGTCCAGGAGCCGTTCCCAGCTAGTGATGTGGCTCGGATCCGGACGCTGTAGTTCCCGGGCTGCAGCCCACGCAGCTTGCAGCCCTGCTCGCTGGCAAAGTGCTTACGGGAGACGCAGTAGTGTGCTTCCTGCAGGAGGAGGGAAGGGCAGGCTGTAACAGGACACTGCATTTCTCCCTCGCCTCCTCGATGAGCAAACGTACACAAATAGGGTTTTCACATGCTCAGGACTTTTCCGAGATAGCGGTTTGTCCTGGATTTGCATTTTACAGTGTAGTAGTTCGGATTACACAGAGCGTGTGCCATTGCTGTACCAGACCTCAGCCCTGAAACCCAAGCTCAGCTGGCAGTGCTCCACCTGCACGGTGCCCACAGCTCTCTTACTGTTCAGTGCTTTCCTGACTTCCCTTAGCAATTTAAACACACCTAGCTTTTGACCTTCTGTGCTGTAAAATTGCAAAAAAAAGTCCATACACAACGTTAGCAAATTAGGTATCAGAAAGAACACCTCTCCACGTCTTGTGATGGCATGGGAGGTGTGTGCCAGAGGAAAAGGAGAGCCTGGAGACAAGCAGAGGTCCCCCCACGAGCAGCTCCCAGCTCTCACCCATGGGCAGCCTCCCACCTCCACCACAGCACAGCCACCACAGCGCGGAGGAGCACGGAGCTGCTTCCCAAGTGTGCTGTGTGAAGGAACAAGAGCAAATTCTCACCTCTGCTTCCCCCAGACGTCCGTAGTTCACTTCGTACAGCACGATGAGGCCATTGGGCTCCTTGGGTTCCTGCCACTTCAAATGCACAGTGTTTTTTTCAACCAGTTCATGGGTGACTGGACCAACAATGTCATCTGCCTTAGCTAAAAGCAAGGTCACAGTTAATGACATTTATTTCACACCTTTTCCGAGACACAAAACTGACAAAACTTCATTCATTGTCTTTTCCCATCAGGAAATAGAGGGCACCAATCCTACACGATGCGATGGGTCAGCGGGTGGAACGGAGGATCTCAGTGAGCTTTTCCACCCTGAACAATTCTACGGTTCTGTATTTCTGCAGCTGGCGCTCAGAGGAAACACAGCACTTTGGAACAGGCACCCACCCAAAGCAAAGCTCATCAAGCTAATTACCTTCTGGCATGGTCCTGGCACTGACATAAGCTGCAACGCTGCACCGGGATTCCTGAGCGTCGTGGTTGCACGCGTGCAGCTCAATGCGGTACCCCGTGAAGTGCCGCAGACCCGAGATCACCAGGGACTCCTTGGACTTCACTTTTTCAAAGGGTTTCTGCTCCTCTGCGCTCTCAGATGCGGCCGCAGAGGAGTTTGGAGAGGACGCGATGGTGGGGATCACCACGGTGGCGTTTGCGATGGAGCCCAGGTCTCTTCGCTTTCTTGATGGCCTGTAAAACCACGTGACAACGTTATTTGTTGTCCAAAATAAACACATCCATCTGAGAATAAACAGCTAAAACAGGAGAGCTCAGAGTGCAACTGAAGCCTCAAATCTAAGACCCATGTCTGCCATGAAACAAGGAAATTCCAGACACTCTGGTTTTGTTTTCTACGCGAGGAGTCCACCTGTGCCCCTGTAATGCACACACTGACATCCCCGAGCACAGCTCTGCACACAGGGAAAGCCCACGTCAAAGGGATTTGCTGGAGGATCTCCCCATGGCACAGAGCACTGCTGCCCAGCACACCCTGCACTGCTGCAGTGCCTGGGAGTTCACCTCCACGTTCAGCAGTGAGCAGATGAGGTCACCCCACAGCCCCCAGCTCCACCGACCCTCCAAGTGTCAGAAAGTTCTCTTCAGCAGAGCGAAGCATGAGGCACAGAGTCAGAGTAGGCACAGGCTGTGCTGTTTGTGAACCGAATATCGCTCCTCAAATTGTGCACTTTGGTCTGAAAATCAATTCCTTGCTGCTGTAAGAACAGGAGCAGCAGTGAGCACACCAAGCTGCCACGCAGCACAATGCCAGCACCGTCAGCAAACACAGCATCAACCCAGCAGAAACAGGAGCTGCTCCAAAATGCCACTTTTTGGAAAGAGAAGGAACAAGGGTGAGAACAGGACCACCAGGAACGCCAGGCTCCAACCAGCACGGTGAACCCACCACAGGACTTGGATGCACAAAAGGGATTGAGTGCACAGTACTCATCCACCTGGAGATGACACTGCATGGTCAGCAGGGTGCAGTCCAGCTTTTCATTTTCTCTCCCTCCCATTACTAATTAACTCCAGAGGCACAGTCCTGGAGCTGCTGTTACCTCATTGCACACCGTTCTGAGCAGTGCCCCCCAACAATGGGGCAGAGGGCAGAGCCCAGGCCCCCTCCTCCCCACTCACAGCAGAGCTGCACTCCGCTGCTTACAACGTGTGTGTTCAGCTGCCCCTCCTGCTCAAGGGAATTTTGTTTTTCACAAGTACAACAGTAATCTGATCACTGACGCAACACAGGAAAACAACAGAAGCTGTAAACCCAGACCTTCCCTCACTTATCAGCCCAGGTCTGCAGCTATTTTCATGCCAAATCCCCTTTTCTGCACACCCAGACCTAGCACAGGCTGCTGCTGTTGCCAGCTCGCCTTCCCCTGCACCGGCACAAGAGGTCGTGTGTCTGTCCATACAATGGATGGCACTGGATGAGGAAAAACAGAAGAAAGTTGCTTTTAATGCAAGTCCTTTCCCAGACCTCGCTCACTCTGCAGCTCACTAATATTCGTAATGGCAGAAGTGTGTGACAGAGACTGAACAGAAGGACAGAGACAGAGAGAAGAGCGACGCTACTTCTTCGGTAGCCATGGTTGAGAAACACAGAAATACATCCTGAACAGCAGCCAGTTACTTCCCCTCTGCCTCTCAGGACTTTCATTACTTTTGAAACCTTTCCATGCTTTCCACAGAGTCGTGGAGCTGCTGAGGCTGCAAAGCACCTCCAATGTGCCCCTGCACATAGCAGGGCGGCTGCAGCAGGCTGCTCAGGGCATCCAGCTGCAATTCCTCCATGGATGGAGGCTCCCCAACATCCCTGGGCAACCTGGGCAGCTTTCCATGGCCCTTCCGCTCCAATCCGTGCAAAACTTGGCCCAATATAAGAGCAAATAACACAGGAAAGAAGAAACAAAGCATCAGGTGCTGATGGCCACTTTGTTCAGCTGCAAAGGGAGGTCGCAAAGCACGTGGTGGCTCTGACTGGGAAGGTGGGTATGGGCACTTGTAGTTTGCCTTGCCAGAGCAAATGTACCCACAGGACTTGTGATCAGAGCAGCTAGTTAGCTGTGCTTATGGAGGAGGAAAAACAATACAAGGGGAAATGGTTTCATGCTAAAAGAGGGGAGATTTAGACTGGATATAAGGACAGAGTTCTTTACAGTGAGGGTGGCAAAGCACTGGCACAGGTTGCCCAGAGAGGTGATGGACACCCCATCCTTGGAGACCTTTCCACCCCAAAGCATTCTGCAGTTCTGTGAGATGTATGGGAGTGATTTCTCAGCTGTCCGGCAGCCCTGCAGCCCTCTGCTCCCTGCTGGCCCCATCTCTGCTTCCTCCCCATGACCAGCAGAAGGCTTTCATGTCAAGGGGAGGCCACACAGTGCCTGAGGGAGGTGGAAACTATCAGGAGCATCGTGAGAAAGGTCACTCCACGTTCAGCTGTCAGGCTCAGGCCATAGGTGAGCTATGCACAGAAAAACCAATTCTAATCCACACTACCACAGCCTGAAATCTGTCAGAAAGGACATTCAGGATGCACGTCAGCAGAATGGCATTGTTACAGTTTGCTCATAACTTAAGGAGTTTGCTTTTAAAATATTAATTGGCCTAGGGGCAGTAGAGGTTTCTTCCTTAGCAGGCCGACAAGGTGGCACATCCTGGTGGTTGGTTTCTTCCCAAAATACATACCCCAGAAACTGGCCTGAGAAGCATCCTGGGCTGGCTGTACAGTAAAGTTAAAATAAAACAAAAAGAAAAGAAAAAAAAATCAGATTGTCAGAATTGTCTGCCTACATCAAGAGGAGTTTGGCTTTGTACACAGCTTGCTTCCCCTGTGCTCTTAAACACAGAATGTCCCGGCACTGACACTCATCCTTCTGATCAGGAGGTGATGTGACAACTGCAGGCACCATGTCAGACCCCAACAAAGAAGAATACACTCAAGTAATAAACAGAACTCAGTGCAGTAGGGTAGCTTTTGTCAGGCAGCTGCAAATAAACATTTAACAGCTAAGGGCAGGAAGCAGAGAAGGACTTCAGAGCACAGAATACCTGACAGTGAAGAGGGTAAATCATTATGGACTAACCTGATTCCCAGAGCTCCCTTTGTAAGTTGCATATGAAGTGTGAAGACATTCAACACCACTTAATGTGACACCGTGTGTGCCATTCAAAACAGGACATTCACCACCCACAGCAGTTGCATTCCTCATGGTATTGGAGGTATTTCTCACACTGAGCACAAGGGAGACCGCAAATATCGCGCTGGAGGAGCAGGCTGTGGCGTGGTAAACTTCCCTTTTTCTTTTCCTTTCTTTTCCAAGGGATGAAAAGCGAGGCCACGACATTTTAAGACAGAAAAAAAAATGGCTATTTTTGGCACCACACGGGTTAGAGAGAGCTACAGGGCTTCAGCTATTTGTGGAGGATTCTCCCTTTAATCTCAAGCTGAGAGAATTCGGAGAGAGGAAACAGAGTGTGATCTTCCAAACCCTCAGCAGCAGCAGCAGTGTCCAGCTCCCTGCTCCACACTGTGCAGTGACTCCTGCTGCTGCTCCTACCTGGGGACGAAGACCTCGTTGTGAAGGTAGTTCTCAAACGTCTTGCGGAAAGCGGACTCCTCCAACTCCTTCTGGATCTGAGAGTCGGTTTTAGGACAGGAACAGCATTCTCCACTGACATCCTCGCTTTCACTTTGGTTATACTTCTGAGGGTCTTCAGATTCAAAAGGAGGAGACCACGTCCTTGAGGGCAGTTTCAATCCTATGGACAAAACAGTGTTACTATCACTCATGCTTGGCATGCCAGAAGTAGATGTTTGATCCTACCAAGATCCAAAACGAGCATACACAAGATTCATGCACATTCTGCCTCCCACACTTTAATATCTAGGGTCACATTCCCTCTCTTATGACAGGGCTTTGATTCAAATCTGTGCTAACTCTGAAACGAAGCTCAGATGTCACTGTCGCCAGAGCTCTGCCCCTGTTCTCCTCAGTTTGGGAACAGAGGGCAGCGGATTCTGGGAGTTCTCAGTGGAACTCTGAATCCTGAAAGCACTCCAGACCCTAAGGCACAAAACGCCTTCAAAACTTAACTCAGCCACTGATCTCCAGGAGTACTGCAATGTCTTACCTCGCTTCTCCACAGCTGACATTACACTTGCAGCTCAGTTTAAAAAGAACGAGTGCAGAAGGGAGATCAAAATACACATACATTTGAATTCTTTGTGAAAAAATGGTTTTGAGGATCCTTTGCACGACTTGGCAATGGTGACTAAGGTAAAAGCAACTGAACAGGGGATACCACAGTTGTGTCTCAAACAGAAATGCACTACAGCATCTCCAAAGTGTGTGAAAAATCCCCATAAATGCTGAGACAGCTCCACCATCTGGAAGGCCTGAAAGGCACAGAGTGAGAACTGGGACTCACCCTTCAAGCAGTAATCGAGTTCATAGAGCTCACTGTCTTCTGCCTGCTGCTGCCAGAACACCAGGTAGTGCGTGATGTTGCCGTTGGGCTCTGAGGGTGGCTTCCACTTCAGGATGATTTGGGACGAAGAGTTTGAAACAGAAATTGGATCTAATGGGACTGACGGAACTGTGTGGGTGGAAAAGAGACAGAGGTCACTTCCAGCACAGTGTGACAGCTCGACGAGCAAGTTCCCATTCCCACGGAACAGAAGCAGGACACGGCGTGCACGCAGGCTCTCACCCACAGCCACGTGAAGCTGAAGGAACAAGAGCACAGCGGCGCTCTCTCCTCACTCAGGGAAACACACATCGCTCCATTGCTTTGGGAACACCTTCCCCCAAAGGCAGAGCAATGCCAGCAGGCAGTTCCACAGCCACAGCAGTGACTACCAGCCACAAGTCGGCTGATCAACTGCAGCATTAACTTAATGATGCTGACCTGTAGCGTTGGTCTGGACGTAGATGATCTCACTCTTCGCACCGTACGTCCTTCGTTCATCTGAGAAGGTGACCAGAGTTTTAACAAACACAGCATACTGCGTCCAGGGCTTCAGGCCCCGCAGCAGCCAGCCTGGCTGGGTCTGGGCTTTGGGCTCGTTGGAGCGCAGCGGGGGATCCACGTCCACGACCGTCCAGCTGTTGGAGCCACAGGCATCCTGCCCATCAAACTCCGTCACGTTTTGGTATGGCCTTAAAAACAAACAGAAAAGTGCCTCAAATTAACAGAATCCTGATGTCGAGCTGTTGGAGGCGTGAGCGTGAGTTCTAAAGACATCCCCTTATCCTTCCAATAAATTCTAACGATCTCATCCTGTGCATCCTGTGTGCTCTGGAAATAAAGCGTGGGGAGCTTTGCAGCCTTCCTCCTCCCAGCACCACACATCGGGTACTGCTCCACACACAGTCCACATCAGCTCAATCTCAGCTAATTATTTTCAGCTGTACAAAAACCAGTCTGGCAAAACTGATTTTTAAAACATTGCTTCCCACCTAAAGGGGAATAAATAACTCTGGAGACAGTGGGGAGATGGTTAGAATATGTACTGCTGGAACAACTGATGTTGGGGTTGCTCCTAAATGAGGGATTTTGACTTTATACAACTCAGTTGAGTCAGGGAACTTAATTAGCACTTATACAAAAGGGCAACATTGGAAACTTGAGTGTGGTCTCTGTGATGGTCTGACTCCTAATTAGCTATGACCACAGCAGTCTTAATATCCACTCTTCGATGCCAAATGTCATTTGTGGAAGCCCAGCACAGCTTTTGTTTTGTAGCCCAACCATCAGTTGCTGGAGTTCCCCTCTCCCTGAGCTGCCACTTACGCTTCTTTGTAGAACAGCATAAATCCCAGGAGGTCACGGAAATCAGGAGGCCAATAGGGCTCCCACTTCAACAGGATCTTGTCATGAGAAGTTCTAATGGAAGAAAACTTCAGCAATTCATTTTCACCTGTAACAAAATAGAAGCGACAATAATTTTGTTAATGCTAAGAGGAAAGTTTTCTGTTTTTCAGTATTTCAGAACTTTCTGCTCTCCGGGGAAAACTATGAGAACGTCTGTATTGAGAACTACTCATTAAAAACTTCTCTGAATTCAGTGCTATCCCTGCCCTGAGCCAGGGGCTGGAACAGATGACCTCCTGAGGTTCCTCCAGATAACATTCTTCTACAATTTTATGAAAATAATCCTATAAAGATCTGAACTAAGTGTGAAATCGAAGGGGAATGACTTTTAAAATTCCTGGTAAGGCACACACGTGGACCTGGTAATAGGGTCTGCATCGTTTCTGCAGGCACCTCCTTGCCCAGGAGCAGCGTGGTCCCTTTGCAAACAGCAGCACAGGACCACAAGCAGTTGCAGAAGGGTGGAGTTCAGATTCTCAAGGGAAGCATTACCATACAGTATATCCAAGCAGCCCAAGGACAGACTGCACAGCCCTGACAGGATTTGCCACTCCTGCAGTAGCTGCACACGGGATGAAGAACATTCACTTCGCTGTGCACACATCCAGAACAAACACGGTGTTGTGTCTGGGAGTTGGTTGTTTTTGGGTTTTTTTTTTTTTGTAAACAGGATGCTGCCAATGTGAAAACTCGAACCATGAAACCAAACAGCCAAACACACCAGCAACGTGTGGTTTGAGGTGGGGGGCAGCACGGAGAGCAGCGCAGCAAGGCAAGGTTAAAGCTGGCACAGAGAAATGCGACCGTGTGGTCCAGCTGCCTTCAGCACAAAGCAACCAGCCAGCCCAGGAGCTGCAATGCCACAGGAGAGCTGGACCTGAACCCCAAGTCCTGCCTCATCCCGCATGCGGGAGGGCCTCAATGCTGTCTCAAGGGAGGAGATGACCTTTTCAGACAGCTCGCTCCTTGTGCTGCCTCTGATAGCCCCGAGGGTGCAGCTGGCTGTGTGTTTTGCACTGGGACTGGCAGTTTGTAGGTAGGTAGTCATTATGCTCCTCACTCCCCACTGTGCTGGCAGGCCTGTATGTGTTGATCTGTGGCAAACCGGATCGGGAAAACGATTCAGTTGTTACGTTTGTTCACCAACAGCTGCATAGCTTAACAGAAAGGACAGAACTGAAGCAGTGCTGACACCGAATGCAGAGAAACAGTGCAGCCACAGGATGATGTGAGCATGCAAGCTGTGAGGAGAGTAAGGAACTGAAACCACAGCTTAACAGTGCTGGGGGTTTTGGTGGCAAACCTGCGTCAGCACCTGGTGGTTGGATGAGATGACCTCAGAGGTCTCTTCCAACCCTAATGGCACTGTACCATCCTGTACTTGATCCTGTTCCTGCACGAGTTAAAACTGTGTGAGGCTGCACAGCAGATCAGAGCAGAGACATGGCACAAGGCAAGAACAACAAAGCAGAAATGGCCAAAAAATGGCCACCCCAGATTACCTCTATGATCTGGTTCACCAGGCAGCCAGCTATGTGTTACCAGCTTCAACAGGGAGTGGGGACCACACGTGGCACAGAATGGGAACAAACAGCAGGGTTGAGAGTGAAGGAGGGAGGTACTTATGGCAGTACTGCTGCCAAAACACGTGTCTATAAAACTACACCTTCAGTGGCATGCCTTTAGTTAGAGTACCAAGTACCAGTCCTGTCTGCTTTTCAGCTGTGCCGATACAGGCAGTGGGTTATTGCTGTCGTTGAAGGAAACTGTTCACTTAAAAACCTCTGAGAAGCATAATAAAAATTGTGGAAAAAATTTCTCTGAGAGTTGTCATAGCAACTCCCTCAGATGGCTCCATGCATGGTGAAAACCCAGCTCCTCCACAGTGTTCATCCTGCGTTCGTACTGAGCCCTCATGACACAGGAAAAGAAGAGGAAGACAATTAACTGGGCACTCATCAGTAGCACAAGGTCCTGGTTTGGACCAAGGTTTTGTTGTGCTCAGCTCTTCAAAGAGACACAACAATACACTCAGCCCTGAAAATCTCACAGCTGAGCACACAAAGAGAAAACTGCTGAGGACTGAAGCTGGCAAGGTGCACTCCTGGCCAGAGGCAGCACCCAGGAGTGCTTTACTCATGGCACGCTGACAGTGTCCCTGCAGTGTCCAAGCAAGTGGCCAGTCACATGCCTGGTGCTTTACCAAAAGGACAAGGACAGTCCCTGGACAAAAATCACACGCTAGGCTGAGAGGCATTAAGAGCATGAGGTTAGCAAAGACTGAGGGAAAGGAAAATGATCCAAGTGCCAATGCATTCTGAAAGTTCCTTACATGAGGCTTGGTCGCCGTTCGTCTTCAGGGCTATGTCGTTCCTCTCCTGGCGCCCCTTAGTCCCAGAGATCTCTTCCATCTTGTGGATTTCTGACAAACACAGTTTGGGATTATAATGGAAGAAGAGTTTGCCACGTGCTATCGTGAGGTTGTGTTTACTCCAGTCCCAGAGCTGGCGAAGATTCTGGTTGTCCAAGGCATAAAATGAATAATTTCTGAAAGCAGAGAAGGAAAATGTTGGTAGGGGATCCACTAACTGCCCCTTCCCACGTGCCACCCCCTGCCCCAGACACCAAAATAAAACAAACACGAACTGTCCTCCCTGGTAGGCAGAGGAATGTTTAAAAATAACGTAGGGATTGTTTCTCAACAGAAAACACCCTGATAGTGCTGGCACCCCTGACACTTCGAAGTAGTGAAGTCAGATATCTTTTGAAAGAACTCACCCAGCTTCTAAAGTTTCTCCTCTAATCAGATGTAGTTTACGAAAGAAAGAAAGAGAAACCAATGCGTAAGACCGGCGGATTTTTAGGTAACCTGAGATTTCTTCTATCAAGCCAAGATTCGCTTCTAGCTCAGCTGCTATGTTATCTAGGGAGAGGAAAAGACCGGGTTTAATTTTCTGATAATGAAAGGGAGAACACCAATATCAGATCCCAAAAGTAATCAATCTGAACTACTCTATGTAAACCCAAAACACCTTACAAAAATCACTCAGCGTGTGAGCGTGAGAAGGACCTTTGCTTTGCAGTTATTTCTCTCTCAGATTTGAAGCGCTCAAAGCAAAAAAGAATCGCCCCAGGTCATGGATGGTGTCAGATTCAGATCTGACACCCAGTGCTCCCTACACCCTTATTCATGCACAACTTACTTCCTCCACGGATATTTATAACCAAGCTCCCATTAACGACGGTGCAGCCACGGAGCTCCTGTGCCGACGTCACTGAATCAATAGTCTTCTCTTTCCCATAGTCACAAACCTTTGGACAGGGCCCTGCACAGGGAGTGCAGTGCAAGCTGAAAAACAGAAGGTCAAGAATTCAGATGAGCTACTCTTTGAAGAATATATTCTGCGACATCACCAGTTCTCCAAAGCAGAGTAATAAAGCAGAACCATCCTGATAACATGGTGTGGGATCCACTCGAGGTGCAGCACATGGCTGTGAGGAACTGCAAATAACTGCTGATTATTCTTAAAATTGTCATTCCCATATTTCAAACTCCGTTCTGAGTGCCCTGGCCACCAGAATGCTGCACAGTGCTACCCATACCCAGGGCCTCCACACCGAGACACCCAAAGTCTGCTCTCCATCCCCGGAGCATAAGCCAACGAGCAGAGCTGGCTGCTCATCTGGGAATCCTCTGATTAAGGACTGTACATGGAGTTGTATTGAAAAAGGCAAGCAACACGTGCTCTGTGCTCTGGGGAAATGCTTCTTAAATAGCAGCAAGAAAGTTGACTGCTTGCCCTGGTTGTAACACCACAAGAATTTGTTTCCAACTCATTTGGAGAACTAAATGCTCCAGGAAAAGCCCACTGTTGTGAGGTCCCACTGACAGCAACCTGGAACAGGCACAGGAGAGATGAGATGGCTGCTGTTACACAACAGCATATCTACTTTGGGGGCTGCTGGTTCCTTCTTTTGAAAAGCAAAACAGGAAATGGAATAAAAAGTTCTGTCAGAGTGAATTCCCCGAAACTGTTACGGCAGGAGCAAATGCACGGGAGCACAAAGCTACCGATATTCATAGGAAGTCTGACTCATCTCAATATATAATGTTATTGTGGGACAAACAACAAAGTTTTCAGCAATATACAGCTCAGTGACATCAATTATGTAATTCCTTTGTTGAAAAGCCCTGGGAACAAGCACGGTGGCTGTTCCCTGCTTTGACTTGTGCTAAGGTTGTTTGTCCATTTCTGTCTGGCACAGCCTGAATCTGCTCAATGAGAGCAATTATGGGGATGAGGGACAGACATTCTAAGAATGGCCCAATCAAAGTGTGCTATGCTGTCTTGATTAGACACAACTTCTCCCCGTTCCACTCAATAACAAGGTGTCCTACTCTGAGGGCTGACTGCAGGGGAAGGCACACAGGCTGCTGAGGCCGCTCTGTTCTCCATTTCCCACCCCTCCTTGGTTACAGGAGGACCCCTCCAACCTGAGGACACTCCTCTTCCTGCCTTCCTCTCCCACTTTTCCAGGAAGAAACTCTTGGTACACAGCAGGTAAGCCTGTCAGCTTCTAATGGCTTCAATTAGCAAGGTATTAGTCTGCAAATCATCTTAAAGTAGACAAGGCAATTGTCACAGACACACAAACACAGACCACAAATCCTCCAAATCCAAGAAATAGAAGCCCAGCACCCAGCTGCAGCCCAGCACCAGCCCAGCACCCAGCTGCAGCCCAGCACCCATCCCGCAGTGGCTTCCTTTCCTGTGCACCCGCACTTACTTGCTGGAATTCATGATGTACCCTGACGGGCACTCGTGGACGCACTCGTTGTTGTGGATGACGTGGCATCCCGACTCGCGGGCGCTCTTGCACTTGTTGTGCAGCTCCTGGCAGAAGCTGAAGGTGACGCAGCGCCAGCCCTCGAAGCGGTAGTGCCCGGGCGGGCACGTCTCCACGCACGTCCCGTCCAGGTAGAAGTTGCGGCAAGCCACGCACCGCTCCGCGTTGTTGGGCTCCGTGCAGTCCCCGAGGCACTCACTGTGACAGCACTGCCCGTCCGAGGTGCAGCCCTGGGACTTGCAGGCAGGTGGGCAAACTGCAGAGCGAGAAGGGACAGAGCTGAGTGCTGTGGGCAGTGAGGTGACAGGGACCAGCACAGCCCCAGCAACGAGCACACGCAGCTCTCCCTGCGAAGGGGCAGTCCTGGAGCACACAGCTCCAGGACTTTCAAATGTTAAGAACGTCCTAGAGGTGTGCTGGCATTTCAACTTCGTTCACGCTCACCTTCCAAGGAAGCAAACTGGGTTTTGTTATGTCTCAGACCACGTCAGATGAAAGGTATAGTAAGAAAAACAAGTATCCCCAAACATTCCTCAAAAGAGAATCTGCAAAAATAACACAGACAAAGGAGCCACTCCTTTCCTCTATGACCCCTCTCCCCCTATGGCCCTTCTCCCCTATAACACTTCCCCACAGCCCCACAGCCGCTGGGTGAGCGGTTCATTTCCCCTCTGCTCTGTGCTGGGGGGGCTCACTCAGGGGAGGCTACAGTCACACTGATGCACCACGGTGTTATTTTTAACTCCTGGCAGACTCGTGCCAACTCTCCATGGGACTCATGCACGCACTCAGCGTGCCGGTCCCGTGGCACTGCGTGCTGCTGAGGTCCCATCAGAGCAGCGGGGAAGCAAAGCCCATGCTGCAGTGCTGCAGAACTGAGCGCGTCGAGCAGCCGCTGCCAGCCCTGAGCAAACAGCAGCAGTGGGTGGGATGGCGTGGATGAGCAACCTCAGCTTCATCGCAGCCAACGAATCCTTCGAAAAATAGGAGCTGGCTGCAGCCAGAGCTGCGTCCTGAGGTCAGTCTGACCCTGAACATCTGCTGCTCCCCCACCAGCCACCGCCGCAGGTACTGCACTGTGCATCCCGCAGATCCACCCGCTCAGACAAAGCACAGAGGGCCTCCCAGGTTCACTGCGCAAAGCTCTCGCCCTTCTTCAGTGCTCGGTCTCATTTTGTGACCTCCTCACTTAGAAATGGCCAAGGATCGAAATGCAGCAGGCAGGGTCATGGTGCAGGTGGTACCTGGAGCAGACCAAGCAGAGGGCCCCATTCGAACCAACAGTTCTGTGCTCCTTATGAGGCCGTGGACACAGCTCTGTCTGGCAGCAGATGTCACGGCTGCAGTTTATTAGATACTGGCAACAGGAGAACGCAGACAGAGAATTCCAGAATTTTGTCCAAAACAACTATCAAACGCACTGATTGTGGGCTGGAAACTCAGGGCAGAGCTCACCTCCCCCAGGGCAGCAGCAGTCAGTGCTCACAGCACTGGGGGACAACACTTTGGGAAACTGACCCCAGTGCAAAAGTCGGGGTAACACAGAGCACCTCCTCTGCCCGATGCCACAACAGTTCTGTTGGCAATGGAAACCGATCTGCAATGTGCTGTGCTTACTCACAGATCCTTCAACTCAGCTGCACATATTCACAGGGCAGAACCCACCCGAGCTCTCAGCTCTGAAGGATTGTACGAGGCACGACTGAACTATGCTTCAGTTGCTCTGGATATTTCTCTCTTTCCTGCTCTGAGAGCTCTGATGTGTGAAAGACAGCTCGAAGACAGCCACGCAGACAAGGCAACACTTCTGCTCCCTCCATTACTCTCTCCATAAACTGTCGGTTGCTGTTCTGTGCAATTGCTCGGGACCACAGACCCACCAGATGCCATGCTGTCCCACCCAAGCACACACACTTTGTGCTGCGTTCTTCAAGCACCTGAATAAAACCCCCTCTGGGATCCCTCGGCTCTCACTCGTGGCCTTCCAGCCCCAGCTCTGTGCTGGGCTGGGGGAGCGTGGGCCCCAACGGATCAATGTTTAACCAGCAGCTCTGCAGTGCTGGGACACCACGCAGAGCATTCTGGCTGCAGATCCGGGCGGGCACTTCTGTGCACAGCTGAGGCCCGGCTAAGGGGGACGGAGGCAGCAGAGTCAGAGCAAAGGAATTCCCACCTGCACAGCCCTCCCTCCCGGGCCTCAGGTGGGAGCAGAACACACAGAACCATGAGCACAACAGCACGAGCAGCTGTGGATCCACGCTCAGCAGGAAGGAGAGCAGTGCTGGGCTGCCCAGCTCACGAACACCACCTGAACACTGAGGTGTGGTTACAAGCATTTGCATCTGGCCTCGTTTGGTGCTCGCTGCTAACAAAGCACTACCAGGAGAATGGCCACAGTAAAATAAACCGAGTCGCTCTGGGAGAGCTGTGCTTCCCCTGTGGGCAAACCAGATCACTTCATGGCTTCTCAAAGCCCACCCAACTGAGCCACCACAACCTCCCACCTCAGCCACACAGCGGTGTTTGGGATTGTCTTACAGTTCTGTTTCTACATTCATGATGACCTGCTTGTTTGTGAGCAGGGAACCCACCAAGGCTCCGGCGCCCGCAGCGAGCACGCAAAGCGAACCCAAGGTCCTGCAATCAGAGCTCCAACTGAAGTGTTATTTATAAAATTGAAGACTGAGGAACATCACACCCCGACCCCCCTGAACCGCTCCGTGCTCACACAGGAACAGATAAAATTAACTGCAGGTGCCTCTCCCTTCCCACAGATAGAGGCTTCCAAAAACAACACGCCGTTACTACAACATAAAGGAAACTCTTCCCATTGACATTTCTCCGGGACAACATTACAATTCTTATCTCATGTATCAGGAAGGATAAGGAAAACCTTGTGTTGCCTCCAGCCCCTTTCATAAGTGACGCGCTCGGATGGAGCCACAGTGAACGGCTCTGATGCTCCAAGTGGGACCGGTGCCCCACTGAGCTGCGTCCCAAACAGCAGCAGGGCATCCCAGCACCACCACGGGTCAGAGAAGATAAAAGGGGTTGGGGCTGTGGCATCATCTGGGGGCTGCAGGAAGAAGTGGGTGCATGGAGATAGCACCAGGTCGAGCTCTGGTGCTGATACAGGAGTGGATGACGGCAGACCTTCGAGGAGCGGTCTCCTCCACGCTGACCTTGTGCTGTTTGCACTGTGCACGAACCCATTGTTATTCTCATGCAGCTTTTCTTTTTCCTGAATAGAGAAATTTACCAACACGTAGTTTTTGCCAAGGAATACAGAAAACTTACCACGAGGAACTCATACATGTCTGTAAATAGGCACATACACACCTGTCGATGTACATGATAACGAATACAGGGACAGGATGAGCAGCTCTGCCTGGCCCCACGCTAACCACGGCCACTGCACCCAGATCCTTCTGTGTCCCTCTCCCGAGGTTCTCACCCCACTCCCCTCCCACCCATGCAGTGGGCATGGGGGGGGGGGGGGGCGGCTGTGTTTGGGGATCTTTGAGGACCTTTCCAACCTTTATGACCCTATGACCTCAGAGCAAAGCAGTTCTCACAGATGAGACCTGGGAAATAAAGCTGAAATAATTAAAATGAAAACGCTGCTCAAGAGCAGCTCTGTTTTCACTCCCCAGCACCTTCCAGACGAGCAGAACCCACGAGCAGGTAAAAACAACCCCTGGAACCTCGCTAAAGTGGCAATTCAGTTGGCAATCGAGATCATAACAGCCAAACACAGAGTTTGATTTGAAAACAGCAGTGCTGTTAAGGGCGGGACAAGTGTCACAAAGTGCACGTGGGGACAACAGCCATGAATACCTCTCCCAGTGCCCGCAGCACTGCTGCTGTGCTCTGGCAGGCGGAGCGAGCTTGCTCCTTGTGCTTTGTGCTCAGTTAGAGGGACGCTTTGTGCAGGGATTCCTGCTTGCCTGGTTTGCTTTTCCGGCCCCAAATGACACTACGTCTCCAGGCAAAGCTCGGAGCCCCCAGCCAGTTATCCCTAAACACAGTGACACCAACACATCCATCGCTGCTCTCGGCCTCAGTGGTGACTTACAGCTGAACAACAACAGGGAACCTGCTGTCCCTGCAGGACCTGGAGGTTGAGGGCTGTCAGGTTCCCAGCCCCTGTCCCCACAGCAACCTGCACCCTCCAGGAACATGGACACTCACAAGGAGACAATGTGATGGCAGCACGGGCATCAGGCAGCTGGCACTGCCCTTGGCCAACACAACAGAAGAGAGGATTTGTACGGACACTGAGAGCAGAACACCTGAAAGCGTCTGGGGAATTTCTCTGTAACCTTGGCTCGTGTTTTTAGTCCCACCTTGTTGCTGTTCCTGTAAGTTCAGTTCACGATACAACCCAAGGATTAGCTTTTATCGCTCAATGGTTGATGTGCCACCCAGGAACCTCATGAGAGCTTCCTGTTAATGTTTAACCGGGCGTTACTCTGACATACAGCATCTTGCAAACATCCCTGTCCACTTTAACCTGCTCTACACACTGAGATCCCAGGAGCACAGCGGTGTGGTGAGCCAGGCATCACAGCTGACCCAAACACAGCAGGCATGAGGTTCCCCACCACCAACACAGCCAGAGGTCTCTGCTTCACTTCGCTTCACCATCGGCATCACGCTGCAAGCAGTGGTGTCCCAGTGCTGAGTGCTGAGCCAGGACGGGCCCCAAGGGATGAGCACAGAAGCTGGCATCTTGTGGACTGAGAAACAGGCACCCAGGGATGAGCAGGAGTGCCTCCACGTACAGCGACGGCCAAAACCCACCATTTTCTGAATGTAGGTCTCACGTGAGCTACTGCTTCTACCTTCAAACCTTGTCTGGAAAACAAGGAGTGATGCCATCGCAGCAGAAGTATAACCTTTGCCTTCTGGAAAGATAAGAGGGGCATAAAACGGCTTTTCTCAAGGCAGAAGGATTTTGGAGTAAACAAGGCACTAAAGAAGGAAAGCTGAGTTGCCACAATCAGCTTGAGGGGATAAGGAAGACTGCTTGTAGGTATGGGGTGGGTAAAGATAGGGCACACAAAATAAGTGCAGATTTACACACAGCCAGGACATACAGAGCACAGAAAACAGGAGAGCAGAGCTGTCTGTAACAGAAAGGGAACGCAGCGGGCGGAAGTGTAAGATTAACCACAAGGAGATTAAGCTGATAACTAATGATCTACACAGAAATGTCAGACAGAGGTTAAGATTTTAATCTGGATGGATTCCATGGTGTACTCACGAATTGTAAACATAGACACTGGGGCTGAAGTGGTGCTTGAGGATGAAGGTAGTGCAAAGGAGCCAGAGAGGAAGAAGGAAGAAAACCTGCAGAGCCTCTGCTTTACCTCCTGGCAGCCGAGGGCTGGATGGGCAGAGGAGGTGAACCACCACCCGTCCCCAGGCTGGGAGGGCTGCAGGGAGCCCTCCTGCACTGCCCATTATTTCCCACATGCCCATATCCAAAGCTGAACACCACAAAGCATGTTTCCCACGATGTAAAAGGTTTCATGGTTTTCCCTGAATCTACAGCACTGTTCCAGAATCCTGGCTGCGCTGTGGAAAGGATCTCACTACTCGGGGTCAAATGCACACGCTATCTGCACCCATACAGTGTTCCTTCACACACTCTAGGCATTTTGGCCACATCAGCTCATGTCCACTTGTCTACACACCCTTCTCTCTTCACCCAGAGCTGCAAGCATGCCCTCCACAGTTTATTTCTAGGTATAAGAATTTACTTAGCAGTACTGAAATAGATACTGTTTGCTCGCAGTCCCAGAGCCAAGCAGTTGAGACCTCTCTATGAAATAGATTTTGATTTACTACTTGTCCTTGTCATCTTCAGAGCACCAATAATCCCCATTTTCCAGTAACTCAGTGTAAAACAATACACAGCCCCACACCAAGCCCCCAGCCCAGACACACACCCACTCGATGAATTCTCATTACAACGCTCCCTATAGTTTGTGAACTATAGGGTATGTGCTTCTGCTTCTCTAATCAAAGCCCCAAAGGAAACACGATAAAAGTGATACAAACTCACACAAATACAACCCAAAGGAAAACCAGATGACTATAGATTGGTACAAAAAAAACATCAGCTATATTGCACAAGCCACCCTTAGAGACTACGAATCTATTTCTCCTTGTAAATTATGCAAGAGAAAGCTGTAATCGGAAGGAATTTAATCCCAACCCAGTTGTGCCACCCTGACAAAGAGGCGAACAATGGGGGAACCAAACCTCCCCACGTTACACTGAACCCAGTGGAGAGCTCCAATCTTGTTTCCTTTGTGACAAAGGTCAGCTGTGTCAGAACCCTGGAAATTCAGGGTACTTCGTGTGTCTTGGATGTGGTTGGACCTTACAATGGGACTGACTGCCACTCAGTTCAGTAGCAAAGAAGCAGCACAAGTCTCACCACCAGCTGTGCTGGGAGCCCTGAAAAGCTCCAGCCCTGTGAAGGCAGAGAGAGCCTTATCACAACACCATCAGCATCCACTTCACAGCAATTAGGACTATTTAGAGCCAGTTTAATTGATGTCATAAGTGTGAGCCTTGTCACCTGCTGGTCCGTAAATGGGGAAGTTACTGCGGGGGAACAAACATATGTTAACAATCTTACAGTGGGTAGGGTCCTCTTGAACAAAGGCACACAGGCCAGCTTTCTCCCTCAAGAAGGTGACAGGGACTGTCCTACACAAACCCCCGTAGCTGTATCAGTTTCTCCAGGGACAAAGAGCCCTTTTCTCGAGCAGAGCAGGAGGGTTTCAGATCTCAGCTCAGAGCAGCCGCTCCTGTGAGCAGTGTTCAGCTGCAGCGGCCCCGGGCAGCACACAGCCCACCCACCCCAGGGCACCCAGCACCTCACCTGCTGCATTCAGGCAGCTCTCACTCCGGGTTACTTTCTCCTCATCAGCACAGCTCACACGTGGAACAAAGTGATGTGTGACAAAGGGACCTTGTTCCAGCAGGTTTATGGGCTCGCTGCACATTGAGGTTCCCTGGGGTGCCCGGGGTGGGGGGT
Source organism: Oreortyx pictus (assembly GCA_036925125.1). NCBI lineage: Eukaryota > Metazoa > Chordata > Aves > Galliformes > Odontophoridae > Oreortyx > Oreortyx pictus. The sequence goes on from JAUPFR010000027.1 coordinate 4,985,677, forward strand.
CCTGGCCCCACTGGGGCTGCTCCAACAGCAGCAGTGGCACCAGCCTTGTTGCAGAGCGATGGCACGCAGAGCAGACCGCAGGCCAGGAAAAGCAAGTCTGATCTGGTTGGATTCAATCACGGCCTTTACGCTCTCTTCACCCACAGAGCGCGATTGATGTGTTCTGCAGCGCAGGCAGGAAGCGTTTCCCCGCTCCTCCAATTTTAATGAGCATCTTTGTTGCTCGCCAAGCACCGAAGCCCGTGCTGCATAACACAACACGGACACCTGATGGGGTTTAGGAACTGATGGGCGCTCGGTTCCCAGTGCCCCCACTGTCCCATGACGGCCGCTGCCTCACACTGCTTTAATCCTGGAAGCCAATGCTGTGTGCACACTGCTCCAAGCTGCTGCTCTGCTGGGAGCTCCTCTGAAGCACCTGAGAGCCGCTGCCTGTCATCCTGCACATGGGAGCACCTGGGCCCAGGTTGCGCTCCGGAGAAGCCCCACCTCAGAGCTCTCTGGATGTGAACACTTCTTCACTTTGTTTCAATACAGAGCCAAGGTGAAGCCACACTCCAAACAAAGCATCACGTCGCGCCAACGCTGGAGCGCTGCACGGAGCCAAAGTGAATTCTGTTTGTTTTAAAGCATCACAAGCCAAAGAGAAAGCTGCACCCCCAGCACCGTGCCCCTCACTGCGGATCCCAACAGAGATCCCGATGGGAGCACGGCCCCGCAGCCCGGCTCTGCCTTCCGCCAACCCACTGCACTAATTGAGGAGCATAAACATCCCAGCAAGTTCATTCACACCGCTCCAATAGGAACTCACGTACAATTATAGGATATAATTGGGAAGCACGAGTGCTGAACTCGTACCCAGACATTGTTATGGGCGGAGAGAAGGCTCAGTGCAGCTTCCTGCAGGACACGGCAGCACCACTGCCCCCACACCCACAGCCCCTCAGCACTGCTCACACCTGGCAGGGTTTGCGTGTGTGTTTTTTGCATCATTTTGGGTTGTTTTTTTTTTTGTTTTTTTTTAAACAAGATTTATTTACAGCAGCAATCCCTGTCAAACACAATCCCTGATAGAGAGAGATGCTTCAGAGCTTTGCTTCCAGTGCCCTGAAGACAGAAGGGATCGGACAGCGGCTCCTGCTGAACTGCTGGTCATGGACAGGGGAGAAAGGAAACCTCCACCCCATGCACTGAGGCAAAGGTACAGTGAGGAAACCCAAAAAACAAGCACAGTGGGACCGTGGGAGCTGCACACGTGGGGATTTACTGTGAGCTGAACGGGCAGTACCCAACCCCGCAGAACCAAACCGTGGGCATCTCCCCCACGGCCCAGTTTGGTTTGCTGGTGCTCTCCCCAGTTCTGGGCTGTACCACACCACCATAAATGTCTTAAGTGCTCTTAATAAGCCCAAGGGAAATAGTTTGGGACGTGTGGTGTTTGGAGGCATCGCAACAGCCCCAGCACTGCACGCGGTGCCTAACGCTGCCACTTGGCAAGGATGGGAGCAGACGCCCCAGAGAGATTATCGGGTGTCAACTTCCATCTGGCATTTGTCAGAGCTGGGAAGAAAAAAGGCAGGTCTTATCAGATCTGCAAATAAAAGAGCACTTCCACTTTGTGTGGTAGCAACTGGAAACATTTCTTTGTGCGTGAAGCTTTAAAAATATCTTGCCCTTGGGGTTGGCTAAATCCGCTCAGTGCTCTGAGACCCCTTTCCCAGAGAAAGGTAATAAAGCAAAGCTTATGGGTACAGAAATTCCCAGCACATAAAAATTACAGGAAACTGTTGCTAAGTAATATTTCTACCTAAGTAAACATCACAAAACATTTCCCACACACACCTCTGAACTTTATTATTCAAACCTGCCTTGAAGATGTTCGTATTTTCAGAATCCCTTTTGGCACAGTCCCTTGAAAAGCACTCGGCGCTGTTTCTCAGCAGCTGAAAAACACTTTGGGCTGAGCAATGTTTTTCTGAGCGCTTTGTTGTGTTGTCTGTACCAGGAAACAAAGCAAGCTGCTAAAGCAACCCTTCAGATCCTTACCTGTCCCCCACCTGTCCCATTATTTTTCCTGGATAGGTCACAGGAAAATGAAAGGGAGATCTGGCTGCTCGCTCAGCCTCCAGACCTGCTTACACACCATTAAAACATCCAGACAAGCATCATTATTTTCATACAGTGCCTCTCTGCAGCAGCTCCATTACGTGCTGGTTACTCCAAATCGTTCTCACTTCCACCTGCTCTATTCTGCCCTCTTTTTCAGCCCCAATAGCTCCACGTACCTTCCGCTGCCTTTTAACGAGGTTAACAAACTCCTGATTAATTGATAGAGAGACAAGTATTACCTTCAATCACAAAGTCTACACACAAACCCCACGCCCAAATTCCTGGTAGCACCAAGTCCCAAGACCACAAAGATGGCAGAAAAGTGATAAAGGTTTCGTTCAGGACGAACGGGAGCAGTCGGATTTCTCCGTGTGCCTCCGGAAGAACACTGCCCTGCACTGCAGATATCTGCTCTCCCATCCCGGGAGCACAGCCCCCCATCACCAACGGGCTGTCTGACATTACAGATCCTTTTTCTGTTCATTTTGATTCGGCTGCTCTGCTTTTCCTTCCCGTTACCTTCCTCCACCTCTGGATGACCCAGCACACAAGGAGAAGGTCAAAGCAGGGACTGACAAAAACATCAGACTGCTTCATATTGCATACGGACAGAGAGGACTGAGCGCAGAGGGACCCGGCAGGAAATCCTATTTCAGTGGGAATTGTTCCTTCCGCGAGAGGAGTGACAGACATATAGTGCTTCTATTGCATTGGGGGGGGAAAAAAAAAGCAGAAAAAAATGCAAAATATGAAAATCATGTTTGGCAGATCTGAACTGAGGTCTAGGACGTGGCATTTCCAGCATTTTTCCTGTCTGGATTCCTCAGCAGAGACGCTCTCTGCGTGAACACGCTGCGCTGAACTGAGAATAAAATTTTTACAGCAATGAAAATAAGTGTATACGTACCAAAACAAAACAAAACAAACAAAACACTTCTAAAAACGTGGGCTGAAAAGATAGAAAACCTCCAGAGCAGGCACGGCCCTTGGCTGCCACGGCCAGCACAAGGCTAGACCCAAATTCCAAACCGACTGCATATTTCTCTCCCTTCCTACCCAAAATACAACACGAGCTGGCCTGAGCTGAACCGCCTCGCTTTTCACACCAACACGAGCGATGCAGGGAAAGGATACGGACAGTTCTGGGGAAGCACATCCTGAGCGACCCACGCTGCATCTGCCTACACATCACCACACACAAACACTGTGCGTTCCCCTCCGGGTTCCCCACATCACCCCTGGGCCGTCCCAAAGCACACAGCTGCACACGGACACTTCCAGATCCTCCACGCTCCACCTGAGCTCTGCAGGAGATCTCTGCTTTGCTGTCTCCACTGTTATCACCAACTGAAAGATTCCTGGAAGGGCTCCTGAGATGACTGCACGCTGTGACTGAGTTGGTGTGGGAGTGACCCCAGATAAGCTGCCTGAACACAGAGGGACATTTGCTCACATCAGTGCCGTCAGTTCTGGGCATCACTGCAGAGCTCTTCAGGCAAAGGAGAGCCCGTGCACAACTGCTATGAACTCGTAGTAATTTTGACAAAGCAGTTACACAGGAGAAGGATATGTTATGGATGGCAAAGAGGAGGGAAGGCAGCAAGTCCACTGACGGATTCACTACATAAGTGCCACAGCCTCTGCCATAGCAGTGCAGCGCGTCAGAGCCAAAGGTATAACAGCAATTTTAAAAGAAGTCTGAAAAAAGTCTGAAAAACCCCTCCAAAAAGGTTAAAATAACTTCTGAGGCCAACAGGCAGGTGTCACGGAGCACAGCTGCCCTAAAAGCACCAAACTCAGCATTCAAAACAAAGCTCTGTTCGACCTCTCACCCTGGGAAACGGCAGAAAACAGAGCACAAACGCACAGCAAACCAGGTGCACTGCTGATAACAACTGTACACCAAAAGAGCTTCCAAACTAAAATGCTTTATAACCTTAAGTTTCCTTTTACAGAAGAAACGCACGTGGACTTTCGCATGATCTTGCTCAAAGCCTGTTCTTCCAGCAATAAAAAATAACCACTTTCTTTAAAGGGAAGCGAGACAATTTGGGGTGAGGAGTAGCAGAGGGGAAACCACATTAATTTCATTAGTTTATGCTCACTGCTAGGAATTCCGCCTGAAATCTGGCACTCAGCACTCGGAGCTGCCCTTTAAAGCTTGGCAAGAAATTCTCTTCAGCCCGCAAGTTTCCTAATTTCGTCTTAGGACACACTGCTTCATTTGGATGCACTACCACCAAGGAGACAGGCAGCTCTAAATGTGTCACTTTCACCTCAATTCACTCTGCTTCTCGGCGGGCAGGCTTAACAGAAATCAAACCAAATATATAATTACAACCAAAATTAAGGCCAGTTTCAAGCTTGGAAGAAACAGACCTGTATGAAGTTCAAAGCCACCCTAACGACGCTGATGAACCGGGGCTGGGACGGCGGCTGTGCACACACCTCATGGCACCGAGGCCGCCCTCCTCCCGCTCCTCCCAGCTCCCCGCTGTGTGCAAACACTGCTCACCCACCCACCCACCTCACACCTCTTTATGGCAGCAAGGTTTCAGTATTATTGCGTCCTTCCGGAGTCAGGTTTATCCCATAGAACCTTTCCCCTCCGCTCCGCTTCTGCCTTTCAATCCACCCAGATTCCTAATCCCACAGCCAGGCCCCGAAAGAATTCCTAATACTATTACCCAGACAAGAGCTACACACACAGACACAGCTCAGGAGCTCCGGGCAGTCCCTGCCTCCCCAGGGAACCCAACCACGGCCCTTTGGGGCGCGTTGTCCACGCGCTGGAGCAGCTCGTGGCCGCGCACCCACCTCTCTGGCAGCGGTCGTGGGTCCAGCAGCGCTCGATGAAGATGCCGTTGATGACGGTCGGTGGGCAGTTGCTCTTCCCTTTCACGGTTCCCGGACACACATCTCCACACTCCTCCTTGTCATCCTTGTTGGCGATGATGTAGTTGTCTTCGACGGAGTCCAGAATCCTCGACCAGTCGATGGTGGACAGGTAGCACAGCTCGTTGTTCTTCTCGATGCGCACGGCGCCGCGCGTGATGTTCATCAGGTTGTAGAGGCCGATCTCCTTCAGGTGCACCATCTCGAAGATGACCAGCGCGTAGTTGAAGAACAGATGCGTCCCTCGGATCACGGTGAGGTTGGGGAAGAGGCCCTTTAAGCTCTCCAGGCCGTACACACGGAACAGAAGCAAGTAGTCTGTAATCATAGTCAGTTTGGGGAAGCTGAGCTCGCGGAAATCCTCAGGCTTGGTTTTAAACATCAGCAGTATCTGCAAGTGGCCCTCAATCACCGTGCAGTTCTCCAGCAAGCTCAGCCGGGTCAGGTTGTTGCGGATGTCCATGCTCCTGCAAACTGGAAGGCAAAGAACAACGCTGTTTGTTTGCTCTCACAAAGGTGACTGGGAGCTTGCTAAGCACGCACCTTTTTGCAACGGCGTCGTGAAGTACAGCGGCACTCAGAGCACACGGACGGGTCCTGTCCCACAACGCACGGCCCAAGCGTTAGGAAACAGAGTTGGGAACTCTCCCCGGTATACGATTACAAAACAGGACTGAATGGGGATTTCATAACTTTCTGCCATCTTGAGTTTGTGGGTATTACCTCTACCACGGCTGGAAAGGCAGCGCCGGCCCTCGGACGTCACTCAGCGTTTACCGAAGCGGAGGTGTCCATGCAACACAGACTGTTTTCTTTAGATAGCTGTCAGCAACACACCTCCTTACCGCATTGTGCAATTAGTGCTGGGGGGGCGGGAGAGCCACTGGGAATGGTGGCAGGGTGCTGCCCAGCAGACAGAACCACGGACTGCACCACGGCACCGCTCGAGGCATTGTTCTCACACTGGCTGCTTGGCTGCTCTGTTACTTTCTAAAGGTTGCAGATCTCCCTGCCCTGTCCCCAGGTCGTTTTGCTCAGGAGGAGCGGCCGCCCGAGGAGCTGGCAGAGGCAGAGCTGCAGAGCAAAGGGGGCAGGCAGCGACCCACACATCCAGGCAGTGGGGATGGGGATGCTCTGACTGCACGTGGGGAAACCCAGAGCACGCTGGGCCCCAGTGATGGGCCCTCAAAAGACAAATACAAACACCACTGCAGGGACTCTCTCTGCCTACAGCTGAGACTTCCCCCTACATACACATCCTCCCCTTGAGAGTTAACAGCGCAGGATATTTACTTTTTTCGCTCACTGTATATACAGTCCACTGACTATAAAATTAAGCATCGAGAAATCACTTGGCAATAATCAAGCCCTATAAAACTATTGTGCACGCAAATGTCGGATAGCTCCAGTGGTCAAACTCCCCATGGCTGCACTGAGGCCACTGCTATGTGAGTTAAAAATACATTTAATGCAAATGCCTTAATGACCATTCAAAACTGCAATAAAAAAAAAGGAAAACAGAACTGGCCGTGGGACTCCGAGCAGCATCACTGCCCCAGAAACCGCCCTGTGGATGAAGCTGAGGCGCACAAGAGCACCACGGAATCGCAGGATGGTTTGGGTTGGAAGGGGCAGAAGGAAAGACCTGGAAGGAATTTCATTGGTGCAACGAGGCTGGTTTTTTTTTTTTAGTAACAATTAAAATCAGCACTTTTGTCTCTGATTCTGAGCCCAGCAGAGTGCCTGTGCTGAGAAGGGATTGACTCCGCCGCAGCTTCTAACGAGCTCCTGACATTCACCCGAGGAACGTAATCACCGCTCAGGTGGTGCCAAGTGGAAGAGCTTCAGCAGAACTAGAGGAGACCTGGAAGGGAACAAACTGCTTTCCAGCCACACGTGGAGTGGGAGGAGGGGAAGCACAGGGACCGCTCCCCAGGGCTCTGTGTGCTGCTGCCCTCAGAGCCAAGGAGCACTGCCCAGGGCCCCACACGCACAGATCCCCGCCTGGCACCGAGACCCCCATGGCATTCAGAGCACATTAAGGGCCTGTTTCTGGAACAGGCAATTGAATAAAAGGTGCTGGGATGGTAAACCTACAAAGACTAAAATGCTCCAGCCAGATTTTTCCACCTTGAGAGAGAATCAATTTAAGATTTGTTTTTCATCATCTACTTCAGGTTAGTTTTCATGCTCTCAGTATCACCCGAGCTCCTCTGTCACAGCCCCAGGACCAGGGGGAAGGAGCCACAACCCCGAGAAGCCAAATCCACATCTCTGCTGCAGGGCCCTGGGCCTCATCCCGCTCCGCAGTGGCACACGCAGTGCGCGCCGCAGCTGCTCACTCACCCATGCAGTTACTGTTACCCAGACAACGAGAAGCAGATTTAGGCGAAGTAATGACTGGCTTTGCTGCCAGAGAGGAGCTGCTCCTCCATCTCTGGTTACTCAGAACAAAGTGACTTAACAAAAATCCAACAAAAAACCTGAGATTGATGAGATTCACTGCGCTGCCCCGAAAGGAGAACGCTGCACCACCCAAACCCCGGGACCTCAGCGAGGTCTGCACCATCGGGGCCGGGCCAGAGCAGGGTGACACAGAGGGACCACAAACCATTGCAGACCATCAGGGAACTGCACGTTATAGCTTCCACTGCCTACTCAAAGAAGTGAACTATTGAAGAAAAATGGCACTGGCTGATGAAGCCCAAACTGGGGCAGCTCTACGTACTGCTGCCTCGTACAAGCAGCACTCAGAAATGGGAAAAGGGCCCTTGGGTGATCCCTGGGCTAAGTGATGGACCCAAAAGCACCCTGCCCTGCGTCAGGGAGGGCTGCAGCAACAGAAAACACCTACGAGTGAGACATTCATTTTCAAACCTCAGTTTTCCACCTTCATCGTTTACATCTGAACAACAGCGAGATCCAAGAAGCTCTCAGCTGTGTGGGGACGGACCCGCAGCCCAGGGGAGTATCCCCAGAGCTGAGTGCTCTGGCCTCCGGTGTCTGCGTTGGCTGAGCTTCCCACCAACCACACGAGGAGCCCCGGGTGAAGCTCACGTTGGACGGATGCTGAGCAGCAGCTGAGGGGACCTCACGCGGGCACAGCTCAGAGGAGATTCCCTGCACACAGTGCTGAATGCGAAACACTCATCACCCGGAACGTGGCCTCTGTGGGCTCCACTGCTCAGAGAACAACCGGAGTGCTTACACAGCCCACGTGTCCCACACCCACACTGCGTGGAACCGCTGCTCACTCAGAACGGGGCCACGGCAGTGACTGCGGAGCCCTGAGGTGGGACCTCACGGCACAAGCAGGCTCACACATCACTACAGCGCTCGCGCTGTGAACGATGCACATTCCAGCCCAGGTTTTGCTTCTGCGCCCCGTGTGCCGCTCCTGTTTCTCCATCCATAATTGTACAGCACGTTTTCCTTTCCTACCGTGGAGTAAAACGGCCAACACGGTTGAACGTCCCAACCGTTCATTTTTCACACTCGCATCCCAAAAAGCACAATAAGCTTTTAAATCAGCAAATAACCACAGCGCTTCGGAGCGGCTGCAATAATAACGTTTTCAAATTAGTAACTGCTGGGCTGGAGCAGTGCGTGCATTTATTATTAGTGCTATATGTCAACCAGCCCCATTCCTCCGCGGGGAGGGCGGTGGGGATGTGCCAGCTGTGCCCCCCCCCCCCCGGCCCGCACACCTCTCGGGGTCTCTTTTAAGGCTCCAAACCTTCGCGTGAGGATGGACGGCGCTTGGAAGCGCACAGCGGGGATGTGGGGCTGCCGGCAAATCGCCGCATCCTCTGCTTTACGCTCTCAGCGCCATCAGCGTTTCAGAAGCGCCCATCGCTGCGCTGATGCGGAGCTGCCCTTTCCCGGGCCGTGGGACAGCCCCAGCGCCCGCCTGGCTCTCTTCAAATAAACACGTCCGCTCTCTTCGAAGCGCAGCGCCCATCGCTCAGCACCGGACCTCCCCAGGACGGCTCCGTGCGCGGGTTCGGCGCACACCGCGCGGGGTCCGGGACCGCGGAGCACCGGAGCGCCCATCGCCCCGACCAACCCCCCCCCCCCCCCCCGGGCCCCGCACAGCGCCGCGGAGGCCCCGCGCGTTCGTAGCGCCGGAGGAACGCGGAGCACACGCGGCGCGGAGCGTCTCCTCCCACCCCACCCCCCCACACGGGGCACAGTTCGGGGCCGAAAGCGCCGAACCGAGCGATGAAGGTCATCCGAACCTTCCCACCCCCCCCCCCCGCCCCCCCACCGCCGCGGGAGCGCTCCGGGCCCCGCCGCCCCGCGGCCCGGCCCTGCCCCGCCGGGCAGAGGTACAAAGGGTACCGGGGCCGCCCCTCCCCGCCGCGGCGCGGGGCCGCAGCCCGGCTCCCGCCGCCCCCCGCCCGCACTCACTCTCGGCGCGGCCGCCGCAGGCCGCCAGCACCGCGGCCACGGCCACGGCCACGGCCACGGCCGCCGCTCTCGGTCCCATGGCCGCGTCGCTGGAGCCGCTCGGCGCGTCCCGGCGGGGGGCGAATCAGAGGCCGCGGGGCGGGCGCGGGGGCCGGGCCCGGGCTCGGGTTCGCATCGCCGGGAATAGCCCCGCGGAACGGCCGCGGTGCCCCGCGCGGAGCCCGGCCCGGCGGCTCAGGACGCGGCCCCTCCGGCGCAGGCCGGGCGGGCGGCTGCCTCCTGCCCAGTAAACAAGGGGCTGCCCCCGTCAGCTGCGAGCGGGCGGCGGCAAGAGGCGGCGCGGAGCCGGGAGGGGACGGGACGGGGCGGGGGAGGAGCGGCGCCGCGTTCCACCTGCCGGGCCGGGCCGGGCCGCGCCGCGTCACGGCGCTGCGCTGAGCGCCGCGGGCTGTGGGAGCGGAGCGCGGTCCGGCGCCGCTCCGTTGGGGCCGAGTTGCGCCCGCAGCCCGGTGCTCCGCAGCGACGGAGCGTTTGAGTCCTTTTCCTCCTTTTTTAAGCACCTTCGCTGCGTGGTTGCGCCGAGCCGTTACCATAGGTTTCCTGGCAACTTGCAGTAATGTTATCAGGCGTTTGCTTTCACCCATTTCTGCAAGGCATGGAGCTACGTAAGCCGCGGGAATAAAGCTGTTCCCGCTCTGAGCCGCTCAGTGGAGGGGTTCTTGCCCATCCCAGCTCTCACTGCCGTGCACAAAGAGCGGTTGCACCATTTTAAACGCGTGCGATTTCTCCCTGTGCGGCGGAGCCACGGGGCCGAGCCGTGGTTGTGAACGGCGGTGGGAGCGCTGTAGGAACTCACAGCTGTTTTGGGGGAGCTGGCTCTGCCCATCGTCCACGTTTCCCAGTTGGATGGGATAAGGTCAGGGCATGATTCAAAGGCAGCTGTGCGTGGACAAGAGCGGCTGTGACAGCGGCTGGGCAGCAGTGAGTGCTCCTTACCCGGTGCAGAGCATTGGGACGCTGAGGTGGCAGGCCCGCCCTGAGCAGCACTGTGGTGTGGGAACAAGGTTTCCCCAGCTCTGTTCTCGTTGGCATTTGCTCAGATGCACACTTCCATTTCCATCTCACAGGTGCGTGGGAGACTCAGAACTCCGCTCACTTTGGAATTCTGCAGGAAGGGACAGCAAAAGCTGTGTGCTGGCAGATCAGGCTCCGTGCTGCCTGGATCCTCTGCGTGAAGCGTTAGGAGCCAAACATGCCGGCAGCTCGGGCTGCACAGAATTCATAATGTGACCGTAATAGCAACCTGCTCCTGCTTACTCACGTTCTCACTGCTTTTCATGTGATAATAATATCATCTTACAGATTGGCACGGGATGATTAAAGGCTACGGCTCTATTATCTTCCACTAAAGCCCTATTTTTAGTTTCTAATCGCTGATCAGGAACATCGGCGTGCAATCTTTCCCATACAGTGGCTGCTCTATATTCTCGGTGCTGCCTCAGCGTCACATCCATTTCTCTGGTTTTGGGCCAGACGTCCTTCCCTGCTCACAACTTTCTCAGCACGCACATTACCCGCCCTCCTGTCCTCGGAGGACGTGGAAGAGCTGCTGCTGAAGCTGCTGCGGCTCAGTGTGTGCCCCGCTGGCAGGACGTGGCCAGGAAGGTTCCAGAACTGCCTCCTTGGCGAGGCCTAGCGCTGAGCACACGGGGAGAGGTGGCCTTGGGAACGTATCTCATCCTGTTTGGAGTCACGCAGAGCTGCTGCCAGATCTCCTAATATAAAATACTTCACGTCATGGGGTGACTGAGGTCCTTTCTTACCCTTCCTTCCGTCCGCACCAAATCCGATAAACGAGTGCTCCCTTCCCAAAGGGAGAGAGCTGTGAGGATGAGGTCCGCTCGCCCTTCATGCTGAGGACAGAAGTCCCAACTTTTTGCTGTCGAAACAGGAAATGCTGCCAGATCCTTCCAGATAATTCCATTGTTACTTCAGCAAGTGCAACCTTTGCTTGAGGTGAAAATGGCAGAGGGCATCTCCACCACATCACTTCAAAGCCATGGGGGACGAGGGAGGTGTGGGAAACGGCAGCGCTGCCCATTTCACCTCAGCATTTATCCTGGCTGACGTTCAGCTTTACAGAGACAGGCACGATGTTTGAGGTGCTTTCCATTCCTTACCACTTTATTGTTCTAAGTCAGCACTGAGCTTCTCAACCAGAGCACAACTGGATTCTTCCCGGTGGGTTACAACCCCATGTCACTGTGACCCACATCCCCACTGCTGCCTGCCCCACATCTGCACAGCGCTGGCAGCGTGCGGCCCCATATCAGCAGCCACGTCACTCCCTAACACGTAGAACTGGCACGCTGTGCCCCAGGTGACCAGCTGGCTGTGCCTGTTCTCATCTACAGTTTGTGTGGGATTTTTAATTAATTAATGCACTTTTTTTTTGGTCTAACCCGGGGTCAGAATTGGAGGGACAGCCCCTCTGGGCAGCATAGCAGAGCTCAGCAAGCCGTAACCCCGTGCTGCGCGCTGCTTTACCTCGTGGTTTGCATTTTGGACAACACAGAACTCCTAGTTCCCACTTTGATAAGCAGTTTGTTCTGTAGCTAGGAGACACACCCTCTCTTTGTAAATGTTACAAATCAAGCATATCTAATCCACTATTCACTAGCTGCTGCAGCTTCCCACTTCCATCTATTGAGAGGTAGCGATCGTGCCAGGAATGTCACGGTGCCTCGTGTGACAGGTGGCACTGATTCAGCCTTCATGTTTGGGAACGTCACTGTTGGTCAGTGGGAACACACAGCAACGCTCCGCAGGGCGAGGACGAGCAGGCAGCTCCAGGCCTGGGGAATGCCATCAGCACTGCACACCAGGACACCTGATTACCATTTCCTGCTCCTGTCCGCTGTGTTATTATGGTTGACGTTTCTTTTTTTCTCATGTTTGTCACTATTAATTGTAAGGCTTTGATTCTGAGGTTGTCATGAGAAGGGAGGGGGAGCACCACGTGGGGAGCAGTCGGACAGGACCTCCATCTGTCCGCTGGTGAGGTCTGAGCCTCTGGCTGGCCAGCAACTCGCTGCCTGGAAGTGGGTATCCTGCCAAGGAGCCGAGCGAGGCCCAGCCCTGAGCCTGATAAACATCTCCCCGCTTTGATTTCCCAAGCTTTGGGAAAGTTAAGCAATTGTCACCTGACGATGTTTGCAGAATGCCATCTCTATATATAATGCTGTCCCAAGAAGAGAAGCACATCAGAGCCCCACAGGGGCCAAGGCCTGAAGTCACAGATCGCACAACCACTGCCATTACCTCAGCCAGAAAGAACTGCCCCTCTGCCCATGATGCCACGAAGTCCCAAGTGACGGTGCTCTGGGACTGCTTATTCTAAATACCCCCGGCACAGACCTTCAACGCATCTCTGAATCGCTATAATTACTCAATGAACTCAGGAAAAGCAAAGACTGCAACTGCAGATGGACAAAGCAGTCACTGTGTGCAGGGAGACCGCTGCCCACTGAGGCAATTAATCCGTTTGGTTCATCAGTGCAGAAGGTAACATTCCTCCGTGGGGTCAGAGGCAGCGCAGCGCCGGGGCACTGCTCCGTGACAGCAGAAGGGACGGATTCAATCTCCTTTCCGCCACCTTATCCCTCAAAGTAACACCCACCCACAAAACGTCAGCACTCAAACAGCACCTCCTGCCGAGCTGATCTCCTGGCATGTTTCTTTGCGAGGGAACTGAGGTTGTTCGGAGGACTGAACGTTTGTGGGGCTCTCCCTGCAGGTCCTTCCAGGGAACTCCTCACTCAGAAGCGTCAGAAAGTTACAGCCAACACACGGCTGATGGCAACACTCAACCTGAAACTTGTGTGCAGGAGCGAACTGGATCAAAAATAACACTGTGTTCTGAGTATTAGAGAGGAAAATGTTACAGATAAGGAAGAAGTATTAACTGTTAACGTTGTAACATCCCATCATCTCACAACAAATTCCAGCACTGCACTCAACCTCTGCTCTAAAGAAATGCTCAGTACTGCAATCCCTGCAGGGGAAGCAGCAAACAACAGTCAGGATTCGCACACAATCTGCTGAGCCAGCACCCACGGGGAGCACAGCGAGGAGCCCAGTGACAGCTCAAGGAAATGCAGCAACGTCCACACATCGCCACAGTGATGCTCCTTTATTCAGGTGGGAGCTCCTGTAAAATACAAGGGTAGTTCTGACAGAGCCTGCTCCGTTGGGATGGACTCCAGAAAGTGGTTTGATTTCTGTGAGAACACAACCGTTGTGACAAACAGTGTCCACCCTCCGTCCCCCCCTCCACCCAGAGCTTCTGTGATCAACAACCAGAAGCTGAAATACCCCCACCTCGTGGTTCAGAGAGCAAACAGAGCAGAGCACAGCAGCACGAGCTGCTCCTCAGCTCAGTGCCCAACACAGGCCAACACACACAGCTCCGAGACTCCAGAAAGGACAGCACAGGTGCAGAAGTGCTCCAGCTACATCACACACACCTGAGAATGGCTGGGAAGCTGTTACAATGAACCCTGTTTTAACACAGGCTATTTTTTCCCAGCAGCAGCTATTTTCAAGGAGTTTTCTCCAGTTTTATTACAGTTATCTCTCAGGAATCCATCCGAAAAGGAAACTCCTGACCACAGAATTTGTCTCAAAAGGTAATGGCTGATTTTTTTTTTCCCCACCTTCTTTCTATTTGTCATGAAAACAGCAGGTTCCTTGGAATATTTGTACAGGTGAGGTCTATTCTGTACAGAGTGTTCTGTGTGCACAGTTCCCCGGTGCCACATTTTCTTATGCAAGAGCAAAACATAACCAACAATGAGTAAGAACTGCAGTGCATCACAAAGGGAAGCAAACACTGCAGCTGCATGCAACTTCAGCCCTCCCATAGTAACACCAAACTGGAGAAGTCTGCAAAAACAAACATTCCTCTGAGAAGAAGGTGAGCCCGAGAACAATTTTACCTGTCGACACTCTCTGAATCCAAGCCAGGATAGCAACTCAATAGCAGAGCTCTTTTCCTACACCCTACAGCTGTGTATGTACACAGCCTTGTAATTAAATATCCTGTTGGCAGAAGATCCTAGTTCAGCACAGTAAAGCTGTTAAAGAAAAAAAATTAAGACTTCAAGGGAGCATTATTTATATCCCTATTGAGTAATGCCTTTTAGAAGTCGTAACACTCCACAACCACATTAAAAACAGAGGACTGTATCTACATGCTAAGGAATTCTTCAGGAGCTCAGTATGAACTGCTATCTGTAACCCTGTAACCCTGCTCTTCCCTCAACCGGCAACAATATTAACTCAGGAAAAATGTGTAACAAAGTACCCAAAAATGCCCCCCACAAAACCCATCACGGAATTCATCAACTGCACAGAAAAGCTGTGGGAGCAGACCTGGGCCAGCGTCCTCCAGGACACCACGGGGGCAGGAATTACTACTGACAGTCAGCACACCAGCCAAGACTTATGACTTCACTTGTGGCAGTTAAACTCATTTTAGTTTGGGGAAAATTCTGATGAACAGAATCATACTGATGAATATAAAACAGACCACAATTAACATGATCCATAAGAGCCAGTTGACGGATTTCTTCGCGTGCTGTTCAAGGCGGTCGGATTCGTCCTTCAGCTTCTCAAAGTTCTGGTCTGCCATCCGGAGAGAGTGTGACAGTGTCTGGGGGCAAAGAGAACACACAGTGCATCAGCGGATGTTTGTTCCTGGAGGATAAAAAGTGCCCAGGACTGAAACCAAGTGTCACTGGCAGCCTGGGCAGGAAGAACTCTCTTATCTTGTGGGGATGACTGTGCTACCCAACACAAACACACTATCATGTACAGAAAGAACCCCTTCATTTTCAGGAATTCTGATGGGAAAGTTCTCACTGCTAATTCTTCCAACAGAGAAAAGGTTCAGTTGCAATGCAGAAGCAGACAGGCACTGCCAGCAAATTTCCCTCGCTCTGATCTCATCTGCTTTTGTTTAGAGACTGAACCTCCTAGATTGCAAACTGAAGAGCTCAGCAGTGCAGCACACGTTACCTGGTTGTCCTGTTTTATCACGTTCTGTGCAGCCAGAGTGTTGTTCTTGAGGCTGCGAGCCAAACTCAGCATTTCTTCTGCTAACTTTTCCTGCATGTCCTGATGGTGCTGTAACACAGCATCCAGCTCGACCGCCGACTGCTTCTCATCAGATGCAAGGCCTCTACAGGAGCACAAGGGAAAAAGAGGTGGGATTTGTGCTCATGAGCTGATCTCTCAGTGATTCCCCAGACTGCACAACCCTGACAAAACACCACACTCCTCATCCAAATGGAAGCACGTCCGGGATTTAAAGGTCACTGGGAAAGCAGATCCCAAAGCACAGAAATTTCACTTACTTCCTCTTCCTTATGTTTAGCTCCTCAGAATCTGGAAAAGCAGCAGAATTTGTGTTTCAGTGTATTGTGCAATCACGGGCTGAAAAAACAAGTTCTTTGCAAGATTTTCTTTCCCAGAGATGTAATCCCACTTGGCCTTCTACACCAGGGAATGTGAATTTCAAATGTCTACCTGTTTTCCACAAGGAAAAGACAGTACATAACATCATACATTTGGTTGAAAGATAAAAGCAAGATGAATCATATCCCCGAGGGCACGGCTCAGCCCACGTGCCTGCGTGTTCTCTTTCAGGGCACGTTAGATTGGCCTCGCTCCAGCCACTGTTACAGTAGCTATGGAAACCACACATTAATTCCTCCTAGTTCCCTGCATGAATAACATAGCTGTATACTTAAGAGAAGTTGAATAACACCTACTCTGAGCTCCTAAGATCATGTGGTGTGCTCACAGCAGAAGAGAATATTAGCAGTGATAAACACCGACTGTCCTCGCTAATGCTAAAACTGAAACACCCAGTTCAGTATGAGTTCATGAAAAATAGGTTCCTGCACGTCTCTTCTGCTGGTAACACTGCTCATGCTCCCACCTATTTGGTGTTTCTTTGTTTTAAATCTTGTATCTTGACAAGAATCTTGACAAGAAGCAAGTCAGTCACTTTAAAATACACTCTTGTCAGCCTCTAATACCTGACCTCCCTCTTTCTTTACCCATACAACTCAGGTCAGCTGAAGTTAGAGAAAATGAGATTAAACTCACCACTGGCAGCCAAGGGATCCTGGGAGGCAGGAAGAGAAACAAAACAGAGGTTACACGGGACCAGTGAAAATGGCCACAAGGTTCAATTGTACAAAATCACAGCATCAAAGACCTCCATGCACGGTATAGCTCCTGTGTTCAGTATTAGGACGATCCATAGTTTAAAAAAAAAAAAGGGACTCCACCCCCAGCCCAGGAAATATCAGAGGCACAGCCACCAAAGGCAACCAAATGTCACAACAGACCATCTACAAACGAACAGTAAAGAAGCAGCAGCACCACTACGTACTGTATTAAGCAGCTCACTCCTCATCTTGTCTGTGCAACGAGCCTTTGTTTGCAGATGAACTGTTTTGGTAGCTGGGGTTCTCTCCTTGGTTGTAGTAGGAGTACGTCCAGGGGCCAAGAACTGATTTGCCAGTGCCTTTTCAGTTGAAGAAGTCTATAAGAAACAATGAGAAAGAGTCACAAACATCGTTCCGCAGTGCAAGGCCACCTGGATGTACGGCCAATGGGGATTTAGGGAACACTTCCACAGCTGCTGGAACAGCCGTGGAATTCTGCAACTGGCACTGACTGCATCCACACGAAATGAGGCACTCTGCAGCTCCTCAGGAGCACGCGGTGCCACGCAAGAGGCCCAAGGCCTAACAGACAGGACCTGCCCCCTGTCTCACATCACAGCAGGGAGGATATAGGCAAGGTACACTCTGTGGTTTGGAGAAAGAAGAAAGAAGTTTCAGACTTCATACAATAGCCTCTTTCAACAAAATACAATATATTTATTCACTCTTGTCAAGGATCGTCTGATAAGATTTGAACAAGTGTTATCTTGAGATGTAAGATAAAAGCAAATGTAGGAACAAGGCAACAAGAAGAGTTTAAGAGGAGAATACTTTTTAAGTTTTTCCAAGGTAAACTAATATATCTTACCAATTTTTCAGCTTCTAGAAGCCCCTTTAGAAAGTCTACTTTACGCGAGTATTCATTGAGCAGTTCTGGGGCAGGCTTGCTATTGGAATTAGAAACAAAAAAAACACACACGGAAACCGGTAAGCATCACTATTTCCCACTGCTTAGATAACTTTTCACATCAAATTAAACAACGTGGGCTTTTTCAAGAAAGAAATAGCCTCACGTTTGGAGCATAACTGCAGCTCCACCTTGCCAGGGCACTGTGGGTGCGGCAGCTCAGGGCACCGCCACCCAGAGGAGCACTGCGCAGAGCTGGGGCTGACACCAAGAGAAGGAAGTGTGTCTGTGACCATGGCAGAGCTGCACAACTCCCTGATGCACCGGGCTCAGGGCAATCCCAGATGTGCCAACAGACCGGGAGGAGAATGTTCTTACAGCAGCACTGCCAAGGGGGAGTTTGGGGCCCTGGGAGATGACAGTCTTAACACGAATCAGCAGCGTATGCTTGCAGCCTGGAGGACCGCATCAGTGGGGGGGGGGGGGGGAGGGGGGGAAAGGAGGGGGTGGTGGCACAGGGCATGAGGGGGGTGGGGGGCTTTGTCCCCCCACTGCTCTGCCCTTGTGAGGCCCCGACTGCAGTACTGCATCCAGGCCTGGGGCCTCCAGCACAGGAAAGACACGCTACTTTCTGGCACAGGCACACAGGAGAGCAACAAAGGCCGAGGAACTGGGGACACTCATCCTGGAGAAGGCTCCGAGGAGACCTCACTGCGGCCCCTCTCCCAATACCCGAAGGGAGTTTATTAACCAGAGGGAGATCGACTTTTTTTTTTTTTTTACGTGGGCAGACGGGACAAGACGGGGAGCGGTTGTTCACCGAGAGGGCGGTGAGCGCTCACCTGGACTGCTGCTTCAGCTCCCGGAGCATGTCTTCAAGGGCGGCCACGTACTGCGGAGAGACGGAGAGGCTTTTCAGGCACGACGGGCGGGCGTTCGTTACTTCCGAGGGGAGTTTTCGCGCCGCTGAGGGAACCGAGAGCTCTTCCCCGGCCCTGAAAGCCGCACCTCACCTTCTCCAGCCGCCACTCCTCGGGATCCCGCCGCTCCGCCGCCAGCGCCTCGCACCGGCTCAGAAGCCGCATCACGTTCAGCTCCAGCCGCGTCGCCATGGCGGGCAGCGAAATTCGCCTCAGCGCCGTTCACCAGCGGGCGCCATCTTAGGGCGGGGCGCCATCTTAGGGCGGGGCGCCATCTTAGGGCGGGGCGCCATCTTAGGGCGGGGCGCCATCTTAGGGCGGGGCGCCATCTTAGGGCGGGGCGCCATCTTAGGGCGGGGCGCCATCTTAGGGCGGGGCGCCATCTTAGGGCGGGGCGCCATCTTAGGGCGGGGCGCCATCTTAGGGCGGGGCGCCATCTTAGGGCGGGGCGCCATCTTAGGGCGGGGCGCCATCTTAGGGCGGGGCGCCATCTTAGGGCGGGGCGCCATCTTAGGGCGGGGCGCCATCTTAGGGCGGGGCGCCCTAAGGAGACGGACTGGGGCTGAGGCAGCTCACCACACACAGAAAGGACGTTGATACACGAACGCACATTGCTTATTTTTGTTTTTTTTTTTTTGTTTTTAAAAAGTGCAATGTATTCATTAAACGTTTTTGTACATTTGGTCTCAGTTGAGGCTATTACACCATTTACCAGTTCTGTAAACCACGCAAACGTGTCATAAAAACATTACCAAAAAAAAAAAAAAAAAAATTAAGGCAACGTACATCGACCCGAACGCACTGTTGGTCCCGTCAGAACCCACTGGAAGGCAACGGAAGAAGGCACGGCAGTACAAACAAGGGGCGTTTTAATTAACCTGTACACTCATGAATAAGTTCGAAGCCCTCAAAGGCTGAAAACCGAGATCAACTTCAGAAAAACGCAGACGGTTTCAGCATTTCACTTCTCTGTACACGTAACGTGGGAATAAGGGTCTGAAAACCTCCGTTTCGCTGTTGGTTCATATTCATTCAAAAGTTCCTGAGCGTGGGCCATTGCAGACCCTTGTGCAATGTATATAGAGTGGACTTTATCAGTTCTCATTGCTGGCTGCTCCCTTCGTCTCACCACTATTTGAGACTCTTCATCAGCTGGAATCTTGCCCTGAGATTCTGTGCATTTGAAAATCCCAGGAGGAAGCTTGATATTCGCTGTTGGCATCACTGGAGTTCGACGGGGCACCTTAATCTTGGACAGTGTTAAAGACGATCTGCGTCTCGAAGCCAGGGATGCAGACAAAGAACTTGAAGAGGTTTGCAAAAGAGAAGGCACTTTGCAAATGTCTTTGGCAGGCACGTTGGAGCTCTGAGCGCAGCATTGTAATCCAGAAATGGTAATTCCTTTAGAGAAACAGTACACTGAAAGCATGCATAAAAATATAACTGGAAAGAAGCAAGCGTGACCAGGTAACATCTGGTCACCTGGCTCTATGCAGTGAAATACGTAGAATAAAAAAAGCACACACTACCTTAATACTGACCTTCGGTATCCATCCGTCCCGTTCTCTCTTCTAGCAGGCTCTCTGTGCTTGCTGAGGTCTCAGAGTCCACATTTTCCTCATCAGAGCCTCGCTGATCAAGCTCAGGTAACCGGTAAGTGATGTCTTCCCTACACCAGAACAGAAAGAATGCTTCCGATACAAGCAACCTTAAGCAGCACATATTCCAGAGGTAGACGTTTCTGCATATAATCATTAAATAATAATACTCATGGTATTTTTTCTTGTCCTACTTGTACATTTTCCTTTTCACATTCATACAGGCCTGCAGAACATAACTAACTAGATAATTTTGGACATGAAGCATAGTGCTTTGCTGTCTGTATTACCCCCAGCCACAAAGAGGGTAACCTACAGATACACGGTTTTCAAAGCTGTGACTTACTTTTCTTCTTTTATAGACTGTATGCGATCAATGAGAATCTCCTTTTCTCGGTTATCCGCTTCAGAAACTTCCTCTTCTTCATGCACAGAGTCCAGCTCTGAGCTGCCACTGTCATTTCCTTTGACCTGTGAACTTTTAGTCTGCAAGACAATTTTATGGCTCAGTCCTAAATAGCCACCCATGTCCTGACCACCTACTAGCTGCAAGGTGGAAGACAAGCAGGACAAATGAAGGGCTCATGGATGATGAAGAGCTGTTAGTCATACAAGTGTTCCAAAAGGTAATAAATATTTTTCCTAGTAATCTGATTTCTGTGCTTTTGTTACCTTTTGCGAAGCACAGTTTGATTTACCAGCACCACCTTAGTTTTACTTATAAGTAACGTTAATATGTAAGTTCCTCTCAGGGTGTCTATAAAATATCAAAGCCAAGGCAGAACAGGTGAACAGCACTGCATGCGGCAGGAGAGAAAGTCACACCCCAAACATGCAGTCTTGATTATTCAAGAACTTTAAAAACCAACTTATAACACATGTAAGAAGTTTAGTCATGCAATGGTACCACTGAAAAACCAAACCAACAGCATGCATGCTGAACACAGGCAGTGTACATACCAGCATCCCCTCATACGGGGAAGAAAACCCGAGTTTTACAGGCCATAGCTAGAGAGAGATAAAGATCAAATACACTGTAATATGACTTCTGATCAGACAGAGGTGGGGTCTTTGTTTTGCTGTTTGCTTTTTATGAAGCAGTACAATAAAAAAAAAAAAAAAAAGAAAAAGCATGTTTGTGATAATAGAACACAGAATATTTCTGACCACCATCAATCTCTGGAGCAAAGGAGCTCCTCTGCCATTTGATGGACTGCAGTCTTAACTCTACTGATTGAATTACATGGAAATAGATGTAGAGTATTTCAAGACCAAATCCCACACTCGCACATCCTTAATTTATCATATTCTAGTACAGTTGCATATTTATTTCCTACCTATTATTCTGGGCAAACCCCTTTTCTTCTCATGTGCTAACTGATCTTTGGCTTAGAGTGGAATGGAAGGGAAAAAGCAGCAGGACACCCCTTCACAAAGTCAGTGGAATGCCTTCAGGTGGATGGTGATGTTCTGGGACTTATGTCAGAACTTACCGTATTCTGCCGAAGCAATGAGAGCCTCCGAAAAGCAATGCTCTCAGCTGCTTCCAGTTGATTTATTTCATCCATTTTTATCCTGTACTTCCTTATCTGCTCCTTTATCAGCATTTCTACACACCTGTACAAAAGAGACAGATTTTACTGAAAAGTCTGATGCTAAAGAAGTACGAGTGCTACAGCAGATGCAGGTGGCACTACCGGACTTCCGCCATGTTTTGAAAGACTCCTTCACAGCAGACTGCTAAAACTTACATGGTTGTTTTTGACACGTCCTTCATGCTGGTTAAAGGGTCAGAGGTATCAGGACAACGCAAGAGGCAAGGAGCAAAAACAATGGCCAAAGCATTGGGTGACATACGGTTGACATCTTCTATCAAAGCCACTCTGAAATTCGATGTTCAGAACAAGAAAAGAAATTAACTGAACCTTGCTAGAATATAAATAATCTGATCAAACAACACCAGAGTTCCCTAACACAGATGTAAGGAGAGTTATTTGTACAACAGTGCAAAGGAGCGTTCTAAAGTACATTTCCCATCTGCTAAACGTAAGAGGAAGGAACAGAAAGCCCCCCAAGTTAAGCTGTTTGGTAGCAGAGTAATATCTGGTGTGTGATTCAGTGCCTCCCCTTCAAAGATCACTTTGATACTGTATTCAGGAGTCACTCCAACTCAAGCACCCTGGATGGAAGGAGCCCTTTTATCAGCATCAGTGATCTCTGCTCCTAAGAGCCTGTTTCTAAGCAACTACCAACCATCAATCCTTTCATTTCTAAACCAGCAAGACAATCCCTACTCTGATTCTCAAGGGGTTTAAAGTTAATAGAAAGCTTCCATGAAGGACTAAAAAAAGTTGAATGGAATTGGGACTTCAAATGAAATAATGATTTCTTACTTGACCAGATGGAAGATGAGTCGTTCCAAGGTATTGTGATTTGCTTGTGGAAGCTGTTCAAGGACACTGTAAATGGCACAAAGTTGCTCCTGTTTTTCTGGCAGTTCTGCACAAGGGGAAAAAGCAGAAGATAAAAACTACTGTGCACTGCTAGTGGAAAGGGGCCAAGCATCTTCTGATATTGTCTCAGTCTACAAGAGACACATTTCCTAGAAGCCACGCTACTTTCTCTCCACTTGTTGTAATTGAACGTTAAAGGACCCCCACGGCATTGCAATTTACGTAAATCTAACCCAGAATCCCAAGAAGAAGAGAAAACCCCCACGAAGGAAAGCTTATTTGTGTGTTTGCTGCTCACAGAAAGGGTGATCAAGATAACAGAAAAAACACTGCTCCAATCCCTTCTGTAACCTACCTACAGCACGGAGAAAATCGTTGTACTGTGCTGATGTCATTAGTGGGTCTGGTAATTCTCGTAACCACTGCTTAAGGATCCCCGTGATAGTGTGAATAGGGTAATTCTCCAGTTTCACTGAGTTCGGATCTGAAAAGAAATACTTTCATCCAATGCAGTTCATTCCTCTGATGCACACAATGTGCAACTGGGTGGTAACAGACGAAAAAAATCCACCAATAGGCACTTATATACAGTACAAAGTAGCTTTTGTCAGCCAGCAAAAGTAATACAGGTGGCATGTTGAAAATAAGCCTGCCAAAAAGCTGCCTTCAAAACACAGGTGGCAGATGCTTTCATAACAGAATTGGGTGGCAAACTACTATCATGTGAGGAACCAAAAGGATGCACAACATTGCCAGACCTGCTTGCAGCAACTGTTTCAGCTCCTTCATACGATTTGCTGATCCTGACTTCCTGTAAATGCCTTCTGTGTAGAGGCCGTGCATCTCCACATGCTCTAGCAACTTCTCCATGACAATGGGGACTGAATTTCTCTCACTGGTCAGGGAACTCACACACACTCCGAAGTGGCGTGGCTCTGCATCCTGTTCGTTCTGGAATTGATACAGGTCAAGCACTGTGAATGCCTATTCCCAAGACAGAAAATTCTACAGTTTCCTGATCAAATTAATCTATGAGTCCACAAAACAAAAGCTGAACATTTTATTCTAGCTACCAACAAACCTTTGACCATAAGATACGTTTCCTTAGTTACAGTAGCAAAGAAATTCTGTAAAAAGCACTGAAGGAGCTTTTTATTGGTTTATCCAATGCAGCACACAAACTACAGGAGTTCCATAATTAGCTCAAGTATCACCTTTTAAGAAGAATGCTTCGTTTCTACTGCTGCAGGGTCTGGCTTCAATTATATACAAACACAGAGAGGAACATAACAACTCAAGTTTATTCAGTACTAAGAACATCTGTTCTTCATTTGCTGAGAGAAGACGACAGCATTTTGCATACATCACCCGTGGTATCTCAGTATGCCATCCCAGGTCTGCAGTCCTCACCTTTTTCCCGCAGGATGTACAGCTGCTCTGGATTTTGGACATGCATTTCTTATGACAAGTCAACTTGCAAACTAGAGAGAGTAACAATTGTTAAAAACATTTCAAATGTTATCAAACTAAGAATATTACTGCTCACTACAGCGTGTCTGGGCCAGCCAAACTTACAAGGAATCTGCACATTTTCATGAACCATTCAGGCTGGAAAAGACCCACGAGATCATCAAGTCCAACCACTGCCCTGACCTACCATGTCCCAACACCAAACCACGTCCCATGGTGCCAAGTCCACACGCCCCTCAAATACCTCTGGGGATGGGTACTCCACCACTTGGGGAACACATTCCAATGCTTAACCACCCTCTCTGTAAGGAAATTCTTCCTAATACTCAATCTAAAAACCTCCACTGGCACAGCCTGAGACTGCTGATTTTGTAAGCTACATATCAAGCACGGGATGTTCTCACGCACCGCTGCAGAGACAGGCCTTCTCCATGGGCCAGATGTATGACGAGCAGTGCTCACACGACTGCCGAATGCTCACTTGGTAGTTTGTGAATACATGACCATTGTGTTCTTCAACCTGATGGAAGACAAAACAATGGACTTTTTCCCACCCTCCTTTAAAAAAAAAAAAGTTTAAATCTAAGTAAGAAAGAAGAAAACCCTACAAACACTATATTAGATTTTCTACTTTTCAGAATTACAGCTGATGGTTTTGACTTTGAAACCAAATTCCACCTGGGTGAAATTTCAGCTGGGTTTGCTGACTCATTTCCTAACTGACCTCCTCCCTCGGTTCAAGTTCATCAGCACAATACAAACAGTAGCTATTAGTTTGTTAAAACATTAATAACGGTTGATTCTTTTTTAAACAGTCCCACATCTCAGAAAGGCACTGAGCTCTAAAAGATGCTACAGACACCTCAGTACAAAAACCATGCTCTTGAACCAGTGTCCTCTGTGTTCTCAGACTGGAGCTGAGCATTCCAAACGCTGCAAAAATGAAAGTACTCACCGCACGATCTTGCTTTCGCTTCTTCTTCTGGGCTTTGGTTTGCTGCAGTGAAGTGCAGAACAGGCATTAGCCATCAAAATCCAGAAATTCCACTCCCTCTTCCCTGTTCAGACTCTACTTCACCTCCAGATATTAGAGACACTGCACTGCAGCTTTAACTCGTGCGAGGCTTACCTGAGCTCACACTGACTGAACTTTCTAAAACCATTTGAGCTTACTGCCCAATGACTGAGCAACTTCAAGATTTCTCAATAAAGATTTTGGAATTGAGTTTTCAACAAATAAAATGTGCAAATGTTTTAAGATTCTGAGAACATTAAGAGCAAGATAAATAAATTAATAATAAATAATAGTTTCATTATGGTGTATCAGCATTTTAAAACTGTTACATGGGTGATTTGTGTAGGGAAAATATTTCCTAAATAATCAAGGATGATGCCATTGAAAAGCTTTCAGAGGTAACAGGTTCCTTATCCCAGGGAGTAACACAGTTTAGGCATCCTGTAAGTCAGTGGCATTGCAGGTTTTATACCTTGGGCTGCTCAGATTCCTCTTTTTTTGCATATCCTCTGATGAATTCATCTAGAAGGGATTGGAAAAGATTCAAAACCAGCTTGACTTCTTTCTCTTCCTTCTTTTTGGCCAGATTTGTAACCAGAAGCTGGTAGTTTTCCACCAGATCTTTGTAGCCAACATGGATTTTCCCATTCTAAAAAGGGGAAAAGATACTATGAGAAAGCAATCCTTTTGCATGCAGCTGAAACAGAATTCAGATTTTGAGTGCATGCTTTCAGAGGTGAAAAGGCCCTCTTGTGATCCAAGTAGAACATAACAGCTCATGACAGGAAAGAAGTTACTACAGTTCCACATTACACTGTAGAAGGGCACTTGGCTGACACAAGTGTGAGTCAGAAGAATATTGGAAAAGGTGTTGGCAACTCTTAGCAGTGTGAGGAGGCTGAAGAGAGCAAAACCCAAGCATTTCCAGAAGTAAGTTACAGATGATGAGTGAGAAAAGGGAAACAAAGCAGTCTCCTTAAGACTACATCAGAACCATAACCATGTTCTTTTTATCAGGTTTAACATTCAGCTTTGAATTCTGTGCTAAGAATCACTGACTTGCCTCGTTAAAGAGCTCTAGGTAAAGCATTTAAACAGCACACTTTGTTCACTTATTACCCATCAGTTTTTTTTTTTACTGTATTGAGATTTACTACTTACAGGAGCAGAGTACATGGTCTTGATATTTCCTCTGAATTTCTCGGTGGCTTCAAAAAACAAGCATTCAACACCAGATTTCTGGGAGCGCAAGTCGTTGATCTAAAATGCAAATACATCTGTATCAAGTTTCTTTAAAGAAACAACCAACATCCACGTGTTAAGCTTCAGCTATCAGGTTGAGTTTTTTATGACCATCTCAATTATGTGAAGCAACACATTTCCTAATGCACTGTGATGATACAAAAATAGGAGTTAGAGCCCTGTGAGAAAAGGTGGAGAAAAAAGGCTTTTTTTTTCCCCAGGGGGGAGGGAGGAAACAACTTTTGCTGCACACCTGTTTGCAAACGAAGGACTAACATGAATATCACCTGTGTTTAATGTAATATAACACACACAGAAACTTGAAGGAACAGGAAGGATCGTAATACAGACTCAATTCATTACAGTTAAACAATAAGCACAGACCTGAATTCTATCACAGCACAGTGAGCTTTACCTTGTTCAGAAGGAACTCATCAAGATGTTTCAGTTCATTGGCATTTGCAATCTCACGGACGATAGAAGCTCGCCAATTCTGAGACACACTTGAGACCTTGCTGATCTTAATAGTACGGTTCTTCTTCGTCTTACTGCTCTCCTTCACGTGGCGCTCCCCTGCCTGGAGGCGACCTGGCTGTCCAGAAGATGCTGGGAAATATATGAATTTGTATTCTAAAACAGGATGACTGAATTCTGCAGTATTTGCTCCCAAGCAAAACGTTACAGAATTGGTATTAGCAAGATGGTGATCATAGAAGCTCACCTTCTGAAACCTTCTGTGCTCCCCCTGCTTCTGGAAACAGGAGGCAAGATGTAAGTGACAGTCCATCACCTTCATCAATCACATCAGGATACTCCTTTGGAATTTTCTTGTCTGGCTTTTTCCCCAAAAGTCTACGCAAAGGACTTTTGAAAGCAGACCTGAACATAAAGCAGGTGCAAGTCTGTCACATCCAGAATGGAAGCTAACTCTCTTACAAGAAAAGGCTTATAACACAACACTTAATATCCACAGAAGGAATAATTAATACTGTGGATATTCACTCTGTGTTCAACCTCCATAAAACTGAAAGCAAATTTGGGCATTACATTTACTAGAGCACTAATTTCAACATACATAGAGACAACAAATCTCATCTCCAAGTCACCATTTCTGGCTCAGGAAGTCCATGAACTGCAGAATGCCAGGAGCTGGGAAGCTGGCCATGGGAAAAGCTATGTATGTTTACTGTGCTCTTAAGCTTTTCCTTTCCTGTCCCATTCCTAAGTCAGGATGACAGTACACTACACGGACCTTTGATCAGAGCCTCTATGTGGTTTCTTAAGTCAAAAAGAACAGGTTCAAAAGCACGTGTTATGCAAGAAGCACAGAATCTGCTCCTCAGCAAGGTCAGTCAAATACCACACTTATGTCAACACAAAGACCGAACCAACCAGCAACACAGCCACTCACATAACTGACATCAACACAAGGCTCTCCAGTTGTGCTCTCAAGGTGTCCAGTTCAAATACCAAGGGGTATCAAGCCTCCTTTTTCATTTTCTTAGAGACAGCCCACAGTCACACCAGGAATACATACCTGGCATCTATTTGCTGGTTTGCTGGCTGCACAGAAACAGCTGCATCAGAGCTAGGTAACAGGTCACTCTGCTTCTTCTGCAAAACGTATTTCTTGTTGCCTTTTTCTTCCTCTATTGTATCTGGTGATTGCTACAGTGGAGAGGAGAAGGAAGTAAAAAACTACAGTAGGAGATCCTGTAAATAGTTTCAAATACTACAACAGTGAGGATTACCTCACCAAGACAAAACACTTCATCTAATAGATTTAAGCTTACTAAACTGACATCTGAGTGCATTTAATTATTTGACCAAGCATCTACTTGTTAAAAATTTAATTTTCTAGTTGTATATTTGCAAATGGAATTATTTTACCTGCATTTAAAACTAAACTTCAACGTAAAGGAACACAGGCATACAAAACTACAGCCAATTATTAACAAGTCTTCAAACTTCATAAACGAGGATAACTAAATATAAATATGCACAACAGCAAAGTACCTGAGTTATAGCAACATGGGCCAGTGTTGAGAGATCATTTAATGAAGACGAAGTCCCCTTCCTCCTGCAATGTTACAAGATTAGTTTTAGAATACCTTCACTGAAGTTTGCAGACTGCTAATGCTTAGCATCTTTTAAGTAACCCATAATGACCCAGACATCTGAGAGAATCCTCCAACTCCTGTCACTCATTTTGAAATTAAAAAAAAAACAAACAAAAAAACAAAAAACTTGAGAAACAAAAAAGGAGCAAGTTGGATTTCACACAGATGTAACAGAGGGGCAATGCCTGCAAACTGCAGTCCCTAAAAGCTTGCTTCTAATGGACACAACAGATAAGCAAGTAACCTCCAAGACACTACTTTAACCGAACCCAACCCTCTCTCCATCTGTCAAGGCAGACTTCGTATCCTTTGTACTCAGACTCAACTGCACAGGGCTAAAAGGCAAGAAAAAGCAGCACTTGTTCACTGCTCTGTTTTCTTCCCTGGGCAGACGAACTGGATCACCAGGAGTCGTCCAGTTATTCTGAAATTCAGACAGCTTTTTCTCTGAAAAATTCAAAATAATAGGAAACTGTCCTTACTCGAGTTGATCCTGAGGAGACTGATCTGCACGTGTTCGTCCATCCAAAGACTGGCTCAGCATGTCACTCTGACCAACGTCAGACTGTCTCTTTCCTTTCCACTTCTCTCTCTTATACTTTAGTTTTCCTGGGTCATCCACATATCTCTGGATCTGGGAAGAAGTAGGACTATCCAGATCCTTTGTTTCCTTCTGAACAGGCCGCTTATGTTTATCTGCCCAACATTCAGCTGGAGCTTGAAAGCTCCCAGTAGCAAGATTCAGTGCAAGATTTGTTGGCCTTTCAGGACAGCTCTGGCTAGATTCCAGCTGGCTATTTCGATTCTCTTGTGTTTTCATCTCTCTGTCAACAGCCTTATCTACTCCTTCAACTTCCGATGCGGGTGGTTGCTCAGGAGTACTACTTTCTTTTATCTCACTTAATGGTGGTGTGTCTAAAACGGCCATTCCATCATCTGGATTTTTTTCTTTCTCATTGCTTCCTTGTAGGACAGCATCTTGTTCTGTAGACTCTTTTGCCTCTGGAACATTTTCCAGGGCCTTTTCAGAAGAGGTTTGCTCTTCACGGCACAGTAAAGCTGCTCCTTCAAAGGAGAACTGGACGTGCTTATTCTGCAGCTCATTGTGTTCCAGCCCCCTCTGTCGGCGGGATTCACGTTTCTCACGGCTGCTTGTTGCTTTCTCGGTGCCCTCTATCACATTCCTCTGAGGTAATGTGGCCTTTTCAGATGAGCCCAGACTTTCAGCTTGCTCACTTGGAATTTCATCTTTTCCCTCAACAGCTTGATCCAGCTCTGCCTCGTGTTTCACAGGCAATTGATCTTGTGTTGGTTCACTGCCATCATCCTTGCTTACATCATTCCCTCTGTCTTGAGCTTCCTGCATTTTTCTCTGCTCTTCCTCAGCTTTCTGCTTTTCCATAGCCATTTTCTGAAATCTGATAAGATGAAAATAATGTATTTAATGCACAGTGGTCATGAAAGATACCTACCAGTTTAAGCAAAGCCTAAATAACAATAAAGGCTAAGTACAAACATACGTACAGTCCCAATATGACTGCATAGTGGATTGGTTATTAGCACTGTCATGCACCAATGCAACGCAGCTGAATAACATTCAAGTATGAAGGGCTTAACCACCTTCCACTGGCCACTGCATGCTGACTGCAGGGCCACATGGAACTAACTGTCTTGTCAGAAGCCAATTACCACACAGGACTAAAGCTGGAGGCATAGTAAAGCAGCTAAGTATTTGAAATGCATGTTTGTATGTCATAACGTTCCTCTTCCTTTACCTCTTACGCTGAAGATAC
Organism: Oreortyx pictus; assembly: GCA_036925125.1. Taxonomy (NCBI): domain Eukaryota; kingdom Metazoa; phylum Chordata; class Aves; order Galliformes; family Odontophoridae; genus Oreortyx; species Oreortyx pictus. The sequence goes on from JAUPFR010000027.1 coordinate 5,015,847, forward strand.
CCTCTGACCATGGCTTGCACAAGGCAAATTCTCCTCTTCTGCTCAAGGTAGCATTTTTGCTCCCAGTATCTTCGCCACGCTGACTGAATATAAATGGCAGCATTATTCCTTTGCAGGGCCTTCCTAACACAGCGGGAACGCCAGCAAGCCTAAGGAGGGAAACTTCTGTAGTGAGGGAGGAGCACTCCAAAGCAGGGAGTGTTATTTCTGTGAGGAGAGCTGTTTGCTCTTAGGAAAAATAGATGAGCAGTCCTCAAAGATACCTGTAAAACAATGGCTGCTTGCCGTGTTCGGAGAAAGCGTCTCCTTTCCAAAACCATCCTGAGCCAGCTCTGAAGGAGAATGATTTTCCTGATCACTTCTTTGTGTAGTGTATCCTGCAGTATCTGCCGCTCAGCCTCTTTCATAAAAACCTGCTCAGTTAAAAAAGGTTTATCAACAAACAGTTCAGTCACCACTGGAGGCACTTCCACAAGCTAAAAAATTGAATTTATTTATTACTGAAGCAAACCTTCACAGCTGACAGCAATTTGCACTCCCAAAAGTCATTCTGTTTCATCAAATTTAAGTGTGAGGATAGAAATAGGTAATTTAAAAACATACACCACAGAAAAGGAAGCAGCAGCTGTAAATCAGCTGCACTGAATACAAAGTGCAGGAGTGTTTCTCCTCTGAAGACAAAGTTTTACTGACCTTGGTCTTTCCTATTTGACAGTTGTTTTTATCCAATTTTAGTTTACTCAAATAAGCAAAAATGTCTTCTTTAGAGGCCTTGGCATTTTTAGGAAGTAGCACCTGAAACTGATCTATGAATTCCTGTGAAAAGCAGAGATAGCAAAACATCAAAGTCAGAAGTAAATTCACAAGTTCCAACTGTACTTCTAAAATTAAGTGAAAACATCTGAACTACATGGATGTGAAAGTAATTATTTCTCACTCCAAGATGAGCTACTTTTCTCCCTTGTGAAATGCAGTGTAAGCTTCCTGCAGTCTCTGACTGAAGTTACACATCTTTACAAAGTGCTCTACATAAAAAAAAAAAAATTAAAATATAGAGACAATGTGCAGCTCTTATTGCTTACACTTGCTGCACAGCACTTGGAATGCTCTCCTTCACACAAGCAGAGCAACATGCTGACTGCTGACTCACACAGTAGATCACACCGCAACTTGTCAGCAAACAGGCTCTGACAAAACCATAATGAATTCCTACAGCTATCTCAAGTGGCCATGAACTTCATGCAAACAGAGACACCAAGGACTCTCAAGTAATGCACGTTTTTGCAACAGCAGCAGATGCTTCTGAAAGCATTACCCACTTCCAGCTCCTCACATACCTGGAATGTATACTTGGCACTGTAACCAGATCTTCTGATTCGCACAGTTTCAAGCATGCCAGTGTACCTCAACTGCTGAAGCACCAAGCTTTCATCAAAGAGCATCTCTTTCTGAAAAAGATCACAATCAACAGCTAAAAATTGCCTGAAGAGTCATGCATCTTTAGCAGAAAAAAAAAAAAAGCATGTCCTGCAGACCTTTCATCCTTATACAAAATGACAGTGAACAAGACAAAAGAGATACTACAGAGTCAGAAGACTTCAATGCACAGCACTCTCACAGCTCAGCTCTTAAGGCAGTCTCACCTTCTCGGCATTGGAGCGGATGCAACGGATGAAGAATGGCTCAGCTTTCCCCAAAGTCTCCAGTAATTTATTAAGTGAAGTCTGAAATGAAAAAATGTATCTGAACATTTTTCTAGATATCCGTGTTCTGGGTTGCATTTGACAGCTGTACGGCTCCTTCCTCAGAAAGAAGGTTCCTTCCTGTGAAGGTCATACACATCCTAACTCACCCAGTACAGAAGGTCCTTCGTTCTGCACAGCACACAGCACACCCCTGAACTTGTTTTTAGCTTTTTTTAGATGCAAAGTGGAGCATGCATATCCTTTTACAGTAGCACTAGATATGCACACAAGATTGAGGCTGATTGCCCAGAGAACTAGCACATTTCATGGCACAAGGATGATCTCTAACTACAATCTAATAAAGTAACAAAGCCTACTTCAAAAATACTCCAGAATAAAAAAAAGCATTTTATTTCTCAAGTTAGATCAGCCTAGATTGCCAGGATGGACCATTGTCATGAGGTCAGAGTGCATCTAGAAGTGTGTACAGCATCAGTCACCCACCTGGAACTGCGCGCTTATGCTCGGGGGTTTCTTTTTCTTGTGCAAGTGTAAGAGGGATTTTGTAGTTCGATCATGTAGAGTCATGCTCACTATAAGCTTCAGAGATTTGGAATCCAGCAAGTTCTAGAGGAAAGTTTTCAAAATGAGCATAAAGTGTAAGTCCCTTAATTGAAGTGGAAATTTCTCTGCATCAAAGTGAGCAAGACTGCGACTTCCTGCTGAACGAAGCTGCTCAGCTCCACACACAACGGCACGTTACACTGCAAGGCTATTATTTCAGACAAAATCACCTTAAGACTGAAACTTTTCCATTGCCCCACCCCAAGAACAGAAGGTGAGCTGTATAATTTCTGTGTCTGCCTCCCATGACTTGATTGGAAAGTGGCTTTATGTATTTATGGCATCTCTAGTTTAATTCAACAGATGAAAACCCACATTTTTTTCCTGTTCAGATCTTATAAAGGTGAATGTTCACCTTTCCTTCTGATCGCCAAAATGTTTAGTTATTCTCTAAACTTTCCAGCTTCACTACATCACGAAAGAATCTTTTCTGAAGTAAGCTCTGACAAACAAAATGAATATTCAAAGTGTGAAAAATCCCAACAGGAGAAATTTATCAAGTAACCTTACCTTCGGAATGATCTGCTTTTGTTTGATAGCTCTACTTTTCCTGTTAAAATATTGAAGATAATTGTGAAAAACAGATGTGGTTTTGTGTACTTCAGCAAACTGTAAATGGTGCAATTTATGAGGCAAGATGAAAGGCAGAAGAAAATAAGCACAGCAACACTGGGATGCGTTCATGCATAGAGCATAAGTGGTTAATGCAAGAAATGCAAACTGCTTTGCAACATGTTTTTAATTTAGGTGTTTAAAATATACTGTAGGTGTTGGAAGCTGACAGAAGTCTCTGAAGTTAAGCACTACGGACTGCTTTTGTGCAAGTTATTCCACTCAGTTAACTACAGTTATTGAACACTGCATGCTAAGGCAGCATCGAGTAGAAATACTTCATTCAGAAGTTATCACTGCTTGCACCAGAACCGCTGAGAAATACTCAACTGCTCACAGAAGAGCATCACCTACCCAAGAACTCAATCTGTGAATTCTGATACATCTGAGATCATCCTCAGAACTCCCCAGGCAGCACACAAACCTCAGGCATAAATCCCATCCAAAAACACTGAACTAAAACGGGAAGCTGTCAGAAACAAAGCTGTAGTCCAAGTCCTCCTAATTCAGGACATGTTAAGTCCCTGATGCAAGGCAAGCTCCAACTGCACACCAACTACTTTACATTCAGTTTTGCACAACAGACCACAGACTGATTTTCTTACACATGGACAGCTGCACACAGGCACAGAGACTTAACCCAGGAACACACATATCACTGGCATTCTGAATTTTAGGAAACTCTCAGCTTTAACTTGCGAGAGGACTGACGACCAAAAGCTTCACAATGAACTTGTATGACATAGTTGAGTTTGCACAACAAATGGGCCTCACTGTCCACGTACGCAAAGGAACAGAGCGTTCTCTGTAACTTTCATGTTTTGTTCTCATCTGCTGTTTGGTCTTGCAGAGCTCAGACTGGGGACAAGTATGTATTTTATGGGTTAGAATAACTGCTTGGTTATTGTTGCACCTTCAAAGCAATACCTAGAGCACCTGAACTCACATGAAGTGGGAGCGGTGTTGAAGTCGGTTGAGGGACCGAAGCAGCTTACAGGGATCACCTCCCTGCCATGGAAGTCCTTTTATACTTGCGATGATTTGCTCATGCATGTCTCTAAAATGATTCACAGCAAAACAAACACGGCAAACGAAGACACATGGGCATGAAGGAGAAAACAGGAGTTAAAAAACAAGACATCCCATCACCAAGTGTGCCCACACAGTAGCAGGTCATCCCAGACTACTTTTTCCTAAACATGAATGTCTGTGATGTCAAGTCAGCACTTTCTTAGTGCCTTAAAATTTAGTAACCAGGGTCACATTCTTTCTCATTGCACCTTGCCATCTAAATTCTTGAGCCATCAATTCTGCACGCAGTAGGTCAAGCACAAAGGACCCTTTTCTTAAGCCAAGTAGCCTCCTTAGATATACAGGCTTCTCTGTAATCAAGCAGTACATATTAATGCATATATTTCACCATGAAAATGCTGCTGCGTAAGCAGACTCTCATGGGATGAGCAAGGCAGAAACTAGCCATTACAGGAATATCTGAAGTTTCATTACAATGCATTTTCATTTCTTTTTTTATTTCCACTTGAAATTTATTTTTAAGTTCAGCTTTTCAAAGTAAGCCTGGGATGGTCCCTAATTTGTGGCAGATTCCATTACTTTAAGCATGCACCATGCCTGTGGAGCGTTGCATCTTGGCACAGAACTTACCTTCTTTTCTCTCCAGAGAGGCACAAATCAAAAATAACAGAAGCATAAGAGTCACTTCTGACTGTCAGATGCTACCACTGTGCTGAGCTGCTCATTGAGGCAGCAACAACACTCTTACACACAGCTGCTTGTTTCCCCTGATATTTCAGAACACTTTTAGAGTATCAAGAGTTTGTTTTCAAATATTGCAAGGAAACAGTTAAGTTTAAGTATGACCTAGCTGGAGTTGCACCTTTCATTCTTAGCTGCCACAAATGACAGAGACTGCACAGGATGAAGTAGACATGAAGCAGCATGAAGTCATTGCTTGATAGGAGTTACATCTCATGGCTTCGGTTTCATTCAGAGCATGCTCAGAAAGTCAGACTGTCCAGGAATGTGCCTCCCTGGCCTTTAAGCCCAGGCCTACTTCTACTTACTTCTTGTTTTCATAAAAAGAAATGATGTCTTCAAAAGCATTTATATCGAAATCCTCAGAACAATCAAATGAGAAATCAAGCACTGAGCGGCTGCAAAAGGAACACGTATAACACCTAAATATTCAACAGAAAGACAAAGATGCCTGCACAGAGTGATGTGTGGAACTCACTGCCTCAGGACCTGCCCCACCTCCTAATAACATCATAACACATTAAAAAAAACCAAAAACATCAGTGCTCCTACAAATTCTTCAGTGACAGACTGGCTGTAGCAGAGCACACAATGCTAAAAGCCACATACACAAAATACAGATGGAGAATTCCTAAAACCCCAGTAGTAAATGGGACTGAAGCCATCTCACCAATATTTGGTACTTCTGAATCTTACACAGAGTAAGCCAGGGTATTTTTGTGATATGGTTTAAGAAGTCATACAAAGCAAGACTGAATAAATAAAACCCGACATCCCTGTGAAGAAATCTAGTTGCTGTTTGACATATGAAAACGTGATTCAGCAATTCATTATCCTGACACAGGTTAAGTACATGCTTCTCACCGGTAAACTTTTTCTATTGGTGTATTCGATCTCTGCAGTTCTCCAAGGGGAACTCTGGGCCCTTGGCGCACCACTCCTGTTAAGAAATAACCAAGAGATTGAATGTTGACAAAGATGAAAGCATAACAGAAAAAAGAACCCATCAACAGTAACAAGCCATGTATCTATCCAACCACCTGGATTTCAAGCTAGACCATGTTGTTTCTCGGACTCCCAGCTACCACCAAGTAAACTGCAGCTGCTCAGAAAAGTTTTGCAAAATTAGTTTTCAGAATTTCATCATGAATACTCATTTGAAACTTTAAGGAGAGAAGATCATAGATAAAGAGTGATAAGAAAACAGTGCATACTACAACTTGTGAAATCTTCACAGCCTTTTATAATAGGATTTCACACTTGGCCCTGATGGAAGCAATGCTGAAATTGGGAGGGGAAGTCTGAATGTTCTCAGACGAAAAGAAACAACTCTTTGGAATGTACAAATTAAATCTTTTTCACAAGTTGATTTAGTACCAGAGACAAAACTAAGACTGCATTTGAAAGGTTTTGCAGTAACTAGTTGGTCAACTGTCATGGTTTTATGATTTTTGGTATTGGTATTCCACATCATAACAACATGTAGTGCGTTAAGAGTTAAAAGAGTTAATACTCCAACTCCATAGATCATTGATATTTCCGGGTATACCTGTCTCAGAAGAGAACTACATTCCCCAGAGGACTTTGCAATGCTTTGCATTTTTACATATTTTCCGCTCAGAGGGAAAAGATAAAAACTGTCTGCGGTCACGGAACACTCTCTTTCCTTCGGGATCGACTCAGCAGTGGGTGCTCGCTGCCGTCTCACCTTCAGCGTTAGCGTAAGGCCTTTGGTTTATCGGACACTCTCTCTTGCTCATTTTATTTGATTTATTAGCTTCAATTCCAATTATATTGTATTATATTGTGTTATTTTGCTTTCTGATACCTTATTTAGTAAATTAGCTTTCCTCCTCAGATCGTTGCCGCTGTTTTGTTTCTAGGCCCATCTCCCTTTTCCTTTTCCCTTTCCCCCTTCCCCTTTCCTGGGGCGTGGGTCTGCGGGTCCCCCACACCAATCGTCATGGAACCGGGCCGATCCAGCCCGGTAAACCGTTGACATCAACAAGCGTTATCAATTTGAGAGTATTTCAAAGCACCTCCAGAAAGCTGTCTCGTTTCATACCTGCAGTCTTCTGAGCTCTCTGGCGTCCAGCTTCAGCAAAGACTGCCATGGCCAGAACGGCTGCCCGCAGAACGGCCCAGCGGAACACAGCCACCGGGTCCATCCCTATCAGCTCCCGAACGTAGGCACTGTCACTGCTTCGTAGTAAAGCAACGATGTCTGGCCTCATGTAATCCATATTCTTCTCTCGGAAATCCTGCAGAACAGGAACGCTGAACCTCAAGCTCTTAAGAAAGCTTAAGGCACGCAGACAGCACCCAGCACTGTGTCTGGGAAATCTAAAAGACACCTGATGAAATATCTGATTCAACCCATTCCCAGCAAACATTCTACATCGTGACAAAACTGTCAGGGAGCTAGGGTTTACTTTATTTTATTATTATTGTTATTGTGACCATCAAGTGTGTCACCTACTTTTATCTGGTATTTCACTTTTCCAGCAAAATGCCGAATAATGAAAGCAGGTTCCATTACTGGGGTTGCAACAAAAAACTTGTTCTCCTCATGCTGCTGTTTGAATTTTGCAAGCAGAGTTTGGTTGGTGGCACGTGGAAAACTAGGAAGACAAAAGGGAAAGAGTCAGCTATTTTTCTCCAAATACAGTTATGTTTGCTGAAGTGCAAGACAACAGACTGCAGAATGCTTACTGAGCTCGTGGAAAGCATCTTGTGATCACTGATTTTAGTTGCTACTTACACATTTGGTTTGAAACTTGCTTTTCAAACAGAAAAAAAAAACCAAACAACTCCACACATTCTGAATACTCTGAGGTTTTAAGATCCCAGCAATTCTTCCACCCACTTCACAATTGCTGGTCCCACAGTAACTATTTACATTTGTTGCTTACTGCTCCAGTGGCTCAGAGATGCACCTGACTGTAATCGTAATTCCATCATAAAATATAAAAGTGAACATTTCCAAATCTGCTTAAGCCAAGGTTTAATTTTTATCACCCATTTACATCATTAGAATATCAGACTCATCAGAAACAACTGCAGGTCACAGTCATAAGACAACACTTCTGCTCCTTTCCACACTTTTTCCTTTCCAGAAGACAGTTGTTGCTTACTTGCTTTCTTCATCCAGAAGATAGAAGAGACCAGTGGGTTTCTTGCTGATTAAGTGAATGCAGGCCACGTTATCAGTATAGTCAATATCGTGCCAAGTGATCCCTTCACTCTTATATTCCTCCTGTGTAGATCAAAAAAATTCTCTCATCAGTGCAGTGTACCTTTAATGTACTGTGATCTAAGTAAAATCATCCAAGCTACAAAACAGGCAGTGATGCCTCATACAGCATCAACAGCAGAACTTCCCCAAGGAAACAACACACACTGCTTTTACGAGGAAATACGTAGCACTTCTGTGGAAATGATAATGCACCAAATGCTTTACAAAACAAAATTCCCACTGAAATAGGAACCAAAATATCAGCTCTTCTTACTGCTGTTAAAAGACCTCAGAAGCAAGCCGAACAGAAGCTAGTAATGCAAGGAAGATAACCAACAGAAAACTGACTGAAATTAGCTCTACATTTAACAAAAGACAAAGAGCAACCCTCTTACTTTCCGTGAAGATGATGTAAATGAATTATTTTCAAGTAGGTAGAATTAAAACTAATGACAGACCGCTCAGTGTGCACGTCACACTGCAGAGCTGAAATACCACTTTCCACAAACAATAAAGCCTTTCTTAAAAGATATAGAGACCCCTCTGCCCGCCCCCTCCCGAGGGCCCTCATGCTGTAAGAGATACAGGAAATGGGCCATTTAAGAACTGAACTCATTTGGAGAAACAGTATTAGACAAAGAAAACAATGCAAGTATTTACTCTAGTTGGCCTGCACAGAGACTTGTGCCATAAGATACAAAACAGAGATCTCAACGCTGTGCTTACATGTGAAGTCTGTATGTTTGGTAATTTTCCTTTCCTTAAAATGCTTGTTTGAAGTTATCTACAGATTGCTGAAAAAATACCACATTACAGAATGACTTCCTTCTTCCAGCAGAGCAACCAGAGAACTACGACCTGGCACAAACCAGAAAAAGTGCAAGTCTAAAGCAGAAGGGGCACCAACTCAGCCCAGAAATGCAATCTATAGGCTCCTTCAGCACTCAGAGCACTCTGTAAGAAAATGGCATCTTCTGCAATGAGCATACCGATACGTGCCAGCGTGTCAGGACTTCAGAACCACTGCCAATATCAGCAGAGAGTCATATCTCCTAAACGCAGTCAGGTGGAACATGCAACATGGCTATTAAATATTTACCAGCTGAGAAAAATAACGACAACTGCATTCCTACATTTTTAAGGAGAAAAAACCAACAAAGCCAAAACAAACCAGAAACAACCAGACCTACAGACTATCAGTCTCAAATCATCTGATTGATATCTGTGGTTGCATGAGTGCCTTTTTTATTTCTTCAGTCAAACAGAAACTCACTACTAGCCCTATGAAGAAAAACACAGCTCTCATCAGCATAGGCAGAGCACGAACCACAGCAAAGCTGCAACCTTCCAACAGCGTAATGATAAGCAATAATAAAGCAAGAAACAAAAAGCAACATCTCTGGCAATACATTCAACCCATTACAAAAGTCTACCACGACACCAAGCAGAACAGTTTGTGTAATAAATGATCCTTTATTAAAAACAAGTTATTGTTCTGGAAACTGATTTCTTACCTGTTCCAATTTGAAAATATGCTGATTAAAATAATACTGAAGCTGTTCATTTGCATAATTTATACAGAACTGCTCAAAACTGTTGGTTTCAAAGTCTTCAAACCCAAAAATATCAAGTACACCAATGGACAAGCACTAAAGGAAGAAGATGTGGAAATCTAGTTAAGCAATCTGTCAGAGCAACCAAACCCACAACAGCAAACCACCACAAAGTGCCACAGTGTACACGGATAACTTTGGGACAACTGTTAACCGATTTTGGTTACGTAGCAGTTATGTCTATGGTAAAAACAGACAAATGTAAATATTACAAAGAAAACTACCAGGGACTCAGAAGATTCTAGTTTTATCCCAGATACCTGAATGTGTCACTCACAGCATCCCCGACAGCTCTAAATACAAAACTGTCACTGCTTCTGTGAGAAACTTACTGTAACAGATTCCTCCATGTCCTTCTTATTAAGGAGCGCATGATTAATTCGCAGGACAATCCAGTCAAACAGAGCACTGTACAAGGACTTTGCCATTGAATCACGGGCTGTTATTGCCTGAAGACGAAACAAAGTTCATCACTTTGTTTTAAAAAACGTGGTTTTATTTCAGACAGCTTTACTCAAAGTTTACAACTCCACCAGAGACAGATAAGTACAAAATCTCCCTTTAATGCTAATCGCTCATGTTCCAAACACCCCTCACTAAATGTAGAAGTGTACCACATTAGGGTTTTATTGTAGCCAAAAAGAACCAAGCTTCATTTAATTAAAACAATTCTATTAGTACTCTTCCACTCACCTCACTGAGACTATATGGCAAAATCAGCTTATCGTTAGCAGTCACTGTTTTTCTTTTTGTGAGCACTTCCACTAGAATTTCACGTTTGACCTACAAAACAAATAAGACCAAAAGTTACTGCCATCCTACAACTCACCAGCAACAGCAACACAGGAGTTTATTTCCTCAGAGAAGCCAAGCACTTTGAGAACAGCTGCATTTATCGTTCATCCACAGCTTTACAAGTTCTTCCATTCCTCTAAATTACTCTCAGCTTAGATTCATTGACTTGTTCCCCTATGGTGGTAAAGCACACACCTCCAGGAAACTTATTCCTGCTCAGCTCTGATTAGCAAGTAAAACAGGTTCTACTTCCATGCTACAGGCTACACTGCATCTCTAATCCCAGAAATTTCACCACTTCCATTCTTTCCACCCTCCATAAGATGAATGTCACAGATGTATCATAAAACAAAGAGACACAGCATGCTGGGCCACAGCGTGTTCAAGCAGAATGCCGAGGTAAAGCACAACAAACAGGCATTCCAAGCACCAGAGCTGGAAAGTAATACTCTACCTTCAAAAGCTGGGAAAGAATGTCCAGCACTTCAGGAGGTCCTACTTCCAACCCTTCATCACGGCCTGTAGCTTTCTTCTTGTACGTCACGTTGCCCAAATAAAGAATAGCTGAAAGCACTGAAAAAATCCTAAGGAAGAAAAATTCACTTTATAAGAACTTTTCTTATGAGTGAAAGTTCATTGTAACAGATTAACAGACCCAACTGAAGGATCTGTCCAAAAGCACTCACAGATATTCAGCTCTCCTTGATTCCTACTTAATTGTACGTGCTCGCAGCGTACACATACCGTTTATCACACTTCATGAACATTAACAAGATGACAATAACAAAGGCTGAGAAGTCCCACTTACTGTTTCCTTGTTGCTGAAAGAAACCCAACCATCTCCATTGCTTGTTTTAATCTTTCAAAGTCGTGCCGGAGATCTTCCCCATCTTCAATTTTCAAGTTACACTGCAAAAAAAGCCCAAATATCACAAGAACACGCGTATAATCTGCTTTGATCTATAGCACAACAACAGAAAGACGACAATTATCAGTGCATTTGTAGCAGATTACCTGATTGAGGTAGGAATAATCTTCAGGTTGCTTGAGGTGAAATTCTTTACGCTCTTCTTCATTGACTCCAAGTAGCAAATAATAAAAGACATGGTAGTTCCTACATACAAAGAGAGTCAAATACATATATCTGTCATGAAAATGTATTGATTTTTCTTTTATTCTACACTTCAAAATGCTTTTAAACTCTCATTATGATCGTACTAACTGAATTAATCTCTTACCTTTCATCCTTTTCTTGAGAAACAAGACGAGATTTTTCAAGCAGGTATTTTTCAACAACAGCCCTAAGGAGTCCCAAAGACAGGAAAAAATAATGAGGGGGAGAAAAAAAAAAAAAGACTTCAGAAACATCAGAGAGCAGCTGCCAAGAGAGTCCAAATAACGAACTCTGCACCAGCTATGGTGTCTTAAACTTACTGCACAGTGGCAAGCTATTCTCACAGCAGAGAGCCTCAATAGGACAGTACTTTGGGTTCAGCACAGCCTTCATGGGCTCCTAGAAACACACAGGCCAGTTCCAGACAGACCTCGGACTGTACTTACCCTCGGACAACGCCATTCTCTAAATAATTGACTTGAATAAACTTCCCAAAACGGCTGGAGTTATTGTTATGTGCTGTTTTTGCATTTCCAAATGCCTGTAATAAAGCAAAATGAGGTAACTTTCAATTAAATTAAATAGGCCAAGTATTACTAACTCCTAATTCAGCCTCCTGGTAGCTGGCAATACACTCAAAATGTTATGGGAATGGCAGCATAAGGATACCAAAAAGAGACTCAAAGAGGCATCCACTGTTCCTCACAGACCTGTACACGTTTATTATTTGCCTTGTGCAATAACATTTTGGAATCTGACAAAGAAAAACAAAGTTAGATGCTTTTAAGAGTACAGGAAAGGTAATCAGTACGAACATAGGATATTTGGTCAGAGGAAGACAGTGCAGTTGTCACTTTTCCATAGAAAAGCCACAAACTTTACCTTATTCCCTAAAGTACTGCTCCTACACAAAGTTTCCATAATGAATACAGCTCCTCTGTTAGTGAGAACAGAACATCCCACTGACAAAGTTCATATTCACATTCCGAGTAGTGTATTCAAAAACAGACAAACAGAAAATCTGCCTCACAGAACCACACCACACACAAAGGCCCGTGACCTCCGCTGCACAACACTGAACTGTTCAAACAAGCAAAAAAACCTAGGTTAGCAGGTTGCAGCTGCACTGCAGGGTACCCCAGCACTGCTACTTTTGAAAGAGGCTCCAGAAGAGCTCTCAGGCAGCTATCAGTGTCCCCCGGCTCCCAGCAAGAAGTGAAAAACTTCTCATAAGCAAAGAGAATTATCACAGTTCTTTGAACAAATATTACACCTAAAAGAACGAGTGACATGAGCTCCTCCTGCACAGCATGAAAACGGGCTCAGCTGTAGCACAGAAACTGGTCAGCTCCTTACAGCCAGCAAGCAGCATCAAACCAAAGTGGAAGTGCAGAACCAGCAGTACAGCGACGCTGGCTTAGCACGTCCCACCCCACAGCTCTGCTCTGGCTCTCCGCATGTCCCCCAGCTTCTCTTTTATTAAATCTCTCACTTTGTCAAGCTGTAGAGCAGTGGATTTGCAAACACCTTTTTATAAGGTTCTCTAGCTGAAGCCACCAGATAACCACCAATACTGCAGGCACCAGGACTAGATGATCTTGTAGGTCCTTTCCAACTTAATGAATCTATGAATCTATGAATAAACATTCTGCTATTATAGAGTTAAGAAATCGAATAACCCTGGTGGCTTTCTGAAAAACTTCTCTTAGTGATTACTCATACAAGCAACAAATACAGCTCCAAACTAAAGGCTCTTATGACCTCACTTGTCTGGTATTTAGTCAAAGCATATAGCGAATTCTTAACAGCTGACCTAATATTATCAGTTTTTAGGAAAGTCTTCATCTTCTGAATGGTTTTCTCACAAAAGCCTTTAGCAGTCACAGCTCTTCATGGGACATGCCAACTCTCCATGGAGGACGTCCTTTTATTTTTTGGTAACCTTTAACACCAGACCTAACCTCCAATCACTGCTACCACATCGCTCTACACACTTTGATGAGCGAGCTACATAAGAATGGACCTTACTAAAATTAGGAAGGACCAAGAATTTAATGTCAAATATTTCAGTGTATAGCAGTTACATATCTTTTATCTATTTTTTCTATAATAAGGTTCTCTCAGGTTAGACTTAAGCTGCCGTTATTTAGCCATCACACCACAGAGGGCATTTTCCAGAGACAGCTCCAGCCAGGTGCACTGCACAAAGTTCAAATTCAACCCTCGGTTTGCCTCCAGAGAGGCACCCACATCTTTAGAAAGCAAATCCAGAAGATGTGAAAGGTCTAGATACAATTTTAGTTAAAGTAAGCATTTGTATAACCGAAGCTATTTACTGTTCTCCCTGGTGAATCCACGAGGACACAGATACAAATGAAAAACTAAAACTAAACCACACCAACACAAAATGCTAGCTATACAAAAAGAGAGGAGTGAAAATAGCAGGGCAAGGCCAGCAGGAATCAGAGCAGGGATGGACTATTCTGGGAGTCAGGAAGTCATCCAACCCATCCTTTCACCTCCAAATGCAGGAGGCATGAACTGCAAGCTGCTATTCAAAGCCCTCGCAACAACGACAGCTTTCTCAGCTTTCAGAAATGAGACAAATTCTCCTTTTTGTTGCTGTAAAAAGAAACCCCCAAACACATGCGTGTTCCTCTGCCCCAGGAGCAGAACTGAAAACCTTACTTAGTACTTCCATAGGAATTGCCCAAATCTGAAAAAGCTATCAGTTTCTATGTAAGCTGCTCCGGCAGAACCACCCCTGCACAGGCCACCCTAACACAGCGAAGGACAGGGATCAAACTGCACACTGTGGGGGAGGAAACGACTGCTTCAGATGTGGACTCAGCCTGGCAGCAGTGCTCTTCTGCCACAATACCCACTCATCAGCATGGAGGTTACAGCACTCAGGGAGAGTCATGCTGTACGGGCTCCTGGGGAAGCCAGGACCATCCACACAGCACAACCACACAAAGGAAGAGGTGACGTTTCCCAAGGGATGTGTGCAGCAGGGAGAAGCATGCAATGCATTTCGACAGGAGCAGCCCAGTAACATCCAACCAAATAGGAAAAGGAAGTTCATTCCTTCTCTGATTATGATTCTTAAAACAAACACAAGCGGAACACAACTACTTTCCCTTAAATAGAATTGCCTTCACCCACTAAATATATGCACAGACCTCCATGGCAAATGCAAACAGAAAGCAGAACCGAAGCAGCACAGAGCTGAAGCCCATCTCATTCCAGAGCCACATGCACAGTAACAAGGAAAGCAGAGCCGAGAGCAGACTGCTTTGATCTGTTTGCTACAGAAGAGTAGAACAACATTTAACAATCTTCTCAGTATTCTGAGCTCCAGAAAATCCCCCCAGTAACACCAACTGCTCTGTTAAGTACTTAATTCATGTTTAAAACTTTTTTCTTCAGACTTACTGAATCCTTCTTGGATTTTTCATTTTATTTGGGTCTTAATTCTTTTCAAGGAACGGTTCAGAGACATTCAGAAATCTTCAAGAACACATCCAAATGGGAGTAAATGATGCTTTTCACAGTAACACATTAAAAGCTTATGACAACTGCAGGATTTCCCTCTGCTCTCCCTCTTCTCATCTTCCAGCTCAGGGGGAACCAAACTTCAGCACAGTACAAAAATAACTTCTGAACTAAACCTGAGATACTAATGGCTAGAACTTGACAACCAACACACAGCAGAGAGGAGCTGGGCTGCCCAAGAGGAAGGTCTGGCTCCTTCTTACTATGGCCCTTGCCACAGTATCCCATTCCCACACTTTACTGATTTAATTACCTTGAAGAATCTGATAAGTGTTAGAGCCAGTACAAACAAAGCCCAGAGAAGGAGGAAATCTGACTTCCCACCATTCAACAGCAGCTCACATCTGTCAGGTCACGTCAGGTCCCCATGCTCCACGCTGCTCGTACCAGAGCTACATTTGATTCTCAGCCCAGGTATCCAGCTCTCCATTCATACGAGCTGGATGTCAGTGCAGCTACCATGGTAACAGACATGACCCTAAATTTAAGAAAAACACACCGCCATGTTTTTAACAGCTTGTGTTAACTATCCATCTCTAAAATAAGTACAAGAAGAACCTCAGACTGTGCACTCTGTACCTGGAAACACGCTCTGACATTTTTCCCTATAATACAAAACCCTTGTAAACCTCCTCAGTACATATGGAAAGGTTTAACTATCTTGAGACTCTATACATTAAACAACAGTTTGATTCAGTAGTCCAGATTTGACCCAAATAACAGTCCCCAGATGAAAATTCCTTCTTAGGATTTCATCTGTAAGCAAACAGCATAAGGGTCAGTGCTGGAAGGCACAGCCCCAAAGCTCCTTCCACTACTGCATGTGGCAGCAATTGTGCTTGTATCGTCTTGTTCACCTCCCCTGCCTCAGCTTCACAGACTTAATTTCCCATATGGTTGGAAAGGTAATATTAAGCAACATCTGAGGTCATATCCCCTCACTGTACAGCTGGGACAGCTTCTTCAAAGTCTAGAAATCATGCACAAGGAGCTAGAATATTAACCATAGTTTAGCCTCACAATAATTACAGCTTTGGACAGGGAAGCAGAATTTGGTAAGAAATACATTTCCAAGTTCATTAAACATATGGAGATCCAACTTCACATCCACCTCTGTGGCAAAGTAATATCGCTCACCTGTCCTGTGACAGAAGGTTTGGCCTTAACTCCTCAAACTTGGGAGCAAGGTCAACCTATAAGCAGACACTTTACTTATCGGTCAGAAAAAAAAAAATGAGAAGAGGAAGTTCTGACACAAAATGCAACCTAATTTGATATCATTAAAGTTAAGGAGACAGATGTCTGTCAAAAGGACATTTAATCTGTGGACACTCTTTTCATGAGGACTCAAAATATAACATTCTGAAATAGTTCAGGTGCACTACAAAATTGTTCATGCAAAAAATCCCCTGGAACACCCATTTCAGAAAATTTCCCTTGTACAAGTTCGGTTCCCCTAAGTAAAAACCCAAATGAGTCACACAGATGATTTAAAAGCAACCAACTGTAATACAAGTTTTTCAGCAGTTAAACTTCCACAAAGCAAAGCAAGCTTCAGTCTGTTCCTCCTTGAAATCAAGATCTGCCCCAAGTTTGATTTACTTTTAAAACTCCTCTTATTATCTGGAATTGCACAAGAACATCCACACTGGGAACTCTGGAAGCATCACTATGCACTAACCGTGCTCTGCAGTTTGGTTTGATTTACTTCTCTAAAAGAAAAAAAAGCAGAATTGTTTGATTTACTTCTCCAGGATCTAAACCTACTGCAGATTTTTGATGTGCACTGCAGTTATGTCAGAGATCCTTCCCCTTTCGCAGTATTTGGAAGGATGGGTTTACACTGAGTCAGCCTGCGACTAACGAGCACCTCAAAGAAGAGGAGTGAGAAGTCTCACAGCCCCGCAGAAATCCGACATTTCAGACGGTATAGATTCTAACACTGCTGCTGTGATACACCTGGCCAGTTTGAAGCTGAACATTCAAATTGTCATCGTATTCCTAGCTAGAGCGTATTCCTCAAGGAAGACATGACTGAATCCTCAGTGGATGAGTGCAGAAGCTGCAGTACTTACGGTAACCTCACACACATCTCATGGAAATTCCCAGGCTTAAAAACATTTACCTGTGACTGTAGCAAAGTTAGTTTAAATTTGGAATCTAAGGATACAGGCACTTCCCATTCAATGGACAAAAAGCCAAGCAGTACTTGAGACAACTGTGCCATGTCCTGCACACTCATGTCTCAAACAGTTAACGGTACCAAATGCAGACAGATCAGCTGATCAAACAGAGCTTTCCACAGTGACCCCTTCCTGTTTTTCTGTTTAGAACTGCAAACTTGAACTCCAGAAGCCAGCAAACCTCAACCTTACTTCTGCTTTCAAGAAGCAGAAAGCAAGGCAAAAAAAAAAAACAAAAAAAAAACCAAAAACCCTGGTGTATATTCCCCATTCTCTACCAAAAAGCCTTCAAATCATATTATAAATGTGATAGTTTAAAATCACTTAATAGCTTTTAGGTAAAAGTTAAAAAAAAAAAAAAAAAAAAAAAGGTGCTTTAAGGAAAGCACTACAGTTGATCTTCTTGCTTTTGAAGACCTCAATCAGCTTTCAGTTTTTCCTTTCAGATGAGAGAAATAAAAGGAGATGCTAAAACCTATAGGACAAGTTTAGGTTCACCCTATCCCAAGCAAAACCAGCGTACCCCTCACCTCATGTTTTTATATTTGGTTTCTACTGGAAACGTTGTAGTAACTAAATGCCAAAAGTGACTCTCACTTTCTCCCCAGCTAGCAATGGTACAACTTTCAAAGCAACAACTGTAGAAAGGAAATCACTGCCTCACCAAGTGAGTTCGTAAGGATGCTGCAGGGCACCCTTACACACAGAGGCACGGGCACACCAAGCTGTGGAACAGCCTTTCTAAGAAAAAGTTTACTTACTATTTCAGATTGTTTCAGCTGCCATCAAAACTAAGATGGAACACAACAAGTAACCTCTGTTCTGGAATGCTGGTGTTTGCCGGCGGAAAGTTAGGTCAAATATAAATTAAAAGCAACAGGAAGTCAGCAGCACAGCAGGACGTTTCAAGGAAAATCAATTAGAAGCAGTCTCGCTACAGGGCCAAACACCAACACAGCCCAGAGATATTTAGAGCCCAGGCCAAGTAGGTGAGGCTCAAAGGTAGCATTCAACAGCCGTTATTTGAAGGTTTCAGAAAACAATTTTGACAGAAGGTGATTTTAGCATCAATTTACCTCCAGAACTGGTCCAGCTCCTAGAATAGTTCTCTCCACACCACTTGCGTACCCTTTCTGGCTCAGTGCCGTGAGGCAGTGAATTAAGAAGTTTGTGCTTTGAGTTTTTCCAGAACCACTTTCACCTGATATAACTATGCACTGATTTATGTGTTTTTTAAGCATTGTGTGATAAGCCACATCAGCAATGGCAAAAATATGAGGCTCCAACTTCCCGAGTTGATGATTCTCATACAACTTGACATATTTAGGATTATAAATGGGCAAGAACTTGAAGGGGTTAATTGCAATCAGAATACTTCCTGCATAAGTATAAATTTTGTGTTTGAGGAAGCGGCATTTGAGATTTTCTAGAAGTGTTTTCTCTGTTAAGTTGGGAATATTGCACAAGTCATCAAAGTCCTCCTGCTGCCACGGAAGAAAACCTCTTTCAACCAACCGTCGAGCATCCGTCTCCTTAGACAGCAGTTGCATCTGGGCATATTTGATGGTCCCATCAGTGTTTCTTTCTTGCAAAAGAAAGTAGTACCCATCCTTCTGAGGATGCTCATCCTGAGCACGACGAGGCCAAAGTAAAACCCTATGAACAGGAGAATCATTTGTATCAAGTACCCATTCTTCACCACCTGTTTCTTTCACCTCCACGAGCACATAATTTTTTGAGACATCCAAGTTCAAGATATTAATTACATCCTTGATGACATCTGAAGACGTGGTGTCCTTAGTTGCTGTCACTTTGCAGCAGGGAGCACTTTCCGTTGAGAGCTGGGGGTAAATATGAAGATTATAGGCTGCTTTTGTCTGGCAAACTGCACTGTCCGCATCTTTTAAACTCATTCTGCTCCCAACTGGGCTTCAGTCTTCTGCTCTTGTTTAAGACGCAGTACCCATCATCTAGAAAAAATGAAATTAAACAAAATTAAATATATATATACAGAAGAAAAATAAGTCAGGTGTTAAAAAAAATGTGGACAAGACACATTAACATTATTTTTTGTAAGATGAAGATTAGTTACTAAGACAGGCAAACTGCTAACTGAAGAGCACCATTAGTGAACGTCAGCATTCATTTCAGTCTGTTTAGCCTATCCTATGCTGTGCATAACTATCACACTTTTGCTTCTATTCCCACGTCCTCCCCTCCTTTCCATTATGGCCACAAAACAAATGGAGCTGGGACAGACATCTGCGTGAGGACTTCCTTGTTTCCACAGGTTAGTTTTAACTCAGAGGACTGCCCTGACCTGGTTCTCTGGCTACACAAACATTTATTCATCCTCCCACACAAACTCTCCTTTAGAGCAGTGCAAGCAGCTTGAGGCAGAAACAGGGTCTGATCACTTCTTCAGTCAGCACTGCCATGAAATGTGGCAGAAAGAGCCGTGCACAGGTGCAAGGAGGACAGTCCTGGCACTGCTGCTCACACACCTCGTTTCTCTGACCTCTTTTCATGAAGCCTACAAGACAGACAGGACGTTGCTCAGCTTTAGGAAACTGTGCCTGTATGTGAGCACTGCAGACGCTGCGGTGATCTCCTAACCCTGCATGCTGTGGTGACTTCTAGAATACGCACAACTTACCCAGAAAAGAGACTGCTAATTTCACTCGGTTCAACCACTTCCGTGCTACAGAAAGCTTTGAGCTTGTCTTTTATCTCCTATTTTAGCCAACACCATAAAATCAATCTAATCACAATGACATTTCAATTGAGCCAACAAGATCCCCAATAACCCAGTCCATTCCCAAGGCTCTATACCTCATCACATGGACCATCTCCTCACCAAATTTCAGGAACCTTATCCATGAGCCTCCAAAAATCACACATTACTATTGCTTTAACTTTCCCCCCAGAGCCCAGCAACCTCACTTCAGCACAGCAGCCACTTACAGAAGTCTACCTCCTCCTTTCTGCCCGAGCTGGAAGCCTCTACAGTAACATTCTGTGTCTTTGCTGGGGAGTGACTTTTCTCTCACCTGCAATTTGGTACACCCAGATCACCAGCGCTGGGTCTGGTTATACTGTTAATTAAATACTAAAGCAAAGTTACGTATAGCAAAAGGAGATAATGATGCACTCCTTAAGAGTCTTCATACCCAAAACACCACTTCAACTTTTGTTTCAAGAACAGAACCATTTTAACTATACACTTGCTTGCTGAACATTTAAAGAAGTAGAAAAAGAAAAGATAAATGCCAATGAAGATGCTTTTTTGCCACCAAACAACTGCACAGGAACTTGCATAAGGCCACAGAGAGTAATCATTTCAAATTAAAATCAGTAGAGCTGGAAGCATTTAGCTGCCACTTCCACTGCAAGTAATGAATCACTTCAGAGAAACATATGACATAGCTCTGCCTCATGAACAGCCCAGAGCAGAGAATGGTGCTTTAAGGGAACTCTGAATGGAAAGCTTTGAGAAGACCCTGTTACGCAAGATAGATCATTTTTAGTGGCTACTCATCAAAAGGGAGGCTGAGCAAGCCACAAAGAAAGACAAACCACAGCACATCCCTGCTCAAGCTATATGATCCCTCGGAGGATGGTTCCTTGCCCTGTTAAATTCCTCGTTCATTAAGGATGGCTTGTTGCAAGAACATACACGAGGATGAACAGTGAGCTCTGAGACCCCTCTCCATTTTTGCTATTCATTCCTAACCAGCCCATAATGAGCCTGAAGTACCTTTGAAAAAATTACACGAGTGTAAAACTTACTTAACCTACAGAAACTCAAACACAACACATAGTAAAGGCTACAGCAGACTGCTGCTCAAGAGGAATATGTATCTGGAGCACAGACAGTAAAAAGGAACAGTGAGTATCTTCCTTCCAAACTAGCTGGACAGTTCAGGGGGGGACAGTTTTGTGAACATTTCCCCTTTATTTTTCTTCCCACCAATTAATTTCAAACACACTGTATGCTACGACAGAGGAAGTCCCCTCAGAAAATATTTTGACCAGAAGAGAAGAGACATCTAAGAGCTCTGGCACCAATGTTTTGCCTACACTGAAGAGCTGAACCTGGCTGCTGACCTGACTTCAGCGACAGACACTTCCTAACTTCGTGTCAGCTACCAGGACACATATTTGGTGCATTGCTCAAGACCCCCATATGACACTTTCTAAAGAGGAAACTGGAACACAGATGTCCTTTCTTCTCTACTAGTGAAAAGCCCGGCACATTACAGCAAACAGCAGTGAGGCAGCTGCCAGACTCTGCTCAGGTGTACATGACTGAGAAACCAGGAGAAAGACTCTCTCATCCTGCAGAAGAGATTTTCCTGGCAAAGCATTGTGCAGATGTCATGTAACTCATTCATGCTACACACAGATTTCTGAATCAGGCAATGTGATGGAAGTTTAAACAGGCAAGAGTTCTGCTTCCCCATGAGATTCTTACGTAACCCCACAAGCACAACCGTTAACACAGTTCCCACATCAAACCAGTATTCAGTCAGGTGGCAACACTGCTTCTGGACTCCGAAGGTACACGATGGTACCACATCTGGAATACAACTAAAATTTTATTGAGCAGCTGTAGAGAACAGCACAGACTGCTGGAAAGCAGCTCCTTATAGCAAAATCCTCTAGGAGCTTTGTCTATTAGAAACACATACTGAAGGCTGATAGCGATTTGAGTCCTTGCATGGGGAACTGGAGTCTGATAACACTCATCAGTGCCAAGGACACAACTATAACCAGAGCCCACGGCTGGAATTCAAAGCTAGACAAACGGAGTGTAACAGGAGACACAAATGCCATCAAGGCTGTGCTGAGCCAGTCCCCAGGTGCTGCAGAG
This sequence comes from Oreortyx pictus, assembly GCA_036925125.1. Lineage (NCBI taxonomy): Eukaryota > Metazoa > Chordata > Aves > Galliformes > Odontophoridae > Oreortyx > Oreortyx pictus. Next base: position 5,037,909 of record JAUPFR010000027.1, read on the forward strand.
CCGTTAGTTAATTAGGCACCACCCTCTCACTAATGTTGAGTGGTCTGAACAATGATTCCTTCTGATTTTATGATTTCAAATTATCTAGAAATATTTAAGGAATCAAAACACTTTTTGCTTCTATGAAATTTGGCTCATCAAGGAAACACAAAACTGAATTCAGGTGCAGAGAATACTAGAAGAAAAAGGAGAAATGCAAGAGCACAAGGTAATAATGAAACCATATGGGTCAGCATGCAAAAGTGCAAACTCCAGAAAAGAGCAACCTGATCACTGCAGAGCTCTTTCTGTAGGAGATGTAGATTTCTGCAGTTACCTCAATTTCTCTCAGTGCTCCTCCTTACATGAAGCTCCTTTTCAAAGCATGAGGAAAAAAACAAAGCTGTGTGTTAGAAAAGTTAGTAAGTGGGAGGTAGAAACTGGCACTAGCTGCACACCAACTAATTTTAGACTTCACATTCAGAGTCCTTCCTGTTTTCCTTAAAATGTTTTACTTTTCATAAGCCTCTAGTAGTGCAAGAATGCCTCTTTACAGCAATTAAAATTAAGTACAGCTGCCAGAATCTGCAAAACAATTAAGTGTTTGCACCTGTGTGGTGAAAAATAAGAAGGGGGAAGAATCAGGCAAGCTGGGAAAGACAAAACAGTAAAAACAAAAGTACAAAGCTTCTGAAATGCTAATGTTTTATTCAAACTGTTAGACTGTATTACTTCAAAATGAGCGGGGCATCACCTGCAAGGGATCAGTGTGTTAAAAGACACAGCGACACATGATCTGTACCCTTGAATCAGAGGTTTTGTTATCCCAGGATAACACACACACACACACACACACACACACACACACACAATACAGTGGTACTTCTTTCAAGCATGACAGAACTGGGAGGACTTGAGCAATGCAAGACCAATGTAAGATAACAGCTACAGCCACTGTGCTCAGCTATCGCAGCATGGAAAACTCCAGTATGACACAAAAATGGAAGCAAGGCTACAACAACACAAAACCTCTTCTCAGAACTTTGTTCCTTTCCCTCTACTGCCTCATGTTCTCAAATCCTACAAATGATCTCTTAGCTATCAGGAACACTAACAGAAAAACGATATAAAACAACAGTATAAAGCTTTATTTATTTCTATATCACCTTTTAATTAGCACTTTCACTCGCTTAGAAAACAAAACAAAAAACCACTGGGTGTACCAAACAATAATCAAACTGAAAGTGAGGCCAAACTGTCCAAATCGCTGCTGTAAGATTGCTCACACCTGCCCCTTCAAACGCCAGACAGGGCAGTGTTTCAGGTAGCTGCTTCAATACTGTGTGATAGAAACAAACTAAGCTATGTAATTTATCACTGATGTGTAATTTTCTTTCCCCTGACCTCAAACAACATTAACAGGAAAAGAAAACAGTCCAACAATTATATTTTTGATGCTGTTTTCTAAATGTTAAGTCTCCATCAAACTAATTAATGTTCCTAACATGCACCAAACCCAATGTAGCCTATTTAATAATGCAGTAAAATTCTAGAAAAGAACTTGGCCCCGATTAGCACAGGGTATCTGTTTAGTTTAAATAAGGCCATAATTTGAAGGCACATGTTTAGTCAATGAATCATAGCAAAGCTAAAAAGGGAAAGCTACCATTACAGCAAAATTGTTGAGGATGAACTTCAGAATATTCTACTTCTCCAAATTTTCACGTACACTTCCACGCTGTGTTCCTCAGTGTGAAAGATTCAAGCTCCTCACACTGCTCACCAAGTATTTCAACACAAGAGCAGAAACACACCACAAACACCCGGCCTCCACAATTTGTGAGTATCACATTTGCCAAATGCTGACCCCAAAGATGCCCCCTCCTCCGGAGGAAACTGAAAACTCTGAGCCATTCCAAAAATACTCAGCTATGACTTATCCTCAGTTCCCAAAGCAAGGAACTTCCACAGCAAGACAACAGGCTCCAGAGCCAGCGGCGCTTTGTAGCTAAGGCAAAGGCCTCAACTTGTCTCACCACATCACAAGAACATACAGTTGCTGTTATTGAGCAAATTAATTTTTTTCCAAGTATTCCAGGCTGCTGCAGATTTACCTGAAAGATGCGCTCACGTAATGCTTCAGTATTTTTTTTTTGGCCACCTAAAATTCTGTTGGATGAAATAACTCCAGACCCTAGGTTTTCGTTAACTAAAAGCTCTTGTTTTCTACTCCAAAATGAGTAGTTTTGAGTGGAGAATGCAAATTTGCAACAAATGTCTTACTATTCTCTGCAACAGACCGCCTAACAAAGCAGAAGCTGGATTGCAGTGCAATACAGGAAGAAGTCAAAGAAATGGCCTTCATTGCAGACAGTTCCTTCCCAGTTACCTTTCCTCTGCTCCCTCCAGCCCTCAGGACCCCAATCCCAATCCACACCCATAAGTCACCTAAAATGCAGCCCCTGCTTCCTCCGAGTGACTCAGATGACTCGAGTAACCTCGAGACAGGGATACCTTATCAGAGTTACAGAGACATTAGAAGTCTTTAACATGTTATTACCTCACTAAAAGTGTGGTGTCATAGCTCACAGATGGACACTTCAGTATGAGTCAGAGGAAACAAAAAATTGCCCCTGTTAGGAAGAGAAGAAACAAAGGGACAACAACGTGAGTAGATGTGAGTAAAACGAAATTCAGCCCATTCTCATCACCTTTTTAGCTGTCTCCCTGCCATCCTACAGCTGTTAACAGCAGGAGAAAAAACCTTACAGGTCTAACGCTGCAATCACACCAATAAGAAATTCTCTTAAACTTCAGGCTGAACTTTTGTGTGAATTGGGAAAAAAGAGCACTGACTCACCAGCAGCGTGTCAAGTTTTAAAGACAATGCTGTTGTTAAACACTGCTGGAGTTCCACGGAGAACAAGTTTTGCAAGGATCTGCATTAAGTTTAACTTAGTAACACAGTATCAGATACAACAACATAATAAAAGCCATAAAAAGCAACTTCACCAGCCACACAAACCCCTTGGTACACCAAGAAACTACCTGAAAAACACGCCTCCTATGGAACCACCTTGGAGAATGTTGTTTCAATAAAATCTGACTGCAATGGACAAAACAGTAATTCAAAAATCAGAGGGAAAAGATAAGCTGGATAAGTACGCCTCATTTCTTAGAAATGTGACTTCATGAATGCTTCGGCCTTCAGATTTCAAACTCCAGAAATACTGAAGCATGGACTTGTTGAATCATATTCTCACTCTTTTCTTTGTCTGCCAAGACAGTTGATGCTGCTGCACCTTGGAGGACTGTTTGTATTTTAAAGGAAAATCTTACGGCCATCCCCCCTTGGCCATCCAGCTATGGAAAGACCGTATTCAGAAGCAACACCGAGCTACATGCATGTGAGTCAAAGAGTTATTCACAGGATTACTCAGGAATTCTGATGTTTGAATCATCATTTGTCAGAAAACACTCTGTACCAAACATTACTTCCTAGGTGAACCTCACTTAAATTTTTCATCGGCTGTGTTTACTCCTCCTGAATTATTCAGTTCTTCAATCGTTTTAGGTTGCACAGAAAAACACAGACTTGGGACTCTCCCCACCCTGACAGGGCTATCCATTTGTAGTCAGGCACCGGGTGCTGCACCGTTTATAGCACGCAGTTGCTAATAAAAAGGCTTTTTGAGGCAAACATTCAAGCACGATGACAAAAACAAAAAGGCAAAACACCCACACTGATTCAACGGTTCTGCAAAAAACAGTTCCTTCACATTACTGTTGTCTTTCTCAACTTTAACACTGGTACGTTAACGCTTCTTTTAAGGGAAATGGCCCTGAAAAGTAGAGATGTTATAAGACCTCAAAAGCAGACAAGGTAAAGCATCTCATCTTCCTGATGTTTGAAGATCAAAACACCCAATCCGAACTCCTCAGAAGAGCACTGCAGTGAATCTCAAAGCTATGATTGATGCATTTATGTCTTAAAAGTTCTCCATATTGCTTTTCCTACATTAAATAGACCTGTTCCTGTCAGGATTCCGAGCTGAACACACCCACAGTTTGACAGGCGTGATAGTGCTGTGCTGAACCGGAGCGGGGTCAGCTCACACCGTGACTGCAGGGACAGCACTTCCGTCGTCTGCACCGTGGCTGAGCTCTGAAATCAGAGGTCTCCTAATTACCCATCACAACGTCTTGTTTGCAGACGGCAAGGTACACAGACCGACAGCAGCGACGTGGGAGGATCCCGACGACATCTCTGGATAAAGGCATCCGCCAGGAGCCCGGGATCACCCCCAGCCACTCACCTCCACACGGCAAAACCAAGGACTCCCCAGCTCGTTCGGGTACAAAGCGCTTCTCACCACCCACAACGCAAACTCGCGGACACGGCCGGCTGATAACCAGGGCAGAAGTACCGACAGAGTAACAGAAAGCGGGTTCAGGAACGGCCCCAGGGAACCACCGCGGCAGGAGCACGAGGACCTCTGTTGGCACAAGCAGGACGGTGCCCCGCCGCGCTCGGCCCGAAACCGTGAGGGAGCGGCGGTCGGCACAGCGGCCCGAGCCCGCTCCCAGCGCTGAGGGGCCGCGGCGGAGTCCCCACCCCACACAGCCCCTCCGGACGCTCCGCTCCCGCCTCAGCGCGAGACGAGACCGCCCCGCGGCGCCGCAAAGCTCACCCCCACACAGAGGAAAGAGAAAGAAACGCGGGCGCTCCGCCGCCCCTTTACCTCCGCCGCACGGGGAAGCGCTGCGCCCCGCGCCGCCGCCCACCGCAGGCCCCGCGCCGCCGCCGCCGCCGCCGCTTCCGGGTGCGGGCAGGCAGGGCGGCGCCCATTCAGCGCCGCGCGCGCACTGCGCGTGCTCCGTACCCCCCCTCACCCCACCGCCCCCTGGCGGCGGCGCCGCGCGCTGTGCGGGTCGCCGTTGGTTCCGAGGCGCGGTCCTGCGGCGAGGAGCGGGAGCGGGAGCGGGAGCGGGCGGGCGCCCGCCTCGAGAGCCCAGCGCCTCGCGACGCTGCAGGCGCTCACCGCGTTCCCCACGTGGTTTTCTGCAGCACTGGGGCGGCGCAGCAGATCCTCGTCGCGGGTTTGGGGTTCCCCAGCGGGAGCTTCGGCTGCGGCTGAGGAAAAGGGCAGAGTTAGAGTCCTCCCCGCCCGCGGTGTGCCGGCAACGGGAGCGGCGGCGCCGGGCTCGGCTCACGCGCGGTGGCGCTGTCCGCTGAGATCCGCCTGCGGACGTTGGCTTTGCTCCTCCGCGCCGCCAGGGGGCGCTCGGCGCCTCGACCCGCTCTGCGTGAGGCGGTGCTGCGCCTGCGCGCGGTTCGAACGGGCTGGCGGCTGTGGCCGTTCCGCGTCGCGCCGCTCTTCTCTGTCGCGCTTCGCTGCTGTTGCCGTTCCCCGTTCTCCGTTTGAAGAATGTCCGCGTTATCGGACGGAGAAACGGTCCAGGGTAAGCGGAAAGGTAAGGGCGGGGCGAGGTGCGGGGGCTCTGCCCGCCCGGCTGAGGTGCGGGCCCGGCTGAACGCTGTCTGCTCCTTCAGGGGGACGGTTCGTGAAGTCCCGCTACCTGCAGTACGAGGAGAGTTCCAGCAAGGCGCTCGGCCGGAGCGACGCTGCTGCCGGAAAGGTGTCCCGGGGGATGGGGATGGTGCGGGGTGGGAGCGCGGGGCGCCCGGGACAGCAGCGGGTTCTGGTCGGCGCTGGAGCGGGTGGGAGGGCAGCGCGGGCCGCAGCCGCTCCGGCACTCAATCCTGTTTGCTTTTCCGCTGTCAGAACGCTTCGTCAAAATCCTTGTCGTCGTCGTCGTCGTCGTCGTCGTCGTCGTCGTCACCTGGTGCTTCTTCCACAGCTAAATCAAGATCAGTGCTCTCGCGGAAGTCCGTGTCTTCTGCTGGTAGGTCTCGTCAGAGGAATTTTACATTCTGTCGTTTTCTCAGTCTTTTTCCGGCTCCTGCAGCTCTTAACAACTTTAAAACCATCAGAAGAGGTGATTGATGTGACTTATATCACTGCTAATTGCTATCTTTGTGCACAGGGAATGAATGCATGGGATTGTTGTGTGGGACTGAGATGCGAACTCTTGTTTGGGTGCTATGAGGGTACTAATCTGGAAATGTATAGCATAGAATTCCGAGCTACTTCATCTCTAGGTAAGCTGGGGTGTACACCACTGGTGTACGTAAAGTAAATGTGTAAAAGCTTGCCTAAGTTTGCCCCATACTATTAAAAACATACACCGATGTGAGGTTGTACAGAATCTGTTTCAATTCTTTCAGTTTGACAGCAGCTTCTTTCTACAGGTGTTGCCTCTGCCTTGTTAAATCAGAGTAGCTATGAGAAAGGTGACCTACAGTCCACTTTAGTGGATGAAGATAAAATTACTCGACCAGACCTTGATCTTTCAGCTATTAATGGTAAACTTCTGCTTATCTTCAGTTTCTTATTTTATGATTTTGAATGTATATCCAATAACTTGATTATAGGTTTCTACTGTATTTGCCAAAGGATGTTGTTAAATAAGTGTTTGTTTTTCAAATTTATTTAAGAAAGTAAAGAACTATTCGTGTTATCCACATCTTCTCATCAGCATAGTAAAAAGCTGAAAATCAAACCTGGGTGTTCTTTACTGGTAGACATACTATCTTTAAATTCTTAGTGCCTTTGAAGAATCTGTTGTCTGTTGACCTACCCCCGTGTATTTTGGTAGAAAAGAGTAATAACTTTTCTCTTATGACACAGCTAAAGCTGTCTGCCAGAAAGCTACCGGTTCCAAGGCTTCTTGCGAGACAGACACAGGGACAAGTATGAAAATGCAGAAATCAGTGAGTCTCACTGCTTCTGTTTGTTAAGCACCTACATTTTGAAATATGTGAAAGGATGGTTTTCTGTTTTTCTAATGTTGGTAACAACCACTGAGTTTTCTGGGATGCTCTAAAGCCTCACGGCAGCTGCCAGATGAGAGATCTGTTGTGCTGCTCGCAACATCTGGCTTGTCCATTGGGTGTAAATCTCAAAGTTTTTACGTAGCTCATAATAATAATAAAGAAAATAGTTCTTCCGTTCTTGCACCTCTTCAGGCTGATCGTTTTTATGCTCTTGTCTATGCTTTTTAATTATATCACGTTATCTTTAAATAACTTCCAACCATTTTTTATCAGAAAATTAATGTTAATTCTACCTAATCTCACTTAGCACTGAATCTTCAAGTTCTATACCAATAATCTTTCTTCTTTTTTTCCCCAAGAAAGACAGTTCCAGTGTTCTGATGGAGGAGCTAAGATCTGAGGAGCTGATTTTAACTTATCTAAAAGTAAAGGTGAGAGTCATTCAAGTGTTTGGTGTTTCTGTTAAAAAGAAATTAACTGTTTGATATGGAGTTCTTTGTGTTCTGATCTGTGAAAGTGAGGTTGTTACAGTTTTACATGTTATAAGCTACATGCTCTAAAACTTCGTGATGGATGTGCCTTGAACACTCTGTTAGAGTAAATTCTGTGGCAGTTGATGAAGCTGCTGCTGGTTCTTCATGGAGCAGGGATGTACTGCAGTTTCAGGAAGACGGGAGTGTTTGGAATTCAAGACTGTGGCAGTGATTTTGTTCCTTTTTCACTTGATGTATATGTGTACTTTTCCTTTACAGATAAAAAAAAAAAACAATTAGGGATTAGTAGAGAAAACGGAAAGAGAGCTTTAACTTAAATGCACTAGACATATTTGTTGCTTCTGATCATGTTAGTTACTTTTGTTGTGGATGTCTTTTGGATGTAACAGCAGGAAAAGGATCTTGCTCAGCTTGAGGAAAAAGCAGAAAAAAACTTGTTAATATTGTGTGAAGAAAAGGAGAGACAACAGGAGAAGCTCCATGAGCTGAAGCGTGAAATTCTGCTCAGAGAGAGAGAGCAAAAACTTGATGAGGAGTTAGTAAAACAGGTAGGGTTTATTACAGTTCATTCTTCTATGTTTAACAATCTGTTACACTGCTAATAGCTTCTAGATTGTCTAAATATAACAACGTAGTAGTCGTTTCTCAAAAGATGATTTTGTGCTTTTGTGGCCTGCTGAGGTAAACATCTCTAAACGTCTTCTTCCTGTTGTGCTCTCTAGTATAAACAAACGCCTTTATCACTTTTTTGGCCGTCCCTTGTGGAGGCAGGAAGGAGATACTATTGCTCTTAGACAAGGGGCAGCAATAATGTGCTGGTTGCCAGAGCAGTTTACATCTCCTGTGCACTGACTATAAACATCTTAAAACCACATCGTAATTGTACAACTGCAGGATGTTAGTTATGACTAGAGCAGAGATACTAACCCTTAAATGATAGTGAACATCTTCTGTCATTTCTACTTTTCTATGCTAGACAGCTGTAGTTCTGAAATAGTTGTAAGACAAGTTTTTTAAGATTTTCTTTGTAGCAGATCATCCTTGGAAGCTAAATCCTCTGTGCTTTCTCAGCATTTTCTTAGTTTTATTGCATCAGATTAAAAAGGTAGGATGATTTGAACAACTGATTTGCAGAACTGAACATATGCTTGCTTCTAACAGATGTGCTTTGTGCAAATTAAATAAGACTTTTGGAGAATATAAAACTGCAATGAAAGGATGAAATGTAGAGCACTTTGCCTGCCAGAGCTCTTGCAGAAATATCAAGGAAGCTGTTGCTGGCCAAAGCAGGAGGACAAGTGTATTGCACCACGGATTTGGGGAATTCCAAAACATTTCAGAGTGGCACTTCCTGATTTTGTTTTTGTGTGTTTGTATATATACTGTAAATTGTTTTTCTGTATTGACCCAGTCTTACATCCCATTGATATAGAGGAAAGCCATTCGTGCATTCATTCTGAATGTATAAGATGGCTGCTTTGTGAAGAAGTGTTGATTCATCATGTCCTTTTCAGGTGGAAGTACTTTCTCCTCTTGTTCCTCTTCTTGAACGGTTCAAAGAGCAGTATAAAAGCTTTGCAGTTGCTCTGGATACCACTAGACATAAATTACCCATTAAGAACATTCACATAGAGGGAGATATGCCAACATGCCTAGGTATGAAAATCACTTTTCAAATATACTTTCAGAAATAAGAAGCCTGGCATATAAAAATACCTATCTTGTTTTTTGCCAGATCTTTAAAGCTTGATTTATTTATTTTTTCTTTTTTTTGCATCTGCGTCTGATAAAATTGTGGGCCACTCTGAGCTTGATTAGCAAATTAAAATGTAAAAATAGTGTTGCTGTTATTCTCTGTAGCTAAAAGTAATTTGGCTTTTCTGATTTTCTAGTGGTGTACTTATGAAAGCTTTAACAAGCAATGGTTTATCTAGTTTACTTGTTCCTCCTACTGTAGCTATTACATAATTCTGTATTAATTATGCGTTAAAAAAAAAAAAACTTTTTTCACATCTCTTATATTGCAGACAATCTGCAAAAGCAGTTAACCATCACACAGGAACTTCTGGCAGAAGTTACACTAGGTTCCTCAGAAGGAAGTGCAAAAGCATTCAGTGAACTGCAAGACGCCGAAGAGGAGTTTCAGCAACTGGAGAAAGAGCTTCAAAGGTATTTACAGCGATCATATGAGAACGTTCTGTGTATTCAAAGCAACACGTGTTGATCTCACCCTTTGAACACTGGAGGACTGAGGGAATAGTCATGCTACGTTTAATTCTCTTTGTAGCAGGCATCTCTGTTTCTGTCCCTACCTTACCTGAAGGAAAGAGTCTTGTTAGGCTTTGTTTGTGTGATCTTAGTGAACTACTCCAGTGTGAAAATCTGTATTTCACATTTTTTCTCCTGGTGGCTGTGTGGTAGGAAAACGATCCACGTCTCCACGTGCATGCCCTCTGTGGTTAAGCTGAAGTTGTTCTCCACAGTAACTGATGTAGCCTGCTTCATTTGTTCCAGGAGCTTCACGCAAGTGCATAACCTGTCCTACGAAGCTAGTAAAGAAGTTTCACTGCACAATCAAAGAATATGTGAAGACAGTCACGGACTAGATGTTGTGAGACGCTGGTACTTCAACTGAGTTTGTGTGTTTTATTCTTCTTTGTTTGATACTGAGGGGTGAGTAATAAATCAATGTCACTAGTTATTTTGTTTATTGTCTTTGATTTGTTCTCTGTCTTTGCTTTACTTATGAACATTCGTGTCCAGCTTTCCATTGGTACCAGAAAATGAGACCAGCAGCATGTATGACTGATTTAAAAATGGAAAGTTTGACCCTCTGGTCAGTTTTCCTAGGTCTGAATAAATGCTAGCGTGCATATCCTTGTGCTTTTAACCTGTGTGTTGTAACTGTGTCTTTCCAAGACTCAGAAAGTTATAAGTGCTCCTCTTCATTTTGAGGGGGCACAGATGAAATAAAAATCAAGTTAATTGTGTCTTCATCATTTTGTTTCTGCACGGACCCAAGGTGGAATGTCTGTCCTAGGATTTATTGATGGTAAACTTTGTTGCTTGTCTAAAAAAAGTAGTTTCAGGACATACTTTTAACCTTTCATCCTCAGTTAAGTGACTTTCTGCCACTTTTAAGTACTTAGATTTCAGGGACATCGGTTTCCATCTGAAGAATACCCCGTGCACATTCTCATTTCAGTGTTAGGGATACCTTGCACTCGGTTGCCCTTCGGATGAAAGGTGCCTTAGCATTTCAGCGCCTTCTGGGTTTTCTTTCAGAGAAGTAGTTCTTCCTTGCTGCTGCAGGTGGCAGTCATTATCTGTACAGCAAGCCCAAAGCTGAAGGCCAACGACTGCCTTTAGGAAACGACCCGGAGCTGAGGGTGAGCCCTCACTGTTTCAGAGGGATGGCAGGTATTGGTGTAAACGTCCTGGCCGTTCTTTAAGTTGAACGCTTGTGTAATGCTTTGTACAAATCACAGAACAGCTGTGAGAGAAAGCAGCTCCTTTCTTTAGGGATGGATTGTAATTTTGAACGTTCTTCCATCTTGATTTAACTGAATATTGACTCTGAGGAAATAAGCAGTCTTTCAGGTTCCTCCAACACGAAACAGCTACAGTCACTGTCATACATAACAGTGTAGGACAAAACCAAACAAGTGCAGGATCACTGGAGCAGGAGCTAAGCAGACGTGACACCACTTCCCTGAGTCCAGCTGGAGTCCTGGGCAACTTCAGGTTGCCCTGCCTGGGCTGTGTGTTTCTTGGAGAGCTCTGTCCACGTTGCCTCGTGTTTCACTGGTATTGCCTGGTGGTTTTAACCTGCTCAGGTGGGCTCTGTTACAGCTTTTGTTGTAACTCCTGCAGTCCGTGGTAAGGTCAGCGTGAGGAATCGTCCATTTCTGCCTTTGTGCTGTGGTGGAGATGCAGCTCAGGAGGTGGCTGAGGCCTGTTTGTCTCTCCAGCCCTCAGCCCTACAGTCCTTTGTTTGTGCCAGCTGCAAACGGAGCTGGTTCTTTGCTCATCAACGGCAAATGAACAGCTCGTGACCCCAGCAGCTGTTTCTGCATTTTAGGCTAATGAGAACTTGTGTGGTTACTGCTGTCTTCCCTGCCTCAGAGTAAATACCACTTCGTTGGAGATCCGGAAACTCATCCTGAACACGATAAACAAATTTCTGGCTGGATTGTGATTGCCAGGATGTGAAGTGCTCTGCAGAGGCAGAAGATCTGATCTAACAGCTCTGAACTGCGCCACTGAGCCACACCAATTACACCAATTAAGAGCATTCCCAGTGATTATGTGAGCGTTCCTGCCCAATTCACAGAAATAATTTCAGATGATCCTTCCATGGGGTCCATAGAGCGAGCGCGAGGATGGAGGACTTGCTCTGCAGAACAGTTCCACTATTCAGAATAGTTTGTGCTTCTGCTTCTGTAAGAATGCATTACCCTGTGCAGCATTAGTGCTGAGTCAGGGCCTGGGGCAGTGATGGAGCAGCTGGTGTGCAGCAGGGCCAGCCGGGGGAGCTCAGCTGTGCAGACGGTGCACCTGAGCACGCTGGTGTGTAACGCCGTGAAAACCAAACTCCCGGCACTGAGTTTGTAATGAGTGACACAAGTGGGTTTTGTTTCCACTGGGAGGAAGGGATGAGGTGATTCTGGCTTCCCTTAAGCTGCGACTTGTCTTTTTTTCCCTCCCACTCACCTTCTGCTGACACCCAGTAAGTGCAGGGCTTAGTGACAAAGCTGTCCTCAGCAGCTTTCTTTTGACCATCTCATACGTGTGTAATTTGCACGTTTGTTCATGTATTTAAACGAGGCACGTAACGTCCTGCGCCTCAAGTCTGGGGTGTCTCTGAGGGGCTGTGTAACCCGCACTGAGGCCGTTAATGAGGGCCAAGGATGGAGGACACTCCCACCACTGCGTCCCTGGGAGCAGCTGTGCCATGTGCACTGCAACCGGGGCAGGTGGGGGCTGAGGAAGGAGGCCCAGCGCAGCCACAGTACTCAGTAATTAGTACTGCTAATAACCGCTCCTCTTGTTCGAGGAGCACTGCTCTGACAGTGTTAACACTGCACACAGCTTACTCACCAGGGCAGCACCGATTTGAAGGGCATTCTCACCTACGGCTGCAGTCCCTTGTCACCTTGCTGGTGAGCTGCAGGGCCCTGCGCAGCCTCAGCCCGGCTGAGTGCTGGGGCTCCCGACGCGTCCGAGCAGAATTCGGCTGTTTTGTAAGGCAAATAAAAATCCGAACTATGCGCTGTGCAGGCAGTGCTGAATATGGCCCATAGATGGGACTGATGAATCGTTTTCATACATGAGCAGATCCTACAGAACTTCCTTGAAGGATATAACTGTTCCCAGATGTGGGCTGAGGCGGCTGCTGGAATTCCATCACCTGTTGCATCACACTGAATAGGGCTCATTTTGGCAGGCACAGAAAATTCCATTTCAGTAACTAAATAGTTTGCAGTGATACCTAAAGCCTCTATTTTTGTTTTTCAGCCCGAACTTGTTCTATCTTTATTTACAGGTTAGCACATACTTTCATAATTAAAAGGCCGTTTGTGGTCTTCAGCGACGGTAATTGCCTGTTATTCCCTGCAGTCACTAAATACCAAACAAAATCTTAAATTCTGAAGAAAAAAAGTGATTAAAAAGAGCTGTTTTCCACGCAGTGATAATTGTGACTGTAGGAAAATAGTGTTTTGTGCTCAAATACATTCCAGCATTACTTTGAAGATGGTGGAGCTCCATTTTGGGAAGAGGAACTCGCAGAAAATGCGTTACCTGCTGACAGCATCGTAAAGACAAGGGGAGTATCTTATTCAGAATCATTTCTAGCAACTTGATGGGCTTTTTTCAGGAGCCAGAAGGTCCTCTGATAAACTATCAAGTTGATCTGGGGATCCAAACCTGTATTTTTGCTAAATAAATGAAATAAAAATTGCTGGGCTCTGTATCAGTACCTTTTTTTTTTTTTTTTTTTAAAGAGGAAATAAAAACTTGGTTCAACCATTTAACGCACTGAAAATAGCACTTTCCCCCTCCTCGTACTTCGATCCGTGTCTGTAGTGCCAGGCAAAGAAAGCCGAATTGATGCTGCTGCCATTGAGGGCTTCCAGCAATTCCTGGGGCAGAGCTGCGGGAGCGTGCCTGGGATCCGCCGTGGTGTCCACGAATGATGCAGAAATAACTCCGTGGTCTGTGCACGGCGTTCATTCTGTCCCCGGGAGACGTGGTATTTATTCTGTCACCTTGAATAACCGCTGTTGCTTTGGCCGTGGGTCCGGACGTGCCCGTACATCTCCCTGCGAACAGCCGCAACGGGCGCCCCTTGGGAACGCGTCTTATTTTCGAGGGCTTTTTCTCTGTGCGTGACCTTTCCTGTACAAAACCGGCTCTGCCGAACACACGTGCGTAGAGACAGATCTCTAACGACGTATAGGGTAAGAACTTCGACGAAACAAGCGGAGTTAGAAGGAAAAGCGAGGAACGGAGGCCCGGGGTCCCTGCTCCTCCCGCTCCTGTCGGGAACCCCCGTACCCGCGGGCTGGGCGGAGGTGGACGGCTTAGGGCCCGGCGGCGGAGGAGGTCAGAGCAGCACCAGCTCCGCGGGGCTCCAAAGGCTCCGTTACCGGTAGCAGAGCACCGGGGTGCCGCGTCCCGGGCCGAGCAGCTGAGACCGCGAGGGGAAGGAGGAGGAATGTGAGCGCTCGGGCAGGTGCTGCCCTGCCGGGGCTGCCCGGGCTCGGCAGAAGAAGCGGCCGTTGCTCCGGTCGGGGCAGGGGGAACGGGGAGCGGCCGCAGCGCGCTGGGACCGTGCCCGGCAGCGCACCTGGGCCGGGGCGGGCGGCGGCCCCGGGGCCGAGAGGCGGAGGTGCGGGGCCCGGCCCCCCCTCCCGCGGCGGGCGGGGAACCGCAGACAAAGAGCCGCGGCCGGAGCCGAGCGGGGCACCGGGGCCAGGAGGGGGCGGCCCGGGGGCGGGGACGCGGCGGGGGCGGCGGCCAAAGAGAGGCACCGGGGACCCGAGCCCGGCGGCCGCGGAGCCAGGGCTGTACCCCGGGAACAAAAGGCTCCGGCACCGGAGAGCGCCGCGGCTGCGGAGCCCGTCCCGGAGCGGCGATGCCCCGCGCGGAGCGGCGCTGCGCGTGGGGGGTCCTCCTGACCCTGTGCGGCCTCAGCGCGGCGCAGCCCCGCGATAGGCAGTGAGTACCGGCACCGCGGCGGACCGGGACGCGGCGCTCCGCGGGGGCCGGGACGGAGCGCCGAGCGGAGCTCCGCGCGGATGCTGCAGAGCCAACAAAGCCCCGAGGGGCTGCGGCGCTCCCTGCGAGCAGCGCGTCTGTACTCGCCGCTAAAGCAAAAGCAGCGCGTAGGCGAGCAGCGAAGAGAAGGAAGGGAGGGAGGGGAGGGGGGGGGGAACCTACTAAAGTTATCCTTAGAAATACCTGTCTGCGGCTCCTCCAGCGCGGGGCTGCGGAGCTTTTATCTGCCAGCAATTATTTCAGGAATCCGGGGTGCTGCAGGGGCTGCGATGGATGGAGGCAGCGCTGCTCGCTGCCGGAGCTGGGGCAGCTGTGTGGGATGTCCTCCGCCACAGCGCTTTTTTTGGCTTTTAGAAGTAGAATCTCCAGTTTGTTGCGGCGCGTTTGGGTTAGCTTTGATTAAGGTTTGCTTTGTTCTTTATCCCGAGTGCATTGTGGCTCGTCAGCGCCGTGAATAGCTGCATTAACTGAGTGCCACGGAGAACTCATTTTCACTTGCTTACTAGAAACTATTTCTTGTCCTGCCAAGTCTTGGTGTAACCTGACAGAGCCCTCAGTCAAATGTGCTTAAAGGCTCTGTCCAGTCCCTGTCAAGTTAACTGTTTAACTGCCAAGTTAAATATTGAATATTCGAATGCCATTTATGCAGTGTAAGTGGCTGTGTCCACGGGCTGGGGCTTCAGAAAGAGCTGCAGCAATTCAGAACAATGTGAGTACATGTGCTTCACATATGGCACCGCAGTGCTGTGCTGATGTGACAGTTTGAATCTAATCATTCCGTACTGGATGCAGATGTACTCTTTCTCCCTCTCTAAATAGATCGGTGATGTTTTCCTTAGCCAGAACTTGCAGACTTCGTAGTAATTTTTTTTTTTTATTTTTTTAACTGTTGTTCTGATGGATTTTCAAACCTGGCGACCAGAAAGTTTTGTGCCTGTAAATACCCCACACAGTGCAACTGAAATGCCGCAGAGACCTGAACTTCCTTCGGGGTAATGGGATCTCCATGGCAATGAGGCCTGCTGAGAGAGAAACACGGGGCTGGAATTTGATAAAAGATGACTGAGGGGGCTGTAAAACAGCATCGTCCTCACCCCAAGTGATAATTAATCACGAGCTAAAGCAGCCTGACCTACGGCATTGTGGAAAGGCATGGGCTGAGAAACTGCTCTTAAACTGTCATAGGAGGAGTTGCCCTGTTTAAAAAAATCCTTTTGGGTGGGGGGAAAACAGCCAACAAAGCCCGGGCAAATGAGCAAACAGAAAGATGTCATGAAAAGAATATAAACGTATTGCTTATAGCCAAGCATATCAAGGAATTCAGTCTGTATGACTCTAATTTGATAAGTTCATGTCATGGCATGACATTCATCACAGAGGAGTGGTACAGATTCCATTTAGAAACACAGAGATCACAGTATAAATGGATGTCTGCTTAATGTTGCGTGCCTGTTAAAATAACCCCTCTTTGCCTGGAGTTTTAAAGATGTGGGATGTAATTGTTTGGGCAAAAAATAAAGGAAGAGGTGGTGGAACTGAGTGTGAAAGCAGAGGTGTGGAAAACAGGCGAGGCAAAAACATCAGAAGTACTTTAACTGTTCTAAAACATGGCATGATCTGCAAAACCCTACTGGAGGTAGAGGTAAGGCTCATACTGCTGGTGGCTGGAGATCTGGCCCCAGATGGGCACACAGTGGGAACCTGTGTGCAGAGCTGTCTGTCCATTCCTTTTGTTAGCACTGTGAGCACCTCGCAGATGAGTTGCACTTGTTATTCTTCATGACCACCCTCTTCCAATCTTGCTTCTCAGGGGCTATTTGATTGCTGCTCCCTCTGTTTTCCGCTCTGGTGTTGAGGAAGCTGTGAGTGTGACCATCTTCAATGCTGTCAAGGAGACAACGGTCCAGATTCAGTTAGTTGTGAAAGGAGAAACTGTGTCCAGGGCCCATGGAACTGTTCTGGGTACGTTCCTGGTCAGAACTTGAAAATTACTTTGAGGTGCTCTGGGAGCACATCAGTATCTCTTAATGAATTACTTTGGGTGATGATGCAGCTGGAACTGAACTAGTATGTAACTCATTTACTGCTATTGTGCTGATGTGGTTTATATGTATGGGATCTCAAACTGCCTCACCTTTTTCTCTTTGGGAATGGCTGATAATTGATAGCTAAATCAAGGGGAAATTATGCTTACACGTGTGGTCATCATACGCCAAAGAGAAATCTTAGGTATGGCAGTATTCAGTAACCAGAAGAGATTCTGTTTGTTGGTTTTTGCATGATTTGGTTTAAAAAATCCAGCCCCAATCTACAGCAAAGTAATTAGTACCTTAGCCTGAGGAAAATAACACAATCTCTCTCTCTTGTTTTAGATAAAGGAACAATCAAACTGAAGGTGAGTGTCAGTTATCTTAAGCTATTTTTTTATCAGAACATGAGGGACTTTCCTTCAGCCACAGCAGACATTGATCTCTGAGTCATTAAGGCACAAATATGGGTCCCATTCTGGAGGCAGCATCTGCAAGAGGATGGCAGGGAACCCAACGAAGTCTGTTCCATCAGAATCCAGCTGTCAAGCCCTTACACCTCTAAAGAAAATCAGTGGTTGCATCTGTTGCATTTTGTTTTTATCAGTCTTCTTCTTTTCTTTTTTTTTGTCTTGAATTATGGCCTGTAATTATAATATTAAATATTACCAGAGTTGTGTATTTTTTGATCTCATATCATCCAAATAGTCTTTTATTTCCCTGAGCAACTGGTTGAAAATGTGTGAGCATGCAATGTTTTTCCCATCAGTTGGGCTTCCCATGTCCTTCAAACCGTGGTGATTTCCCTACGTAACATACTTTCTCCAGTGGAAGCTGTGCGTAGGGATCAGACATTGCTTTACTTGAATGATGAAGAAAAGGCAGAAGAGAATTTCCTGCCATGTTTTTGCCATGACTTTACCTCCTTTGAAGGTTTTACACTGTAAAATATCTAGTATGATCTTCATTTTCTTCTTATTGCTAACACACAGCTACACTGCAGTGCAGCAGGTGACTGCTCTTTGCTCACCCAGAGTCCAGGGTAGTGGCTGTATGCCCCAGTGGCATGGGGAAGCTTAAAAGCTTTCCTATTCTAACCCTATGGTTTACTTGTTTCCTAGGTGCCTTCGGGACTTCGTGGACAGGGACATCTGAAAGTTTGGGGCAACCGGCACGTGACAGAGGAGGGCTACATTTTTCACAATTACACCACAGTAACTATTGATAGCAAAGGATCATCAGTTTTCATCCAAACTGATAAACCTGTCTATAAACCCAAGCAAAAAGGTAACGTGACCTCAGAGAACTTATCCGATGCTAGGGCTGCTTTCATGCAGTCCTTCTCAAGGTGGAATCTTATGTTCAGTGTCAGCTGTGATGAATGGTGTATTCTTTTTATTCTTTTAGTGTTGATAAACCTGTTCATGGTTACCTCGGACCTGAGACCAGTCAACGACAGGGTAAGGGAGATCTTTTGATTTCACACTACAATGGTGTTGTTGCTTGCTCAGGAATTGGTCAGGAAGCAGAAATGCAGTCTTGTTTCATTCAGCCTTTCATTCTCTTCTTTTTTTCTCCTTTCAGATCGAAGCTTATGTAGTGGTGAGTATCTGCTGGTCATCTAGCATGGATGTTCTGTAGAGGCACAAGATTGTCATAGCTGTAAGAGGAATAAGTCTGACTTCCCAAGTCCATGATGGCCATTCCCAACTCTAACCTATGCCATTGTCTCTATTTCTGTCTCTAACACATCTTTGTGGTGTCTTTTTTTTGTTTTCTTAATCTCCAACAGGCATACTTTGTTTTCTACTACAATTTCAGAAACTCATTCCCATTTTTCTGCCTGAGAAGAACTGGCTAGATTCACTGGGGTTCATAAATGTAACAGTCCCACTCAATTTCTCCGTTCTTTTCAATGCAGACACAATCCTATCCTTCATCTGACTGGGCTGGTATAGCAGGGCCAATCTCATCTCTGCACCCACACATTATGATAGTGGAAAATAGAAATTCATGGCAAGGAAAGGGTGCTCCTGTCTTCTTCCTTATGAGGTGAATGAGAGGTTCCTTCTGTGTCTAGTCTTTTTTTTTTTTTTTTTTTTAAGCCATATGTTTTCTTTTGCTGTCAGCAAGTAGAAGAATTCACTCTCTTCCTTTGTTTGCATTCTGTCACAGATTTAATGCTGACAAAGGCAGCAGGATTAATATCATCTGCCTTTGTCATCTAAAAATTGTCTTGTTACTTATACTGCTCCCTCTATAAATTGGAAGAAAGCATCTTCAGAAGCCTGTTCATGCCATCCAAAATAGGTGTCTTAAGATAGGTGGAAGTTTGGCCCCTTGACAGTGCTTACTTTATGCATTGGCAGTAGAAGCAGTGTCCTTAAACACACGCTGAATTTTAGAAAGCCGACACCTCCCAGTAAAATAAGGTCATGAATTTTTGGACAAAAGCTAATTACATATGATCTGTCAGTGAAACCTGTGTGTATACGTAAATGTTTTATTTTACAAACTAAGATGAATGTATTAGTGATGCTCGCTTTCACTGTGATCTTTCTCATTCCTACACTGCTGTGCAGGATCCTCGGGGGTCTCGTATGATAGAGTGGAGCAATTTGAAGCCATTCTGCTGTGGTAAGGTCGAGATTATTTTAGCTCCATGTGTTGTTATTTACCTTTGCTAGATGTCACTAGCTTCTGTTTGTGCTAAATTGCCTACAGTAAGCCTAGACAAGGGTTCATGAGTGATAGAGAGTTCACAATGTGTTGTTTCTTTTCTCAGGCATTGTGAATATGAGTTTTCCTTTGTCTGATCAGCCAGTGTTTGGAGAGTGGCTCATCTTTGCTGAGATGCAGGGGCATACATACAACAAATCCTTTGAAGTTCAGAAATACGGTAAGTTATCCAGATTGCCTTCACTAGAACGCAAACGTATTTAGAAGGACAGATCATGGTAAGAGGCTGCTTCTTGTTGATTCCTTCTCTGCTCAGTGGTGTTCTGCCCCTGTAGGGTTAACTGCTCTGCCCTCATCTGACCATAAGCAGTGATTTTTGTCAGAGCTGTGTATGTAATTGCTACAGTCTGGACTGTGGGATCTCCTTGAAAAAGACTCTATTGTAATTTCCTTTTGTTGTAGTGCTACCAAAGTTTGAGTTGCTGATTGACCCTCCTCGCTACATTCGTGACCTTTCAGCATGTGAGAAAGGAACTGTCCATGCCAGGTAGGAGCGTACTGCAGATGAAGTTCCATCACTGTAGCTTGTAGTGCACATGTAGGATGGTGCAGTCACTGGAGCTCACATCTCATCTGCTGAAGACTTTTCAGATGATTTCCAGTGTAAGAGCCTTTATAAAACATGTTAAAATTGATAGGTTGGAAAAACTTCTGTGATTATTTTTTCTGTTTTCTAGATGTGCAAGTCACATGGTGCTAGCCTTGATATACTCAGGGAAACAGAAAATAGCTGGAAGTTATTCATTATCTTCTTTCCATTTCAGATATACATTTGGAAAACCAGTGACAGGAAAGTTAATTGTCAATATGACTATAAATGGTGTAGGGTATTACAGGCATGAAGTGGGACACCCTGTCCTCAAGACCACCCAGGTGAGGGAGACCATTGAGTCAGCTGCAATAAAATGCCTCATCTGTACTCTTTAAAGTTAATACTACAGCTCTACTTTGTCACTGATGGGAGCTTAGAAAATAAATGGGTGCAGCATAGTAAATACACATATATTACATGTTTTTACAATGCGTGCTATGATTTGGGGGAAAGAGAACTTGTTGGTGTACTGTTAATCTTGTGGAGGGGACGAGGGAGAACATGAGAGTGAGATGGGGACTGAGCTGGTCCAGACTATGGATGAGGGAGGAAACCAAAACCAACAAAAACCCACTTGCTTTCTTTCCTCCTGCCCCCGTTAGTTCCCCCACACCACACAACCTTTAAAAGTACTGCTGCAAATTCCTGTTGAATGCCTACGCTTTAGATTTGGTTTCTAGATGCTTTTTGAATGCGTGTGCAAACTTGTGTTTCCGTTCCCTGGTACACTTGGTAGATCGATGGCTCTGCTGTTTTCGATGTGTGTGTGAAAGACATGATGCCCGCTGATGTTCCGGAGCATTTTCGAGGCACAGTGAATATCTGGGCCACGGTGGTCAGCTCTGATGGGAGCAAGCAGATCACATTTGATGACTCAACGCCTGTTCAGAAACAGCTGATTGATATCAAGTACTCCAAGGACACCAGGAAGCAGTTCAAACCTGGACTGCCTTACAAAGGAAAGGTAAGACTGGAAATGGTGATAACCAGCGTGTAGTTGATGTGAAATTATACAGACCTGGCTTAAAATATTGCATCATCTTCTGATGTGTTTTTCCCACCCGTGGTTTCTGTCATTGGCCAGAGTTTCAAACAAAGTAAAACGTGTTCTGTGCATGAAATATTGTGTAGGTGGAAGTCACTTACCCTGATGGAAGTCCAGCTGATGGAGTCACTATTCGGATTAAAGCTGAGCTCACACCGAAGGACAATGTTTACACAAGTGAACTGGTATCAAGAAATGGCCTCGTGGAGTTTGAAATCCCTTCCATTCCTACAGCTGCACAATATGTCTGGCTGGAGGTGGGTGAAAGCTCTTTATAGGATTAGTGGGCTTTAATGTAACTAATCTTGTCAAACCTGCACTTTGCAAGGCTTTGCTACAAACAGGAAATTAATGCCTTTTACCTTCGACTTATTGATTTAAGTGCAACAAATACTTGTTTTTTTTCTTACTGCTAATAGAACTGATGTTTATAGCCATGATGAAAAGGTAACTACTCCAAATACAGTTTGACATAGTAATAATGGTCCAACATTTTGAGAATACTGTTGCTAGATAAAGTTGTCAATAGGGATAATATAAATCAGACCTTATATTCGTGAATAACATTCAGACATAACTTTTTTTAAGACCAAAGTGACAGCAATCGATGGGAGACCATCTGGGGATCAGTATCTGCCAAACTACTTGTCTATCAGTAGCTGGTACTCGCCCAGCAAGTGTCACATCCAGCTCCAGGCACCAGATAAACCTTTCCAGGTATGTTGGCTTCATACTCTGTTATGGCAACAGCTGCATTTCTTGGCTTTCTGCACTTTGCTCTAATTAAATATTACCAGCCACTTCTGTTTCCTGGGGTGCTGGACTGTTGTTGATTCCACTACAAAGGTTGAAGTAGTGGCAGAGAAGTTCTATTACTAATATGTTTTTTCTCTGGAACTCTGTTCACATCTCAGCTAGTTTTGTTCAGTCTTTTAGCTCTCAAACTTATGCATAATCATGTTTTCTTAGGTAGTTTTGTAGGATCCTCTCTAAAAGTGTATTCTTCTGTATAGAAGTTGTGATGACATTAGTCTAATATGAGGGACCTGATTTAGCCATGATTTCTATTGCATCTTGCTTTACTGAGAGTTGTTTGGGATTTGCTCTCTGCCAAGGAAGAGGTGCATCTCTGAGGGACTGCACACCTCTCTGTGAAAAACACTGTGGAATGTGGCGATACTTACACAGAGTTTTCTGTTATCAGCAGAGCTGTCAGGTTGGTTTCAGTCTCATGGTGTCTGAATAAGAGCATTTTTTTTATCATTGCATTTCATGGTAGTTTAATGGGTAATTAATCTTTTATAAGTTTCCTGAGGTATGGAAAGGGGATTATACGCTACTAATCTGAACACATTGTTCTTATTATAACCTGATTAGAACTAATTCTTCTGTGGGAAAGCTAGGAGTTGGATGACCAGCTGATGTGGGAACTGTTTCCCTGCTCTGCCAGCTCTTACTGGGTGTTCCAATTAGCTACATTCATCTTTTAATGGATTGTTTCATCATTTCCACTGGGGAACTCTTAATACTTCAAATATTTAATGTCACGAGGTTCTTCTTGGACTCTGTGGCATTCTGACTGTATTTAACCATTACTAGTTCCTCGTATTCAAGTCCTTGCCTTTTTGGTTCATGTTGTTAGCGCTGAGGAAAGATGTTTTTCAGAATATGTCATTGGAATTTAACATTTATATTCAGTCTTAGGTGGACGTTGCTTGCTTTAAATGGCAGGAGGGTCAGCAGTGGCATTTAGTGAAGAAATCCTGCATAACATAACTCTTCATAATCCAGAATCAAGAAGCTTTATGTTTTTTTGAGGAAAGCTGGCTGTGTACTGCCCAGACTTTAATCATTCCTAGTAACCTGACAGACTGCTCTCTCAGTACTAGAGTGACAGTATGTGGGTGATTTTGTATCTCCAGGGTGCTCAGTGCTAAGCAGGGTACCTCTTCAGTGCATGAAGTCATTGTGCTGCACTGATGCCTTTTGCAGGCAAGAGATGTGTTTACCCATGGGAAAAAATAAGCTTGCTTTCTTGTTTGTTTGTATGTTTGACAGCTCCTTGAGTTCCTGACTCAAATTAATGTCAAGACTTGTGTAATTTGAAAGCATTTTCCCTCAGATCTTTTCTCAGTAACTTCAGGCCACCCTTGTTATATTTGAATTAGTATTTCTCACGTGAAAGTAATCACTGTGTATAATCTTAATTAAACAGCAAAGACTACCAAACACATCTCTTCCCACCCCCAACACATCTTTCTGTTTTGGGCTAGGCCACTGAAGGGATGTCTAAAATTCAACCAATTCTGACAGCTGCTCTGTGCCAAAAGGCTTAACTTTCAGGATTCCAGAGATTCCTCTATTGTTTTCATTAATGCATGCAACCCCCCAGCCCATTCTCTTGCTGGATCTGTAGGCAGCGAAGAGCTGAACACAGGACCTTTTTTACTGTGAAGAAAGTCAGTCTGTGAAAACAGTGCTAATGTAATTTTCTTTTTCAGTGCATGCATTTCTTAGAAGAAGGCTCACATCTCTTTTGGATTTAAATTCAAATAGATTTCTGTATTTAATAAATAAAAAGCATGCCTTGTAAAAGACCAGATGTTTTGCTTTTCCATCTCTGAGTACAGGTAGGAGAGGAGGCTTGGATTGCAGTGAAGTCCACATGTCCTTGCAACTTCACTCTCCATTATGAAGTGGCATCGCGAGGTAACATTGTCCTTTCAGGGCTGCAGCCCAGCAACATCACTCAGCAGAGGAGCAAAAGAGCCACATCTCCCTCTGAGAAGAATATTGATGTCACTCATTTCCCAGGAACAGGTAGTTAGCATAGGAAACACAAGTTCTATCCTATTTTCGGGGAAAAAATGCACCTTTCTACAAACCTTAAGTATGCTCTTGTTTGAATTGGATGCCTCTCAATAACAAGCATAAAGTAACTGTGCAAGTGAAATAGTGATAACTTGCTTGGTAACTTCACAATGTGTTTCCTTGATTGTATGTTATTAACACTGGATAATCATTCTCCATCCATCTTTTCCATATCACACAAATACTCATTGCCTATCAACTTACAGAAGGTAGAGGGGAGGGGAGGGAAGGGAAAAGATATAGGGCCCCAAAATAGCTCATGCAGCAGGATCGAGGGAAGAATGCGGGTCCTTGGTGGAGAGCTCTGTGCCTTTCAGCATTTGGGAAGGGCAGGGGGATGGTGATTTTGGTGAGTAATGCTGCCATCTCTTCAATTTGTGTTGTAGCACCTACCAATATCCCAGCAGCAGAGCTTGAAATCTGCGTGACCTTCCTCCATTTCTCAGTATCTCACAACATGACTCCCTTGGGCCGTCTTCTGGTGTATTACGTCAGGGAGAATGGAGAAGGGGTCACAGACAGCCTGCAGTTCTCTGTGAAGTCCACCTTTGAAAATCAGGTATTGGCAGTGCAGCAAGTGGAGAGGAGGGGATGGTATCTCCATTGCTCCTAGTTTTCTTGCACTGAACAGCAGCTGAGATGATGGGGTTTAATGTAATTAAATTCCTAGGTTGCTGTGGCTCTTTCAGCAAATGAGACCAGACCTGGTGATGTTGTGAACATCAAGGTCAGAGCTGCAAAATCAAGCTGTGTTTGCATTGCCACTGTGGATAAGAGTGTCTACTTGCTGAAGACAGGTTTTCAGCTGACAGCCAGTCAGGTAAAATGAAGGTTAAGGCACCGATGTCTTTCTCTCTTAATGCCCATATCTGCACTTTGCCTTTTACTAAAGCAGCCTTTCTATACGAGCACAACACTCTCTTCCCTTACTCTACAGGTTTTCAAAGAGCTTGCAGAGTATGATGTGTCTGATGCTTTTGGAGCTCCAAAGGAGGAAGGGCACTTCTGGTGGCCAGGCATGTCCTCACGTAGACGCCGTAGATCTTCTGTCTTTCCCTGGCACTGGGATATCACCAAGGACGCTCGCTTCGCCTTCACAGTAGGAAGAATCGGCCTCAGTTCTCTCTGGAGTATCTTGTTGCTGGATGTTTTATGTTCTCTCTGTAGGCTTCCCATGCTGACCACTCTTATAGATAGACTGGGCTAGAGAAACAGCATTGTGTTTAATGTTTTAGGATCTTCTCATTTTTAATCCATGCAGTTGCCAGTAATAATGATCCTTGCTTCCTCTGTGTCTTTTCATTCTTTTCATCCTTTCTGCATATTTAGCTAAATTCTTTTATTGTATTGTCTTAAAACCTATAATCTCCCACATATTCTGTCTCTTAATCACGAGATCTAAGTCTTTATTTAATGCAGTCTGCTGCAGGAGTTGTTGTTCTTTCTCCTCTCCTTGATCTGTTGGGGTTTTTGTTCTGATGTGTTTTTTTTCCTCTTACTGAGAGGCATAAACTGGTGGGGAAAGAGCCATGTGTTGGTAGCTGGTGTGTGCGTGCATTGGTGTAAACCTGATTTGTAATACTTGAGTGTGTGTGTGTGCAGGACAACAAAGTCCGTGCTCCCTTTGGAGCCTGGGAGCTGCTGTCTCTTATGAATAAGTGCATTTAGGGGACAGAACTGGCAGACAGAGTGAATTCTGTGCTCTTACTGTGAAGCTGTGCGGACAGTTTCCATTTTGCTTGGCATTTCTGGTGGAGCAGAACTGGGGACGTTTGACGTGAGCGATGCCTGCTAGCTGCAGCAGAATACACTGGAAACTTTTAGGAAGGGTAAAAAGCTGTAATGTAATATTCCTGGGGAAAAATATGTGGATTAATTTTTCACCTGTAGTTACCTGACAGACACGTCCCCAGTAGCATTAGGTACTGGTGAAATGCATTTTTCAAACAAACGAGAGCTTTCTCATGAAGACCTCTGCTCATGAAGTACCTGAATATTTTCACCTCAAAGGTCATTTTTATCTTCCATGAAGTCCTTAAAAAGTCCTCAATTTTAAACTGATTTTTACCCCATAAATGTCAGAATAAGGTTGGAGGGATTCTGCTCAGGAAAGTTTTTATTGGTACATGTTTAATTCTTTCTTTTTTCTTTTTTGTCTGTTACTTTATTGCCTTCATTTTATTACCTAGGAAACTGGCTTGGTTGTGATGACTGACACAGTCAGCTTAAACCACAGGCAGAATGGAGGCATGTACACAGATGAGGCTGTCCCAGCTTTTCAGCCTCATACTGGGACACTGGTGGCTACAATGCGTTCTAAAATGGCACAGAGGTAACTCTCATTTATTACTTTTTTTCCCACACCCCTCAAGGAAATAGCTCAGTTGAGACAAAGTGGTGTTGGAAAAACATCTTCAGTTGTGCTGGTAGATGTAACAAAGATTACAAATGGCAGCTCTGGAAAAAAAGTCGAAGTAATATTCTTTGCTATATTCTGTGCTAGCTAGAGTTTTGTTTGATCACCTGAGCTTCATTGGGTTGATAACACCAACTTTACCAGCTGATGTCCAAACTGTCTTAAAGAACTGATTGCCAAAGATTTATTTATTCTTCTAGCAGAGCAGAGAAGAGGAAAAGAACCTTCTTTCCAGAAACGTGGATATGGCACTGCCTCAATGTCAGGTACAAATGGGAAATTCCTTTAATTGTACTCAATGGGTCGTGTTCCCTTCAACTGCAGAAAGCAGTGTTCCTTAAAGCATGCTGCGGTGTTATTTTGGTTTTTGTTCTTCATCATCACTGCTTTAATTTGTAATCCTTCTTTGTAATGGTAGTTCATAAATGTCATCATCTGCTGTTGCTGGTGGTGGTGTTCATTTCCATGTCTGTTCCAGCATCAGATGCAATGCTGTAGTGATAAAAAGATCTTAGTGATGTGTATGCAGAGGTGGAGGCAGAATGGCTGCTTCTGCAAGTGCTGCTCATGCACTACTGAGCATTCTCTGACTGCTTTCCAAATTGTGCTGTTTATCCTTTCTTTTCCATCTCATGCTAGAGCGTCTCCCTCTAATCTCAATTTATTACACAATAAATCTTGTTTTTCATCTGGTTCAACTCGAATTAAAATGGATAACAGATAATTTTTACCAGGAACAACACATCTGGGACAATTTGAAGTAATCATTGAAAGGAAGTTCTGCAGGTTTGCAAGTAAACTTCACTCTCAATAAGGGCTTATAAATTAAATTTGACAGGAACTTCCAGCAAGTGTATTCAAATCTGCTCAATTGAGCATGAAATATGCTTTGTAGAAATACACAAAGAATTCCAGGAGTGCCTGTTCAGGCCTCAGCAAGCTGGGGCAGTTAATTATAAGTAAGAGAGCGTGGAATAAAAAGTTGCATTTTCTCCACTTCATTTCATTAGAAACAACTGAGCAGAGCATTGCTTACTTTCCACTCTTTTGAACAGGAAGATTTTTTTCTTTTCCCTCTACCACTAATAATTATAATAAACTTTCCTCAAAAAAAAGAAAGAAAAGCCCCATGTCAACTTCCCAAACCAATTCTAAAAATTCTTAGAGCCTGTCTGGAGGGTCTGAAGGCTGGAAATGTGTGTGTGTGGTGCGCTTTGGCCCCCTCTCAGAAGAGTAAGTGCCCTCATGTGTGAAAATAATGTTAATGCTGATTATGGGCTGAAATCCCAGTGGAAGGAACATCAGCTGCACCAAATTGTCCGGTTAAACAGACTGGAGTGCCGCCAGCTCTGGAGGTAGGACACCCTCCTGCTTACCCTTCAGGGCTGAAGTTTCTTGCAAGTGCTGACTACTCAACTCCAGTTGATGAGGACCTAAGTATGGAGAATCTGATGCATTTAAGAGAAGCTAAACCACGTGCATTATTCATGCTCTTCCTCTATTGTTTCGCACTGTTTGCTGACCAGAGTGTTTGGAGGCTGACTGAGCATAGAATGACTGTTTAAAGGCATGGTGATCTCTCTCTCTAAGTATTTTTTTTTTTTAATCAAATGGTTTGATTTAATCCTTTTTCTATTACAGCATCAGTCCACAGACCAGTATATGATATGCTGCCTATTCACTAACAGTTATGATAGTAGCTTGGGCTAATTGAAAATTACAAACAGTTGATGTAAGTGATGGAAGTTGAGATGTCACATTGGTGCCTAAAATTTGAATGGACTTCTGAGCTAAAAAGCAGCAAGGGCACAATTCTTCGGTTTGCTCTGGGTGTGAATCAGTAGGTATTGCAGCACTGACCAACAGTATGCTATGCTGTAAAGCTTATTCTGAAGAACTTGCTTTCCATGCCAACTAAGATGGGTGTTGCTCCCAAAAGATTATGAAGCTCGCAGCAAGCGTATCGAGCCCAGAGGAATAAATAAGGCCTGGAGAGAAAACAACCTTAGGGTGTACTCATAACTGCACCAATCATCCTGCCAGTTGAGCCATGAAATAGCTTTTGTTCTTGCTTTAGATGAAAAGTTTTCTGTTCCAGGCAATGTCAGAGCTCCTTTGCAGGAGGGAAATTGCAATGTCTGCGGAACAAAATTGAGTTTTTATTATTATGAAGCATGGAAGAATATACAAGTTTATGATATCCTATTGTGGTATGCACAGTAGAGCTGAATAGTCAGAATATAAGTTTCATCTTTGGTAATTAGTACCAATGCTCTCTTGGAGAAAATGACAGTTTTGGAAATTTTCTGAGTCAGGCATTTGAAAAGGCAACCAACCAAAATGTTCCAAATCAAAATACGCTGCCTTGCACAGGCTGTTGCTGATGCTAGTGTCTGGAAAAATTCTTCTTTGGCCTCACATTCAAGCACAGGCTTCAATGTGGCAGATTAAATATATATATATATATATAGCTTTTATTTCATTGTATCAAATATAGTGAATAATATAACTTATTGCTGGACTCTTTTTAGCTTGGATTCTGTCATGTTTTTTTTCAGTGCAGACATTTCTCTGTAAGAAAAGTATCCCTTTAGTGAGGGTTGAAATACTTGTAAAGCTTTTAATCCAGTAAGCATTTGCTTTAGACTGCACTCTGCAGGAGCCACTAGATGCTCTTCTCCTTATAAATGCTCATCCTGAAGCTTAGCAGGAAGAAATCGAGCCCTTTGTAGGCTGCTGCTCAAAGCAGATACTGAATCTATGTTGTACACTTGGGGATTTCCCTCTATATCCAAGGATTTTGGTTCTGTGTGCTTTAGGGTCATTTAAATGCATTTCGTTAAGCTGATTAACCCATTTTCTTCCCTGTTCTCTTTGTCAGTAATGCATCAGGAGAAGCAGAGCTGCGTGTGGAAGTGCCAGACTCCATCACTACATGGATAACTGAAGCTGTGGGCCTTTCTGAGGAGAAGGGGTTGGGCATTGCCAGTCAAACGGAGCTGAAGACCTTTAAGCCTTTCTTCATTGATTTTACACTGCCATACCATGTCATCCGGGGAGAGCAGACCAAAATCCCATTGACTGTCTACAATTATTTAACTGTCTGCGTGGAGGTAACAGCCCTCTTTGTTCCTGTTGCTAAGTCAGTAGATTATAGGTTGTGGTCAACTTTCTTTGAGCTCTGGACCAGGTATAAGGACAGCAGAATGATAACCTCAGTATAAGTGGTTTGAAGATAGAGGCGTTTCTTCTCAGTGCTAATAGAAGTCACTGCTTTATTTACTTCTAACTTGAAACAGTTGTAGCAGCTTTGTAGTGCCTCAGAAATCCAAATATTGAAAAACAAAGGGAAAACATGAGGAAGCTTGTTCTGAACCGCAGAATTTCCTCCGTAGTCAAAGTGAAAGTAGTTCATTTTGAAAGAGCTTCTTTCCAGATATACCCACTCCATAGATGTTTTCTTCAAGCACTTCATCTGCTCAGATCTTGTAGTATCGTTCTGAACTGCGGATGACGTTTTACAGGTGAATTCTGCAATAAATGACCTTCATACATTTTCACAGGTGCATGTGAAGATTTCAGTTCCGAAAGGCATAAAGTTTGTTGGGCATCCTGGGAAGCACCATCTGACAAGAAAGAAGTGCGTTGCCCCTGGGGAAGCTAAACCCACCTCTATTGTTTTGTCCTTCAGCGAGCTTGGACTGAGCAACATCACTGGTAGTATAGAGATTAAAAAAAAAAAAAAAAAAAAACACAGCTTGTTCCTTGAAGGAGTTTCACAAATGTTTCTTCCTCTGTCAGAAGAGATTTTTGCTTCCCCTGAAACCCCCAAGTGAATCTTTATTTTACATGCTGCCAATTTAGCTTTTTAGTCTCATTTGATTCTTATAAACTGATTCTGTAACTGCAATGCTCTGAAGAGTCCATATGGGCAAGCTTCAGAAGATTCCCTGGTCCCTAATTCCTTGACTCCCTAATTTTCCTGTTGTGTGATATGTCGTTGTGTGTAGTTCTGGCCTATTACATCTTCTTGGAAAGATGAGAGTAAATTTAAAAGTAAGGGAACAACAACAAATTCTGTACATCTTCCAATAAAATAATCAACAACAGTAAAAACTGTGCAGCACACGAAACTTAGGAAACTTACTGCCCAATTTTTTTGGATGTGATCATCCAGATATTAAAGTAATAAATATAACATAAGAGCTGTAATTACAAAGCATTTGATGAGTTGTTAGTCAACTGCATCTAATTAGTTTAGATAAATGCTTTGAACTTCTGTGGATTGGGACTCTATCTTGAAATCTCTGCTTCTTTTCCCTTCTGTTTCTTAGCAAAAGCTTTTGCTTATGGTGGAACTAATTGCTGTCAAAGTGGGATGCAGACCTTGAAGAATGGCAAGCACTCAGAGGACAATTATGTGGACAAAAGGACCCCAGTTGGAGTGGATTATGTTCGCAGTAGTGTTATTATTGAGGTAGGAAAAATAGAAATTTGTTTTTTTTTTTCCTGAATTATTACAATCTGTGTTTGGGCGAATCTTGAAAGCTTTTAGTTAATCAACATGAGCAGAAGTGTCAGATTTAAGGTATGTTTATTTATTCCCAAGCACACAGTTTTTTTGGTACAAGAAGGGCCCATTCAGTTCTGAGTTCGTGCTGGTGTACTTTCAATACTGCTGAAAAAAGAGAATAGGAATTGTATTGGGGATCCTTGCTGTTAGTCTGAGAAATGTGCTGTAATGTGAGATTCACTGGCGGTGGTTAGCATGTCTGTCATCATGGGGTGTAATACCTTTTCTCTAAAGGATATTAAACACTGTACAGCATCAGAATATTATTTATGTGTTTTGTAAGTAAAGCTAAATAGCTGTCACTGCTAATCCAAGCCCTGTAATGTTGTGTATGGATTTCTGTCTTAATTTAGCCAGAGGGACTGTCAAGAGAGTACACCTATAGCGTGTTCTTCTGCCCAAATGGTAAGCTCATGGTTCGAATGAGATAATACTTAGTTTGTTTGATGTAGCTATAAATAGAAACACGTGGCTTCATCCCATGGGAGCGGGGAGGGGAATTTTTTTTTCCCTTTGTCTATGATTTATGAGTTAGGTTGTGTAGGAAGAGCTTTTTGAATAGAGTCCTTCTTACCTGGCTGGCTAATTATGAATTTGCTCTAACTGCCCAAGTAACTTCTGGAAATGGCAATTAAATTCCTTTACTTCGTGAAACAGTTTAAGTATTCAGCACTGTGGACAGAAACTGTGGCTGCAGTATACTTTCAGTTGATGTTTTAAAGTTCAGTTCTGGAATCAGTGTGTCCTTTCTGTTGGAGATTTGGATAGCTCAAGTGCAGCTCCACTAGCTGAACAGAGATGCTTTTGACTGCTTGATTAGAACTGAAAAAATCTCTTGCAGCTTCATGAGAACTCTACCTGAGCAGTTGAAAATCGAGCAGTTAGTTGTGGATTAGATTGTGGATTTTTAAGTGTGTGAGCTGAACTCTAACAATAAACATCCCATTCTTTTTCTGACTAGAGAAAATTCACATCTCTACACCTAACAAATATGAGTACCAATACGTGCAGAAACCTGCCCAGATGACACACTTTGACA
Source organism: Oreortyx pictus (assembly GCA_036925125.1). Lineage (NCBI taxonomy): Eukaryota > Metazoa > Chordata > Aves > Galliformes > Odontophoridae > Oreortyx > Oreortyx pictus. Next base: position 5,069,863 of record JAUPFR010000027.1, read on the forward strand.
TTGCAGTGAAGGCACACAATGATGCTCACGTGGCACTGTCCTCTGGTCCCCATGACATGGCAGAGATGACAGAGATTGTGATTGGAGGACATCAAAACACTAAAACATGGATTTCCATCAGCAAAATGGGTGAGCCAGTGGTCAGCAGAGACACAGCTGGTATCCTGTCCTGGGATGAATTCCGCAGCTTTTGGATCAGCTGGAAAAATGGAATTATCCAGGTATGAAATTTCTCTATGCAGTACTCTGTGGGATCTCTTGCTTTTTAAGCAGACTTGGAGCATACACGTGGCAGAGTTTCATTAGTTTTGTTGTTGCCTTGTTCCTTTTGCTTTTTCTGTTAAGTCTTGATCAGACTGTTTTTGTCCTAATGCATTTGCTTACTACATTGTGCCCTCAGGACCTTAGTCTTCAGTGTTCTCGGTGCTAAGTCTGCTTGGGGGGTCCAATCTGTACAGTTCTCATTAACCTTTCTTGGTGTTTGGAAAGTACTGGTCCACTTAGATTGTTCTCTGATGCACATGTGGGTTACTGCATTCAAGGGCACACAACAGGCTGATTTCACGCGCATGGGTTCTAGGAACTTCATGACTTCTTGTTCCTTTCAGGTTGGCCATGGTACTCGGGTGCTAAATGAATCTATTATTGTGGAGTGGACAGTCCCCAAGCAGTTCGAGGTGAAGTACATTGGCTTTTCCACAGGCTGGGGGTCAATAGGAGAGTTTAAAATTTGGAGGAAAGAAGAGACTGATGAAAATCACAATGAAGCATTTACTCTTGGAGTTCCCCACAACATAATTCCAGGATCAGAAAGAGCTACAGCTTCAATAATAGGTATCAATTGTGAGGAGGTATCCTTGGGTATTAATTATCAAATACAAGGAGATACTTCCATCTGTTACTTGCTTCTGACCAATATTTGAGTTATATGGACAGGATAAAGTAGTCATAGGCAGTTTATAAGGATATATGCTGCTTAATTCTTAGACAGCGAATTTTTATCAGTCACTTGATTGAACCCTGTTTGAGATGCTCTCTGAGGACTTTGTAGATGACCTGTCTACTATAATTCTTAATATTCATTTTGTTGATGTCATAATCATATATTGTACTAGCTGCCTTCTAAACTAGTCAATTAGCCACAGATAATGAAGCTCTGACATTTCTTCTTTATTCCAGCAAAAGGTTGAAGAGATAAAACTGAACAGTTGAAGGACTTCCCATTTATTCTGTGATTTATTTTATCTGACTCTGTAGCCAGTACTAGTTAGTGTTTTAATTCTTTTTAATCATAAGGCATAAAAAGTAGGGTGCAATTCCTTGGGTTTTGAACCTGTCACCTATCCTTTAAACAGGAGATGTGATGGGTCCTACGTTAAACAACTTGGACAACCTTTTGCGATTACCATTCGGATGTGGAGAGCAGAACATGATCCATTTTGCTCCTAATGTTTTTGTCCTGAAATATCTGCAGAAAACAAAGCAACTCAGTCAAGAGGTGGAAAGTGAAGCTACTGATTACCTTGTTCAAGGTAAACCATTAAACTTACAGTTTACAGAAGGAGAAAAGGCTCAGAAGTTAGAGGAGGGTTTTGTTCTTTCTAACAGAGCATCTCAAGTGTTGAGGAGTCATCACTTCTTGCAGGATGGACTCTCAGGTTAATAGATTTTGATGACAAGATGTTTTCTTGTGATACGTAGCCTGTATTTCCCTTTGGTTACCCCTAATTTATGCACTTATGTTTGTGGGTTTTCTTTTTTTTAGCATGTGTATGTTTGTGTATTTGGACAACTTATTCCCGTGTTTACGAATTTCAGAAACTGATGGAAATCTGAATGTAGCCAATCTATGTATTTAGTTCTCTTTGCCTTCATCCTAAATTGTCTTTCTAGTCCTTTAATTACCATATAGCTCTTCTCTGAACTTCCTCCAGTTTACCAGTATTTCCTTGGTGACGGTATGCACAGAGCTCAAAGCTAGCATGCAAAGTCGTTATCCTAGAGGCATGTGATGAGGGTGTTTTTCTGTCCTTGTCAGTGGCCTGTCCTTTCTCTCTAAGCAACTCATAGCAATGTCTTTTTATGACTGTTTTGTTTTCTTTCTCACTGTTTGTTTGGGAAGAGTTCATTTGTAACTAAATACAATTCTCAGGTGCAATAAAAACTTGGAGAAGATCAGTAAAAACAAGAATGACCCTACAAGATGTAGCTATCTTGCATGTGAGTCAGATAATAGTCATGTCATGAAATCAGAGGTGAGGGGGTTAGGCAGTTCTCCTATGAAAATATAAACATAGAACGTAATCTGTAATTTATTTGTTGTATTCAGCAGTGAAATGCTGGTGCTGCTTCCTCAGCCTGGCTCAGGGTATTTCATTTGTAATCTGTTGTGTTTGCTGATAGTAATAGAAGGGGAATTTTTTAGTTGTCTGAATCACTTTTTCCTTTTCAATATCACATTTTTTTTCTTTTTCTTTTTTGCAAATCTGCAAATCTTCCAGGTTTTGGCTCTGAACTGTTAATTAGCCCTTACAGAAGAAATCCTCAAGAGGTTTAAACCTCTATGCTTATTGGGTCCCTGCCAAGTACGAAGTTGAGATGAGAAGGTCTTTTTGATCACTCGGAAGCTCTTTTGTAACTTACTAAGCCAGAAAACTTCATCACTTGATCATCCTCCTTAGGATGTTCTGATCCCCAACTGTTCCCAAATTTTTGAGTGTCCTGAGCTAAGCTGGTTGGTAACTTTCCTACACTCCTGCAATGCCGTTCCACGAAAGCAGGTGAAAAGAGTGTTAGTGAACCTCAAGTGAGTGTTTGGAAAAGAGTTCCAAAGTGGACTTGTTGGATTTGTCTAAAACAGATGTTCCAAGACTGCCCATACAGTGTTTGTATACCATAAGATCACACATTATCCATCACATCTTACACACAGTTCAAGGAAGATATGCAAGAACTCTTATGTCATCTTCTCCTCTGGAATTTTGGCAGTAAGCAATCTGCTGCTGTTGTCATGTTACATTAAGTTGTCCTAAGCAGCAGATTTGGAAATGAAGTCTGAATCCAGTTGTATAATCAAGTCAAAGCGCCTCGACTGCACGGTGCTCTCAGTAAAATGAAAGGAGAATAAGTGTGTGCTTAAGTAAAAATCTTTCTTTTAACATTGCATCTTGCAGAGGGGTATCAAATTTTTAACATTCCTTGTGTCCAGAATGCAGGAGTTGATTTTTAATACGCAGCATTTCAGAAACTTAACACCCTACTCATTTTTGATAGATGTGTTGCTTAGCAAGATATGAAGAGCTTGAGAAATAACGTTTCATTCATTTGTCTTCCAGAGATATGTGTAGTCTTACAGATGTTAGCCCACACGGATTTCTGAATGCACTACTCTGTCAAACACAGCAGAACAAGAAGTTGCCTCAGGCAGCAGAATCCCTTACACTAGTGCCAGATGGTTGGAGCCTTCATTCACTTTAAATGCTTGCTTTGCTCTGTGTGAGGATTTTGGACTCCCACAATTCTTTTTCAACTTCCAGGCTACCAGCGCCAGCTGACCTACAAGAGACAGGATGGCTCATACAGCGCCTTTGGCGAGAGGGACTCCTCGGGGAGTATGTGGTGAGTTGCTATTTAAAACAGCGTTAGAGAGCTCTGTGTTTGCTAAATGGGAAAATACACAATTGGCAAAGAAAAAGGAGTGATTTTTCTGAATTCCATCATGGTGTCACGCAGTGTAGAACAGAAATAATACCCTGTGACTATAGGCTTACTGTTTGAGTGCTGCTGAATGGTCATACTACACTAGTAGGTGTGCTGGGATTGTTTCAGGACTCAATGGAAGTTTAGATGGTCTCATCTACCACTGTGTCTGGACTTCAGGTGCTGGAGCTGTAGTTTAGCATCACGTTTGCTCTGCAGGAATTGGAGTGGCAACATCTGAGGCACTTCAAGCACCTAATTCCTCTAGGAAAAATGGAGCTCCACCTGAAACAAATACAGAAAGCTTGCTGCCTGTGAAGTAGTGGAGACTTTTACCAGGGTAGAAAACAGACAGAACAATGTTGTCTTTAAGTGCTTTGTATCCCCTTGCAGGTGAAGTGGAATGGTATGGCTTTGTGCCCTGAGAATGGGGAGCACAGGATCTTCCAGACTGAAACAATATGAGAACCAGAAATTGTGGAACTGGGAGATAAGCTCATCTCAGTAATGCCCCCTTAAGAAACCACAGCCTTCTTTAAGGCAGTGCTTCATCAATACAGCCTCACATATAGTAGATTCTTGTCTTTTTATGCTGCCATTTGGCTTCTCCATCTACTCTCGTTTTGCTGTAAACTGATTCACTTGGTGAACTTGTCAGAGGGGAAGTACCACTTCTGTGATGCTATTGCCTTGCTGTTTTTAAGATAGTAAACTTTTATCTCAGATCTGGCATCTCCCGTTCCCTCGATATAAAACATGGTGACACAGAATTACTTAACACTTGAAAAATCCTTTGCCAGGCAGCATGCCTTCTACCCTCCCATTCCTCAGGGGCTTGTAAAATGAATGAGTCAATCTCCCAGAGCTGGCCAGAGTTCACACTAGTTGTGTGTCAGAGGTTTAGAATTCCAAAAGCACTTCTGTTGCTTTCTTAAGTCTTAATTCTGTATGAAGTCTAACAGAGCCTTAGATTTTAATAGAGGATCTGGATTTTTTTTTTCTTTTTTCTTGAATTAAGTCAGTAACAAAATTGGGAAATGTAATCCTCTTTCTCCTTTATGCATTTATTTTCTCTTTACTGATATGTGACTCTGAATTCTTTTGATCCATAGAGATGGTGATTTGTATTTGCAGGCTGACAGCGTTTGTGCTCAAGTCCTTTGCGCAGTCTCGGGGCTTTATTTTCATTGACCCAAAAGAACTGACAGCTGCAAAGGACTGGATTGTCCAGCACCAGAAGGAAGATGGCTCTTTTCCTGCTATGGGCAGGATACTAAATAAGGACATTCAGGTAAAGACTACACAGGCATAATATCCAGTAAGTGCATTTTTAAAGGTATTCCCAAAGCAGAAATGGGTAAAGTTTCTTTGTGTCTGGAATGAATAGTGGACTGGAATGGCTGAGGTAGCTTAGAAAGGATCAGGACAGTTTCTGTGTGCTCCCAGACTATTGCTGTGAAAGGATGCTAAAATGTTGTGTTGGGTTCCTGAATTTCACACTTCCTTATTTAGCATCCTTAGCATTCTTTTCTCTATTTTTTTTTTTCTGGTTATTTTGTCTTTTTTGCTCCCCAGGGTGGAATCCATGGTAAGATCTCCCTGACAGCTTACGTGGTCGCATCTCTCTTGGAGACAGGTGTAACTTCTGAGGTAACAGAAACTTACAACAGCTCTTGTGTTCTGTGTTCTAAAAATTCTCACTGTTTTCTTTAGTTTGATTTTTGTTGTTATATTTTCTGAGGTTCTCTACTTATCAGAATGATCACATTCAGGTAACTGAGGCTGTTTGAAAAGCCGTGAGTGGAGGGGGAGTAAAAATAAAAGTCCTGAAGTGCTCACAGGGTAACTTTCTGCCCCCGTCAGCACTGTCCCCCTCTAAGTGATGTGATGTTCTCCCTGGGCTGCTGTACACAGGACAACCCCAGCACTTTTATTTGCTGCAAGTGCAGTTTATGTAGGCCTAATGGTTTTCCTAGAGGAGATTTGCAAGTGTTGCTAATGATCTTAGCTAGGAAATGAGGAGGGGAAGGTTAGTGCCACAGGGAAATCAAAGGAAACCAAATTACATCAAGTCCAATTAAATTGTTTCTATAAATTATCAGAGCTACGTTCCTACGTGGTGAGGTCATTGAGGGAGTTAATAAAACATGTTTGTTGGCTGCTGAGACCCCTGGGAACCTTGGCCTTTATTATCCTCTGGCGCCTGCTAGACGCACCAGAGTGTCAGGAACGCAATCAGATGTACAGCGCAGAGCTCACTCCTGCTCTGTTCATCTGCTGCCTTGCAGTAGCACAACATGTTATTTCTGCTTTAAGGGGAATAAATTCACCTCAGTATTAGTCTAGGTGATTGTGCTGTTCTTCCATGTATGGCGTGTGGCTCTTCTTAAAAATGAAAAGCCACGTGTCATCCTACGCAGAGCAAAATGTGTTTCCTACTTGTTTTTTGATGGGCACAAAGACCTGAGAAATGCAGTGATTCCAACTCTGTCTGCTGATGGTTAGGAGTGAATGAGTTTCTTTTTCTTTACTTTTGTGTGCAGCTTCTACTTTACCGGTTATTCTGTTAGTATCTTAACTCATGGATCATCAGGGATTTGCTCACTTGTCCCTTTCTAACTCTTCCCCATCCCACAGCAGGAGTGTGAGCAAGTTGCTTTGTGGTGCTTAGCTGCTTGCTGGGGTTAACAGAGCTATAGAGGTTGGTAATGTGTGGATTATTTCCCCTAAATACAGGAGGAGAGATCAGCTGTTGATAAAGCAAAGCACTTCTTGGAATCCAACTTGCATTTGGCAGAAGACCCTTACACCACTGCCTTGACCGCGTATGCCCTGACACTGCTGCACAGTGCTTCTGCTGCTGTGACGCTGCGGAAGATGAACAGCATGGCTATCACACAAGGTACTGCACACCTGGGCCAGCGTGGCAAGTTCTGAACTTGGCAACCCTGGTACAGGAATAAACAAACAGGCCTTGCGACTTGAACGTGATGTATGTTTGAGCTACTGGAGAGGATAGAGCCTGGGGGGTGAGGTCCTTCTTGCAGCACAGTTCAACATTGTAAGGAGAGAGTTTTTTGGATTCATTTCAGGAGAGGGCTGAGCTCTTTATTTCTGTGCCTGCAGCTGACACTGAAGGAAGGCAAGTGTACTGGAAGCTCTACAAGTAGCTTTCCAGTCAATATGGCAGAGCTTGTCTAGTAACACATCAAGTTTCCTAATGGTGTATTTTGATTGAGTATTCAGAAATTATCTTATTTGTCACATTGAGCCATCTTTGTAATTGCAAAAGGAGAAGAGTCTGTAGCCTCCTGCTGAGGGAATGCTCCTCTAAATGGAGGGGCAGTTTCATTCAGGGCATCGATCTGCTGGGTCAGTGCAGTAGTGACATTTTTTTCTTCCCGTATACAGAATCTGAGCTGCAGTCCTCCTGTAATATCACACGTATTCCACTGTCCTGTTTTTCTAGATGGCTTTACACATTGGAGCTTGACGGGAAGCCTTGTAACTGATGAAGATACCTTCATGGGATTTAATGATGGTCTCTCTCAATCAGGTACCTGTATGGCAAAAGCAAAAATAAGGGAATGTGCTGCAGTAGATGGCCACTGTTGGCATAGTTTACTTAATAAACTTCAAGTTTTCCCACATCTCTATGCCCTCACAAAATCTATTGGTATTTCTTGAGACATGAATGCTTTGGTCCCCAGGGAAATCCTGTTTTACTAAGATGTTCTGAACCTGTCAGGCAGTATGTTGTTTGTATTTTCAAATTGACATAATGTTTTTGTATCCAGCTTTTATTGTCAGTCACTGTCATTTCAGCACTTATTTCCCAGACTTTTAACTACTAATGAGCTTGATTCTCTTTCCTAGATGGTAGTTTGCTTTATTTTCCCTTCCCCCCCACCTCTCTTTCAGTAGTTTCTGCAGAAGTGGAAATGACGTCTTATGCCCTTCTGACATACACACTCCTAGGAGATGTGGCTTCTGCACTCCCTGTGGTAAAATGGCTTTCCCAGCAGAGGAATGCACTTGGAGGATTCTCTTCTACTCAGGTGGGCTGCCTTGGGAAAAGGTAACTTTGGTGTGCACATAGTTGATTGCAGAAATTGATTGATTCAGGTATAGTTAATGTAGAATCTCTGTCTGGAGCCTAGAAGCTGTGTCCTGTTAAGAAGAAGAGCTTCTGTTGCTTTTGGCTGCTTCCTTCTGGAACTAATAACTTGAAAGGGATCTAGACTTTGTCCTTACGCTGAAAGTGAACAAAAACTGAGGCTTATTTTGCAATGTGAACTAATAAGGAAGATCTGCTACCAAAAGCTGATGACAGTGCTTGTAAGTTTAATGTGCCCTCTATTCTTCACTGTTCTCATCTCTCCCTCTTCTAATCCCTAGGACACATGTGTAGCCTTGCAGGCTCTGGCTGAGTATGCTATCCTTTCTTATGTTGGAGGAGTCAACCTTACCATTTCCTTGGCTTCTACTAATTTAGACTACCAGGAGACATTTGAGCTTAATAAAATGAATAAAAAAGTCCTCCAGACTGCAGTGGTAAGTGTTTTTGTGTTAATGTGGTCTATCTGAACTGGAATCTGAGTGACAAACCAGTGAAGTTCAGTAATGGTAAAGATAAAAAGAAAAAAGTGAATTAAACACTAAATTTGTGGGACTTTTTGGGATTTCATGACTGGGTTTTGATGTGAAGGAGACAGCAATCAAAGGCATTTTTAACCACAACCAATTTTTGTCTTGTGCTGCTGCTTGTTTCTACCCTTGTTATGTGCAGGTGACTGGAAAGAATAAGACCTATTCACTTCAGTTGTTCAGTGTCCTTTATAACTGGAAAGATCTCTTTCACAGAATAAAGCTAATAATAAAGCTGGTCTTTATTTATATTGTGAATGTCACATCTTGTCTGTGTCTTAACTATGGATTCCCACAGATCCCCAGTATTCCAACGGGGCTATTCGTGAGTGCCAAAGGAGAAGGCTGCTGTCTGATGCAGGTAAAGTTACCTTGGGGCTGGATAAAGTATGTAAGCAGGTGATCTCTAGGCTGACAGTCTGATTGCTAATTTTCTCATCCCAGATTGCTGTGAGGAAGGAGGTGCACATAGATATCTACTTGGAGAGAAATTCAAATGTGGTGCTGCTTTAATCTGTAGAAGTAAATGTGATTGTACTGGGGTGAATTTGTTTTGGTACAGCTTTACCTATAGATATCTGAGTGCTAATGCTTCTGTGTGTGCCATTAACTCTTTCCAAAGAGGTCTAGTGCTTATGCTGGTCTTTGGAGAACGTTTGCAGAGGCTACAAAAAATATTGGAGTATAGTTAACAATTTTATTCTTTTTCTTTCCTCTTTCTACCACAGATTGATGTCACTTACAACGTGCCTGATCCTATTGCCAAACCAGCTTTCCAGCTTCTGGTTAACCTGAAGGAGCCAAAGTCAGAGCAGCATCTTCGAGCTCCAGTTCTCCTGCGGTCTCTCTCCCCAGATGAGAATCGCTCTGAAACCTTTCACAGAGAGAGAGTGCTGGTGGATGACGATGACCCAGCTTCAGATCGGGACCATCAGGAGTACAAAGTGATACTGGAGACGTGCACTAGGTAGGAGATGCCAGTCTCCATCCTGTCCTGCTTGTTTCTCAGAGGCAATGCAGTGTTTTGATTAGCACATCTATTACTCCTTCCCTCACAGGCTTTTCCACTAGTGAGAACTCTCTGCTGCCTAAAATTCTAAGGCAGTTGTACTGATATATTCATCAATACAAGAACAACACTACTTTATCGTTGCTTAGCATATTTGAATTTTTCATCTCTTTTGTAACAATAACCACTGGTCAGCAACTCAAACTCATCTCCCAGAAGCTTGCTGAGCTTTTTGATGGATGTAACAGTACCACTTTCTCAGCCCGAGTTCCTCTTTGCCTGAGCATTGTAATTGGTACTGGGGAGGTACCCTTACAACTTTGTCAATCCCTTAGAGATCCTTGTAACTAAGGAGGCTGCCCTGCATCAACACAACCTTTCTGTTGTTATTACTTCTGCCCTGGGAATTGCTGATGCAAAGACAGAAATTTGAGAAAAAGTCCAGTCCAAGGAGATGGATTGCTTGTGGAGAAAACATTGTATTGCTTCTTTGTCTGAAGCTTCTTTCAGTTGTGCTGCATCCTGAGTTGTCCATGTCTAATATCTTGGTTCCTGAGCTTATTTTTATTCATTCTTTTCCTTCATGTGGGAAGGTGGCTGCACTCGGGATCCTCTAACATGGCTGTGTTGGAAGTGCCGTTGTTCTCAGGGTTTCGTGCAGATATCGAGAGCCTGGAGCAGGTAAGATGCAATGGGAGTGCAAGGCACAGTCCTGAGCTGGGACCTGGCTCTCAAGCTGGTAGGGATTCCCTCTGGAGAGCAATAGCAAGTAAACGCTGTTGTCTGTTGGAGTGCTGGCTTGAAAAGATGCAATAAAATTGAGAGCAGGAGATCTCACATGTCAAAAATATTTATCTGAAATGAGTAAACAGAAGTTCTGAGCAAGATTAACAAGTTTACTGAACATAGCCAAATGAAGGCTTATTACTAAGCACAGCACACTGTAATTAAATGAGATCCATTTGGAAATGCTGAAGTGAAAATGTGCTCTAACAGGAGCTGTTTATGGCTTCTTAGTGGGCTGTGTTATCTCCAACATCTGGATTCCATTTCTTTGGAGGCTCTGTGTCTTGGAATTTTTTGCCTTTTTTTTTTTTTTTTTTTTTTTCCCTTCTGGGAGAACATCATGTTTATTGCAATCCAAACTGAGGTGGACAGAATGTGCCTCTTACCCAGCCAGCCCTCTAGGGGAGATGGACTGTAATCTTCAGTTTTGCTTTATGTTTTGTTGAGGCATTACAACGTATTCACTTGTTTTTTATGCTGCAAATTTTTTTAAGACTGATAGATTCTGAGGAGTGAATAACTGAAGAGATATAGAAAGAATCTTGGTAACTGATAATGAGATAAAAACTACTTTATTGAAGGAAGAAGTCTTTTTGAAACAACTATCTTCATTACGTGAGAGGAGGTGGGAATGATAGTGAAGACCAGGCAGTTTATTTTGTCATCCTAGTTCAGAGGAATAGTGCAAACTGCATTGTGTTCTCTAGAACGTCACTTGATTTTACTAATTTGTTATAAACACCATTGCATCATCTTGGAGGAAATGAGACCAATATATTTCTCTTTGGGGCTGCTCTGCTGCAGAAGAGTTACTTCCTTGCAGCTGAATGAGCTCCCCAGCACTTGAACCATGAACAGGCTTTCTCTAGCAGTAAGCAGATGAGTTGGTTGTGCTTCCCCATCTTAATCTTTATGGGTAGAGGAACAGGAGTCCCAGTGTAATGCTGTCTGCTAGGTTCTCAGGTAACAGGTGGTTTGGTTTTGCACTTAGGATGCTATTGCACATTCTACCTCCCTAACCAGAAGTGAGTTACTTCCTTTGGGCAGCAGGAAATCTTGCTGAATTGGGAATTATGTTGGATCTTCAAGGGGGAGTGTTCCCTTTGAAAAGGTGAGGTGCATCCTCCTTTCTGCAGACATCCTTTGCATCTGAAAGGTAGGGATTAATCTGAGTGATATAGGTAGGGAACGAAGATACAACCCATGCAATTTCTTTATGCCTGGCAAATACATATCCCAGTCATGCTTCTGTGAAGCCATGGCACCACTCTTGTACTTTGGACACACGTTCAGCAGTGGCAAGCCTGGTCTTTCCTGTTGCTGCATTTTTTTTTTTTTTTTCTTTGTTGCCCCAGCTGTTCCCTCTGCTCGTAGCGAGGAGGGCCAGGGCTGTAACTCAGATTTCCTTGTTTGTTGTTTGCCCTCACAAGGGAGCAGTGTTCACAGAGCAGGCCCACGTGCAGCTCCAGGGCAGCGATGGTTAATGAATGCTCTGTTGCACGTTGATGGCAGCCCCCCTGGCTGTGCAGCCACAAATCCTTCTAATAATGCTGGGTGTCGACAGGGTCAGGAGGTCACCACAGGCTGGTATATATCAAGCTTCACCAGAAAAATGCAACTTTAGCTGAGCTGCACATTTCCCAGTGGCGCCAGCCCCTCCGAGCCCTCATAAAGGACTGTCTGCAGCCATCGACTGCTGAGCAGCAGCAGCCACCACCAGACCCCTGCCATCGTAAGGACAAATTAAATTGGCCCTTTCCATATTGTATGGGACCAAAACACGTGTTCCTGTGCTCGTTACAGTAATAGCAGGAAGCTGTGTGCAGGGTTTTACAATGAGAAGTGCTATGCTGAAGAAATTCACAGCTGAAGCTGCTGGTAGCAGGCTCAGGCAGATTTTGGTGGAAGTACTTTTTGCTTTGCGTTGTTCTTTCTAATAAATAATAATAGATTTCTCTTCTGCAGTGTTTTCATTCTATGATCCAGAATGATGTAGTTAATTGTGTTTGTACTGTTATTTTGAGACAAGTCACTATCACCCTATATCACTAAATAAAGTACTAAATTCCAGCCCTTCACTCCCCAAACCCAGTTTTAAACTCGGGTCCTTTTCCCCAGACAGTCATCTTCTACAGTTTTTGAGTTTCTCACATGGTAGGTTTCTTCTGAGTGCAGCATATCAAAACAGGAATGAATGAATCAATTACCTTTAGCGTGACAGCCATTATAATACCTTGATATTATTTTCCCAATACGTTCTTAGATCTTGTTCTGTTACTCCTTAGATATGCAGGCCATCCCAGTAAGTAATAATAATAATAAAAAAAGCATAGTGTATTCTGTGGCACAACACATACTGCAAATCCCTGAGCTTCGGAGGGAGGGAAGATGGGTAGCAGGGGCCTGGCCTGACCCCATTCGTCAAAGGGAGGATGCCTAGGGCTTTTTCAAATGGCTGCTCTTCTCAAATGTAAGGATTAATTTTCCTGGCAGAAGAATGTTTTGGATTTTTTAGCTGATGGGAGAAGGGGGCCTTTAATAAGCACTATGATCCAGCAGCAGAATTCCTTGGCGGTTTGGAAGAGTGTAAATAAGAGTTTCTATTGAGTGTTTTGAGGTCTCTGAGGTCTTGCTTTAGCCTTGGTACTGAAAAAAATCTGGAAGCTGTTCAGTTAGATTATGGGTGATGTATCAGGCATGGTCTGGGGGAGACAAATGCTGCCCTCTCCACAGGGATCAGGAAGAACACAGCACTGTGCACCTTGCAAGCATTCCTCATCAGATCAGAGGGAAAAAGAATTGTGGACAGGTTTTTCTTTATTTGTCTGAGTGCAACTTCACTCTTCTTTGCGTTTCTCCCTTGAACTGTCTTTCTCCAGTCAAAGAAATCCTTCTGTTTTAGTACCCAATGAACATTTTCTAAACAGTGTGAAATCTTTCTTCTTTCTAATTTCAGACTCTTTCCTGTAAGATGAAATGAAACTAAACCTGTTTGTTTTTTTTCCCAGTTACTGATGAACAAGCAAATTGGATTAAAAAGATATGAAGTAGATGGAAGAAAAGTCCTGTTTTATTTTGATGAGGTAATGAAATTGTTTCTTATAATTATGCCACTTTTCAATGAAAGGCAGATGGCCAGGTGGCTGGACATGGATACTGCATACTGCTGCTGGTGGCCATCTGCAGATGAGAACTGGGATGCAGCTGTAACTGGTGAGTTGCCTGAGCCTCTCTTGAGGTGGGCAGTTGCTGTGGTTTTGGTTGGAAACCCAGCCATATAGGGGGCGGATTCATATAGGGGATCTGAGATTGAGGTTTCATTTTCTGAGATGGTATGGCAAATATGGGCTTTAATTTAAAGGCTGACAAAGTATCATTTGTTTTAGTTAATTCTGTTTGGCATTTGTTTGTTATTGTATTTACTATTGGAGGTGCCTTCATTCTCACCCTTTTGCATTGAGGCTCATATGCTGCACTTGTTCATCTCTCTTTGCTTGCAGTGTAGTTTTTGTTACAGTGAGTATTTTGCATCATTTCATACAGATTCCTAGCCAGTGCATGACCTGTGTAAAGTTTCAAGCTTTCAGAGAGTATATAGTTGGGAAAACTGCTCCTGTTCCAATCAAAGTATATGATTACTATGAGCCAGGTATGCGTTTGCTTTCCTTTTGATTTTTATTTTGCCAGCACTGGGGCTCTAACAGTAAGACTCCACTGTGATTTCTCTTTCTTGCTGACCTGCAGCTTTTGAAGCAACTCGTTTCTACAACGTGAGTGAGAACAGCCCCTTGGCTCGGGAGCTCTGTGATGGGCCGACATGCAATGAGGTAGAGAGCTCAGCTAGCCAGTGGGTTGGTAAGTTGTACAAAGAACAAGCAGATTCTGGAAAGTGGAGCCTGCAGGCACAGTCTGGGAGTTCAGAACTCAGTGATATTTAGAAAAATGTTCTATTTCAGTTTGTGTTGATAGAAGGTTTACAAATTTCTTGTGAGAGCAGCAGTAAACTCAGGACAGTCAAAAAGAGTGATGTATTCTGCACTCCAGTCGCAAGAGTGACTGCTCTTATTTGCTTCAGCGGCAAGATACAGTATATAAATGTGGACACCTGAGGAAAGTGAGCTGTTTTAATAAACATAAAACTCTTTCAAATGCAGTTTAGTTTTCTTTCTATAAAATACCTTGTAGCAGAGTTGCTTGATAGACTGAAAGAAGATCAAATAAATCATTGAACAGTGACAGGATTTACTTGTCTCAGAAACAGTAATCTCTTTCCTATCCTGTATGTTACTGAGAACTGGAAGAGTTGTGCTATCCTTTACCTGAAATTCAGTGTGAAAATTTCTATAGGAGAAGTAAGGCAAAAACTGTTGCCTCACCTTTCCCTTCCCTAAACTATACAGTAATGTTGCTTTGGATGTTTCTGTTTACTTTTCAGGCTTTTCTCACTCTGGGCCATGCAATAACATTTTTGGATGCTTAGAGGATGAGTATTTTGAGCAGTGCATGTGTTCAAGAGACTGTGGCTATGATGGGGATCCTGTATGTGGATCAGATGGACAGATCTACCAGAACCATTGCCAAATGGAAGTAGCATCATGCAGGAATAATACAAGGATAGAACAGACCCCCATGTCTCAGTGCTCTAACTGTAGGTTTCATTCAGTTGGGTCTTTTTTGTTATAGTCTAGCTGGAGAACACGACAGATGTAACCAAATGATAACTACAGCTGTGTAGTAGGAAGAGGAGAATTTGATCATTTTTCTTATATATTTACAGCCAAGAATTTGCCAGAAGAAAACTCCCATACAGCTGAGCAACCCAGTGTCCAACAAACTCCAGCAGGTAATATTTGCATCACCTTGTGTGGCAGTCCTGATTCTTTCAGAGTTTTTTGGAATAAAGGGCCTTAGTGAGCAAAAATTTTAAGGTCATGAAGTAACCAGGAATTTGGCTGCTCATTTTATTTGGTGCTTATATTCATACTTTTTTTTCCAAGACTGGTGTCAAACTTGCTCATGGCTCACAATAAATCTCACCAAGAAGCAGTGGAGGGTCAATAGAATAGCTTGTTTCGTGCTGTTTCTAGTAAATAAACTGGACTAGATTTTTCCTGGCTGCTTTCCACTCATTAATTTTCTTCTGGCCTCTAACTCCCCACAACGAGTCAGTAAAAGTTAATTCCTCATGAGAGGTCTCCATGCCTTCCCCTGTGCATGTCCTTCCTCCGTGTCCTTCTTGTGCACCACAGTTCAGACCACTGTATGCTGAACATAAGAGATGCTGTATCATCCTTTGCCCATCCTCCACTCTGCAGAAGTTGATGGGTATTTTTTTCAAGGCATAAGTGCACAGGGAATGTTCCATCATGACCTATTTCTGTAGGCCATACAGTCTTAGTGTTTTAATACCTCTCATTTTCCCTCCCTTGTTACTGGACTTGATGTGTATCAGAGTGCTATCTGCTAGAATAATTGAAGTGAATTCCTCTTTTAGAGCAGTGTTTCTGAAGTAATCTGCATTGAAATACCTATGAAGCATAACCCTCAGGTTACTGTTTTGAACAGACAAAAGCAGTGTGCGTTCAGTGGGCTCCCAGTAGGATCAGAAGTGGCAATTTAGATCTTGTGTGTGGCGTTTTCATACACTTTAGATTAATAACCATATGTGTGCCATAGGGATGTGCTTATCAAAGCACAAACATTATGAGCTTGCTGCATTCTAGGATATGTAAGTGCTGAAGAGATCTCTTGGAAGGCAGATGCTCATCTGAAATGAGCTGTCTGAGCAACCGTGGCAGAGTGAGCACTCAGAAATAAAAGACTAAATCCTGTATCAGGAAAAGCACCCAGCATGTGATTTTCATTAATCCTCTGTGCTCCTCTCAGGTCAACCACAGAGTACATGAATCAAAGTTTAACAACTGAATGAATCCCTCCTTATGCATGGGTCTCCTTTGGACTCACTGGTTTGTTAGCATTGAAGCATGAGATTGGTTTAAGTCGACTCAGGTGCTCTGGGTTTCTAGTGAATGTTCTGACGAGCTGTGTCTAAATCTGTGATTTCCTAAAGGGATGCAAAGCTCCAGGAGCCAGATCAAGGTTAGGGCAGGTTGATGAAGCTGCTTCAGTGTGTTAATCTTCAGGAAATGCCATTTTCTTGCAGAACCTCATGGTGGTTTTATTGTCTGATGTGCTTCTGCATTTGCCATGTGATGTGTGCAGGCTCAGCTTGGTCTGACTGATGCTTCCATTGTCAGCTCTTGCCTATGTTAACTCAGCAATGGAAACAATCCTTCCAGCAAACAGTGGGGAGCTTTGTAATGTATTTGGGCTCTCTTTGTCAGACAGACTTGCAGTACAGTTCCATACATGCCACTGTGTTTGCTAGAATAAACTACAGCTTGAGAGTTACACTGTTATGGTAAATAACTGTATGGATGTCCTCTTGATATAGAGGGAAGTTTAACAGGACCCAGCTGTAATGAAAGCCAGCTGGAGACACTCATGGCTGAATTCTCTTCCTCAGCTGTTTCTCACAGGTGATCTGCTGAGACTTAGAGATGAAACAGGTTTTTTTCATGAGTAGTATGGACCCACCCCTGCATATAAGTATTGCAGCTCTGCTGGAATGCTTTCACAGCCTGTTCCGGGCATTTTGGTTGAACAGAAAGCTCTTGAAGCAGGATTTTGGTTGCTGAGTGGATTATTAGCAGCAGCACTTGGTGGTTTGGGTGCTGCTGTTCTGCTGTGCTCTGTGCTTTCCTGAGCAGGCATTCCCCCAGCTTTGTACTTTCTGACCACCCCCCATAGCACAGCTGGAGCTGTATGATTTGTACAGCTCTGTTCCAGCAGCCAGGAGGTCCAGGAGCTGCAATCAAATTCTTGGTGGTATTATGATTCTTTAATTTGGTGTCATCGTTATTATTTAAGAAAATGCCATCGCCCATCGCTGGCTTCCAATGGGAATGACAGGGTGAGCTCTGTTTCCAGGTGGAGTCATCCATGCAACACTCCCTGGCAGACACAGAGCTCACAGCAGTGCTGTTCTTTGAGGACTGATGGAACTGGCATTGGGCCACTTTTCCTTTCACCCCATCACTGCTCAGCAAACATTGGCTTAGGCACAAACATTTGGAGATGGGACAGTGATTTGTATGCAACAGGAAATGTCGGCCTTTCATCTTTGCTTTGACTCCAACACTGCATTCCTAAGGAAAGTGAGGTCTGTGATGTTAATTCTGTCCCTGGTGGACAGCAATCATCCATTCATAGAGCATAGAGCAGCCTCATGATCTGGCACATTCTCACTCAGAGAAGGCCAAGAAGTGAACACAGGCTGACTCTGCTTGCAGGCAAGTGTTCCCTAGCCTAGAGCTGTGCCTGTTGCTGGGAGGGTGTGGGAGGCAACAGGAAAGCCTTCAAATATTTTATTTCTAGAGAACAAATGTTTTCAAAGGCCTTGACAAGTGTTCCCCTCATAAAAATTTGTTTTATTTAAGGAGAACATTTCCTCTTGCAAGAAACTGTGTTTCAGTGATTGCTCTAATCCAAACCAAAGCAGTGTGTGTAGAAAGCAAACTGGTGAGACAAAAAGCTGAACTGGCTCGAGGCACAGCTTAGAAAACAAGGATCTATTGATATTCCTTGAAATTGCATCTCGCAGCCTTACCTCTGGACTGTGGGTGATTGCCCACCACTGAGGTACAGCTACTCTTGGTTGGATATGCCCATTTCTGTCTGAAAGGCTAAGAGTTCTAGCAGATGCATCTCAGCTAGATTAGGCTAAATGAGGAGTGAATGCTTTCATTGTAGGATCCAGGTCTGTTGTGTAAAATCTTTGTTGTTATTGATCTGGAAACAAATCTCCCTCCTTCAGCTGAACTCTTCTTCACATTCACTGGGTAAACTTTACATGTGAATGTGAGCATGTGTGCAATGCTCTGTTGGCACGTGCAGCCTTGGATGCTCATGTGGCTCGTTGAGTTGTCTCCCTTATTGCCACTCCTTCCCTCTAACATCATTCCCCTTTTCTGTGCCGCAATATGTGATTCTTTAACGCAGTTTATTTGTGTAAAGCACAACCATGATTTCCTTTCCAGCTGAGGAAGGCCCTCCACTGCAGTTGGATCTGTCGTATTATTCCTATGAATATGACCCAGACCCCTATGCCTCTGAAGCTGATGTTTTTGAGATTGTGACAGAACTGACAACAGCAAGCACGATAAGAGAAGCAGACAAGATTCAGGAAGTGGTGACCACCGTAGAATGGTGAGCTGGGGACTGTAAATCTGATCTGAGAATCATAGCACAGCCATGCATGTGTTGGATCAGATGTATTTGCTGGGACAACATGTGAGTCTTCATACCTGGGTGTTTCCATTCTGAGGGGCTTTATGCTTTTTGCTGCCCAGCCTCAGGAGCGTTTCACAAAGTTACAGAATGGGAAAGTGACTTTTTCTTTTATTGTATTCTCTTTTCAACAGAAATATATAATTTAAATCAAGAGAAGAGGCTCAGAATCAACTCCCGTATGAGTTTGTTCCAACAGATGACCTGCTGCAGAACAGAAACTGAATGATGACTACTTCCTGGTGCCCTCAGAACTGTAGGCTTTTCTGCCCCACGGGGAGATCTGGAGCACAAAGGGGGACACTCAGCATTATTCTTCTGTCAATTTTTCTGCCTTTTGTGCAACCTCTTAGGAATGCTACCAAGGATGGAAGGCCAACGTGCTGTGCCCTCTAGGTGAGAAAAATAGGGGTTGGAATTCAAACCTATAGGCCATTTTCAAGTGTTCTCTCTATTATCAGGATACTGCAACTGCCATTTCCTAGCTACATTTAGAAGCTAAGTCCAAGCCTTGTGCTTAGCTAAACTGCTGTTTGAGGAAAGATGGCTGAGGAGTTTTCTCTCAAATTATAATAATAAAAATCAGTGTGTTTTGCTAGTTATGACATAGCAAGAGGCTAATCATCTTCTCTAGCCTATAAATCTACTGCACCCATAATTATGTCCTGCAAGAAGAAAAACTGCACTATTATCTCCATGCTGTTGGGTGGTTTTACAAGAGAAAACTGAAATCCAGGGCTGAAAATCTTCGGGTGAGGAGTTTGCCAGCCATGACAGCATCTGGTGGATGAGCCCTCTTCATTTTGCACTATGTGCTGCTGAGGGCTGCTTGCAGCCTTCTCAGCTCTGCAGCCCCTTTCCTCCTTGTAACCCTGGCATGAAAATAAAGCTGACCTGAGGCACAGTTCTTTTAAATGCTTGCCTGTCTTCACCAATCACTGTAATTCTGCTCCCCCCAGGACCTCCCTACAATGCCTTTTCTGGATATGGTGATGTATTTGTAGGCCCTGGGGCTGCTGGTGGCACAGTGGCTGCAATCCCTTAGCCTGACCTGTCCTAGCAATATGTTAAAACTAAAAGCTTTGTTTCCAAAAGTGCATTACTTTTTTTTTTTTTCTTTGTTCCCCTTCCTGCCTGGAGCAGCATTGTTCTCTTTGGAAGAGCTTGATTCAATTGCCTGTTGCAAAATACTGTTCATATTCTATCTTCCCACTTCTATTGTTAAGAGGACCCAGAGTGGGGTGGGAACTCCTTTTGAGAGTGTTTTGTGGTGAATGGAAACAGGAAAAAGCCCAACCCCATTCATTTTGGGGGCTTACTTACACAGCAACACTGACAAGAATATATCCCGATATAGACATGCCGTTCCAGAATACAGGCAGTTTTATTCCAGGTGTGTGTAGTTGTAGCAGAAGTGCTGAGCAGTGATGGAGCACCTGGTGGGAAGGCAGGGCCAGCCCAGCTGCCTGAAATCAGTGCACCTGAGTGAGTGGGAGGGGTGGAGCCAGGATCCATCCCTTCCCAGCCCTCATTCGGGGGTTGGTAGTGGAAGTGAGGGGATCTTGCTGGAGATCTCTGCGTATCTGAGGCCTTCCCAAGGTGAGCAGATGCTTTCTTTTATTTCTGTGCCTACAGTTGTTGCATTTGAGCAAATCTTCACTGCCTGTAGCCCGGGACCTTGCTGCTCTGCTGTTGTTGCTGTGCTTTCCCATTGTGTTACAGCAGTTCAGCAGTTTCCAGTCCTTTGTGCCTGGGGCTAGATGCTTGCAGAATGTAACTGATGTGATGAAGGTCTGGCTCTGAAAGTTCTCAGGAGTTTTAGAACCGCTCTGTGAAGGTGGAAGCCTTCCCAGCATCAGGAGCCTGCTGCTCTGAGCTTTCCTACAGGCCCTCGCTATGGCTGCTGCCCACGTGTACCCACTGCTCCTCGGCAGTTTTTTGCCACGTCTCAGTGCACAGTAAGAGAGTGTCCTCGCTGTGTCCCCACTGTGCAGTGGAAGCACTGGCAGCTGTGTTCTTGTCTGGCAGGTAAATAAATGCCTTTAAACTCAATTCCATCTCCTGTAAGCAACTGGCCTGGCAGATGCTGGCTATTGTGTACACACAGCCTGAGTCAATATTTATCCCCTGGGTAAATAGCAGACCCGGTATAAGCTGGGATTTTTTTTTTCTTCTTTTTCCTGGCTATCAAAGCTGCATGGTACTAACCCTGCTGCTCGCTGGTTCCAGCTTCTGCTGCTCAGTGGTTTGAGTTGGAAGAATAAGACATTGTGATTCTGTCAGTGTGACCAGCTGCCCTGGGAAGATGGGACCTGTGCTCTGAGTTCTTCAGCATCCCGTGCTCTTTTCCTTTCTGGGTTTAGTTTCCCTATCTTTGACAGTTTCAGAAAGGCATTTGAATTAATTTCATACTGGTGCTCTCATAGATCCTTGGGCAGGCTGACTGTCCCCACTGGGGATGAGGTGATGAAGGAAGGGGTTTCAGCTGAGTGTTAAATGTGACTTCATTTTCCTCACACTCTGCATGTGTAATGTACTCAAGATTCAAGAAGTTCCATATTAGTGCTAGCTAAATAATTTCTGTTAGTGCCAGCCCTACAATCTGGCTTTGTTCTGTGGGCTCTTTGGGGCACTTTCAGGGCAATTTGTTGCTCTTTCTCCTCTTCGTGGCTGAGAGAGTGGGTTCATTTGTCCCTAAGGAAGGGACAAGCCTGGTGGTGCAAAGCCAGCAAGGACAGCAGAGCTGCTGCTTTGGGCTGTGAGTTGGTTGTGGCTTAGAGACATGTGCCTCCTTCTGTTAGAGAGATGCTTCTCTTTTCCTTTCTCTGATGGTCCTTCATTGCAAATGGAGAAAAGTGCTGATGAGTTTGAGAGACAGATTCCTGCTTACACCAAGTTACGTTTCTGAATAGCTACAGCAGCGCTAGTTATTGGTGACTTTTTGCTTGCAATCCTCTCAATGAAATTAATATTTATATATTTGTAACTGTACATTATGCAGAGTAATCAGTACCATGGTATTTATTTTAAAGCAATAGTTCTCTCTTGTTTGGGTGTTTTGCCCTTAGCTCTTTCTCTTCTTTTTAATCAGCCTCAATAGGAAAAAAAAAAAAAACAACTCAGTGTTCAGCTTGCTTGAATAACAACACAGAAACGACAGCACTTGCTTTGCTAATGCTGACAATTGGTATTTAATGCAGGGTAACCTGGTTTTCATTACTGTTGGCAGATGACCTATTTGGAAAACCTCACCTCAGTTTGTTGTTTCTTTTCCTGCTCTGTTTGGTTTTCTGGTGCTTGCTCTTGCTGTCAGTGGCAGTGGTCCTGGCTGCACTGCCTCTCCTTCTGTAGCTGTCTCGTTGTGCACGTGCACTGCTGCACACGTAGGAGATAGGCTCCAGTTTTTCACCTCTGTTCCACCCCAGCTGTACACGTAAGCACATGGTTCTGTGAGCATTTCTGTTTTGTTCACACACATCTTAGCAACTCTGAGCCCAGAAAAGGGTTTGTTTTAGATTCTGGTAAATATTTTTATTAAAAACTGATTTTAAAACAATCTTTTCTGTCTCTTTATTCATGCTGTAGACTGTAAGGTTGTTTGGTTGTAGAGCACAGTCCTGGCTGTACCAGGAGAATTGCAGAATTCAGGAACATTAAAGAAGTTTGTTTCTCGTTTTCTACCTTGCTCCTTCTTGGGATGTGCCCAGAGCTGAGCTGGCTGTGTTCTCACAAGTTTGCGATGGGCTCCAGAGTTGGGTAATTAGCCTGATGACCTGTTTTATAAAAGAAAGCTCTGGATTGTGTGACGTGAAGCAAAAAAATAATGTCTTGAGTGTTTTCTTTAATATTTCCCTTCAAGAGACATACTGCAGTCTTGGTCTTAAGAAGTTTTGGATAGCAAAGGCCATTAGCATCAACAGCAATGAAGGAATTGGCTTTGTACTCTTATGACAGTGGGCTGCCTTTACTGTGGTGATGATTCTTAGTCCAGCCAAGAATGTAACTGCTAGAAAAATCAGTGCTCTGTGTTCTCTTGACAGAGTATTCTAGTTCAGACAATGAGTGCCTTCTATGTAAGTACCTCCTAATATTTTTGAAATGTTTAGAAATTGGTTATGCAAGTGCCTGTTCTTCTTCAGTTTTAGGTGAAAGGAATGTGTGTTCAGAGACAGCAAGGAAGCCAGTAGCAGAAAAATAAATAGAAGGCATATAGCAACCAGCTCCCAACATGCACTAAAAGCAGACCTGGATGTACTAAAAGCACCCCTGGCAGAGTGCAACCAGATGAGAAGTCATATGCAGAGTCTCAGTCACAGATCTAGATGTGTTCAGCACTCAACATCCCTCGAGGAATGCTGTGGCCTAGGTTGATTTGGTTGTGGCCATGTGGACAGAAGAACGTGGCTCTTCATTCCAGGGATTTGTCTATTGGGAACTGCTACGGAGCTCTGGATGAAACTTCAGTCCCAGTACTTAAATAACAAAGTGCTGACTTTGTGCTATCCCCAGGGTGTGTTGGGAGTGCCTGGGGGCAGGCAGCTGGGATGGAGACTTAAACCAGTGACTCCTTGGAGCTCTTCTGAGGGAGTGTTTCTTTGGAGGTTTGTAAGGACATGGTGGGGATTTTGCTGCGATTGAAGAATCTGCTCCTCACCTTCTCCCGGAAATCTTCTGATACATAGTAGTAGACAAAAGGGTCAGCGCAGCTGTTGAAGGTGCTGATGGCCAGGCTTACCATGTAGCCCATGTACAAGCTGCCATAGAGCTTGCAGTGATAGCTGGAGTAATGAACAAGGAGGAGAACATTGCTGGGAGTGTAGAAGGCCACGAGCGTGAACAGCACGAGAGCTGTGAGCTTCATGGAGTGGGAGTAGCGCTTCCCGCTGCCCAGGAGGGCTTGCAGCACTGAGCAGTAGCTGAACAGCATCACCACCAGAGGAGCGAGGAAGGCACAGACAATGAGGCAGACGAAGTAGTAGAAGTAATACCCATCGTCCTCCTGCCTAGGGAGAACATCGTGGCACAGGGTGATGTCTGCTCTGTACAGGGGGTATGACTGCTGCTGCAGGGTCAGGGGCAGGGTGATGCCAGCAGCACAGAGCCAGACAGCAGCGCAGATCCAGGCAGCAAAGGCAGGGGTGCGAAAAGAGCGTGAGAAGAAAGGATGCACCACTGCCAGGTACCGGTCCACGCTGATGCACGTGAGCAGCAGCACTGAGCAGTACATGTTCCCATAGAAGAAAGCCGTGGTGACCCTGCACAGACCTTCCCCAAAGGGCCAGTTGTTCCCAAGGAAGTAGTAGAAAATCTTGAAGGGCAGCACTGATATGAGCAGCAGATCTGCTGCAGCCAGGTTCATCAGGAAGATGGTGGAGGTCAGCTTCTCAGCCCTGGTAGCCAGAACCCAGAGGGCCAGCCCGTTGGAGGGCAGCCCCAGCAGGAAGACCAGGCTGTAGAGGCAGGGGATGAGCAGCACCGTGACCCTGCTGCTCAGCTGGGAGCGAGCGGCCTCGTGCAGCAGCAGGTATGTGACATTGTCTATCGTTGCCTTTTCCCCAGGGATGGCTCGGGGGCATGGTGTGATCTCTGATGTTGCCTGCTCGCTGGTGCTGTTTTGAGAGTAATCTGTGGGTGCAAATGCAGTCTGTTACTTGCTGTGCATGTTAATGCTAGCACCTTGCAGAGCAGGCTTGATCCACGATGCTTACACCGAGTTCTAAGGCACTACGTTTTGTGTTGGGTTCCTGGCAGTTAGAGCATTAAAATGCTGTTGTGTCATGGGCAGAAAAAGCTGACATGGAGTTAGTGCAGCAGTGACCACCAGGAGCCTTTACTGCAAACTGACATGTCTGTTCTGCTCTGCTTCCCATCACTTGTAGTTGCTATGGAGTATTGGTACCAGGCACAAACCCTCTGCCCACCTTTTGGAATCCTAAGGTCCAGGGCCACTCCAGTGTAAAGCTGTGGCTGTGAGAGCTTAATTTTTAGCTGAAGTTTTTGTTTCAAGTGCTCTATTCTACTCCTCTGTTTCTTTCTCTTGCCGCTTTGTTCCACTCTGATTTTAATTCCCCTTCCTCAAGCGTATTCTATCTCCTCCTGTTTCAAGATCCCCAAGAACTCATTTTGGAAATCCTAGACCTCCTGTACTTTAAGAAGCAGTTTTTACCCCAAAGATGCCCACTCACCATCGTAGTCCGGCGCAGCCAGGCTCAGTCCCCACACAGCACAGCACAGTGTGAGCCGGGGTGCCAGCCACTGGCTCCTGGAGGTCCCCATGCTGCTGCAGGAGCTGTGCTGCTGGGAAGGGTCCTGAGAGTGGCTGTGCTTACGCATTTCCTCCTCGCAGTCCTTAACACTCGGAAGCACCAGGCTCATCCTGTCACGGCACCTCCAGAGCCAGCGTGGTCTGAGCAGAGACGTAGCTGGGGGGACGCACGCATCCAGACCCATAGGGATCGTTTATCAGAGCTTGAGTGACTCATTTGGGCCTCCTCCCTGCTCTGTGCTGCTCCTGAAAATAACAAAAATGGTCACATTTGACGCACTTTGAATTTGGTTTAGTGTGTAAACCTCACTGGGACTCCTCTGGGCTCTGTGGCCCCATCCTTCTGCTCAAGAGGGATCCAAGCGGCTCTGAGCGGTGCTTGAGGTCCTTTCCCACAGTGGTTCAGTGTGTTTGGAAAATGTTATCCCCACAAGTGGTTACAGAGTGCTGGAGGGCTGCAGCCTTCCCAGCTCCTGGGGCTGCACAGGGCTTTCTCATGTTGGGACAGTTCAGGGTTTGGTTTTTGACCCACAGTCTCTATGTTGGGGCTCAGCCTGCCCTGGTTGTGTTTATTTCTGATCCTGCTTCTCTCCATCGTTGATCTTGCTGCAGAGGCTAATTAAAGGCCACAGAAGGTAGATCTACTTGCATCTGAAGGAAGCAGCACCCTGTGCTGTGATGCACAGAGATAAGCAGTGAGGTCCCAGCCGGATGGGGATGTGGTGCTTCTGCTGATAGACAGGAGCTGGGAGAGCAGAGGCCTCCCATGGCTGGGGAAGTCTCTGTGCTTGGGCAGATAATGGAGAACTGCAGCCACTTGTGCCCACACAGAGCTGTGTTCTTGCAGAGATGTGTGGTCTCCACCCAGCTCCCCCAGGAGAGAAGAGCACCCCTGTTCATCACAACCCACTGCCTGCACGGAGCTGTAGGATCATAGGCTTAAGTTGGAAGGGACTGCAAAGGTCACTTGTCCAGCCCTGTGGCTCTGGGGAGCTGCAGGAGGGACTCCTCATGGTGGCAGATGTTATCAAGATCTATTGCTGCTTGGTTCCCTCTTCTCCACCTCCTTGGGAGCATAACACCCTTCTGTGATTTCACACAGAACTGTTGGGAAAGTCCCAGATCTTCTCCCATCACCTTTGTTGCCCTTTCCAGCAATGAGGGCACAGTGTGGGGTGCTGGGTCGGGGCTGCTGCTCCATGAGGTAAGGATGGAGCTGGAGCCCGGGCAGTAGGAATTGTAAATTTGGTTTGGCAACCTGAGGAGCAGTTCGTTTCTTTTTCTTCAGCTTATGAATGGCCTCTTCTGTGAAGGCTGCAAATCTGAGCCTGGCTGCTGTTTGATGGGATTCCTCTATTCCAAGGAGAAAATGATCCTATTTTCTTTGCTTTCACCATATTCCCACATCCCTGTGCTGAGCGTGTGGAGAGGTGGGGTTCCGCTGGCAGGGACAGGGAAGATGCAATGTTAGATGTTTTGCTTTTGTGATTCTCTCGGGATTTATGAACCATTACAACATGACTCATGCAGCCACATATTTTCCATGCCTCAACCAGGATCCTTTCCATGCTCTGTATGCAAAAAAAATTAGCCATAATCAGGTTCAGATAGTGTGCAAATCACAGCCCTGCTTCCTACGGACGGGTCTCTGGAGTGGAGCAGGGAGAGGTTATTCACTGCTCCATCCTTCATTTTTCAGATGCTGTGTGATCTTCAGTGATTGCTTTAGATGCAGAACAGCTTACATGAAAATTCTCATGCCAGAGGTTTGTCACAGCTTGTTAACATCTTATGTGCTCCCTTCCCTGTGGGGTAATGGTTTGGTTTTAAAGCTGTTTGTTGTGCAATAGGTATCTCCTGTGAGAAAGTGCTCTTTGCTTCCACAGCACTGAACCCTGAGCATGTAGGACTGGAACACAGGGGAAGGATTTTAGAGCTGTGAGGAAGGGTACAGGCAGCACCTGCCCTGCCCCAAACATTGCCTTTAGGGCCTGCTTGATCTGACTTTGGGACTTGGATGCTCATAACAGGGTTTGGATTCCTGCTCTGTTCCAGCAGCTCAGCTGCAGAGCAGCAGGTGTGAAGAGAGAACTCTTGGTGCAGCTGAGCCCTGCCTGGCTGAGCTCATCTTCCTGCTGCACAATGAGAGGCAGCAGCTCGGGGCAGAGCCAGCAGCACGCAGCGTTTCCACCGTTGTCAGCACAACCTCACATTTTCCATGGATGCAGTGCTGCATTTCCCAGCCACTGTGTGTGTGAGCATTGCAGCCTTAACTTAATCACAGCACAGAAAACCTCCACTGAGCACAAAACGAGGGTCCTCTCAGCTTATTCCTTCTTATTCCATTCCTCAACCACGAAGCTCTGTCACTGCCCCGTGGCTGTGCAGTTGCTGAGAGCTCCAATAGAGTTTGGCAATGTCAGCTCGAGGCGTCCCACAGCACGGGATGTTCTTTGTGCCAAGTCCACCACCTCCAAGAGGACACTTGTGTGTGAAATGCACTGTGTCCTCTGGGACATCACTGCCATCGTTTTAGTCAAATTATTCATAGTGTTGATTCAGCAGAGGATTGTTATCAAGAGAGCAGCAGCGTGGGTCCCTGGGAGCCAGCACTGCGCTGCACGGAAAGTGGAGTTGCCCTTTGTTATGGCAACGGAAGTGTTGAGGATGATGTAAAGGAAACTCTTATCAGACCTGGGTCACATCACTGCAGCTCTGTTTGTGAACTCCACACATCCATTTGTGTGCAGAGCTCCCAGGGAATGCAGCTCAACGTGTTATTACCCAGGAATTCAGGGAGGTGGAGGGAAAGGCGGCGGGTGGGGGTGGTTTTCGTGGTTGTGCTGTCTTAACCTGGAGCAGATGTGCTGATAGATTTGGGAACTGCACTCGTGCTGTTATATGGAGCACACGAGCAGCTGTGCTGGGCCTGGACCTTGATTTGTGCCTCACCTCTTGTAGCAAAAGTGCTGCTAGAAACAAACCCATGCTCAGAGCTGTGTGTTAGTGGCTCCGTGGGCTGTTTTCTTTTCGAATCTACTTCCACATGGAACAACTGTGCCACCTCACGGCAGTGCACAGTGTGCAGGGCACTGCCTGCCCACGTGGAGCTCCTGCTGCCCTGCACCTAGGAGACCTTTCCCTTTCATGTACACAGTGCACGACCAGTTTAAGGATTTGCTGCCTGCTGGCAGTGAGTTGGCACACAGCTCAATCCAGCTGCATGCTGCTCCCTGCAACTACTGGAGGGCAGAGCCATCCAGCCTTCCAACTGCATTTTTCTACCATTTGAAATTCGGTTTCAGGTGCAGAACAATCAGTTCTGGGGGTTGTCAGAAGGTTTAAATTAAACCTTCAGCCCATTTGGAACAGCGAGACCTGCAGACTTTTAAAATCAGTATTTTATTTGACTTGAATGTGCAAATAAATATATATATATAAAAAAAAAAAAAACAACCTACATTCAAAGAGCTGGCAAAGCAATTATGAGCCCAAAAGCAAAGATCCTTCAAAAAAATGGAAGAACAAACTCTTGATCCAAGGCTGTGCTCGCAGATACACAACAGCTGAGCTGAAACCCTCAGCCATCAGCAGGCTGCTCTCAGCCCTGTGCTGCCCACTTACCCCAACACTTCACATCTGCTGCTGCCACTGCTTCTCTGACAGCAGAGCGACAAAGGGCTGCGCTCTGTTGTAATCTGTTCAAGATTATAAATTAAGGTTTACAAAATAAGGATGCTCAAAAAGACCTGAAGTACACTTAAAAATGGGGAGATGGAACAGGATGGCACGCAGGTGTGATACCCCCACACGCTGTGGGACACCTGGAATCAAATGCATTTTAAGCCACGAGTTGCAACCTATTGTCTAGTAAACATTTTTCTGCATCGTAAAACCTTAACATTTGGCACAGTTATCATCTCCACTGGAAGACAGCAGAGAGGCAAACAGGACTGAGGTGCACTTTGTAGAGCTGGCTGGAAGAAAAAGGGATGCTGCCCTTCCCCACCTTGCTCTCCCATATCTATGTGGACAGTGTCCTCTGCCTGGTACTGCAGGAGCAGGGGAAGAACCTTCAGCTCAGTGCAGTAAACACAACCCAACAGAGGCTCAGACAATGAGAACATGAGTTCTTGAGAAGATCTCCACTGGCAGGGGTTGTGCAAGTGGCCACAAATGCCAAAGACTGGCCTCCTTCATTCCCTCCCACAGACTGATTTGCAAACAAGACAAAGAGTACAGTTTTGTACTAAATGTACCCCAAAGACCAATTTTTCTATGGTCAAGGGAGAAAATTGCAAAACCCAACACTGTACAGTGGAAATAACCCAGTACAAACTCTACAGGCTGCTATTTAGGTCTGGCAGAAATGATAACCTAAAATCAAAGCCACAAAAAAAAAAAAAAAAAAATCCAGGTTGGGGGGTTATTCCCTCAAAAGCCATGAAAAGCTGGAGGGGGAGCTGAGGGAGGCTGGACCTGCCTCAAGACAAAAGGTTTGTTGTACACTCCAGGACAGTGTGCTTGTCTTTGGCCCCCAAAAACAACAGCAAAGTCACAGCGGGGCTGCAGGACAGGCACAGCTGAACTTGCTTGACTTGCCACCACATTCAGTCAGACAGCTGATGCAGTGTTCTGGTTACTTTTTTGTTCTCCTTCTATTTCAAAAAAGCTTGGGTAGAAGTACGGATGGTTTGGTGGAAGAGCTCCAGTGGTTGTGGCTGGATCTAATCCTTCCCATTACAGACTTCTGTGTGTCACTGCAAATACAGCAGCTGCGCTGACCCAGCAGAAACAGCAGAATATCTGGGACAAAACTTCAGACGCAGAGCACTCACAGTGCTGCAGGAGCTCCACCTACTGCTGCTATTTCAGTGGTACAACCCAGCGCAACCAGAGTGAGCACACACAGAGGAAAGCAAAGAGCCCAAGAACACAGTCCCCAGAGGCTGCCAGTCCGCATGCAAATACCAGAAACGATCAGAGCACACCTCGCGAGGGATATTCTTCTCCACGCACACACTCCAAGCAGCTTCAGATCTGAGACGGCAGCCTGCAGCAGGTCAGCAGTTCCCAAAGCAAGGAGGTGTGCTCTGCAGGCGGGGCCGTGGGCTCAGCTCTGTGCCACTCAGTACCACGCAGTGCAGCTCAGCTCCTTCCCCTCAGGTCACGCTGCAGAATACTCGGTCGGTGAGCAGGAGTCAGTGATCCATATGCCATTCACCCTTGTCTCAGTTTTGACATATTCACACGGGAGCACCAGAAACAAACACTGCATTTGTTGCCTTATCAGCACACGCAGGTAACGGAGCAGCCCGCAGCGAGGCCGGCCACCAGCGCCCTGCTGGCACCTGGAGATGACACTGAAGAGCTCTGCAGGCTCCAAGACGGCACGAATTCAGGAAGATAGGGCACGCTGAACTTTTCAAAGTAGAAGCAGCTGCCAGCATTTGCCAAGCATCAGCCAGCTCCTCCTGTCCCACAAAGCCAGCAGTGGCAGATTGCCTGGCCCGCTCGTTCTGTGCCCCTGTGCTGGCTGGTCAGCAGTGGCCTAAGGCTAGGAAACTACTAAAAAGTGTGTGGCAATGCCAAGAGCCCTCTTCCTTAAAGCTGTTAGGTCTCTTCGTGATGACTGGAGGATTACACTGCAAGGAGACAAGTCTATGCCATATGGAAAATACATTATAATCCAAAGTAAAATGCTGTTTGGATAAATACCATTAATACATACATTGCATTCCCACCACTATTCTCAGAGTAAATGTGTTTCACCAGCAAGTCCCAGGCACAGATCTCCTCATGGTGAAGCTGGACGGCGGCTGTACTGAACTCTGTATCTGTTCACAGGGACTCCATGGACGTTCACTGTCTCACAAGTTGTTTTACAGGGCACCATCTCCTCATCTTCATCTCCCATTAGCCAATCTTGAACGACATCTACTGCCTCCATGGTCACATTCTCTTCTAGCCATCTGTTGTGCCATTCTTCAAACTGCTGATGGTGCTTTAACAGCACCATTGGCTGTACCTGAAAGCAGGACAATAAAAAAAAAACCACTGAGAGAGCCTTCACCTCTTTGTATGTCCAAGACAGGCATGCTCTGCAACACAACACCGACAGAAAAGCCACCCAGTTGCCTTTAAAGATCTCCATTTCTTAACATTTGCCACTTCCCTTTAAAATCTGCAAAGACTGCTAAGCCAAACTAAAGCACAGACCATTTCCTTGTCTCACCCAACAGAGAAGAATAACTTCTGGGCATAGTGTGCAGGAACTCAGCCACAGGTCTTCTCACCAGTACCTGTCCTTTGGCTGAAATCTTCTCTCCCTGCTATTACTAAGCTACCAAGAGAGGAACAGCAGACACACCTGCTTGGCTCTGCAGAGTGCTCCCCGCCTGTACATGTAATCCTCAGAGTTCATGATGAACATCATTTTGTGGGTGTTGAGTTTGAACCGACAGTCCACGTTGCAGGCGCTCTCCACCCCAATCAGTCTCTTCCAGGAGCTCTTCACTTCACTCCGCAGAGCTCTCACTTGCTTACACTGCCACTTGCGAAATTTTTTTAAGTTTCTGGAACAAAACAAAGATTATGAAGCATTTGTCACATGTTTTGCCCACTCTCTTAAGCTGGTAGAGCCCAAAGCACAAGTATGAAATGTTTGCTTCCACATTTAGTTTTCAGACTCGCAACAATTAGTTAGAGATGGAAACAAATTAGACCTCAAACTCCCTCCAGAAAGGACTGCGTAGGCAGTCCCACTCCACCATGAACACACCTCAGTGCAGTGGTCATTAATTTTTTCTTCTGCATTCTTGTTCAGCACACTGAACTCCAGCAGTCCCTCTGGGCCTCAGAGATGAGTGCATTTCCCTAGTGCAGCACATCCCCCACAGTCACTGCCACACGGTCAGAGGAATTGGGACCAGCTGACCCGGGTATGACTCAGGAGAGGGAGGGAGCTCACCTTTGCAGAAAAACTGGTTTCAGTAAGAAGCCATCGTTCTGGTTGTTCGGAGCTCCTTCTACCCCAACGTACTGCTCCATGTAGTTAGCAAGGTGCTGCAAGAGAGACCAATTTCAAGTCAAGACTGCTCTCAAAACAAACACTGCAGCAAAAGACTAGTTTATTTCCAGCTGCTCTTCAAGAAGCTGCTGGAACCCCACCCAATCCCAAGATAATTTACGTTGGAATTGTTTTGTTAACATACACACTCCTGTCAATGACCATACCTCCCAGATCAGCTTATCCTCCTGGCATAATCTCACGTTTGAGATCACAAAAGCTGAAAAGCATTCTTAGATATCTACTTTGTCCATGGTGCAGCAGATTTTCTATTACCTGGACCTCCACTGGATCTTCTGTTTGGGTTTCTTCTGTATCCAGAAGCTCAATGGTCATGATCACCTGTCCTTTCCGCTGCAGAAACATTACCTGTAATGAAGTGACAGGTGAAAGATGTTGGCCACATGGGTCCACAACAGAATGATGGATATTCACAAGTCATTTGGACAACAAATGTAAGAACAGGAGAGGCACAAGCAACAAGGCTTTTCAGCAAGTCAGTATGCTACCTCACTGTGCTGTTTTTGCATCCCTCTCTCCGTATCGCTGTCTCTCAACACTGTGACCTTGGAGCTTTCAGACCCATTTCTCCCAGGTGAAGAGGTACAGTCACTTTATGAAGTTTCATGGCAGCAGGTTCTCACCTTGAAGCAGTTCTCATCTGCCATGCAACGTTCAGCCTTCCACTGATAGCTGGTCTCCTTTGCTGCCCGGACACACCTAGAGGACAGGTTACCTCCTGCAGCACCTCGCTTCCTTTCATTCAAGTAGAGTTCAACAACCTTCAAGCAGATGTCATCGCTCACTAGATGGTGAAGCTTCCATTAAAAAAGGGTAGAATTCAGTTAGCAAGCCTGGGCCAAGAGTTAACAACAGTGTGTTACGAAAGGACAACACAACTCAGCATAACATCCCACAAAGTACCAAAGTTTTAACTTCAGAGACTTTATACCCTTTATTTTCCCTTTCACTACTTCACAATGCAAGGAACAAAAGAGTTCAAGGAGCTAATGTGCCTAACTGTATAAAAAACAACAACAAAAAAACCCTACAATTAGAAGACAAATATTGTGCAGATTTAATTTAACTTCTATACATTTGCTGGAAGTTTTATGAGTTCTTGCATTACAGGGTGCTGTGCAAAAGCTGTTTGACCTCCACAGAGCACAGTCATCAATCAAACTAATTACCTGGCGGACAATATTCTGCACCAGTTTGTCCATAGTAAAGCCAATATAGGCATGGATAGTGAACATCTCCCTTAGGGTGTCCTCATACTGTGTTGGGTCAATATTCCCATCCAGCAGACTCCTCACCATATCCAGGAACGCAGGGTAGTACTCCTCCAGTTCCACTTCACCTGGGCAGGGGAAAAGAGCAGTCACTTACTACATGCAAGAGGAAGAGTGAAGTCGGGAGGTGTACAGGACAGCACTCCTCGAGAACCACCACGTTCAGTACTTGGGAACACTGGGAGCTCCCTCTAAGTTGTGCCGACAGACTGTTCTTCCTCAAGCTCTTCTGTGGCTGCTTTGAGTGGTTAACTGTTGTTTCATCAGAGAGCCCTTCACATTCTAAATCTAAGTAACACTTTAATACAAGACACTTCAGGAACATCTGACAGCTGTGAGCTTGTGGGATCTTATGAACTATGCATGAAAGCCCTCAAAGGACAAAGTACAAACAAGCTGTCCTGCCAAATCAGCTGTATCCATGAACTGCAAACAGAGCAGAGGTTTGTACCTCTATGTTCCTTGCCTGCTGGTCTCAGTTACCCAGATAGAAACAATCTAGCAGTAACAACCATAACATAAAGATTGGACCGTGTCAGAGAGTATTCTTACTTGGCTGCTTCAGCCTCAGTTCCATGGCTGGATCATTGGTCTTTTCTTTCCTCCCCTCACAAAGGAGTTTCTCTCTCTCCTTTTCAGTCCTATATTCTAGAAGCTGCTTCTGTGCCTGGCGATAAATCTTTAGGAGCCTCGAGCACAGAGTCTGATGAAGCCGGAGGAAGAAATACCAATTATTATTGACAAAGAAGAGACTGTAAACATCATCCAGAGTGTTATGGGGCTCAGCAGCTGTAACATCACAGAAGGTTGCCTTTGTCTCCAAAGGACTGCTTGGAGGCCCAGGGACATGCTTTTTCCGCAGCTCCGGAGTATCCAGGTTCTGCCCCTGATGGTTTTCTCTGTCTTCATCCGTTGATTCTTCAGAAATACTGTGCTCAGGGGGCTGAGAGAAAAACAGCTCAGGTATGAAGTGGTGCACTATCTGCCGAATGGTTGCTTGATCCTCCTTTTGGATGGCAGGCTGACGTTTTACATAATAGCTGATAAGAGACGCTGCATCTTCCAAAATCTGCTTATCTTCATAGATAAAGATAAGATGAGGCTCATTTGTGGATGAACTTCTCCCCTCTGAATGCTGCTCCTGATGCTGTAATCAAGAGATAAATAGATAAAGATCCTTCCACTCCATGCTCAAGAGCCATTCCTGCCAGAAGAAATAAGCCAGGATTAACACTATGCTTGGGCCAGTCATTTTTGACTTAGAACTCTTCAGAGCACCTCAAGAAGATCCCAGGCACGGAGTGAACCTTCAGACGATACTATGAATGAAGGATAAACAGAATTAATTATTTGCTAGCATACATACCTCATCATAGACACTCTCAATTTCATTCAGCAAGCTCTTGGAGCGCAAAGCTTTGGTGTCATTTTGTTTGAAGTTGACAGCCTGGTGGTCAAGGGACTTCAGGTAGGCTTTCTCGTACTGCTCACGCCAAATCTTGTTGAAGCCCTGCTGGGCCTCCCGCCACTCCTCCTCCTTTGCTTTCAATCTGCATAAACATACGATCTACTTCAGTTTGAAAAGGCATAAAGCACCTGCACTGGAGATACGCTATTCTTTACAACAGTGTCTACAGAAAGCAGCTGTTTAAAAATGCTTGGGAGGAAGTCTAGAAACCCACAAGAGTTTCCAACACCTTAACTTACTCATTGGAGATCATCTCACAGAACCTTTCAGCATTGCAGAGACTTTTTTTAGTTAAAAAAAAAAAATTAAAAAAAAAAATGGATGACTGAAGTACTCAGAAACATCAAAAAGCCACCAGCAGTACAGAGAAGCAGGGAGGACTTAAAAGTCATACTTCACTCCCAAAGCTACCTAAAAAGCACGGTATTTTTTAAGCACAGTCTGAGAACTCTAAAGAAGGACAGAAGCATTTTTCAATAAGCTACTGAAATATTTTAGATACTTCTAACGAGCTGCTAAGATATTTGTCAGAAGTAAACATAATCTGCTTTACTTCCTACTTCTGTATTCTAAGGAAGTAAGAAGTTACTCATTGGAAAAAACAGAGGAAAAATAAAGCACACAAAAAACAGCTTTACAATCCTGTAATGGTTTCTTAAAGACACCGGGTGAGCATGGGAATTACCTCTTCAAAACAACTGGAACTGCAGTAACTGGGTTTTTCTTCAGGCTTTCAATGATTTCTGGTGCCTTGTCACCATAGATGCGATAGATGGCCCTGCGCTGGATCACTTCTGATGTTCCTCCCAAGCAGTCATCCAGACGAAATTTTTCCTGATCCTCTTGAGTCAACCGAGACAGCTTTTTCTGCACACTCTCCAGAACACGTATTGTGGCTAAATTGGTCTCCAAGACAACATCCAACTGTTAAGAGTCCACAAAGACACAATTTTAAGAATGCTGACAGCAGGAAAATGGAGATGAGCAGTGCTCAGGTCTGCTGCCCACTGGGTGGAGCTAAGAAGCTCCAGCAAGGCTTCTTACAGACATGCTTCCCAGAACTGGACTCATGCCTAAAAGAACTATTAGACTCTAAGCAATTGGGAAAACACCAAACTCTAGCTCAAACTAGAGAACACTAATAAATCTTCCAGTATTTGGCCAGTGATTAGTTCAGTAAGAATCCTCAATGGCAAGAAGTTCTGCTTTCTGAGGAGGGAGAATGGAAGCTGAGTAGCAGGGGTACCTCAAACCGCTCATCCTCACAGCGGTGCAACTGTTCCTCATAAGGAGTCTTCTTGGAGCTGACAAAAGTTGAGTCTTCAGACCAGGATGGAAATGAAACCCAGGTATCATTTAACACCTGCAAGAGTGCAAAGACACAACACTGAGCAATGCCTTAGGTGCCCAGGGCTGCTACAGGAGGTCTGACACTTCTCTCTTTTATTCTTGCACAGTTCATCCTTGAGTTTCTACTGGAAGTTTCAGCCTAGCTAACACTTAGCTAACGCTGTCGTGACTACTCCCAGATAATTAAAGGTCTGCACAGAAATACACTAGAGTTCAAAAGCAGCTTCACTATCTTCTCTCAAAACAGAGATCACTACAGTAAAGGAGACAACAGGGAACGGTGGGAGTAGATGTCTGTTCCCAGTGAGCAGTGCCCACAACACTGGCTCACAGTGCTCTTTCAGGAGAAACTCTGCTTCTGAAGTGTAGAGTCCGCTGCTAGAGAAAGGATTTCCATCCTATTAATGATCTTTTCTGTCTATACAAATAAAATTCTGTATGCAAACACACCGAAAAAGAGATTAAACTGAAAGAAATGACTTGAGATGTGTTCAGATAAACCTAGTGAGCTGAATATGGATACTGTTATTTCAATAAACTGGATGAATAACTGATGCAAGATTAAAGATGGACAGTCAGAGTTAGAGAGGAATCTACGTGCAGAAGCTGTACTACTATCTGCCCCATTTCAAATTGGGTTAAGTACAGCGTTTATACAGGGATTTAGTGGGTGATCCCAAAGTACCTCCTTGCAAATGGCTGTTCTTCCACTGCACTTTGGCTGCTGATAGGTTTTTGGGAGAGCACGGTAACTCGATCCAATGCGTTTGCAGGAAGCATAATCAATTTCCCGACTCATGCCATCCCCAGATCGGTCACTCAGTGGAGAAGCAAAAGAAAGCTCTTTCACACCAAGAAAGGACTTGAACTGTGCAAACAGCTCTGGAAATTTCCTTCAAAAACACAAATAAGCATGATCTGTGTTATTTCATTCTGACGGTTTTAGGGTGCCTAATACTTGATATAAAAATGGGAAATGTAAATAAACTCCCCCCCAAAATGCTCCTCAAGAGCTGTGATTTACACAGGTAAAGATCTACACGTGTTAAAGATTCCAATTTTATTATTTCTCTTTGTGGATTAGCTTTGCATTGCTGGCATTCTACCTAGAAGGTATTTCTGATGTTGAATTCAAAGCTTCAGTGACAGAGTTCACAGTGCCTACCACGAATTAACAGAGCAAGGCTTAAAGAGGCCAATGCAGCAGAAATGGCAATCAGTGACTTACCCTAAAAATGGCGTAACCAGCTGGAGCAGCTCAGAGCCTGAGACCAACTCCTGGTTGAAGAGAGCAATGCAACGGAGAAAGTTTTCATAGACTTCCTGACTCTTCAGCACCCTACGCACCTGCAGTTTGGAAAGAAATTATCAAACCACTTGAATGCCACCTTTAATTAATGTTCATATTCTAAGGAGTCTGAACTGTGGTTATGGAGACCAACCTCTACTCGCATTGCAACATAAAAAGAGATAATTCCCCAAAAGCCTCAGTTTCAAACAACAATTTAGTAGCTACATGTAGTTACTATGAGGAAATACTGATGCAAAGTACAGAAAAATATATTTGTCAGAGACAACCATTGAGGAAAAGGTTAATGATCAGTTTCCATTCTTCCAAACCCATCTATTTTCTTTTTCCTTGGTCTGTCTCCCTCTGCCACTTGAAGTCAGGAAATTGCTGTGCTAACGCACAGCTTAAATAAAAAATGAACTAATTAATAACCACATTAGTGCTCTGCAATAAGCCAAGCACTGACCTTGTCAAAGAATGAAAACTCCTGCAGCGTTCCGTACTTTCCCACTGTTGCTACTGACAGATCTTTGGTACCTCTCAGTTTCATTTTCTTCTGTTAAAAGAATAAACAGTTATACTTCATATGTGGTCATCCAAATGCTACCAAACTCCACTTTGCTGACACAGAAGAGCCCTCTGCAAAGCCTGATAATTGGTGTTTCCCAAATAGCAATCCAGCATGGCTATGTCACGTCCTCCCAGCAATCTCTTATCAAACAACTCCTGGCTAAGGAGGAGAAAACACACTCAGGATCACTTCTGGAGGAATTCCAGAGAAAGGTTTTTCTGCAGCAGTGATGAATTCACCCTTTTGGGGACCAATACTCCACACCAAAGGGCTTGGCACTCACTATTCAACACGCTACCATACACACCTCAGAATTTTAAAAACTGCTTTCCTTGTAGATTATTATTTATAAAACATGATTTTTTTTTTTCCCTCGTACCTAACCTACATACTTCAAAGTCACCGCTCATCACAACTTTACCCAAGGAACTGCATAAACAAAATGAGTAACATGAGGTCACTTGCAGAAAGATACCTTTGCTGGGCCAGAAACAGGTCGCAGGAGCAGCGGCCTGGATCGCTTTTTGCTGTGTTCAAGATTCTTTTCATGCTCAGTTTTCTGGACACTATTCACTTCACATGGTCCATTTCCTGTGAACTGAAGAAAATAAATAACCGTTTCAATGCTCTCTCCTCAGTCTGTACAAATAACAAATGCTGTTTATCTGAACAGAGAGGATGCATTAAAGTGAGCTTCCAAGCAGTGAAGAGAAACAAATTTCATCTACTGTACGTTTTTCTGTAATGCATTCTACATACAAACAGGCAGCATTAAATATTCTGCCCTGCTCTTAAGCATACACATACCAAAGACCTTTTAGCCTCTGGAAGAAACTGTCCAAACTCAGAGAGCAGATCCTCCTGTCCTCTGAACAGATTCGCTACTTCAGTAAACACTTCCTCCTCTGACATGCCTCGAAAGGGTCGACCTTTAGTGTTAAGCTGCTCCTTCTGAAAAGATGTGCACAGATGTTAAACAGACACAAACACATGACTCACAGCAGCCAAAAAAATATGCAACACAAACTTCATATAAGCATCAGACTGTCCAAGGCTCTTGCAGGGCATCACGTAGGACATTGCATCTCAGAGCTCAGGAGGTCCTACAGTTTTCACTCTTCTGTCATTTCACATAAATATCTACGAGGCAGCTGTTGGGCAGAGGCTTGGCAACTGTTCAACAGTGTTTCTTGAGCAGCCACACCGCAAACCCACAATCTATCTTTCACTGAAGGCCTTTTACCTGGTAAGTATGCAGAATTTCCAAAAAGGATCTGTAAATTTCCGGGTGGTCAAGGAAGCGTGTTTTGATCTTATTCACGTAACTAATGGCATTATTGAACTCTACAGAATCAGACTCCAAAGGAATTTGGGATTTATCTTCTTTGCATGGAAGCTGATGCCTAAACTCCTCGGTACAGTCACTGTGGTTGTGTGAATTCTCCTGTGAGTAATGCAGCAGCAGCCCACTGCCAGGGAGAGCGCTGGAAACAGGCTCTGAGGGCACCTAGTGGCACAAGACATACAAGACAGAACTGAAACGCAGGTGCAAGTTCAACTACAAACCTGGCATCAGTATTTTCAATCTGTTTAGCTAAAAAAAAATTACCACAGCAGGAATAAGGAAAACAAAGTTGAATTAGCTAACACATCTCCTTACCAATGCTATTAACACCATGAATTAAAAATAAAATTAAACCCAAAAGCCACATCTGACTTGATAAACAATCTGACTCACTGCTGCTTTTGACTGTCCCTGCACAACCCAAGCTCGAGAGGTTGTACCAAGAAGTGTGTGCTGCAGTTTCTGTTAGCACTGTTCTATTTCAGAGGAACCGTCAGTTTTAGGAAACATATTAAAACGTAAGGCTCCAAGAAGACAAATTCCCAAGCAACAGAGAGATCTAAAAGATACGTACTGCTACTAACTAGCATTAAACCACAAGTTTTGCCAGCAGAATTCAGTGATAGCTCTATTGCAGCCTCCACAGCCACACAGTAACAACAAAAAAGGAGAAACCAATACGTATCCAACTATAGTACTTGGAGTGCTATGAGCTTTATAACCTACCTGACTATTCAGTGGTGACTGTATACTTAACTTCCCATTCTTTGGAATTTCTATTCTGTATCCCAGAGGGAGGAAAGCATTGAATCCTACAATGAGGTCAGGATGTTCATGGAACAGCTGCGAAACACGTCGGATGACTCCAGGTGTGTCAATGCTAAAATCGAGAAGAATTTGTTACTTGTACCTACATCAGAAATACAACTTAAGTGCAGAAAACTACAGAGGTAGGTCAGGCATCTGGCTTCTCGAAGATGCCATTCTCAACAAGAAAGTCTGAGAACTTCAGACCTAGGAATGAGCCCAGGCAGAAGGAAGGACCACTGCTCACTGTAGCCCCCCACTGGGATCACTCTCCAGAGATGAGAACGTGCTGGTTACCCAAAACGGGCACCATCACAAGGGCTGAGAGTTCTCAGCAATACTCTTAAGATTCTTCATATGTTTTTCCAGATCTCCATTTCAGAGTGGAACGTAAAGACAGATTGTTCTTTTCCCGTGGATTTCTGCTCTGGAAAACAATGAAGTGAATGGCAGCAGCGGCACGGACACCTCCTCCCTCATCTCCAGTGCATAATTGGGCCGGCAGGGACAACAGAATCATGGGGGGAAGGCTGGGGAAGCCCCCAAGGCAGAGACAGCCCCGGGAAGGCCCAGAGCAGCACGGGGCGGCTCGAGGCACGGGGACCGGGCTTTACCTCTGGCTTTTGAACTCCTTCATGATCTCCAGGAAGCCGTTGTAGGTGGCGGGGTCGCTGCCGAAGCGGATCTTCACCTGGTCCAGGTAGGAGAGCGCATCTTCCACCTGCGGGTGGGATGGCGGTGAGGCCCAGGCCCGGGAGCACGGCAGAGGCCCGGAGCAGGGACACCCCCACGGCGCTGAGAGCGGCGGGGAGACGGCGCAGATCCCGGCGGAACGCCGCCTGACCGGAGCGGGGGCTGAAGGCACCGGCACTGCGGGACCGGGGTGGGGGGGGGGTGGGGTGCTCAGGGGAGGACGGAGGTCCGGAGGGGCCGCGGTTAACGGGGGCGGGGAAAGGGCCCGAGGGCGGGGGGGGGACCCCCGGGGAGCGGAGGGCACAGGGGCGCCCCGCAAACCCCCCCCCCCCCCGGGGGGCGGGTTCGGCGCCGGACCGGGGCGGGGCGGGCAGGGCCGCTCCCCGCCGCCCTCCGCGGGGGATGAGGGGACGGGGACGAACCCCGGCGGGCCGCGCTCCGCACTCACATGCACCGGCAGCTTCTCCTGCGCCGCGGCCCGGCCGCCGCCGCCGCCGCCCCAACGCGGGGCGCTGCCCCCCCGGCCGCCGCCCCCCGCCGCCATGTTGGGCCTCGGAGCCGCCGCGCGCCCCCCGTCAGCGCGTGCGGAGCGTCTGCGTCAGCGCGCACGGCGCCGCGGCCCGGCCCGGCACGGAGCGGAACCTCCGCGCGCCGCTTCCGGCCCTGAGGGCGGCCCCGGCGGAGCGGCGCGGAGCGGAGCGGCGGTGAGCTCCGGGCGGGACGGGGCCGCTCTGTGACGGGTGGGGGGGAGGGGGGGTCCTCGCCGCGGCCGCCCCTCAGCTGCTGTGGGGCTGCGGTGAAGGGTCGGAGCGCCCGCTGCGGTACGCTTGGCTCAGGCGGCGGTTTTATTTGGTTTGGGTTATTTGCTTCTCGCACGCGCTCGTTGCTGCGGTTCGTGACGGCGCTGCGCTGCGCTGAGGCGCCGGAGCTGCGGGCGGCCCCGGCCGGGTGGACGCTGTGACGCCCAACTTGTGAAGCAGGACGGAAGAGCAGCTGCTTTACGTTGTGCACCTTTGCTCTCACAGCACCGAGCAAGCGTGGGACGGCTCGCTGGTACGAATCGGGCACCACAGAGGAACCTCTCGTGGGTGATGTGACCCCGCGTCGTGGTGGCCGCAGTGCTGCGGTGGGAGCCATCCTGAAACATAAGAAAAATCCAGGGAGAAATAAATCTCCTGGTCCTAACACTGCCCTTTGTGTGCACAGCCTGTGGTGGCTGTAGCCCCTCAAACACTCGTTCTTTCAGCACACTTAAAGAATGGCTGTGCCTTAGTGTCTGAGGAGGAGCATACAGTCGTGTGCCTCTCATCCACGTGAAGGTGCTGGGGGGCTGCTCTTCAGTATGTGTGTCTTGGATGACAGACTTTGCCAGAAGTCAAATTCCAGGTGTGCAGATCCATGGCAGCCGAGACAGCTCGGGTTCCTTTTCCAAATACTTTCACACACCTCACCTCAGCTGTACATTAAGAGAGGAGGATTAACAAACTGGGGGATTCTTGGTGCTTTCAGCAATTGGCAGATTGCTGGTGGCTAGGGGGTGATGGCCGAGCTGTCGAAGCTCTTTTCAGACATGAAAGAAGCTCTCTGACCGTAAGAAATGAAGAATGCTCAGCAGAGTGCCCAGGGAGGGTGTGCAGCTTCTCAATAACCTCCATGTTCCAGACAAGCATTGAGCCATCCTGGGAACCTGCCACCAGCAGCTGGTAATCAGAACTGAGTGCCATCACTGTGACGCCTGCTGTGAGACACAAAGAGGGAAGTCTGTTCCTGATACCGCAGACAAAAAAGAAACAATTTGAGGTTGTTAATATGCTGTGCTCCCCCAACTGGAAACGCCCTCTACTGCCTGAACCCCTTAGTCTGTGCCAAGAGCAAGATTAGGTTCCCTCAGACATATCTAGGTCAGTGTGTGCTTTTGTTGTCCTGGCGACAAGATGACCCACTTTCTCTATTCCCATTTATTGAAGCAATTGCAAGTGGGACTGGTGCATGACCGAGCACAAAGGCAAATAGCCTTTATTCTGCCTTTGTTTAAGCTCATGGGCAAAATGATATTTCTAGAGACATACATATTCCTTCCTCCCTGCTCTATTTATTTATAATATTCCTTGGAACTTGTTCATAACAGATGGATGATAAGGTGTTTCCTTGGGCCATAGCCATCCCCAGGGCTAATCCTGCCTTTGAGGAATCCGGTGAGCGTTGCATGGAGGGGCCCCCAGGTGGCTGGAGAAATCCAAACAGAACGAGAACGGGGTAGGGACAGACGCAGAACCAGCTGAGGCACTGCTGGCACAGCTTCCCAATTACCTTTGGATAGGAAGGCTCGGAGAAAAGCAGCATGGCCAATACTTCTATGTATATTAAACTTGTCCTTCAGCTCTGGTTAGGACAACAATACAGCTTGCCAGGATGCACCTGATTTGTGGTTGCAGTGCCTCTGCTCTGGGCTGAGCAGCCCACATCTCTCTGCTTTCTCGGCTGCCGTGTGCAGTGCTGAGGTCAGGTGTCCCCGTGGCTGCTGCCAGGGCTGCCCATCAGGTGGCTGCAGCACATAGCTGTGCGTTGTACCGCTGTGTCAGGAGCTGGGTGCGGTCTCCTGACAGCTGCAGAGTTGGGGCCTCAAAATCCTTCTCTGCAATGAGCCAAGGCAGTGTCTGGTGCCCATAGTGGTAACAGAGACAGTCTGTAACAAGCGGAGAAGGACTAGCTTTGATGGAGGAAAACTAAGGGAGCAAAGCTGAGGCTGGGGAAGGGGGAGGTCCTGCAAAGGGTCAGCATCCAGTATCTGTGGGAACAGCCAGAACGTGCTTATAGCTCAAATCCACAGAGTAATCCTTGAGCATTAAGTACCCTTCTGCTGTGTGTGAAGGAGAGAGGACAGTTTGAACCTTTGTGGTTGGCACTTCTGAGGTTTGTACACACTGAGAACTGCTCTGAGGATCCTTGTAGGTCCCTTCCAACTTCAGATATCCTGTGGTTCTGTGAGGACACAGCCTAGAGCCACCTGCACGCACAGTACAGTGCTGCTGGTGGAGCTCTGAGC
Organism: Oreortyx pictus; assembly: GCA_036925125.1. NCBI lineage: Eukaryota > Metazoa > Chordata > Aves > Galliformes > Odontophoridae > Oreortyx > Oreortyx pictus. Next base: position 5,113,550 of record JAUPFR010000027.1, read on the forward strand.
TGCAGGAGCTCGGGTTGGTGAGCTCAAGGCACTCTAACTGTGGTCTCTGCTGGCCTCAGGTGGAGTGGCTCAGGGGAAATCAGATACAGCTTGTACAAATACTTAATTGCTTGTTTGTTTACTTGTGCCTTTGATTATGCTCTCTGGGATGGCATGTTCTCTGTATTTATTCTTTTTGTTCACCAAAGCTTTCCTCCTCTCTGAAACCAGAACAGCTCAAGGAAGCGACCTGGCCCTTCTGCACGTGTGTTTGCCTCCTCTCCCATTCTGCAGGGCTTAAAGATCTGGGTGTGGTTTTCCATTTGGGGCTATCACCAAAGTGCTCCAGGGATGCTGAGGTGTTTTGCTGCTTCCTGAGGACAGGAGGAGTGAACAGAAGGATTTAAAATTCTCTGCTTTCGGTGGGGTAAAAGCACGGAGCAGTATCAGCTTGCAGTGTGGCACACTGCCTCTGTTCCTACTGGTTGCCATGGTTCTGGTTCTTTGCCTGGGGAATTTGTATTCACTCCTTAGCTGCTGAGAAAACCCCCGCAGTACTGAGGTATTGGACAGGAAGCAAATTTGGAGCAAGAAATGGTATTGTCTTTCCTGCCTCGTGAATATCTCTTATCTTCCTCTTAAATCTGCTGTTAATACACACAACCTTTGTTACTGTCAGCTCCGAAGGGATAATGGGTTCACAGCTGGCTCACACGCTCACACCTGTCTGGGGTTCATCTGTCTTTTAAGATCTTTATGGTAAAAATGCAGCTTGTGTTGTTAAACGTCTTACCTGTGTAGAGTTTTAGATGGCATTCTGGCTAACCTGTGTAAGACTGTGGTTTCCAGGTGATTTGCGGACTTGTGCTCATGTGAATACTTGTGTGTGGGTACACCATTGCAAATGGATTTTCCTACTGACTTGTCACACTGTTTTCATTCCATAATACAAAAGCTCCAGGTCTGGAACATTTTGAATCACATAGTTAGAAAATACAGCAGGGCAGCATTGATCCAGAAATGATGTGCTGCTTCACCTCACTGCAGCGAGTTCAGCATCCTGTCCTAGGAGCTGAGAGCTCTTAGGAGCATCTTAGGATGCTGCAGCTCAGTGGCATCAGGCAGCCACAGTAAGAGCAGTTCTGCCCACAGGGACTCCTCACAGAGTCAGCTCAGGGAAATTTGTATGGCCCAGATAATCACTTTCTAGAAGAATCTTTGTGACCTCATAAGCGATGTCCTCAATGAATTAAATCAACAAACTGGGTGAATTTAAAATAAATTAAGACATGAGGAGGAAAGGTAAGCACATATATTCAGGTGTTACCGTGTGAGATTACAATTCCTTCAGAACTGGAATATTCTCTCCCTGAAGTTATGTAAACACTCCGGGCACAAGCTGATCATGTGGTGGAGCAGTGCAGGAGGGAGTGCTAAAATTAGGACGGGAAATGGCTGTATCTGCAGGTTTCCTTGGGACTGTGCTAAGTGAAGAGCGATCACTGATGAAGTCTGTGGCAATGTTGGATGAGGAGAGGGGGCCGTCGTGTTGGGATGTTGTGTGCACTGCTGGCCAACAGGAAGCAAGCTCTCACCCATGGGATAACGCGTTAGATCTCAGCAAGTTTATAGTTGTAATGGGAAGTGCTTGTGTTGCTTTGCATTCAGGCCCACGTGAATTCCAAACTCTATAGCTGCAATTCTGTGATTGTATCTCTGCGACAGAATAAAGCTGTAGATGAAGTGCAGCACCTCCACTTACTCCACTTACAAATGAAGCTACAAGCTTTGCTCCTGAGAGCGGTGTCACCGCAGTGTAACAGCTTGCAGACTCCTGCAGAAAATGATGAATTTAGCAACTTCAGGACGTTTTGGCTTATTTACCTGAAAAATCTGAGCTGACGAAGACGCAGACCAGGCTGGGGGGCTGCCAAGAGGAGGAACCATCTTCCCCCAGAGCAGATCTCTGTGTGTGTCCTTTTGCAATTTGCCCTTGCCAAATGGCGTGGGAAGGAGTTGAGTCAAAGGCTTTGGCTTAAATTGTGCGCAATAAACACTTTCTGCCATGTGATTACATCTGGAGTGGGGTACCAACTGCAGAAGACATGCACATGGGAAAAGATGGAAAGCCAAATTTAATAATTGAAGCAAAACAGCAAAACAGCAAATGGGATAGAAATCAGAGAGAAGAAAGAAGACCTCCCAAGGGGCTGAGTTCATCTGCTTCTCTTGAAATCTGATTGAAGAGGCTGCTGTCTATCCCCCTGTATCCTTCTGGCATGCAGAGTAATAATTAAAGAAAAATTAGCAGTGTGTATTTGTGTAATGGGCTCCTTTTGCACACAATACTTGGCTGGGTGACTGAAGATTAATCAAGAAGAGATTAACCGACGTCCTAATCTATCATAAACAGGGAGATGAAGCCTCTTATCGCAATAAACTAACATTACAGGGAGCCTGCATGAGGGCTTAGCCTGTATTGGTCTCGATCTAATCTAAGACAGCATCAGGACTCTGAATTCGTGTGTTTTTAGGCTATTCTTCAAGCCTCTGTGATCAAAACCAGCTATGCAATGGAGGAAAATGTCAGCTCCATTAAGGTTGCTTAAAATACACCATGCTGGAGAGGTGACAGCAGACACAGTCTGGAGGATGGGGACAAGGAGTGGCACCCAGGCAAACCAAGAGTGGAAGGTATCGATGGAGGAATATGTAATGTCCCTTTTGTTCTGTCGGCATCAAAACAGCGCCTGAGCCCTGGGGTGCGTCTCAGCAGCACTCTGTGATGACCTCACACTGCATATACCTGACATCAGTGCTGATGGCAGCAGCCCTTGTCACCAACAGATGCACTGATTCAGTCATTTGGTTACAGCTGGACCAGAAGTCCCCAGCTAGCAGTCATTTCTGGAAGGTCGAGGTTGCCAGCATCGCAGAGGAGAATTGGGAACTGGGCTAATTGGAGGCGGAACAGCTGCAGGAATGCGGTGTGTTGCTTTCTGGTGAGCAGGGAGTTTCTGCAATTTGCAAATCAAAACCGAACAAAATCAACCAACCAACCAAATCTTTTCCAGGGCCATTCTGGATTTCCTCAGGCTATAAAAACGTTTAAGCCTTTAAACATATCGGACCTGTTTTCCTGCATTCCACATCTACAGCTTACCTGTACCCTAAAGGTAAGATGAAATCATTATCTCTACTGATTCTTCCTAAAGGATTACAGTGGCAGGCTCTAAAAGTCCTCCCTACATTCAGAACATAAAAAAAAAAACAGGTAAATGTCACATACTAGAAACCCTCAGTGGTATTTCTTCCGTGGAGAATGTGTGAAAAATGCAAATGCTGTGCATGTGTGAAAGAGAGGGCAGGCTCAAAGCTGTTCCCAAATGTTGATCTTAACACTGTGAGTGATGCGTTTCTCATCCTTGTCAGAAACCTCACCTCAGAGGTGGTGAGTACCAGCTGTGAGTCACAGCGGCAGTGCAGGCTCTGTCTGATGGGAACTTGTTTTCTCACCTCCTTCTGCCCTGTGAGACAGTGTCCCCCGCAGCTCACTCAGATTCTGCCTGCACAGACAATGCCAGGACAGGATTCAGCTCAGCTGGGAGCAGTTCTGTGTGTCCACCAAGTGAGGAGTACACTGTTGGCTTCTGTTGAAATCCAAACCCATTTTATTAGCTTTTCCTTACAGAAGAACAAGAACACAGTCCCACTAGCTCGGCCCTCTGTCGGCTTTGCCCTTTTTCACACAAGCTCTTTACGTGCAAGTTTTCTCCTGTGGTCTTTCAGGTCATTTACTGTGAAGAATAATGTATGTTTCCTGCAAAAAATATTTATTATTATTTCTTTTCTACAAAGGCTTTAAGAGCATTAGAGCTTTCCCTGTCAGTAGAGCTCATCTGCAGTGCTGAGAGCTGTGGGTGCAGGTTTGGCTGTCTGTCTGCAGAAGAAAAGGGAAACCTGTCAATCAACAAGAAATGCTGAGAGCAGCAGATGAAACACTTTGCTTTTTCCATTGGGCAACCAGGGCCTCTCCCAGGATTAAACCTGTTGCTAATTTTAGCTGCATCTCACTAGAGTTAGTATCAGGAGTTATCAGATGAGAACTTCTTTGAAGGCAATGACGTCTGCCCTGTGGAAGTCCAAGCCCTGGCACGCACCTCTCGTACCCTGACTGCATTTGGAGCTGGGAACATTCTGCACAGCATGGGACTCTTCAGACGTGGCAGGATTTTTCAAAGCACTTTAAGTACACTCTCTCATCTGCCTTCTCTTGTTTATGATTCTATCTAGGTCCTGAGCAAAATTTGTGCAAGGCTGAAATGGATGTTGTGGGAGAGCAGAATGGTTAAGCCACGTGAGGCATTTTACTGCTTTTGGTTTTTTGTTCTTAATATGTGTAAGACTCGCACAGACCCTCTTTTCTATTGGTATTAAATCTCACATTCCAATGCAACTTAAATTCTCAGCTGTTCTGGTACGGAGCACTAATTAACATTTTCAGAGTTAGATTTGAGAAGTCACAAGTGAAACCCATCAAAAAATCAAGAGCCCTTTGCAGGTCCTCATTTAGTCATCCAGGTAGGGAGCTCCTTCACTCCATGTGCCATGGAAGCAAGTTAACTGACCCGCTGGAAAATGCCCAGCAATGTTCCCATTGCAGCTGGAGGAAAGCCTTAAGGAAGACGTGTGAGCAGGTAACTGAGAGCTTCCCAGAAGTGTGGAAGCTGCGTAGAACCCTGTGCCCCTACAGCAGCAGTCAAAATCCACTGCTTCTGAAAGAAGTGACTTTGCTAGCTGGAATGAAGGAGGCTGGCTGAAATTGTACCAGTGCTGAGCCATGGAAATTCAAGAAAGGTTCCTTATCTCTCACTATGAAGGGCTTCACTAAATGGAAGTTGTGACCTCTCTTTGCGGCAGTTGTCTTCCTGATAGTAGTCACATTCCAGATTGGGAGCCTTAAAGGTGTACAGAGCTTTAATTTTAAGGCATCTCAGAATATTTCTCCTTTCTGTTCTTAGTTAGCAGCTATGTTGTTCCTTTCTTCGATTGTTTTAAACACAGGAACTCCACATAAATAAGCTAGAACCATGTGCAGATGTATACATAACCTGTCCCAAGTGAATGTCCTCCTTCATCTTTTAGTCACAAAAGGAAAGACAGTCACCGTGTACAGAATATTCCCCTGCAGAGTCCTTGAAGCCTTGGACAACGAGAGCAATGGATACTTTACCATACTGCTTCCAATTATAACAAGCTCAAGCATGTCAGAGTGCAACCAGAATCACTTTGTCCTTGGGTCAGGGAGACCTCAGCAAGATCAAGGAATGTGTGAAGACTGCTGAGAGTAAAAGAAACACATCAGTTCCTCAAGTGCCTTTGGACAATTGAGTCACTTCGTCATTTTTATTTTAATAAGGGCTTTTATAAAACAGAATTCCCCTCGAATCAGACATCTCATAAACCATTCTGCAGAGTCTCACGTGTGCTACTGATACACCAGGTTTCTGTAGACTACTATCTGCAAAACCAGACTGTTGTCAGGTAGAAGCTGTTTTCTGCTGGAGGGAAACTCACAAAGTTAAGGCACTTCCAGAACCCAAACCTATGGATCGTTTGACCTCTGTTACTGGCTTTGATCTGGTTGTATACAATAACTCTTTTTTCTAAACTTAACATCAGAGTTTCAATTCCAGAGTAGGGACACACATCAAAAACAAACAAACAAACAAAAAAAAAACCCAGTCACTTTTTCTTAAATCCTTCAAATTCTGTTCCCCACTGCAAGGTGACAGCAGCAAGCCTTACTGCTGGGGACGGTGACACAGTGCTCAGCTGGAAGCCCAGCACTACACCCCAAGCACTGCAGAGATCCCTGCCATTAGTGATAAAATCCACCTCAGAATGAGGTAAGGTCTTTAGGGCACAATGCTTAAGATGACACTTGTAAAATCAGTTATAGGAACAGCTTCAAACTAGTCTAAAAGCCAGCATTCGTTAAGCAGAACATGAACAAGCTGACTGACTGCTCCCTGAGCCATGCAAGGCATTTCACATTCTCCCTCCCTCGCTGGGCACAGATCAGTAGTTTGGCAAAAAGGAACCTACAAAGGAAACTCTGTTTCTTAAGCTGCTGTTCTCTTATGAGCCCGTTAATGTACTTTAAGCCAGCTGGTGTGAAATCTATTTCTTCAGCCTTTCTAATTTACTTTATAAGAAATGTTTTCTCCAGCATACAGAAGGTGTTCAGGTTGCCCACGAGCACACCAAAGTCACTGCTTCACGCACAGCTTTGGCCCTCACTTACACATATTCCAGTCCTCCTGTTATAAAGATGCAAAGTTTTAGGTTTCAGGTCTATCCATTAGGTGCCCTGGCAATTATAAATAAATAGTAATAAATACTTATTTACACTCACATACTCTTCTTATATCCCACAGGATTACAAACAAACCAAAACCATGCTTCTTTCCCAAGTAAAGACAATCAGCTTTGAGGTGGGACACACAATTACTAACAGAGCAGCAACACTACAAAACAGTTTAAAATAGTAACAGTGCCAATAGATGGCATTTAAGAGCATTTTCCAGCTTCAGGTCTTGCAAACAAAGTCTTAGTTAAGAAAGTGACTGTTCATTAAGAATCAGAAGGAATTTGGAGGAGAAAAATGTAATTTCAGAGTAGAATTTTGCCAGGACACCACAGCTGACATCCTCACTGCACATAGCATGTCACGTTATTTGGAGACATGGCAGATGCAGGAGCTAGGAAAAATTAGATCAGGATCATAAAAGACCATTTAATTTCCTTGAGCATGAAATCCAATTTCCACATTGATTGTGTCTAAACAGTTTGTTGTTCTGGCAGACATCAAAAAGGTCAATGAAAACTCACAGGAGCAGCTGTAGGAGCACAAAACATTATTTCCATTCATAAATAAACACAGCGAAAGATGATGCCTCACAATTGCTGACAGTTGGGAACTGGCACCCACTTATCCCGGCACAAATCTATAAATCCCTGAAAATATGATCAGAATAGAGAGACAGAGACCAAGAAGCAAGGAGCAGCACAGAGAGCACAACTGAAATTCAGGGACCTGCCTGGCAGTGTCCTCACTTCCACCTCTCCTCTGAAGTCCGTGAGTGGACTGGAGAACAAAGGAGGCCACAGGTGGCTTTGAGACACAGCTCTGGAGGAATTTTCTTGGCCTGTTTACTGTTTGGTTGTTTTTTTATTCAGCTTTTTTTGCTTTTCGTTTCCGTGTGCCTTCATTTAGCTCCTCTTTTGACTTCACAGGAGGATGTGGTTGATAGGAGGCCTCATGGGAGGACCCATGCTGATTATGATGGCTTGTGTGTCCGCTAGAAACGGAGCCAAAGAAAACTGGGCAGATGAAACCTTCCACTGGAGCAAAAGGTGAGGCGTGAGAATGAGTTGCCGTCATGAAAACCTGCCAGGCAACAGTGGAAAGAGTTAAAGACCACACACACAACTAGTGAAGAACACCCTGCTTAGCCCAGCTAAGAGTCCCTGTTGCTATGTAACCCAAGGCTGCATCACAAGGATCTTCAACCACACTGAATATATCATGGAGAATTTGGCCTGTAATTTCCTGAGCAGATCTTTCCTGGTATGTACGGCCGGTGCCTTCCAGAGTGGCCTAGTAAGGTTACCAAACCTAGATGCAAGAATTAGTTCTAGTGTCTCATTAATGCTCTGCAGAGTAGGAAGCAGCATTTCAAAGTCAGTGTTTCAATTTAAACTGCTGAACACCCCCTTCTTAATTCTCTACCCTTTCTCTGGTTCCACAGATTTGTTAACAGTAGATCTGCTGTAAACTTACCTTGCAAACTATCATGAACATGGTGAAAAAGAAGATGAGGTTGGCTTCAGAGACGGGGAGCCAATGAGTTTGTTGCAGAGTGAAAAGGACTGTGCCATACAGACTGGCTTTTGTAGGGCTAGAAGAGAAATAAAGAACTTGTCTCAAAGGTTTGTATATTTTGTGTCCAGTCCTGAATGTTCGTTACATTTCATTTTCAGTCTGACCTAGGATATATGGGCTAGTTACTTACAAAGACATGTGAAGAATTTCATTTGTTTCTGGCTTCCAGACCCCACGCAGCAGTTGCTCAAAGTTAGACATCAAGGCAACACCAGAACCTGTGAAACAGTAAAAACAAACAGCTACAGCTGCCACACCAGAAGAGATGTGTGACTCCTCTAGATTCCCAGAGGATAAATGCAACGTAGGGGGAAGGTTCATGACATTCATCCCAAAATTAAGGTTACCCTAAAACAACAGAGCAGGCGAATGCTTTGTAGAGTTCTCTTTGTAGAGTTCTGCAGTGTTTCCTGATGATGTTTTGCCTCTGTTACATCTACTGATGCACAAATGCTTACTGCAATTACAAAACTAAGGGAAAACTGTCTGGACTGTTTCAACACTGGAAGAACTTCCCAAAGAGACACAGGCAAGGACTGAGACAGTAGAACACAGATGATAAAGAATTACTGAACTCTACACCCATGAGTGACTCCCAAGTCTTCATGTCTCCAGTGACTCAGCTGACAACCATTCTGTGAGTGTGAACAGATGTGTGTTGTAAGGAACGTGATTAACTGGGGCCAGCTGAATGCATCCGCTGTCCAGCCTGGTCAGCACTGAGTGACGTGGCGACCTCAGATTCTCCCCTCCCTCCCCACAGTGGTGGGTGCATTGGAGCATGCCAGGCGTCACCTTTGACCCATCCAGTAGCCAACATAATGAACCAGCCGTGGTGGTATTGGTGATGAGCGTGGTGGACCCCGGCTGCAATTTTGCGAACTCTGACCACCTCCTTCATAGCCACAAAGATGAGCTTCACGGGCAGAAAGCTAACGCACTTGTAGAAGACGTTCATGGGGCAGAAGAACATCAGATACCTGGAACAAAACCACAAGGAGCTTAAGGACCCATCTGTTTATCTTCACCTGGGACTCAACAGAGAAGATAAAGAGCACTGTGCAGTTAGCCTAAGTTATGTCAGAGAGAAGGAAATGCTGGTTCTGTCACGTAAGAGCAGCCAAAATGTCCCCAAACCTCCAGTGTGTGCCACCATTCTGCTGCGTGGTGTCAGTGCACCACACGCTGCCTTTGCAGCTTGGCCACAGTTCAGCTGTGGCAGCTATGAATAGAACTGTCCTGCAGAGGGGTTGGCTCCCACTCACATTACCAACGCACTGGACAGCTGCTCAGGGAAACTGCAGACGGGATCCAGAAATACAAAAGACTCAGCCTGCTCCACAGCACCTCTGCGTTCTCCAACAAATCCAGACAAGTCGATACATGCACGTCCCACGAACAGAATACCTCCCCTCGTGTGCTCCGTAGCTGAGGAACACTCACCAGACTGCTGTGGCCAGGATGACACTGGAGTTGTTACTGAAGTAGTGGATAGGTGACTCTCCAAGTAGCAGATCAGCGAGGATGTAACTTCCAAAGCAGTGGAGCATGGCACAAAGCCAGGAGGCAAAAGGACTCCTGCGAGACATCTCCACGGCTCCTGCGAGTAAAGACACATTCACCAAAGACCTAGGAAAGGCACTCGTTTTCAATGTGCTCCAACAGAAAATAAGTCAAAGAAAAGTGCTTGTAAAATAAAATGCCAAAACAAGCATCCTGCAAAGCCTGAACCAGTGTGAGATAGAGCCGAGACACAGTGGTGCTCATAGCCTGCAGGCCCCATAAGGTTTCACATGGATGCAGTCCCTGGAAGTTGAGCTCCTGTGTTTGCTGCCCCGTGCTGCAGCAGAAAGGACCGTTTTTTCCCACAAAATCGACACTTTTTGTTTGCAGCCTGAAACCTAAATGCACACTAGTGCCATTCTCTTCACTGCTTCAACCAATCTGTTCGCTCATTAGGTAACCTGTAAAAATAGAACAGCAATTCTTCATCTTTCTGTGAATGGAGGGGATTTGATGATTCTTCACTGCTACTGTGCTGGACCTCAAGTACCCTCCAAGTTCAGAAGATACAACCAGGTATTTAAGCAGAGTTACTCTTTGGGGATACATTCTGGTTTCTCGCACAACCTCCCCCAGCACGGGAGGAGTTGAAGAATGCTGAAACGCTGCATCCACAGCAATCCAGTGAAGTAAAACCAGCGGTAAAACCCTTCCATCCCCACCGGCGTCCGAACCGGCTGAAGGGACGGTGGAAGCAGGGCAGCTGCAGAGCCGTGATATGGAGCTCATCTACAGGAACCCAAAGGTTAGATTGAGGAGGAAAGTTAATGACATTTTTCTGTGGCTCCATTAAGCCTCGCCGTGTTCCAAGGGGGAAAGGGGACGTTTCCACCCTGACCATCACGCACCGTTTGGGAGCCAGGCTGCAGCCCTTCCACAGCCCGAGGGGATTAGAGGAAATACCTCCCCAGGGGTCGGCTGTTACCGCTCGGCGCAGGACTTAATGCTGGAAGACAGCTGTAAGGGATCAGGCCTCGAAAACGCAGCACTCCTGTTTACAGGGAGCTGAAACAGAACAGTATGCTGCTGCTGTACAGCACGGAAACCTGGCAACTGGGGGAGCCCGGAGCGCGGCAAAGCGGGCGTTCTTCCTCATCCATTTTGCAGTTACACTGAAACCGATAAAGGCAGAGCACGGAGAGCACAGAGAGCGCTGCGTAAGCGCAGCGGGGAAGCGGCGATCTCCCGGGGAGAGGCGGGCGGAGCGGCAGCGATGTGAGCTCGGCCCGGGGCGCTCCGAACGCGACCCGCGCCCCGCAGCGCTCGGCCCCGCACTGACCTGGCTCGTACTTGAGGTAGAGGACGGACACGATGAAGTAAGCCGTGTCGAAGAGCGGGAAGACGGGCACCGCGGCGAAGGCGGCGGCCAGCTCGCCCAGCTGCAGAGCTCCCGGCAGCTCCATGGCGCCGCGGGACCGCTCCCCGCCGCCGCCGCCGCCGTCCCCGCTGCCGCTGCCGCTGCCGCTGCCGCTCCGCCTCCGCGCGGCCGCCCCGCCCCGAGGGCTGTCCCGGGGCGCGGCCTCGCTCCCAACGGGCGGCCCCGGGCTCGGGCGGCGGTCCCGCGGAGCGCCGCTCTCTCCGCCCGTGCGGTTCCCCGCCGCGCCGGGCGCTGCGCGGCCGCCGTCGGAGCGCCGCCCGCACCGGGACCGCGCCCGGGGTGCGCGCCGCGGGAGCGGCCGTGGGAGGCGCGCGTCGGAACCGCGCGTGCGCCGCGACCGCGGGGAGAGCGTCCGCCCCTTCCGCTTCCGGCGCCGGGACCGCCGCCATGCTGGGGGACCTGCTGCTCTGCGGGTAGCGCGGCGCGGCGCGGGGCGGGCTCGGGCTGCTCGGCCCGGCCGCGCCTCACGCGCTGTCTGTGTTTCTCCTCAGGACGCTGCTGGTGAACGCGGGCGCTGTGCTGAACTTCAGGCTGTGAGCGGGGGTCGGGACTGGGGGGGGGGGGGGGAGAGCCCCGGGCCCGGCGCTGCGCGCGGTAACGGCCGCTGCTGTTCCCGCAGGAGGAGGAGAGACGCGGACGGGTTCGGCGACGGAGCGAGGGAACCCAGCACCGGTAACGGCCCGCGGGGGGGGGGGGGGGGGGACGGGGAACGGGGAACGGGCGCTGCGCCGTGCCCTGAAGTGACCCCTCCGTGCCGAGTGTCCGCTGTTTCGAGGGACGGATCGGACGTAAATTCCCGTTATTTTGTTCCCTGACTGTTTTTGTACATCCGTTTCTCAGGCGGCGCTGAAGCGTGACTCACTGCTGCACTGCGTGTGGTGGCCACGACTTAAGATTTCTGCTCTTGGCTTTTAGGTGACAATATCAGAGAGTTTCTGCTGAGTCTGAGGTATTTCCGAATCTTCATTGCCTTGTGGAACGTCTTCATGATGTTCTGCATGATTGTGTAAGTAGAGCCGTGCCGCAATGGCCTTTGAAGCCACATAATGTTGATTTTCTTCTTGTGAGCATATTTCTTTTCTGATCTCTCTCCCAACTTCTCCCACTCCACGGTTAGTCTCTCATTTTGCTCATCTGCTTTGATCTTCCAAAAAATAGCAGCTGACCTCATTTCTTTTTGCCAGTGTGGGCACTTTTAGTGCATGAGAACCTCTCTGACAGTGTGTGTTTTGTGCTTGGATGTGACATGGTTTGATTCAGCACTTGTAAATGCAACGCAGTGTAAACTTTGGGATGATTTTCATGTGGGGAGGAGCGGGAAATAATGCTGCAAAGTAAAATGGGCTCAGCCATGAGAATAGAATGGAAACTGTGGATTGTAGCTCGGGAAGGCGCACTGCAGAATGGCTCTTCTCTTTGTGCTGCTGGAGCACAGCAGGAGCAGTGGCAGTGCTGTGCTGGGGCTGTTAACCTGTCGCTCCTTTTCTCTTGCATCCACCAGGTTATTTGGATCTTGAAAGTCATCCGCAAACACGTCTGGTAACTTGGAAGAGACTTTTGGCTGCAAACATAACTTTTCTATCAAGTAAAAGATTACAGTGCTTTCAAAGTACAGCCCTGGGGTTGTGGTGGGAGCTGCAGTGGGAGCTCTGCCGCACCCGAGGGACAGCACGCAGCCGTCCTGCGGCCGGCCGTGTGCGGCCGGGGGTGCGTGGGGCTGCGTGCTGCGGGCGGGGAGCCTGCAGCCCCCCAACTCCACTGGAGGAAAAAAAGAGACCACTTTAAATTGTATCACTCAGCGTTTTGTTGGGCGCCTGGAGCACAGCGGAACTGCAGCTGTGTGGAGGACGCAGATGTCGTCGGTCACTCGCAGCTCCCACGTCTGGGCTGCGCCGCTGCACCTGGAGTCACTCGTCGTGAAGTTGAGCCACGTGTTGGTGTAACCTGGAAGAAAAACTCATTTTTTTTTTCCCTCATTATTCCATTTTTTTCTGTGGAGAAGTAGATAAGGGTGTCTCAAAAAAGGGGTTCTCACTTTCTCACGTTTTTTTTCCCCCCAACAAATTCATTTTTAGATAAAATATTCACAGATGAGGTTTTTTTTTTCCCTAAGCAATATGTAAGGGACTTCAAATAGAAAAATGTCTGTAATCCTGAGGAACTCTTTTGGAATCATTTTGGATTCGGTTGAATAAAAAAGTTCTATTTAAGGGTAAACGTTCATTTGAAGTTTTGTTCATTCTGATGTGGGAGAAATTTATTCACTACGATTTATTCACTGCGATTTATCGGCGATCGGAGCAGCGCCCGCTGCTGCACCGCGGCACTGCGGGGCGGGCGGGGCGATCCGCGCCGGGGATCGGGGGCGGCCCCGCATCTCCTTCAGGACCCGTGTCCGCTGTCACGGCCGTCGTCACGGGATGCGGGAGCGCCCCGTTCGGCCTCGGAACCGCCTCGCGCCGCCAACGGACAGAGCGGCGCCTCCGCCACCGATCCCCGCGGGCTTCAACCGCGGCACAGCGGAGCTCCGGGGCGGCCGCAGCCCCCCCCCCCCCCCCCCCCCCCCCAAGACTCCTTCGGCCCCGCAGGTGACCCCCGCGCCTCCGCGCGCGACCCCGCGCCCCACGACGCACGCGCGCCGCCTCGGGCACCGCGCACGCGCGTCCCCCCCCCCCTCCGTCGCTGTGCCCGCCGCGCACGCGCTCTCCGCGCCCGCCGGTGCGTGCGGCGGGACGTCAGGGGCGCGCCGTGCGTAACGGCGTCGGGCGTGTCCCATGGTGCCCTGCGCGGGGCTGGCTCCTGCCCACAGTTGAGTTCGGCCCCGAGCGGAGCAGTCGGGCCCGGCCCGGTCGCGCCGCCGCGGTTCCTCCGCGCCCCGCTCCGAGCGCCGTCGCCCCCGCTCCGCGGGGAGCGAACATGCGACTCCGGCTCCCCGAGGAGGCCGCCGCCGCCGGCGAGTGAGGAGCCGCCGCCCCGGCCCGGCCCGGCCCCGCCGCCCGCCCGCCCCGGCCGCAGCCGCCCCGCTTCGCCCAGGCAATGACAGCGGCTCCGGCCCCCTCCCCGCAGCAGATCAGGGACCGGCTGCTGCAGGCCATCGACCCGCAGAGCAACGTGAGTACGGCCCGCGGGGCCCGGGGCTCCCCGACCGGCGGCCGCGGGGACGCCCGAGCGCGGCCGCTGCCCGCCCCGCTCCGGCCGCTGTCCGCCGAGGGAGCGCCGGGAGCCGCGCGGCCGCCGCCGCCTCTTCTCCCTCCGGGACCGCGACGCGCTCCTCCCCGGGCACCGGAAGCCTCCGCTGCGGGCGGTAGCGGCAGCTCCCGGCGCCGCGCTCAGCCCCGGTCCGGCTGTCCCTGCGGCGCCGCTCCGCCCGCTCGCTCCGGGGGAGCTCCGGGGTCTTTCCCCGTTTCCCTTTGGGCCGCGCTCCCCTCCCCCCTCCCCCCCCCGCTCCCCTTCCCCCCCCACCCTCAACCCCGCGCCGTCTCCCGGCGCCGTCCGGCTGAGCCCGGCCATGCGGCGCGCGGCCCCGCGGCCTCCCCACGCCAGGCCGCGGCTCGGGTGCGGCCTGCAGGGGGCTCTGGGCCGGGCTGCGGAGCCTCGCGGGGCGCCCACCTGTTCCGCGGCCCCTCCGCCGCCGCCGCCGCCGGGCCCGGGGCTGCCCCCGCGTTCCGGGGGCTCCCGGAGGGTTCCGGAGGTGGATCCGGGGCACTGGAGCGGCTCCAGCAGCGAGCAGCCTCGGTCTTCGCTTTTATCCTTCCCTGCAGAGCGCTAATGAGCTTATGTGCTCCTTCTGGGATGTAGAGTAAGCACGGGAGTCGGCGTAGACTTTACCAGTAAGTGGTCTTCGTGTGTAAGTTTATCCAAAGTGCTGTTTACTCCTTTTAAGGTTTTTTGGCGCATTGAAGTAGCTCTTCACGTCTGTGTTCATTACGGTGTGAGCAATGTGGGGTCTGCAGTCTGTCAGATCTCTGCAGTCTCAGATCAGCATGGCCACAGCAGCACGCAGAGGTGTGCTGGTCCCGGCCATCTGCAGTCTGTGGTGGAGCAGTCAGGGTGAGTCAGGCTGCAGCGCGGTGTGCTGCCGCAGCAGTGCACGGGATGGGCTTCGGGCTCCATCGGAGCTGTGCCCGCTTCTCTCTGAGCGGATCTCTCCCCTAATGGACGGGCGTCGTGTTCTCAGAGTAGCTGATGAAGTTGTTGCCATTTTGAAGCGTCCTGGAGCGCTGTGCAAGTGATGTGAAAACTGAGAAGAAAACCACCCTGACCTGTAACTTCTGCAGTAACCCACTGCGCTACGCGTTTGTCGCGCGCTGCAGCGTCGCCTGCTCGAGTGGCAGTAATGAGTGATGACTGGTGATGGTGGGCTTTCGCATCTCAGAGTCGTTGGAGTTTGCTGTCCTTAAACTTGGCTGACACTGAGATGTTACTTTGTGAATTCTGTTTGCTCTGGGCCCTCTTTTCGTGGCCACAGGTCTTTCATTTTACCTTACGCTCAGTGTCAACCCAATTAAATACAATTCTAACAGAGCTATGGTTCCTTGTAGCCTCAAACCTGCTGACGCTGGTTCTGCTTCTGGTGTTGCTTTCTGTAACGCTGCAGCTGTGTAGAGTTAAGGTGCTAGGAGCTGTGCTTTGTGGTGAATGTGCTTTCTCCATAGGTGAATGTTGGTAGTGCTGTGACACTGCTGCAGCTCAGCGGAGGCACAGGAGGAGGTGGCAGTGCTGTGCTGGTGGAGCTCTGAGCTCTGCTGGGCCTCCAGCAGGTCAGTAGCCCCATAAGCTTAGCAGCAATGTATGTTAAATTGTAATTCTGCTTGATACTTATCCAGGGCAATAATTAGCAGTGGAAAAATCAGTCCATTGTTCAGAAATGCCTGTAGGCAGAGGGCTGTCTTCCATTTTAACCTCTTCGAATGAGAGCGGGAGTGGTGGAGTGGAGGTTCTTCGTACAGACATGGACTTCTCTTGCAACACGCAGTGAGCAGTAGGTGGACAGGCAGGACTGTCTGTTGTGCTGCTTTTATGGAGGGGAGAAAAATGGGAGTTTTGAACAGCCTTAAAAGCGAATTGTGACTTAAATCTGACTTGATATCCAGCGTAGAAGCACAAGAAGCTGTTCTGCTGTCTTCCCACAGGCAGTAGTCATGCAGCTCTGCGCTGCAGCGCTTCTTGGTGCCCAGGGAAAGTTGTGGCTGCTTTCTTCTGGCTTCTGGAGTCTTTTCTTGAAAGAAGTGGTTGCATTCAAACTTAGAGCATTCATTATTGTGATTGACTTCCTTGTTTACCAAGAAAGAAGCTTTGAGGCCTGGATTTCTTTTGGTCTTTTCGATGCAGTTGTTGGTGTGAGGAGGGGGAGTGCGAAGTGCCCCAGATCTGCCCGGTGTGTGGTGAAGGATCCGTCTGTTTGGTGCAGCTGAGGGAGGGATGTGGTTCTCATGGTGCTGTGCTGCTCTCTTCCCCAGCACAAACCACTTCACTCGTGTGGATATTCACTCCGGTGGTCACGTGGAGGTCTTTGCGGTGTGAGCAAATCTTGGATGAGTCTGAGGTCCTGTCAGAGGAAATCCCGACCTGTGCTGAGTGGAACGGGGTCATCTCTTCCGCGGGTCCGTGGGGCCGTGTGCTTCCAGAGGCCGTTACCTCTTCCAATTGCACAATTTTGGTGCTTGAGACCACTTCCAGCGCTTGCAGCAGAACGTACTTATCACTTATTTTCACACACTTAGTTCACAATTTAGATGAGTAACCTCTATTTCAAAGGAGACCTGTAAGAAATAAGCTATTTTTAATAACGTTGCATCATCTTGGAAGCCACCTGGGATGTCTGCTGTGACATCTCCATTTATTCAGCTTTTTCCCCTCTCAAAAACACGTGGACATACTTCTGCTTCACAACTTAGACCCCACGTACCAGCGTGGGGTCCGTGGGACTGAGCCCAGCCCTGTGCTGGAGGTGCTGCAGTCCAACACGTGGGCGATGCGTCGGTCGCTGTGCTGCAATACGTTGTGCAGAGCGTTGGGTGATCTTCAGTGCTTTCGTGGCTGTTTTCCGCGTTGGTTGCTTTACCAAAGCATCAGAGGGGTCTGCTTTCTGGAGCTGATGTTGAAGGGGAGTTTGTTCCAGGAGGCAGCGCCAGGCACAGCTCTGATGAGATCGGTGCTGGGTGAAGGACGGCAGTGCTCCGCTTTGAGGGTCTCGCTGACTTCTGGAGGTGCAGGGAAGCGTTGTGTGGGCGAAAGTAGACTGGGCATGGCTTCTGCTTCAGCTTTATCCGTTTCTGTGAGGCCCTTAATGAGCTTATCAGTTTTGAGGAAGCTGTGGTGTGCAAAGAGGATGGAACCTGCTGTACCCCGCGCTGGTTTGGCAATTGAAGCAGATCCCAAGCTGTTCTGTGCCTCAGCAGCTGATGGCTTCAGGTGCGTGGGGAGGCGTGCAGGTGGCCGTGGCATTTCCTACCTGCAGTCCTGGAGCTGGGGGAGGTCTGGTGGCTGCAGGAGAGAGTCCAGCTGTACTCGGTCTCTTCTGCTTCTTAATGCTCTGTATTGTCAGCAGCTGAGTTCGTTTGGATTCACTTTAAGGGTGGTGATGCTGCTGGCTTTTTGGCCTCTCTGGTGCTGCGCATCTCTTTCCAAAGCAGCTTGCAAACTAATCAGTAGTTTTCATTTTCCTTGCTGGGTGTGCTGTGGCAGTGCCTGTGGTGCTCACACAGATGCTGGGTTTAACTGCTCTGGGCTTGTGCTCTCCTGGCAGTCCCAGGAGGTCTGTTGCTGTCTGTCTGTCTTCACTCCTCGCGAGGTTTGTGCTGGGGTTAACGCTGCGCACTGTGCCCCGTGCAGCAGTGTCACAGTGTCACCAACTTTGGGGCTGCAAAGGCAGAACCTGAGCCGAACAGAAGTAGCAGGAGTTTGAGTTGAAAATCTTTCTGTTGCTGATTCCTTGTCGCTGTGCTGGTTGCAGAGGTGATGGCAGTAGTCATTTGCTTTTAAGCTGTAATTTGAGTGTTGGTTTCAGCAGTGGTGACACATTAAATGATGCCCACTCCTTATTCCTGCTCCGTGTGTCCCTTCTGCGTGTGCTGGTGCAGCTGTCTGCAGAGTCCAGTGGTGAGCTGAGCTGGGGAGTCTGTATGGGTTTAAAAATGACAAAATAGTTCTTCCCAATAGATTTGGTCTCATCCCCTTCTCTTGTCTGTGCCCACTGGTGCTGCACCGGTTGCTGAGGGGACTTGGGGAAGGAAGCGAGAGGAGGGAAATAACTGCTGTAACATTTCTTGTAGCCACGAAGGGGTTGACTGAAGGGAAGAGCTGACTTGTTGTAGGTAGAATCGCCATCTGGAATCATCTCTTCCAGTCACCAGCAGTCAGTGCATGCAGCTGTGATTGGGTGTGCACTGAGCAGCCAGTGCTGCTGCTTCGCAGTGCTGTGGCTGTGGGCAGCTGCTGCCCCAGGAGCCCGGCTGCACAGAGCGGGGGCTGCAGTGCTGGAGGTGTTTGCTGCCACATGCTGCTGAGTTGGGGGAGCCCCAACTTGTGTTGTACAAGATACGAAGCCCCTCAGCTCAGCCTGTGTTTCAGAAGCCTGGGCCTAGGATAGCAACCAGATTTGACCATTCTTTATGCCAGGTTGGGGGGTGAGCCTGCTTTGGGCTCTGCTGTGTGCTGCTGCATCTCTCCAGTGCTTCTGGTGCAGACTGTGGCACAGCAGCTGCCCCACATTGCCCCTGAGCAGAGCAGTGCTGGAGTGCATCCCACACAGCTCCTGCAGACCCCACTCAAGTCCTCCTGGAGCTCTGCTCTTGTCCAGGGCTCCTTCTTTTCCTCTCAGGAGCTGTACACATCAGGGTAGACAGAGAAGGAATTACTCCTGTGTGCTGGGAAAATTTGATACTAATTAAGAAGCGCTTCTTTTAAGCTGTAGATACAGTGTATTGCATTTGGAGTGAAAAACAAATATAAACACAGTATTGAAAAATAAAAAAGCAACACAGATGTCTGCTTTCACTGATAACACTTCACCACGACCCTGTGCAGCCCATGCTGTGCTCAGTGATAACGTCAAGTAAACCTTTGTGGTGTGTGAGCATGTGCTCTGGGGAGGTATTTAAGGAAAAGGTAAGTGCGCCGTGCTCACTGCAGTGTCACTGCAGCTCTGCTCACTCAGTGCTGTAACCCAAGTCGCTCTTATTGGGGGTGATCTGTGCTTTTGGTGTTGGGAGCACTGCTGCTTTAATTCGAGGAGCAATGTGCCGAACGTGGCGGTGTGTCGGTGTCCTCTGGGCTGGCTGCAGTGCTTGCTTGGTGCTCTGCTCTGCTTGCTGGTGGCAGTTACACAGCCTGGGCCGTCAGAGATCTCTATTGAATGAGTGGAAGGAAAATGTCAGGAGTTGTGTTCTGCTGAACCGAGTGCTTCTGCGATGCTGGGGAGGACAGGAGTCCCACGGCCGGGTCTGTCGGCAGCGCTCAGTGACAGCCTCAGCTCGGTGGATTTTGAAAGTTGGTGATGCAGATGATTGTGCAGAGGTGGCAGTCTTGGCTGGGGTGACTGCGCTTTGCTGCCACTCCTTTGCAGCATGCTTTCAGTGCCTGACCTCCTCAGACCTCCACAGACCCCGACCTTTTGTTCAGGGGCACAGCTCTGCTGGCAGCTCCGTGCAGATGGCACTGCACTGTCACAGCGTTCCGGAACAAGCAGGCTCCAGCACACCCAGCACGCCGTGCAGGAGGGGCTGCTGGAGCAGCGGGGTGCTGGGGGTGCTGGGAGCCCCGAGGTGGCTGACGAGTTTTACCTGGAAACTGGTGAGCAAGAATTCCGGGAGAAATTGATTGCACTTTTTTTTTTTTTTTGGCATCTCCATTGAAGCTCTCTCAAAAACACACTGACGTAAATTCTGTGTTAGTAATTGCTGATGAAAGGGCAGTGAATTATTTCTCTACAGCCTTGGGTTTTAAAACCTGCCCCGTTTGTGGTGGTACTCCTCTGGGGTTGTGAGCTGTCACGTGGGTGCGCTGCATGTCTGTTGGGTGCATTGGTGCAGGTTTGCTGTGCCTGCATCCTCCCGTGTCTTTGAAGGAATGGGTTGAGAAACTTCTGTGGCATTTTGAATGAAGTGGTCCTGCTGCCTTTAGAAGTACTTGGATGTAGGGGTGGAGGACATCTTTATTGCCTTAAGAGTGACTGTTGGGTGTCGCAGCGGTGCTGGCAGGGCTGTCCCTGGTTGCGTCCAGCTGCTCTGTGCTGAGGGCTCTGGGCAGGGATTTCCTGGGATGGGTAACACTGACCACATCTTCAACACCTCTTAGCACTGCTGTCCTCTGAATATCTCTTTGTGAACATTCTTGAACTGCAGCACCTCAGGTGTTGCTCAGGAGGTGAGCATTGCCTTGAGGACCCACTCCGTCGTGAGGATGACTCCGTCCCGTGCCTCTGGTGATTTGGGTGTGAGTTTTGTCTTCGCAGTCACCCTGCTGATGCTCACCCCTTGCCATCCAAACCAGGAGCTCTCTCTGCAGAATCATGTCATGGCTAGGGTAGGAATTGGTGGGCAGGGATAGGAGCCTGAACACGGGCACGTTGCTGGAGTGCTGTGGAGGAAGGCAGGGTGGGGGGAGGCCGTCCCTCATCCCGTGGTGCTTCCATCTGCCTGGCAGTGCCAGTGCTGTGTGCAGGGCTGCGTGGAGGGCACTGCTGTGCTGCGGGGGTGGAACCAGCACTGCTCACCTGTTGGTTACTGGATTGGTCTCTGTGTAAATGTCACAATAGGATCAAGATGGCAGTCATGGAAATTCAGCTGTTTGAGCTTTTCCACAGTTCAGAACCCCACGCTGATGTCTGAGGGTGCAGTGAGAGCATCTTCTGCTCAATGCGGAGATGGGACAGCGGCAGTGAGCGTGGCTGAGCGACAGGAGACTGCGTGGAATAAACAAGATTTGTTTTCCGTGACTGTCACTAGGGTTGGCTGCAGAGGATTACTGGCCACGACTCAAAGCAGATGTTCTCCAGTAAACTTTGAGGCAATCTGCCCAGGCCGCGGCGCAGGAGCAGCATGGGGTCATTTGAAATGCACTGTGAACTATTCTGAGTGTTTGCTGTGGAGTCCTGGGGTTGCTGTGCCTTTGTTTTGGGGCAGCAGAGGTGGGCTGCAGTGTGAGGAGGCGGAGGCAAATGAAAATGAAAGCAGTGCACGAATTGGAGGCACGGAGTTGTGTAACTGTGCTCTTCCACACGGTCTGGAGAGAGATTGCCACACTCCCCCTCCCACTGTGCTGTGTGATGAGCAGTGCTCCTCCCTGCTGCTCCGGGTAGGATGATGCCCTGATGGGACTGGTAGCTTCGTACTCCTCTCTGAGTTCTATGAAGGCAGTAACTGCTGCTGTAAGGTGGAGGCACTGAGCAGTGCCCGTGTGCTGTGTTACTGAAATGATGCCTTCAAGCTCCTTCGGGCTCTCGGTGTCCAAAACAAAGGTGAAGCAGTTACTGGAAATTCCCTGACTGGTTTCATCTGTCTGTAGCTGTGTGTATGTACATGAGTGTATCGCTTTCCCCATCTTGACCTGTTGATAACAGTCCTTTTTTGCCATCAGTTTGTCATTTGGATGATATTTGGGGATTACCAGCAACTGCAGAACTGACTGTACCAATTACTGATGTGCTCAGTGCCTTCTTGGGCCTGTGTAGCTCCTCATGTAGATGGCGCTGAGAAGGAGAATATTGTGCTTCGTAAGTCTACAGAGGTTTGCTGCTGGAGCTGAGCATCCGCTGTTGTGAAGTGCTGTGGTTTTAGGAAGTTTGGGTGGGGGTGGATCTGAATGGTGCTGTGCATTGCTTACATTGAGGTGTCCGCAGTTAGGGTCACCCAAAGCCTAAAGGTGTGGGGCTGTGCTGTGCTGCTGGGGCTCCGGGATCCCGTGGGATCCCACAGAGGTTTCTGCTGTGTGATCCTCCGTGGGTGCAGTCCGTGTTGAGTCACAGTGTGGTTAAGCAATAAATGAGGTTCAGTGATTCGAGTTTTCCTTCGCTTATCACTTACCTCCGTCTGCAAAGGTGAGTTAGAAATCCCAGATTCCAGGGCCGTTAATGTCGGGTAATGGAAACGTGGATCTGTGTAGTCTGATTTTCTCAGAGAACTGATTAAGATCACACGGATGGTGGCACCTGGCTCTGCCTGGAGCTTATGCACTCAAACGTTGCAGCGAAGCCCATCACAAAATCTGATATGTGCTCTGTCAATGGAAAATGGATTTCTGGCGTTACTCCTCAGTGCCTTTAGTGCAGGAAGTGCATCCCAGCGCCGCGGGGCGGCTGTGGCTGCTGACAGTCTGAGGACACCTAGCGGGCACGCAGCGTGTCGCTGGGAGCTGTTGCTCAGTGTGTCTGCGGGGAGCTTTGCATTGAGAGCAGAATTAAACTAAGACTCGCGCAGATGTGAGCAGTGCCTCCAGGTGGACGCTCACTTCTGGTCTCAGTCCACTTATTGTGTCTCCATTTGGGCTGTGGGACAGTAATGAGTGCCTTGACTGAGGTCTGAGCGCTTTCCTGGTTAACTCCCTGATTTTATTTCTGATGTTTCATTTAGTTTTAAGTGTGTGTTTGTTACAGCTCCTTCAGCTTCCAACTGGGTCAGCAGAGTGTCCTTGTCCCTGTTCTGTGAAGTCAGCTCCCTACAGCTACACAGTGATAGCCATTTTGTGATTAATGTCCCAGCAATTATAAAGGGGAAGGTCTTAACTCACATTTGATAATTCAGACCTGTGTGTGAAACATGCAGTGACTTTGTCTTCCTTGTTGCAGATCCATAACATGGTGGCAGTGCTGGAAGTGATCTCCAGCCTGGAGAAATACCCCATTACCAAAGAGGCACTTGAGGTATGTCGCCGTCTGACATCGCTTGATTTCCTGTGTGCGCTGAAGGACTTTCTCTGCCTGTCTGATTTCCATGAGAGCTTTCCTTGAAACAACAGATGATATTATTTTGTCCCTCTCGTGCTGCTTCTGACATCAGTGTGTGCAGTGATTCTCTCTGGGTTCAGATGGGTGCATTGTGCACTCGGTTCAATTTGTATAAGGCACCGTATTAATTATTACTTGCTGCTTATTAACTCTTTGCACTCATAAAATCCTCATGCAGTCTCAGCACATTCGGTGCCTGCAGTGGTTGCTGAGCCCAGGTGTGTTAGGAGCTCCATACCAGCAGAGATAGCAGCTGCAGCCTCTCTTAAGTGAAGAGCCCAAAGAGGTTCAGAAGGCCAAATCATAGGAACGCTTTCAATCAGCACAGAAATTGCTGGCGTGATCTGCTTTTAATTACTTTTCATAACCTCTGGCTGTTTCCCCTGGACTCAGGTAGCTGTAGGATGACTTGAGATGAAGTCCAGTGCTGTAAGTACTCGGTACGACGAGATGGGCTGTTCGTGAACACGCAGTGTGATGCCAATGCAAACAGTTATTGTGAAAGATGGGTTGTGATGTTTGGAAATAATTATTGTGGTGGGCCTTGGATATTGGCTGAGTGCTCCCGTGGTGCCACGTGGCAGACAAATCTGAAAATGTCAGAGCTGAGGTTCTGGAGCACAGCAGCGTGGGAAGAGGAGTGTTGTGCTGATGGTTTACCTCAGAATTCTGCACAGACCAAAAAGCTTTGAGAGCACATTTCTGTTGGGGATCACCAACAACACCGAGGTGACTTCTTTCCAGTTGGAGAAGCTGAAACCCATCTAGATTTGCCAGCTTGCATTTTGATACACGTTCCACAGCACGTTCCGTATTCCTCACTGAATCCAGCCTGTCTTCCTTTGAAGTGCTCTTCTGAAGTACTCTGACTTACTTGAAAGCAAAGAATTGCCGTGTGTGTTTTGGGGACATTCCAACTCTTTGCTTCCTTCCTCTTATGGAACCTTTGAGACAGGAGCAAAGAGGGAGGAGGCAGAGGAGGAGAATGGGACACAAATTACATTTTGTCTGATCTGTGGAATGGAGATTTGCGTGGATGAGATTCTGGATTTTCTACTCTTGCCTCTTTCTGCCGCTCTCAGTTTCGTTGCTGTTAATGCACTTTTTTTCCAGCTTGGATGCTGCAGTTCCCCTGTCCTCCAATTCTTGTAGATTTAAAACTTCCTTTCTGATGTTTCCACAGCCAGCAGCTCCGGTGCTTTAGGCACGGAGGGAAGGAGGGATGGCTAAAAACCAGCAGTACATGTCATGCTGTGTGGCACGGCAGTAGGATGAGAGGGGCTGACTCTTCCAAAAAGATGAATTTGGCTCTTACATCTTTGGTGTTTCGTACCGGGCGCTCCTTAGGGTCAGCATTAACGAGCAGGAATTTACCTTAGAAACGGAGTCAGAGTTTTATTTGGAGCGATGCGTGTTTGTAAAACAGCTTCTGTTTTTTCCAGGAAACGAGGCTCGGGAGGCTGATCAATGAGGTGAGGAAGAAGACATCCAATGAGGAGCTTGCCAAACGTGCCAAGAAATTGTTGCGGAATTGGCAGAAGTTGATAGAACCCGTAACCCCGAGTGAGGCAGTGCCGAGAGCGCTGCCGAACCCGCCCGGGTCCGCCAACGGTGGCGCTCACAACTGCAAACCAGAAGCGGCTCTTCCTGCCGCGCCTGGGCCGAAACCCATCAGCGAACTGAAAAGCAGGAACGATATACAGAAACTCAATTCTCCAAAAGCAGAGAAATTGGGAAATCGGAAAAGGAAAGGTGAACACAGGGATGGGCATCAGGGCCCTCCTGCCCCGAAAGTCTCCAAAGTTAGTCACGAAATATTACAGAACTCTTCACCCCCTCCGACGAACGGAATTGGAGGTAGTCCTGAGAATTTTCCGAGTCCTGTAGACGTAAATCTACACGCAGGGCCTGAGAGCAGCAGGACAGAACTTAGTGAAAATGATAAACACAGTAAGATCCCCGTCAATGCTGTAAAACCTCACACCAGTTCTCCAGGACTCGTAAAACCTTCAAGCACTTCCTCGTTATTAAAGACTGCAGTGCTTCAGCAGCATGAGAAATCGGAAGAATCCACGGGGTCGCACCAACCCAAGAGCCCTCGCTGCTCCTCCTTTAGTCCTCGGAACGTCAGGCACGATACTTTTGCCCGGCAGCATACCACGTATTCACCAAAGGATTCCATGCCCAGTCCATCTCAGAGGTCTCAGTTCTTGGATACTGCACAGGTGCCATCGCCGCCACCATCCTTGATGCAACCATCAACACCTCCAATGCCAGCGAAAAGACTGGAGCTCTCCCAGCAGCCGGTGCCCGAGGCGTCCCAGCACTGGCAGGAGCAGCAGGTACCGGCTGACGGCCAGCACCGGCACGCGGCAGGGGCGCTTCCGCAGCACACATCTCCCAGTTGCAAAGCCAGCTCCCACCCGGGGGAATCTCTCGCGTCGCACGTCGGCTTTTCCCAGGACGCCTCAAAAATGGACAGTGACGACGCTGCTTCGGGTTCAGACAGCAAAAAGAAGAAAAGGTACCGACCTAGAGACTATACAGTCAACTTGGATGGGCACGTGACAGAAGGGGGTGTGAAACCTGTGAGATTAAAAGAGAGGAAGCTCACTTTTGATCCCATGACAGGACAGATAAAACCTTTAACACCGAAAGATCCTTTGCAGGTAGAAATCCCTGCACTTACTGAACAGCACAGGACAGAAACGGAAAAGCAGGAGCAAAAACCCAACCTGCAAAGCCCCTTTGAACAAACGAACTGGAAAGAGTTGTCCAGAAACGAAATAATTCAGTCCTATTTAAACAGACAGAGTAGCTTGCTGTCTTCGTCAGGAGTACAGACTCCAGGAGCTCACTACTTTATGTCTGAGTATTTAAAGCAGGAGGAAAGCACTAGAAAAGAGGCTAGAAAGACTCACGTTCTAGCTCCTAACAGCAAACCTACAGACTTGCCTGGGGTCACGAGGGAGGTCACGGGCGATGACCTCAACAGAATACGTGAACATAACTGGCCAGGCGTGAACGGTTGTTATGACACACAGGGTAACTGGTATGATTGGACACAGTGCATATCGTTAGATCCGCACGGGGATGACGGGAGGTTGAACATCCTGCCTTACGTCTGCCTAGACTGAGTACAGGTGTGCTACAATGCTTTTACATTTGCAGTTAGCGAGGACGGCAGACACTATGCCACTTAAAGATGGAGAAAGCCCCCTGTCCTGGGCAGACAGGCGGAGGGTGAGGGAGCTGCCTGCTCGCAGCTCCTTCCTTTACGTTCTCCTTTTGTGAAATGCTGCTACCAGTTTACTAACAATTGCAAAGGAAGGCATACGAAGGTTGACAAAACTGAGTTCAAAACTCTCTAGCGAGCCAGCTATAAAAAAAAGTGTTAGTCCCCGAGAAGCAGAGATGATTTCCAGCACTTTCTGAATGCCGGAATCTCAGTGCAGGTACAGAGGAAATTGCGGAAGTTACCTTAACAAAATATGCATCTATTTATTTGACTTGATTTGGATTTTTATTTGGCAGTGAGGTATTCAAGAGACGATGTGCAAAAACTGTAGTTTTATTTGTATCGCATCTCTGAACATGATTGTGTTTTTAAGGTCATGTGCTACGGAGATGGGGTTTTATCGAGCAGGGGTTGCACTGCGGGCTGGGACAGCGCTTCCGCTCCACATTCCATGGGCATCCACCGAGTTCAGTCTGGTTTCAGTTTAAATCCACTCTCTGGGAAATGCTGCAAATTCTCGATGTTCAGTGATGTTTTTTTTTGACCCCCCCCACTACCACCAGCCAAATATTTTTCCTCCTTTTCCCTTCCTGCAAACTTCTAGGAAAAAGAAAAAAAAAAAAACAACAAAAAAAAACCAACAAAATCACCTTTTCTAGAATCTAAATGTAATGAGGGTGCTACAAGTTCGTAACTGTACTGTGAGAGGGAAAAGGAAGCCTGTTTGTATGCTGGAAATATACTTGTTACCATTCCTTTAGATATTGTTTGCCTTATGGATATCCATCATAAACGCAATTTGCAAAAACAAAGAGCCTTAGTGAATGTACAGAACATAGACTTCTGCGTCCCCGGATGCAGAAGGGAGCAACTTTGCTATTTGGTCCTTTAAGTGGACACATTGTGATATAAATGTGGAAATAAAAAAAATTTGCACAAAGCAGTTTGTGAATGATTTATACTGAAGTGATTTATTCTCGGAGACGCGCTCAGCTCAGCCCGTGGGAGCGCGTCCCGCTGTGGGCAGGAGGAGCGCAGACGTCTTCCACGCGTTGGTGGTTCTCAGAGCCAGGTTGGATTTTTCACTCCGTTGCATCCAGGGTCGAGAGACTGATGGCACAGTTACTGTTAATGTACCTCAGAGTCAAAAAGTCGCTCTTCATCTCTCCTCAGTGACTCTGTAACACGCTGCTCCTGATTGTCAGAGCGATTCCTCATTCAGCACGGAGCGCTCAGTTCCTGTTCTGTGGTTGCGGTGGTTCTGTGCAGCAGAGGAGGGACGCGATGCCCAACGCTTCTGAGTTCAGAGGTGCTGCTTCTGTGGTCCCAGCGCTGCGGAGCTGTGCTGGGAGCAGTTCTGCCTCCGGGGCGGAGCGAAACCCTTCAGCACCGCATCGGGGTTCTAAAAGCTGTTCCTCGCAGGGGTCCCGTGCTGCGTGGGACACAGCTTTGTTACAGTGTACTGCTGCTGTTCACTCGGGGGACCCTCAGAAATGCCACCGGTGCGTTTGTTTCTGTTTCTGCCACCCGAGGTCCACGTGGAATCCAACCAGAAAAAAAAGCCGTTACCAAAAATGTTTCCCAGTGCACTTTTCAGTTCAGTTGCTGAGGTGGGGCAGCGTGGAGGTGCAGGGAGTCACTGCTGGCGGGGCTGTGGAGCCAGGCACGTGGGGAAGCGATTATTTTCTGTTTCATGTTTAAAGAAAACTAAACAAAAAATATGTGCATCTTATTCCCCCCCCCCAAAGCCCCTCCTCCCTCTTTCCCAGAATGGTCCTATTCAGGAACAGGGTCTGTGCCCTCGGGGCAGATGTCAGGACGCGACAGAGAGCGCTTTACAAAACCCGTCCTGTTTTCGGTCGCTTATATCCCTGCCGCAATTGAGGCCCGGAAGGTGACGTGACCTTTCCCGGTGCTTCGGATGTCGGCTCGGAGCTTTAACCGCCGCAGCCCCGCTTCGTTTGCGCTGTAAGGGTCGGCTCAGGCCGCGCGCCGCGCTGCGGCGAGGTTTGACAATCCTGATTTCAGCATGCTCGTATAACCAGTTCTGTGAGCTCCAAAAATGTGAATAAGTTTACAAGGTGTTTTTTTCCTGTCAATTTTGTAAACGAGTTCAAATGAAGTTTACCATGTGCATTTCTGCTGTGTGCTCTCGTTTGTGCATGCGCTCCGTTCCTCCGCTCCCGGATCCTCCCGCTGCCCACGAGTTACTCGGTAATCACCGCCTCAAAGTCTTAACCGCCATCTCTGCGGTGAATGACGCGAGACGGTGCGCGTTTCCAGAGGTTGTTAACGGCGTAGAAACGTCTTCCGAAGGAGCGGCCGTGCCGTGCCGTGCCGTGCCCTGCCATGCCGTGCTCTGCCATGCCGTGCCGTGCCAACCGTGCCAGGCTCCGTCCCCGCTCGCAGCGCTCCCCGCGGTGCCGTAAAGGCCTCGAGCGGTTCCCTTTGCCGGTCCCCTCCGCTCTCCGGAGGCGGTTATCGCTCAGCGGTCCTCTCTGGCTGGGAAACCCCTCTCGGTGCGGCGCGGGCGCGCTCCGTCCCCGGTTCCTTGTCCCCCCGGGCCCCGCTCGCTCCCCGCGCGGCCGCGCGGTCCCCGACCGTCAGCGATGGGAACCGGACCGCGGCGGCGGAAGTGACGCAAGCGGAAGCGGCGCGCGCCGCCCCGCCTCCCGCCGGTACCCGTAGCGCCGGGCGGTGCCGCGCGCCCTCCCCGGGAAGCGACGCGTTGGCGGCCGTGACGCGCCGGGGGCGGCCGTGCGGCTCGGGCAGCCATGGCGGCGGCCCCGCTGGCGGCTCCGGGAGGAGGCGGAGCGGCGGCGGCGGCGGCGGCGGCGGCGGCGGGGGGGCAGGGGGCGGGGAGCCGGGGCGGCCGCGGTCCGGCGCTGCGGGAAGGAGCGCGGGTGTCGGCGCTGTGCCTGGCCTGGTACGGGCTGAGCGCCGGCGGGAACGTGGTCAACAAACTGCTGCTCGGCGGCTTCCCCCGGCCCGTCACCGTCTCGCTCTTCCACATCCTGGGGCTGTGCGGTCTTCTGCCGCCGCTGCTGCGCGCATGGCGGGTGCCCCCGGCCGGCCCGGCCCAGCTGCCGCCCCGCGCGTACCCGCGGTACATCCTACCGCTCGCCTTCGGCAAATACTTCGCCTCCGTCTCCGCGCACGTCTCGCTCTGGAGGGTCCCGGTGTCGTACGCGCACACGGGTGAGGCCGCGGGCGAGAGCGGGGGGGGGGATGCGGCGAGCGGGCGGACCCTGCGGGCCGAGGTTGGGACGTGGGCTCCCCGTGGGCTCGCGGGGTTTCTCGGAGGTGGCTTTGTGTCCCCACCGACGTTTTCTTTCCGTTCTCAGTAAAGGCGACGATGCCGATCTGGGTGGTTCTTCTTTCGCGGATCATTATGAAGGAGAAGCAGACGACGAAGGTGCGGACAGGTTTGCTGAGGTTCCTTCTCTCGCTGTCTGTGCTGTGGGGTGTTGCTGCCGTGGCCGTGCCGCCCCGTGGCGTTGGCTCCGGTCGCAGCGCTGTAGAAGCCGCTCTTTCTTTCTGTTGCTTTATTCTCCCTGCAGCAGGTGTAAGCTGTTCTCCGTTCCTTTTCCAGGTCTACTTATCTCTCATTCCCATAATAACCGGTGTGCTGCTGGCCACGGTCACAGAGCTTTCCTTCGACATGTGGGGCCTCATCAGCGCGCTCGCCGCCACGCTGTGCTTTTCCCTTCAGAATATCTTCTCAAAGAAGGTAATGCTTCAGCCGTTCCCATTATTCATCACAGCTTTTGTTTCTGTTGGCATTGGATAGTGTCTAAACGTAACAGTTCATTTGGAAACGTGGAACGTGTCCCGCTGTGTCACATCACTCCTTCGCACCCTGTGAGTCAGTGTCCGCACCGGGCACTCCCTGAGATCTGAACAAAGGGGCGAAGTTAAAGGTGTGTCCTGAGAGCGCTTCCACGCGCCGTGCTCTGTGGGGCGTTGCTCGTGTGGGCGTTGGTACACTGAGAGCCACCGGTGGAGAGACGGTGTTCTTCCGTTCTGTGCCCGTCCCCGTGGGCGCTCACACCACGCAGGCTCTGGTTTCCGCGCTGTGTCTGTCACATGAGGGGGTGCTCCTGAGGGGCGGTGCGGTCCCTGCGGGGCAGTGCTGTAACGCTGCTCTTCGCCAGGTGTTACGGGATTCCCGAATCCATCACCTTCGGCTGCTGAACATACTCGGGTGCCACGCTGTGTTCTTCATGATCCCCACGTGGGTCCTGGTTGACCTGTCGTCCTTCTTAGTAGAGAATGATTTGGTGAGTGGTGCTTCTGGGAGACGGTGAAGGTTGGAGAGAAAAAAGGCGTGCGGAAGAAGTTCAGTAATTCCTCATCAGAGTGGGAGGAACTGTTGAGAAATACCCACAGAGCGTTTCACAAGAGGTGTAGTGAGCGAGGCGTTCCTCACTGGGATTCGCGGTGCAGTTGGGAGGGGGGTGGTGTGACAGCTCAGGTCTGAGGATCCAGAGCTGGAGCTGGGCGGGTGTTACTGCTGCAGGGAGGGACCTCCCCGGGGCTCACAGCCGCGTGTTGGGCTGTCTCCGTGAAGAAGCTGTGAGTTCTTCCTACCAAAGGCAGGAGAGCAGTGACCTGTGGTTTATTTCTGTTGCTTTGTCTCAGGTTTCCCATGAGTAACAGAGTTCTTTCCTAACTGTTTTTGCAGAGCACCATGTCTCACTGGCCCTGGACCTTGATGCTGCTTATTATCAGCGGGTTCTGTAACTTTGCCCAGAATGTCATTGCCTTCAGTATTCTTAACCTGATCAGCCCACTGAGTTACTCTGTCGCAAATGCCACCAAAAGAATCATGGTTATCACTGTGTCCCTCATCATGCTCCGCAACCCGGTCACGAGCACCAACGTCCTTGGAATGATGACTGCTATCTTAGGGGTCTTCTTATACAACAAGGTGAGGCGTTCATCTGTCCCTTCACATATTCAGGGAACCCACTTGAGCCACTGCGGCGGCTTTGAGCTGTGTCCTGTAAAGCAAGTTAACAGCAGAATGAAATTGGGGAATACGTGAGAGGGGACTGCGTTGTGTGGGAGCGTATCACTTAGTACTCCGGAGCTTCAGTGGGCCAGGTGTGCAGTGTCCATCCTATGGAGATGCTCGTATCTTGTTGAGGAATGACAGTTAGAATCTCATTAAAATGTCGTGAGCAAATGCAGCTTCACGATTTGGCATATGAGAAGAAAGCAATTTTTATTAGGAGTCGCTCACGTGAGATTGTCATAAACACGTGTATGTATGTTAGGTGGCACCTTAGGAAAACGTTCTTTCTCTCCTAGACAAAATACGATGCGAACCAGGAAGCGAAGAAGCAGCTCCTTCCAGTCACAACCGGGGACCTGGTGAGCTTGGAGCGGCACCGGAGCACTCCTGAGAAGTCTCAGAACGGACTGACGGCGTTTGCTCAGCACGGGGACTATCAGTACGGCCGCAGCAATGTCCTCACGGACCACTTCCAGTACGGCCGCCAGAACTTCCCGGCTGCCTACAACCTAAACCGTTTTGATATATAGAGTCCGACACACAGGTATAGACTGTGGTATTAAAGTGTCCCCAGCATTATCAGAAACTTTTAGTACATCCGTGAATGTAAAGCCATTTTATCGTGAAGTTTTGCGGAAGGGAGGATGCATGTGTAGTGGAAGTGGTGCAGACCTTCAGCTTCTGCTGAGCAGATCTCTAACTGTGAAGCAGCGAGGTTGGACACTGGAACGGTTTGCACAGCGTAGCTCATGTACAGGGATCCCGGTGAAGAAGTGCAGGTGCAGCATTTCAGGGCACAGCACCTGCTGCCACTGCTCCTCCGGGAGGTGGCCGGTTGGTTCCTCCTTTGGCAGCTGAACACTGGCCAGTACTTGGTTTCCACACTGATAAAGTCACCTTTAATTTGTTCTCTATCGTGTTTTAATAATACTCAAATGAAATTGTCAGGAAAAGAAACGGTGTCGTTAGGCACACAGCTGGTGATGAGGATCTGCCCGCTCGGGAGGACTGTGTGGGCTGTGGGCAGGGAGTCTGCAGCTCATCTTGGGCAAACACAGAACTTCATGTGGGTATTAATTCATCTTTTGCCTTCAGCTTTTGATGACAAACTGAAAGTGTTTCTGAAAGAACAGCAGAGAGATCGCTCCCCTCAAGAAATGCATTTCAAGCATAGAGAAAGTTTTCTCTAAAATCGTGGCTGTCTCAGTCACTGCGGGTAACAGAAACAGTCTGAGATCAGCACTGCTTTCTGCACAGTGCAGCCCTGACCCCCAGGCACTGCAGGAAGCAGCTCCACCGATGAAGCGTTTCTAATGATACCTTTTTTAACGTGCTTTACACCTCTTACAAATCTGTCTTTGGTTCAGAAATTGAAAGGTTTAAGGTGTTTTCTTGTAAATTTTATGCATAAATTTTGCTCCCTCATATGATTCATATTAATGCATGAACGTGGTTAATAATTCTTCACCGTTTCTCAAGTCTCATCTTTTTAGCCCCTAATTGTGTTTTTAAGTTTCTTAATTACTGCTTCTCGAGCTGCTGCGTGCATTTTGTCTGACTTCTCATTTCAGCTGGAAGAAGTTACACTTTGTATCCTCTGTTCCTGCAACTCCCCAACTCCAATAGGAAATCAGGAAGTCTTTAAATCAGCAGTAAAGATATAATTTATGGCTCATAAAAACTGATTCAGTTAGTATAAAGGAAGACACCAAGACAAGTCCATTTCTGTGCATCGGGTGCTGCGTTTGTGCATGAAAGAAATGAAACCAGTTGAGTTCTGGTTTCACTGGATCAGATTATTATTATTATTATTATTATTGTTACTTGAGGAGAAAAAAAAAAAGGGTTTGGGGGCCTTCTTTCCTTAACAGAAGAGCTGAGAAGAGCTGTGTACAGTGAGATTTTGATAGCATACATATTGTGTTTTTACTAGAGATTATTAGATGCCAGTGACAACACTTGAGGTGTGGTGCTGTACACAACACTCCTTCCATTTATTTATTGCTTTAAAAATGACCATTTCCATGATGTGAAATGATGATTTGGCTCCTTTCTGGATAATAAAGAATTTATTTTTAAGGGCAAAGTCAACCTGATCTTATTTTTTCGGCTGACTGCAGTTAGTTGTGCAGATTGCTTCCCAAGGTACAGTCCAAAAGAGGAAATGGTTCTCCTGAAACTTCAGAGATGGTTTCAGTATGCTGCTAACGTCTGCGAGCAGAACTCCTTGACTCAGTTGATTCTGCTCTTCCCAGCTTGGAACTTGGGCTTTTATTTTTTTAAGATGTGAATAAATTATTTCTTAACCCTGATTAACAGATGAGGTTATGAGGAAAAGCATGATTTCACAGGAAACTGCTTTGCCTATTCCAGTATTAATTCATGTATTTGTTTTTACATGATAAAGTGCAAAATGTGTATTTTTAAGGTTCACTTCCCAATATTTAAGTGCTGTTAGACAAGTATAAAAAGGACTATGTGGACTCTGGATTTGTGTTAGATTCTGGCTCTGCGCACGTTCATCTGAGGACAGAACATTCAGATTTTTAAGAGGGACTGAATTGTTCTGCTGCTTTCAGAGGGAGCTGGCTGGAGACCGTCCGCCTCCTGCAGATGCTCAGTTGTGTTTTTGTGCTTCAGTTTCCCTACTTCGGAGGCGTTGAGGTCGCACCAGTGGGTAGCAGTTGGGGCCCAGGGGTGTATAGATGTGCTGCGATTTCATCTGTAGATGTTCTGCTATGTCTGCTGCTATAACGGGATCGTACAGGCATCTGAATGTTGGGGCTTCTTCCCTGGATCCTGCCCCGTGGTGGCTGTACCCTTCTACTTCAGGTCTGTGGCCAACAGGGATAATTTTGCATTGGACAGGAGATAATTAAAATGAGTAACTCATTTACAAGAGGTGGTTTTGCGGAGTACCTAAATCCAAGTCCTTGAGCAATATTGCCCAGTTCTGACAAAAGAAGTTTCTGGTACTGTTGTAATATATATTTTAATCTTGGACTGCTGCAAGATTTTGTTGGGCAAGGTGAAACATTTGTTTTAACATGGTTTGTAAATTAATGACATATTTAACTATGTACATAGGTGTTGTAGAAAGTATGGAAACTGGAATAAAAAGGGCATATGGAGACAATCGTGTATAATGACCCAGTTCTTAAAGCAAAGGGGACTGCTTTGGTTTTCTTACTTAGGGGAATCTTTGGTTTATGTTGGTCATAATGGCCACGTGTGGGAGCTTGCTGATTGCGTTTTAGTGCCAGGTAGAGATGAGAGCATCTTAATCACCTGGGAAAAAGCTCGGGTTTGGTTTTTGTTTGTTTTTAAACTACCTGAATGTTAAAGAAAATCCAGGCAAGGTATGGGCTTTGTAGGAGCACGGTAAAAATATCTGCTGTAATTTGGGGTCAATTCAGAGCAGTTCTGAAGCTGAAGGCCCTTCTGATGCGTGCTCAACGCCACGTTTTTCTGACGTAGCATGCTGCGGCAGAAGAGAGTTGTGCTATGTAGCTGTTTGTGAAACACTGCAATTTAAATGCAGGGCAAGTTTTGTTTTTTGGGGAGCTTCCATTTCTGAACCGTGCTATCAGCGGTCAGAAACAACCAGCAGGTAACGTTTTAGTGATGCCGTGTGATGGAGCATCGGGCGTAAAACGAAAGCTGAGCTGAAGACTGGATCCAATCTGATTTTAACTGCATTAAGAAATGAAGTCAACGGGAAAGCAGCGGTGCTCGAGTATTACTTTAAAAGCCCCTTCATAGTGCAATTAACCGTTGGGCTTTTAGTGCGATTGGCCTTCGCGGCTCAGACCGCCCCGGCTCCTCACGGTTTCCCGCCCTTCACGTTCCCGCGCTTCGTCGCGTCCTCAGAGCTGTGTGTGTGTGTGGGGGGGGGGGAACACAGCAGTGCGGCCGTCTCCATGGAGACGCGGCCGTAAAGCGCGCGCGGCTGCGCGTGTGTCCGGGCGTCTCGCGACACTTCCGGCCGCTGCGGCCTAGCGGCGGCGGCGCCCCGTTGTCCCGCGGCCATGGAGATGCCGCTGCCGCCCGACGGTGAGCGCGGCCCGGGGGGAGGGGGAGGGGGGGGAGGGGAGGGGGGGGGGGAGGGGCGGCGGGGCCGGCGCGGGCTGACGGAGCTGCTTCCTCACAGACCAGGAGCTGCGGAATGTCATCGACAAACTGGCGCAGTTCGTGGCGCGGAACGGGCCCGAGTTCGAGAAGATGACGATGGAGAAGCAGAAGGAGAACCCCAAATTCTCCTTCCTCTTCGGGGGCGACTTCTACGGCTACTACAAGTACAAGCTGGCCCTGGAGCAGCAGCAGTGTGAGTGGGGCCGCGGCGGTTCTGCTCTGCGGCCCTCCCCGCCGCGCAGTGCCCCCCCGGCGCCGCTGGGGGTTGGCCGGCTCGGCCCGCGGCGCTGCCGAGGGTCTTCAGCCACTCCTCGTGCATCTTTCCCTCTTCCCCTTCACCGTCTTTGTAGCTTTCCTTCAGGTGCTTGCTGATATTTGTGTTCTTGTGCCATGGTTCCCTAAAACTGTGTGCAGTGCAGTGTGGAGGGGGACAGTCTCCTCTGTTGACCAGCTGGGAATGCTGTGCTTGGTGCACTCCAGGCTATGGTTGGCTGTCCTGCTGCCTGGGCTCGCTGTTGGCTCATGTTCAGCTTGCTGTTAACCAGGCCCCTCAGATCTCTTTCAGTGGGGCTGCTCTCTGGTATCACGATCATTTTGTATTAAATCACTGCATCAAGAGGGAAGGTCTGTTCTGAAGCCACTGTGGTTTTTGTATATGGATACTTTAAAAGCTCGCTTTGTCTCACAGTGCTGTGCAAGCAAAGTCAAGATATTGAGGCTACCCCGCAGATCCAGCCGTTGCCACAGCCATCCCTCCCACCTGCTGCCCCCATCCCCACGCCGCAGGGCACTCCTTCTGTGGAGGAACTCATCCAGCAGAGTCAGTGGAACCTGCAGCAGCAGGAGCAGCAGCTGCTTGCTATGAGACAGGTTGGTGTAAAATGAGCACTCACGTGGCCCATCCTAGGCTGTAAGAAACTGGAGTGAAAGGAGAGGAAGGCTTGCTTCTGACTGGTGGTGGTGAGGTGGTGTGTTGGTGAGCGTGGGACATTATTTGACTTACTTTGGTTCTGTTGTGGTTGCCTTCATCTACTTGGAACAGATTTCTCTAAAAAAGCATTGGATGCAGTATAATTTTATGAATTTTATTTTTCCAGGAACAGGTCACATCAGCAGTAGCCCTTGCAATAGAGCAACAAATGCAGAAAGTTTTGGAGGAAACCCAGTTAGATATGAATGAATTTGACAACTTGTTGCAGCCAATAATTGACACGTGCACCAAAGATGCAATCTCAGTGAGTGATCCGAATCTTACTTGGTGATGTTGTGGGTTAAGTAGGATTGGAATTCTCTGACTGGTACATTTCCTTTCTGGCAGTTATTTCAGAGTTCAAGGAAGTCCTTACGATGCGAACGCAGTGGATGAACTTAAAATATTTTCACTTTTCTGTTCTAAGGCTGGCAAGAACTGGATGTTCAGTAATGCAAAGTCTCCTGCTCACTGTGAGCTGATGGCTGGGCACCTGAGAAACCGTATCACGGCGGAGGGAGCTCACTTCGAGCTCCGGTTACATCTCATCTACTTAATCAATGATGTGCTGCACCACTGGTAAGGGTGAAGTTAGGTGTTCCGTAGTTCTGATTCATGTGGTGAAATCTGTCTGCTTGTTGTGCTCTTAGTGTGACTGGTCACCTCTTATTTTGATGCATGTCATTTTTAGCAGATGTCCTTAACATGCCGGTAGCTGACGCTGAGATCTGGTGTTTCAGTAATGAAATTCAGCTTTTCCCTACTTGGCGATTTTTGTCTCAGATAAAGCTGTACTGTAAAAATGACAAAGAGGGACCTCTGTATTTCTATGAATCCACTATTTTTGGTACAGTGGGAGTGGGGAGGAATTGAATTACGGAGCTCTTCTGGCTGTAGTGAAAGGCAATAACTCTTATCTTCCCTTTCTTTTTTTGAAGCCAGCGGAAGCAAGCACGAGATCTCCTGGCTGCTTTACAGAAGGTGGTTGTACCTATATATTGTACCAGTTTTTTAGCAGTGGAGGAAGATAAGCAACAGAAAATTGCCAGAGTGAGTATCTGGTGTTGGTTCAACTTTACGCTTTGCTTTGCTAGGTTAATGCTAAGCAAATTCACAAATATGTCCTTTGAGTTCAAACCTTAATTTGAACAGGAACCTAGGAGACCTTGGGATTTATTTAAAAGTTGCTGTAAGGATAAGTACAGGAAAAGTTGCTGCAGAATAAGTCTTCAGTGGCTCCAAATACAACTTAAAAATCATAAATTTGGTAGAAACAAAAGGAAAAGCTTTTTTTTTAATCTGCTAACCAATTCTGAACACCTCTCGCTCTTGAATCTGTGCAGCTTCTTCAACTGTGGGAGAAAAATGGGTACTTTGATGAGTCAATTATTCAGCAGCTGCAGAGCCCAGCTCTTGGACTTGGCCAGTACCAGGTTAGCAACAGAAGTAACACTTTTCTTATTTATGTATGCATTTTGAAAACAGACTGCAGCTGCTTTAGGTGCAGCACTGACTTTATTCTTGATTTCTCATCTTTTCAGGCAAATTTGATCACTGAATATGCAACAGTGGTACAGCCTGTGCAGGTAGCCTTCCAACAGCAGATACAGAACCTGAAGACTCAACACGAGGAGTTTGTAAACAGCTTAACACAGCAGCAGCAGCAGCAGATACAAATGCCACCTCTGGAGAACGAGGTGAAATCAACACCCCCTCCTCAGGCGCCCACAGCTGCGCCAGCCTCAGCTCCACCATCAGCTCCAGTCACACAAGCAGGTACTGAGCTGCTGTGGGGACCTGTGCAGAACTCTGGGGAGATTTCTGCGGTATGTTCCCATATCCAGCAGAGTTCACATGGAGTCTGTTGTAAGTGGGTTGGTGTTTTCATAACTGCATGTGACCTTAGGTGCCTCCAACTGTCTCCAATTTGTTTCAGATGATGGTAAATCTCAGCTGCCTCTAGCTGGTTCTTCAGAGTATGACACAGCAGGGTCTGGGGTGCAGGATCCTGCCTCTGGTGGACCGCGTGGGCCTGGATCTCACGATCAGATTCCTCCAAATAAACCCCCGTGGTTTGACCAGCCTCATCCTGTTGCACCGTGGGGTCAACAGCAGGTATCAAACACTGTTCTGAAACAGTAGGTAAAGGGAGGTGGAAATTCAGGAAGGCAGAAGACTATCTTGGTACTGGAAACGTGTTGAAAATGTGGGAATGTGATTAAATCCAGATTGAAATCCAGAACTTTCTCATTTTGGGCAGTTAAAGGCAAGGTAGGGACTGTGTTTCCTTCTGTCAACTACAGCATGTTTCCTGTGAGCAAGGAGAACAAGAAGTACTCTCCTGAGTTCAGCATTGTGGTTCAGTGTCAGTTTGGTCTTTTCTTGTCGTTTCCCTGAAGCTGTGGTGGTTCAGAACTCACCCGTGCTTATTGCCCTCAGGCATTACTTATTTAAAAGGTAGATTGTTTTTATTGCGTTCTTTCTTCTGTAGCCTAATGACCAGCCTCCTTCCTTACTTTTACCACTAGGGACCACCTCACTGTCCTCCGTGGAATAACAACCATGAAGGAATGTGGAACGAACAGAGAGATCAAGGCTGGAACAATCAGCGAGAGACGCCTTGGAACAACCAGCCCGACCCTTCTTGGAACAACCAGTTTGAAGCACCGTGGAACAACCAGCACGAACAGCCTCCATGGGGTGGGGGTCAGAGGGAACCTCCATTTCGAATGCAGCGGCCACCTCACTTCAGAGGCCCATTTCCTCCACATCAGCAACATCCCCAATTCAACCAGCCCCCGCATCCGCATAATTTCAACCGCTTTCCACCTCGCTTCATGCAGGATGATTTTCCACCTCGCCATCCCTTTGAAAGGCCTCCTTATCCTCATCGGTTTGATTACCCCCAGGGGGATTTTCCTCAAGGTAAAGTGTGTACCAGGCCAGGTTTTCTTACATTGCAGTGCTGATTGCCGTTACAAACTTGAGTGCTTTTGGGGTGACTGCTTAATCGTGATGAATCGCTCAGGTTTTCCTGAGGAACACTGAGTTTGTGGGTTTGGGAAGCTGCTAAGTGACTTTGGAAATACATGCAGAGTTGGATGCTTCCTAACTTTTTGAGTCATTCTTCCCTCCCTAATGGATATGGATAACCAAAAACCAGACTCAAGTCAGCAGCAGTTTGGGCACTCTTTTTGTAACTGTTTATTTCATTTTTTTAAAGTAGTCCAGAAGTGAAAATCAGCATTTGCCTGCAAATTTCAATTTCCTGCACGTCAGACTGTAGGTCAGGGTCCTCCACTGCTAGAGGAACTTGGAGGAATGCAGGCTGGAAGCGCCAACCAACATGCTTCTCTTCCTCTTCACTTTTACTGAAAAGCTCTCTGATTATCTGCCTCAGTGCTGTGTGGATCAGCAGTTGCTGGTGAAATGATCCTTGCCTCCAGTTCTCCTCCCTTCCCTCCTTTTTTGTTTTTTTCTCTTTGCTAGACCATAGGAAACGTATGAGAGTGAAGTTAGTGCACTGTGTGCCTGGCTTTTGTGGCTTGGATTTGGCTGTAGGCCTCGAGGTCTGGAATAGTTCTTCCTTGATTTAGTTTGTATTTCATATTGAGAAGTTATGGTTATTCTGGAATAATTATTGTCAGCGTAGTGTCCAGGGATCCCTGTGGTTCTGTGCAACAGGTCATGCTAGAAATGGCAACATAATTGGTTTTTGTTTTTTGCTTTTTGAAGCTTAAATAGCAAGGTAGGATTTGCGATATAAGCTTAAAAGATCCTTAGTTCCACAAGTGCAGAAGGAGCTGAAACCCAGGGAACTGCGTAGTTGGGACTATGATCGTTCTTCTGTTGTCTTTTTGAAGAGTTGTGAGTACAGCCCTTCTTGTGTGAGGAAGGAGGATTAAAGCTGTTATGTTCAGAAAAAAATGCAGGTTTGGATTGCATTGGTGACCCAGAACATTTGTTCAGTCACGCAGAGTTGTTGGAGGAGGGGATCTACTAAAACAGATGGCTAAAATTGGGGAAGGGGTGAAGCAGTGACAGCACATTGTGTTCTCTTTCTGATGAGGATGAGTCAGGTAGCACAGGCTGCAGGTGGCTGTAGTAATGGTGGCTGTAGTGACTTTTCCTGGAAGAACTGCTCCTCTGCAGGAGGTGCTGATTTTCAGTCTCCCATTTTTCTCCATGCCATGAGTTCAGCAGCGTATCCTGGTGCTCATGACCGTGGTTTGTCTCGCAGTGATCGGATGGATGTCTCTTGTTTCTCTGTTTTAACAGGATATTATCTCTACCTCTTCTTGAAACACCTCTTTAAACAAAGTATTTTCTTGTCACCTACTCATGTGAGTTAATTCCTGCCATATTTCTTTCTTCGCATACATTGATTTGGCACAGACTGGACGTATTGCAGATCTGTATAGGGTGATGGTAAGCCACAGTTACGTACTTAGGCTTCAGAAATAGATCCCATCAGTATCTGCCTTGCTGCATCTGAAACCTTTTGTTCTTGAGCACCTCATACTTCTTGACAGTACGTCACAGCAAGGGGTGGCTTACAGTTAACATCCAGTTGTCCTGAGGGTGTTTGCTATAGCCAGGGAGGGAGATGCATTGAAAGACTTTCGTGGTCGTGGGCCTGTAGCCAGCTTCTAGTTCTTCTGTTCTGTTGTTTTTCTTGATCTGTGTGACTCAGGGACCGAGGTTGTTTTTAGGATAAATGCACTGTACTCCTCTTGGATTGCTTTCCTTTCTCTGCGGCCAAGTGAAATGTTCTAACCCTTCCACTCTGCAGAAATTGGACCTCCTCATCATCACCCTGGGCACAGATTGCCTCATCCCGGAATCAGCGAGCATCCTCCCTGGGGAGGGCCACAGCACCCTGACTTTGGGCCTCCCCCACATGGCTTTAACGGGCAGCCTCCTCACATGCGGGGGCGACAGGGCCCTCCTCACATGAACCACGACGATCCCAGTCTGGTGCCAAACGTTCCCTACTTCGATCTTCCCGCTGGTCTGATGGCTCCGCTTGTAAAAGTAAGTGCTTGAGGTGGGCCCAGCTCCATCAGCATCCCATAGTCAACTGTTGCAGGCTGTTTAACGTGGACATTTCACATCTCTCCATCCAGCAGACGGGGAAGGTAGTAGAAATGGTGGAAATTCCGGGTGTTGTGTCCTGGTGAAGGCTAGTTAAGCTCGTACACGTGAAAGACTGATGTGCTGTTGAGAATATTACCTGCAGTGATTGCCATGTAGGCAGAGGGAACCTGCAGTTCTGCTGGGGCTGCTGTGCACTAGTTTTGGTATTTGGAGTTCTTTCTTGCGTAGATGTTTTGTTACACTGATGTTGTGCATGCAAACAAAGAATGGTAGAGCCCAGGATATGTATCCGTATCAGCATCGAGGGGGATACGTGCCTTTGTGCACTCTGTGTTTGAGATGAACGAACAGATCTATTCCATCTGGACTTCCTGTTACTCTCAGCATGCACCAGTTTTTACTGGGTTTCCAATCCAGGCACTGTTATCGCAGGGATGGACAGATAACGCCTGCGTTTTGTCTGCCTGGTGGTGCAGTTCATCCCCCAGTAGGTGTAGTGCTGGTTTATCTCATAGGAACCAAAATGATGGTGATAGCACAAGAAAGCATTGGGTCATCTGCAGAATCCTTATTACTGGAGCATTTTTTTATCCACTTGTGAGGTCCCCGCAAGGTTAAGTCTTTATTTATCTCTTCAGATTGGCCACCCCATGACACATGACAAGAATGTAATTTGTTTTGTTTCCGGCAGCTTGAAGATCATGAGTATAAACCTTTAGATCCTAAAGATATACGTCTTCCACCCCCAATGCCCCCCAGTGAGAGACTACTGGCTGCGGTTGAGGCATTTTATAGTCCACCATCTCATGACAGGCCTAGAAACAGGTAAGAGTAGGTATAGCCAACAATGTGGTAAGGAAAATGCCCTGAGGAGCTGTGTCTCAAACCAAGAAGTGGCTCTCTCTTCCTCACCCGTGTCTTGGTTCTTCTCATGCTAAGAACGAGTGCTCTTGTTGTGTTTTAAACCGTTTATCTTACACTGAGATGTGCAGGGCCTCTGCCCAGGCTCTTTGTTCCCTCCCACATTGAGCAGAAATCCTCTGTTGATCGTGACTGACTTCTACAGATGTCTGTTCTGTGTGTGGTTGATTTATTGCAGTGAAGGCTGGGAGCAGAATGGACTGTATGAATTCTTCAGAGCTAAAATGAGAGCAAGGCGGAGGAAA
This sequence comes from Oreortyx pictus, assembly GCA_036925125.1. Taxonomy (NCBI): domain Eukaryota; kingdom Metazoa; phylum Chordata; class Aves; order Galliformes; family Odontophoridae; genus Oreortyx; species Oreortyx pictus. The sequence continues at coordinate 5,155,981 of JAUPFR010000027.1, forward strand.
GGTCAGGAGAAGAGAAACAGGTGAGAGACCTGTGCTGCCTTCTGCTGCATGCTGTTGGTTTGGAAGGTGCTAGGACTGCCGTGCAGTAGCGTGGGGGAACAGTCCAGTAATATGTTGCCTCAATGAACTGAGTTTGAACTTGCTGGAAAATAGCATTTTTTTCACACCAGATTTGTTGGGCTTGTTTGCTGTGTGTGTGATTTCAGTTTGATCCAAAGCAGATCTGCATTTCTCAAGCATCTCCAAGGAGTTTCACTGGCGTTGTCCTGCTTCTCTCCGCAGCGGGCCGTCTCGGTCTCGCAGTCGCTCCAAAAGCCGAGGTCGCTCCTCCTCCCGATCCAATTCACGATCTTCGAAGTCATCCGGCTCCTACTCGAGGTCCCGATCTCGCTCCTGCTCTCGCTCCCGGTCCTACTCGCGCTCTCAGTCCAGGTAGTGTCCGTGAGGTGTGGGAGCGTGCAGCCCTGGACGTTCTCTGGTGCGTCTGACGCCGCGTGCCGTCTCTTTGCAGAAGCCGGAGCAGGTCCCGCTCCTCTCACAGCCGCTCGCGCTCGCGGTCACGATCGAGATCGAAGTCATACTCCCCGGGCAGGCGGCGCCGCTCCCGCTCCCGCAGCCCCACCCCTCCGTAAGCTTTGTTTTGTTTCTCTTTGTACCACCATAACCTTACGGCGTTATACACTGTGAGCATCTCAGAACGGATGAGGTGACACTGGGTGCCGATGTTTAAATGACTGCGTTGGGTCAGAGCAGTTACTGCTTGCTCTCAGCTTCTTTTTATTTCCTTAGCTCTTCTGCTGGCTTGGGTTCCAGTTCGGGACCTCCCATACCGGAGTCAAGGCTTGGAGAAGAAAATAAAGGCCATCAAATGCTTGTGAAAATGGGTAAGGTGCTGTTCTTGAATCTGACTTAAGCCAGCAAACAAAGTCAGGAACGCAGGTCTTGGATACAGTTAATCTTTGCATGTTTGTAAGTGTGGTCCCATTTGGCACTTTGGTATTCTGAGGTCAGAATAAGGATATTCAGAGATACCATACGGAGAACAGTGGTGGTGATTGCTGTTCTGAGAGGATGTGGATGAGAGGGGTGTGAGTTTAGCATGAAATACCATTTTACTCCCTGAAGCGTTCCTCTCCCTCCAGCGCAGGTCAGCATCAGGATTAGGGTTCAGGGTTCTGCTGCTGTAATGATTACAGTGTTGTGTGCTTTCTGCAGGGTGGAGTGGGTCTGGTGGCCTGGGAGCCAAGGAGCAAGGAATTCAGGACCCAATTAAAGGAGGAGATATTCGAGACAAATGGGATCAATATAAAGGAGTGGGAGTGGCATTAGATGACCCCTATGAAAACTATAGAAGAAATAAAAGTTACTCGTTTATCGCACGCATGAAGGCAAGGGATGAGTGTAAGTAACCGTTACTGAGCAGTGTGAGCTGCTCGTGTTCGTGATTTTGTCTTATTTAAGATTTACTGCAGAATGTAAACTCAAAATCAAGTTAACTCTTAATTCTTTCCAGCGTAACGGACAAGAGAAGCAACAGGTAAGTAAGCACACGGAGTCACCTCGTGTCTTCTTCGGGACTGTGCTGTATTCTAATTTCATTTCTGCAACGTGAATTACTTCTCCTGTTTGGTGTAAGCCACATCCTGTCTGTAACAGCTGTAGTGTCTCTTTAAATTCAGTCCTTTAACCACCACCACCAGCACCAGGTTTGGGTCACAGAGGCAGTACTTGTGGCTGCTGGGGCAGGAAGGGAGGTGTGGCTGGAGGGAGGTTGGCCCGCGCTCACTGTTCAGCTCTGCCCAACCCCGGCAGCGCGTGCTGCGTTCTGTCAGCCCCAGGATGGTGATCAGTGCAGTGTCAGGTGCAGAAAGAAAGGAATGCTTCTTTGGAGAGGAAAACATTGACCCAAACCGTGGAGTTCTGCAGAGTCTGTTGTGTGAACTATGAAAAGAATTGGCCCATGAAAGGGCAGTGCTGCCCATGGCTGCAGATCTGCATCAAGGAATGAACTCACATAAAGGCAGAAAGGAAAAAAATGTTCCTCACAGAGCCCTGATTCCATGAAGCATTCTGCAGCCACATAAGCTGTGTGAAATGTGTAAGTGCTCTTCTCCCTATTGTTTCAGTGAAGCGTGAAACGCAAGACCCTCCACCACCTGAATAAGACTCTCTGAAGAAAGATGTCTTGCATCTTCTACAAAACATTAAACTTGTATAAATGCGGATGAGAGTCTGGAGGAAGTGACAATGAATTACTTTTAAAATATGGTGAAAAATGGAAAGCTATGACATGTAACTCAACAATTGTGATTCAGCAGTGGTTAAAAAGGCCAACTGTTCTGACATGTCTAGCACGCTTAAGGATTTCCATTTTATTTTGCAGAATTGTCTAGTTAGCGAGCCCTTTATAGCAGAGTTCAGCCCCAGCCGAGCCCCCCCGGCCCGGGATTGTGACTCACTCATTCTGATACCATTCTGTGTCTCTAGTTCCATAATGTGTGTTTATTTCTCTCAAAAGGTTAATTCTATTTGAAGTGGAAGGGTGCTGCCTTGGGATCAAGTCAGACTGATGCTGAGCAGTGTGTCCTAATGTCTAAATGGGGAATGAAGCATCTAGTTCCAGTACAGGTGACCTATGAGCACTGTGCGAGCTTGTTAGAACCCACCACACAACCTCACACCCCTGCACACCAGCTGCTGCAGTCACAGCTCTGAGCAGAACACGAGGGTTAAATGTTCTTGCTTTTCAAGCGCTCTAAGGGATGTTCAGTGCTTTGTAATGGAAGACGTTCTTTTTATATTTTTGTATATACCCTTTAATAAAAGCTAATTAGCTCCATAGGAGAGAATCAGTTTTCTCCGTTCTGCAAATTTCTAACAGTGAAATGTTCTGGGAAACTTCCTTAAACCTGAACGAGAATGAAGTTTTGTAACAGTTCCCAGAGAGCTGCAGATGTTATCCCCTCCCGCTGCACTCCCCCTGCAGAGGTCTGCGTGGCTCTCACAGCTCCCAGAGCCCTTTGTACAGCAGAAACCCTCGAGAACACCCGGTGACTGTGGTGAACTATCACTTTGTTCTAGATCGACTGTAGTTGTGAAACTGTAACTGTCTGTGACTCCGCATACGCCACCTGTCTGTTACCAACCTGTGAACTTTGTTCTGCCTTCCAATAAACACTTTTTTAATAAAAAGCACCGTGTTGGCTCATGCTTCAGAGTAACTGATTTCTGCAGTAGGCTGTAAGCTCCCCTGGCACTGAGCTGGTTTTCTCCCTTGCTCAGCAGTGCCTGACTCAGCTCTGACCCATCCCTGCACTGCGTGCACCAGTAAGAAAGAACCCAACAAAAACAGGCAGGAAAACAACGATGCATTGCAAAACACAGAGCACTGAGAGTACACAGACAAAAGGTTGTGAGGTGTGCAGCCTGAAGGGGGCTCCTGTTCTGAGCTGATGCTGGGAAGGTCACGACGGCAGCAGAGTCTCTTCGGCTTTCTGCATTTCTTCCAACACTTCTTCAAATGTCAGAGGTGGGGATCTGTGCTTCCTGATGTACTGCAGAAAGTTAATACACAGTTGATTTGTGTGGAGAAAGACTTCGTGGCATACAGAACACCTTCACAGTGCTACACTCGTGCTTCACTAGCAACAGAAACTGACACTGCAGCTTTAATGTCACAGAGATTCTTCCCCGGGTGAGAGGAGGAAATTAAAGACTACTGACACCCTGCAACCATAGGGACGGGTAATAGGGTCTTCTAAAGTTAATTTATTCATTAGTAAAGCAATTAAAACAGCGCACTGTGCATACTGGTTTTGTTTGGAAAGGAGATGCTCCCTCTCCCTCCACCATCAATACCTCCTTCGCCTCTTCCAGCGTATGATAGTGGAACTTCTCATTCTCCAAAGACTCCACGAGGGACAGGTGAAGGTGCTGAACGTTCTCCACAAACTGCTGGGTCAACATCAAGTGCTGCTTTAACATGGCATTTAAAGCCAGAACTGATGGACTGTACGCTGTCAAGGCTGCAAAGAGCGAAGAGGACTAGTTTTAGGAACACCACAGTCGTGGAGGTGCTGACGGTGAGTCGGGCAGTGACAACACACACACAGTGGCATTAAGAAATGTCCTTCAGTACCTTCAAGTGCATCCGTGCTGACGACGCGATGGGCAATGGGCACCGGATCGACGTAGCTGCTCCCAGCAGGAGGGCCGGGCAGTGCAGAGCTGTGTGCTGCACAGAGGACAAGAATTACTGCACTCGGAGGGTGACTCAGTGCCAGAATTCAGTTTCAGCCTCAGGGACATCGGCTGCCTTAGAACAGCTGCGATCCCAACAGGGAAGTCCATCAGCCTGTGCCCAACTCCCTTTGCTTACCCAAACAAGTTCACCCCACTTGCCCTTGTGGAAGCTGCACTTCCTGACCTCGGCCACAGCAGAAATAAAGCTGCTCATACATGAGGGAAACCGCTGATTTCTCCTTGCAATGTTGTATGGCAAGAAGCATCTTCACCAGTTTTTCCTTTCTGAGAGGAGCAGGAAACAAGCTGCCCCTCAGAAATAACAGTCACAGCTTCCTTTAATCAATGTGGCCAAAGTGCTTTCAAATACAGTGCAAAAAAGCATCTACAGCAGCTGATGACTTTAGTAACTGTACAGTGAAAGTGCTGAACTCCCGTCTGAGACCATTACGTGGGGAACTGCAAGCTGTCACCACCAGCACTCATCCATCCACAGCTCCTGCTTTTCAACACTACACTGAAGTTCTTATGCTGTCGTCCACTCCCAATAATTCCTACACTACCGAAGTGCTGTGGTTCACAACGCTTCCTCTGGCACATCAGCCAGGGGAGGCTGAGCAGGGCAGCGTGTAAAACACACACAAATCCCAGGGCTGAGGAGGGCAGTGTCCTGACTTAAACACGAACTTACTCTTTGAGCAGCAACAGGTGAACGGAGGATCCACTGTCTGAACCGCGCTCTCTTTTACAGCCACTGTGTGAAGCCCTTGGTGCCCATCTCTGCCAAGTAAAGGTGATGATGCTGAAGAGGATGGACCTTTTCCAGAACGTGTGCAACTCCCAGAATGCTCCTCTGACATTTCTGACACAGCTTCCTCGTCTGCTGCAGACAGAGACTGTTCAAAGTCTTCAGAATACTCTGTATTAATGCTTCTGTCATCGTGGTCAGGACAACCCTGTCTGTGTCCAGAAAGATCTGCAGAAACTTCACCTAAATGCTCAGAGATTTCAGCTGCACTCATGTTCTCAGAGTCCCTTTCAGAAGTTTCAGCTGCACCGATTTCTGCACTCATTTTAGGAAAAGTTTGCTCCTCTTCCATTAGCAGTGTGTCTTTTTTTGGATTTTTGCTCCATTCTTGACTACTTTGAACGCCTATCCCCTGCAAAATAAAGGAGCTCTATCTTAGAAGAATCAACAACACGTAACATAAATATGTCTCCATTAATCTTCATCCAATCTCTGCAGCTAGTGAGCCATGTCCATCTCAGAGCCATTACTAGCAGAATAAACAAAGGCACAATGGAAAGATGCATGGAATCCCTGCTTACCTGCAGCTCTAATTCTGCTGCCTCGCTGATCTCTGAGGCCAAGTCGTCAAGGCTCAGGATGTTCTGCCTGAAGTCTGCAATCGAATGACAAACTGTCACAAGAATTGCCAGGAAAGGTTCGGTGTACTTTAAATGAAGTGACAAAAGGAAAAAAAAAAAAGTGCAATACAAAGAAGTAATAGCACTCAATCAGTTTTTACATCTTTAATTAAGCAACAGCTCATCCTAAAGTTTCTGTGGGTGGACTTGTCTACAGCTCGAGAGACTCCTGATGCCCTTTTTTGACTCTTTATGCTTGTTTTCACTCAAACCCAGCAGTGCGCTGTCCCACTTTACAGATAAACACAGTCCTAAATGCTGGAGTTGTTTTGATGTTGCAGAGCATCGTTAATCTGAATTCATGAAATCAAAAGCCAAGAAAAATACAGACGTGCAACAAAGAAACAGATGTATCTAATTCCTTTCTAAACCCAAACCTTGTGTACAAACAGCCCACCTAATGGTTTCAAAGGAAGCATTTGCCCACATTTATTGGTATAATCCGTGCCAGGTCCATCAAGACAATGCTTAGGGATGCTTACCATCGGAGCTTATGCTAGTTGAATCTTCCACATCAGCTGCTTTTGAAAATAAATCATCTAATGATTTTATTTCACTTCCATGTGACACCTGAGTTTCCTCGATGTTGCCTCTTCTGGACAAAGTAATTTTTACGGTATTGTCTTTCACAGAAGACACTGCCCGAGATCTCATCCCGCACTGTGCTGACAGGTTTCTGCTGCCTGGGGGAGGTCTTGGTAAATTACTTCCACCTAAAGTTTTTTTCTCTGGGTCTCTGCTGTGCACAGAAGGTGCTCCAGATACCTCTGTCAGTGAAATTTCCTTATGAGATGGAGGAGGCGTTCCTGGGGAACCTGGAGTCCTGCTCTTTCACAGGACACGAAAAAGAGATTTATGCATTGTTTACTGTATGTAAACCACTAAAAAGAAAAATAGATTGTAATGGGTGAACCCCAGTAATTCTAATAGTGTGAAGTGAAGCTCACGCAATGCATGCAAGTTAAAAACAGTTTGCGGTGTCACTAAGTAGAAAGTGACACAATCTGAAGCACTTTCATCAAAGCGCGAACAAAACTACGTAACGCAGTGATTTACCTTTCCACCCCACCTGGAACCACCTGGCACGCACCTCGGCTTCTCTTTTCCACTGGAAAACGCCAGAGAGTTCCCCACGAATTCCCCCATTTCCTCATCGCTCTCCAAAGCGATCCGCTGTGTAACGGCAGCGCTCCCTGCGAGGCTCGGGGTGCTCTCCTCTCCCCCGGGGCAGCTCCCGCCGGCAGCAGCCGTCCTCCCCGAGCATCCCCCGCCTCGGAGCCGCGCACGGCGATCAGAGGAGGGGTCCTCCCGGCCCGGCGCGGCGCGGCGCGCTTCCCGCCGCACGATTCTGCTCCGCAGCTGCGCCGCTCTCCTCAGCGCCGAACTGCAGCGCTCGTGAGAAGCGCAGCGCGGAGCTCCGCTCCCGTCCGCCCCGCCCCGCTCCGCCCCGCTCCCGTCCGCCCCGCTCCGCTTCCCGCGCTCTCCGCCGCCCCTCAGGGCCCCGCTCCGGCCCAGCGGAGCCCCACACGCCGCCATCGCGGGACGGACCCCCAACATCCCGCCCGCTCATTGGCTCCGGCGCAGCCTGCGCCTCACGTGGGGACGCGGAGCCAATCGGATCATTAGTTATATAGCAATAGGCACGAGGCCGGGGGGAGGGGGGGGCGGGATGCGGCGGATGGAGGCGCGAAGCCGTTGCCGTGTGGGAGCGATGGCGGCCGCGCCCGGAGCGCTGCGGCTGGGGCTGCTCCTCGGGGCTGTGCTGGGCACCGCACGGACCGCCGTGTACTTCCAGGAGCAGTTTCTGGACGGAGGTTGTGGGAATTGGAGGGAGAGAGAGGGTACAGTGAGGTGGTTGTCAGCAAGGGCTGCGGGTGTGCTCTGAGGGGGCGAGGGCGGGAACGTGGCAGCGTGCCCCTCCCCCAGCCCCGCATACATAGCGCTGCCCCGAGCCCCACATGACGCTGCCCTGAGCCCCTTCCTGAGCCCCACATGGCTCTGCTCTGCTCTGTGCCCCACATAACTCTGCTCTGTGCAGGCCGTTGGCAGAAGCGCTGGGTGAGCTCGGAGTCCAGGCCGGACCTCGGGACGTTCCGTCTCACCGCGGGGACGTTCTACGGTGATCCCGTGCGGGACAGAGGTACGTGGGGCCGCAGGAATGTGCAGAGAAGAGGCCTTTTTTTCTTTGCAAATGCATCCATTTGAACGCTGATATCTTTGCAGGTCTACAAACAAGCGAAAACTCCAAATTTTATGCCATCTCTTCACGATTTAAACCGTTTAGTAACAAAGGGAAGACTCTGGTCATTCAGTATACTGTGAAACACGAGCAGAAGATTGATTGTGGTGGGGGATATGTTAAGATCTTTTCCTCGGACTTGGATCAGAAGAACCTGAGCGGAGCTTCCGCATACTACATCATGTTTGGTGAGTCTGTAGGTGCTTCTCCATCACTACAGCGTTGCTGCTGCTGTTGTGCAGCTCCTGAAGGATGTTTGTGGAAATGATTGAAAGCACGCAGGAGGAAGTTGTCTCAATAAGAATGTTGTGCCTGTAAGCAGTTACCTCATCTGTGCTTAGGTATCTAAAGTGATTAAATAATTACTAAGTAATCCTTCCATTTATGCCATAGATAGCAATCTGCATTTTTCTGCGATGAAATTAAGGGTACAAAGCATGTGATCTCTTTGTAGGGCCAGATATTTGTGGATCTGAGACAAAGAAAGTCCACGTTATTTTAAATTACAAGAATAAACCTCACCCAATCAAGAAACCAATCAGATGCAAGGTAAACAGATTTCAAAGGTAAACTTTAACATGACCAGTCAGAGGAACATTAAGAAGAAAAAACACTACTGCGAGCATGTATTGTGACTGTGCAGTTCCTACAAGCTGTGCTCCAGGCTTTTAAAATACTCTTTTTTCTTTAAAACCCAGGTTGATGGATATACACATCTATATACTTTGATTATAAGGCCAGATCAGACTTATGAAGTAAAAATTGATAACGAAGTGGCTGCTTTGGGCAACTTAGAGGATGATTTGGATTTCTTGCCACCCAGGAAAATTAATGATCCAGCAGTGGAGAAGCCCAGGGATTGGGATGATCGGGTCCAGATCGATGATCCAAATGACACCAAACCTGAGGTAAGCTGGTCATTTGAGTCAAGTTATTTTACATGATTGGATTATTTCATTCCTGCTGAATTCAGTTGGTAGGTTGAACTATGCACTAGTTTGGGTTTCTGTAGTCTTTCTGTGTCTTTAAAGGATTGGGATGAACCTGAGTATGTTATGGATACCAGTGATGAGAAACCTGAGGACTGGGATCACGCTGTGCACGGAGAGTGGACTTATCCCATGGTCAAGAATCCTCTATACAAAGTATAAACAATCCCGTAGCTCTAGCTGTCTGTAGCTCTTCAACTCTCCTTTGTCCAGCTGCATTCTGAGTCTGGTTTGTCCTAGGGAGCGTGGAAACCCAGGCAGATCGATAACCCGAACTACAGAGGTGTTTGGCCTCATCCACAGATCGACAATCCACATTACTCACCAGACTACAGCATCTACAGCTATGAGAACATCGGTGTCATCGGGCTGGATATCTGGCAGGTGAGGTCCTTTTACTGCACGTAGTGGGGAACAAAGGGCTTTGCTTTCACTGGGCATGTGGCAGTTGGTGTGCAGGTGTTATCTGTTTCCCTGTGCTGCCCGCTCTCCAGAGCCTGTTTTGATGATCTCTAGAGGTCTCTTCCAGCCGCTCTGATTCTGTGATTCTGCTTTTTGGGATCTCTGGAGGTGATCTGTGTTTTTTAACTTCTATTTAACGTGTCTACAAAATGACAAAGTTTCTAAGATGCGTTGGTCCATAATCCTCTCCAGGTAAGTGAGGGGTCCGAACTAATTAGTGTAAGTGTAGTGAAGTGTAATTTGCTCCACCTGATTTGGGGCTTCGAGCAGCTCTGGGGCTCCCGAGTCTCTACGGTTAACGGGATGAAATCTGCCCTCTGGAGGCCGCCCTGGGAAATTGCTCTTCCCTCAGCTTTCCTTTCGGCGAGCAATGAGACTTGAAACTTCCAAGGGCAGTGAAGAATCTGAAGATAAAACAAATTGCTTTGATTCTTGAGAATGTCTTTCCAAAACCAGAAGTTTTTTCATCAGATTCTGTAAGAGCCTGTGGAGTCCCCACCGTGTTCCCTGTGTACTGAATTTGATACAAACACATTGAGAGTAAAGAAAATGAAGAGGCATCGTGTTTTGTTTTTTTTTTCCTCCCTCAAAGGTGAGAGCTGGCACAATTTTTGACAATTTCTTGATAACAGACGATGAGGACTATGCGGAAGAGTTTGGAGATGAAACGTGGGGAGAAACAAAGGTAATGCATGAAACTGTCATCAGTTCTTTACGGCCACGTTACGAGTTCTGTCTGAGCAATGCTCTGTTGGTGCACAAAACGAAATGTTACCATTAGGATCCTGAAAAGGACATGAGCATCAGGCAGGCTGAGGAGCAGCAGCAGAGAGAGAGGGTCTCAGAAGAGGAATACTTTGAGCGATGGGTCAAGAAAAAACACGAGGAAGAAAGAGAATCTCAAGAAGATAAAACAGTGAAGAGCCCTGTCGAGAGAGGTGAGTTTTAATTGTGGGAAGGATGCTCTGAGGACTGATGTTTTGCGGACAGCTTGTTGAAGCTGCACTGGCAGAGCTGTATTAACAGGACGTCTTTTAATGCTGATTTCAAATGTTGTGAGCTGTTTCCATTGCTTTTCAGAAAAAATACCATAATATAGCTCCTAAATTTGCTACTAAAAAGGGTAACTTTTATTTCAGCTGTGTTAAGATGCATCAAAACACAATAGCTGTTGAAACTTTTACACTTTTTCATGTTTTACTATTAAATGTAAAGTTGTGCTACCTTTCTGAGGCGATATCAAAATAAAGGCTTCAGCATGGCAGATGTGTGAAGCATTTTCACAACTTTGAACTACGCAGATGTGCAGTTTCTGCAGAGGCTTGAAAAGTAAGCTTTGTCATGTGCACTTTTTTCCCTTCCACTCTTTGGTGCAATGCTGTACGTTCAGTTCAGACTGAAGCCAGACTTTGAGCCCATCACTTCTCATTTACCTCTCGCACTGCTGCCTGAGCAAAGTTCTGTGCAGTAAGGAGGGGATGGGAGGAGTGGTGTGAGCCTTGCCTCTGCTGCTGTGCTGCAGGGAGACTGAGGCCAAATTCCTTCAGTGATCCGTGCCCTCTGTCCTTTAAGACAGCTTCAGTGGCCCTTTGGGGTGAAGGACTTTGACAGCTGCTGGAAGGTGTCACCCTTTACCCCCTTTTTTTTTTTTTTTTTTTCTCCTTCTCTAAACAAATTCCTCTTATTTTAGTTTTCATATGCCCGTGCTGACCTTGCCCGGTTCAGCCTGCTGCCTGCTATCTCTGCAGTGCGGGCAGGGAGGTGACAGCGTGGTCATATTTCACGTTTGATCAGAGCCCCGAGGCAGCGTACGAATGCGGTGAGCGCAGTCCGTTCTGAGAAAGCCAAAACCGAACTGCGCTGCAGCTGCTGCCGCTCGGCGCCGTGTGAGGGCTTCGCCTCGGTTACCTGGAACGCGTTTCTCCGCCCATCTCAGCCCGCACTGCGGGGCGGACACGCGTGGGGCGGACACGCGTGGGGCGGCCGCAGCGGAGCGGCGCTCGGTGCCGTCTCCCCACGGCCGCGGTGCCCTCGCTCCGGGGCGGTTCCCGGCGCAGCCCCCGCCCCGTGACCCGGCGCGGCCGCGCTGCCGCCGCTCGCCCCGCCCTCCCCCGCCTCGGCCGCTGCCCGAATCAGCGGGAGGAAGATGGCGGCGCTCATCCCGCTCAGCCAGCAGGTAACCGGCCCGGCCCGGCCCGGCCGAGCCGAGCGGAGGGGCTCCGGGGGCGGCGGCCGAGGGCGGCTCGGGGGGAACGGGGAGCGGGCCCGGCCCGGTGCGGGCCCTCCTGCGGCGGGAGCTGCATCCCGGGGCCGCGTCGGCGCTGGGGCGCAGGCCGCCCATCGCCCGCGGCGGAGAGAGCGGGGGACGCGGGGCGGGAGCGGCGGGAAAGGCCCCGCGCACTCCGCTGCTGCGGAGCGCGGCTGTAACGGCACGGAACGGGGCTGCGGCTGCGGCTGCGGCTACTCTCGGGGCTGAGTTCCCCCTTTAGGATCCAGACCCGAGCGGTGTGATCGTTCCGTACGTGGAGATGCTCGGTTTACTTATTTTCCTTAAATGAGAACAGGAATCCCGTGATCGGGAATCAAAACGCGGCGTCTTCATCGTGGCTAGGCCGGGCAGGAGTTCGTAACGACTGCTGCTGATAATTCACATTCTTCAGATGCATCTATTTCTTTTTAGTCATAAACTTCCGTGGGAGCACAGAACGTCCCGAGCTGGAAGGGACCCCGAGGGTCCCTGAGTCTGACCCCTGGCTCCGTGCGGGATGTCCTTTGTGACACTCTGCGAGTTATCTTGTAGTGAAGCTGCGTTGTGTTTGGGTAATGCTGACTTGCTGTGTCCCTTATGAAGAGAGAGCACTGCTTTGTGGGTAGCGGGAGGGCTCCTGATTAACATCTCGTAATTAAATGAACGTTGAGAAAAATCTGGCAACGTCCACGAGTGTACAAACTGCTGACAAAAGCTTTCACGGGAAGCAACGCGTTGCAAAACATGGATGTAAAATAATCTCTAGACGTGGAAGAGTTTGCTGTTGTACACTGGTAGAATTACACCACGTGTTTCTTTCACTGGAAACTGCAAATTCTGATGGTGTCAGTTGTATTGTGCCTTGTATGACGTGCTACATTGTCCTGAGGGGAAAAAAGAGCCCTTGTGGATATATTCTGTGAATACGTCTGCTATTCTGGCCTTACTTTACAATTAATAAATTGGAAGCATTGTAGTTTTTGAGAGAAATACTTCTTTCTGTATTGAGCTGTCAGGAGAACTCTAGCGGGGGTGAAGGCAGCGAACGATTTTGCTGGAAATGAATAAACTTCCTCTGTTAATGGCCTCAATTTCATGATGGCTGCAAGGATACTCACCCTGCCATGAACGCTGTGGAGAGGAGCAGGAGGAGTTACACGTCCATGATGTTGAAGTCTCAGAATGTTGGTAGCAACGAATTCGGAGCCGTGAGCAACGTGTGTATAGCACAGACATGTGAAAGCATTTAGATATATTTGTTTTAATACATGAATTTAATTACAGTGTTCTTCCTGTTCTGTGACGTTCTGTTTTTAGGAAGGAAAACTCAGATGTGTAGCCTGCAGCATGCTCCGGGCTTAACAAGTCTCAGCTGTCCTTGGTTAAGATGGCTGTGCACAGAAAGCTTGTGAGCAAGCCTGTAAAATCACTTCTCGGTTAAGGAACAATGGAAACCGGTTTTGATTTACCTTTGATAACTTTATTGTCTTGGGTATTTGGTCACCTTATCTCTACCCTTTCCACTCTGCTAGGCGTGTCTGATGTGCAGCCTCTGGAAGTTCTGGAGAGCTGTGTTAGAGGTGTTGGAACAGCGCTGATTGTTTTGTCAGTCTGTCTTCTGAGACGGTTCAGGATCCTCGGAGGGAGAGTCAGGGCAGAGGTCATCTTTCTGGGGCAGCAGTTGTCATCTTTTGGCTTTCATCTTTGTGGGACTCTGGATTTTCCCCTTTCAAAGTACCTATTCTTATCCACCGTGTGACGTGATGAGAGCAGCCAGAAGAAGGTTGTGAAGCAGGAGGGCACGAAGCAAAAATGGTTCATCTGATGCAGTGTCCTCTGTGGCCCTGATGTGACCTCAGGAAAGAGGGCTGCTGGTTTAGTATTAGTTTACTAATACTGCTGAACTAATTAGTCTGGTAATTGTTCTGATGGCAGCAGCTTACTGCTCCCTTTTTCCCATATCTGTACTAAGGGACACGAAGCCTTATTTGTGTGCATGTACTCATAGTGTGTATACCAGCTCTGCTGTAAAAGTGCGCAGGCTTTAAACTTCAAATTTGTATGGAAAATCAGTTTAGAGGTGAAACAAGAAGGTATGAGAGTTCTGAAGGGACTGTATGGGAGATGGTGTCAGGTGCTGGTCCTAAATAACGTTCCTGGGAATGGGAGTAGGCACAGAGCAGTGTTACCACACTTAGTGTGTGTAACACGTTATGTCTGTTAACCACGCATCCACTGCCATCTCGTTCAGGTGTTTATTTCTGATTGCCAACATTGACACGCGTTGTGTAGGTTCTTTATCAGAAGATATTGTCAAATTACAGACTGATCTGGAATGATAACGCGGTGTGATGGGTGGATATGCAGCTGTGCTATTTTTATCGCTTGAGCCCATTTTGTCTGCTCGCTTCGTCACAAAGATGCACTCATTTGGGTAAATCGATCAGAAAGGCAGAATTTTGCAGAGATTAAGCAAGAGTGGAGTGATGAAGTGCTTCCAGCAGCACTTGGGTGCATTCACACTGCTGTGGAGGAAACCTCTCAGCACTAAGCACATCAACCTGGATTCCTGCCTCCTCTGTCTGGTGAGTGAGCTGTATGTCATGGTGACAGTATCAAACGAGGATGGGAAGAGTGGCTGGTGATAGGATGAGATCATTCCACGCTGCTGCTGAGTGGTTTGCTCTATCTGGTATGAATCTGGTCTCTGCGTCCTCTAGGATGCTTGCCAGATGGGTTGGAGGAGCTTGGAGCTGGCTCTGGCCAGCAGCTCTGGGCTCTCTGAGAAGTGGGAGGTGTCTGCTCAGGCGTAGTTGGCTGAAGCATGCTACATTTTATTCAGAGTTGGACAGGCTGTTTCCTATTTCCTCATCTTTGAATGATGTGTTTCCTGCTCTGGACAGGAACACAGTGCTTATCCACGCTGCTCGTTCAGCTAGCAGAAGGATGAGTCAGGTTTATGCGTGATGGTCACAGCTTCCTTCTGAAGCTCTTGTCCTGCCTCTGGAGGAGCCAGGGCACCTGAGGGTATGGAGAATGCGATGTTTCAGTGGGCAATGTGTTTAAGAAAGTTCTGAAAATGGTGCTATGGTGCAATAAGTGATGTTCAAAGAGCTCAGTGTTGGCTGGTAATAAATAAGAGTCAGTTATTTTGGATAGCTCCTTAAATTAAGGTTTGCCCTGTTTATTTTAAACATACAGGAAGATTCCCCGTGTAATATGCTCCTCATGTTTCTTCGTTTTCTTTCCTCCTGTTTCTCCCTCCCTCCTCAGTGGTGTCGGCAGAACCAACCCTGCTTGGGTGCTGGGGAGGAAGGTGACAGTGAATGAAAGAATCCTTTGTGGGGTGTCTGACTAACGTCCTGCAGGTGGAGAGCGACTGAGCCGAGCGTGCTTGGGGATGTTTCGACATCCCAGTGCCTGTCACTGACCCCGATTAGGGGTTGGTAGCAATGCAGTTCTCATTTCTATGGAGCCTCAGCGAGAGAAGTCTGCCTCTGCAGCAAGAGCACAGGCCCCTTTGTGTTTGCTAGCTTTGATTGCAGTTCATTATTTTCTTCTGTTTTTCAGTTTTCTGCTGGGATTCCATTGTACGAAACTTACTACAAACAGGTAGGCTTTTAAGGAGATTGCAGTACAATTTCCTTTTACTCTTTCCCTTGCTGAACTTCTATACGCTCTCCCTGCTGGGTGCTATCTTCATGCCTCTGTAACTCCTTATGAATTAGACATTTCATTTCTTGTCTCTGCTTTCATGGCATCCTTCAGTTGAATGCAAACTCGTGTCTTCCAGGTAGATCCAGCATACATGGGGAGAGTTGGGGCAAACGAAGCCGCGCTGTTTCTTAAGAAGTCAGGTCTGTCTGATAACGTCCTTGGGAAAGTAAGTTGGAAGAAAGAGACAATTTTTGCAATAATTATCTGTGCTCTTGTTTCGCTGCAGCTAAGGCTGCGCAGAAGGGGTTAGTGAAAGTGAGTGAGATGGAATGCAGATCGGATCCTCTGAGCACCAGGTTAACCACAGACTGATAACAGCTTCGGGGTCTTGCTCTGGGCTTTGTAGGGATCTGTGAGGAAAACCTGCCTCAGTGAAATGTTTTTGTTAATAACTTGAGAATTAAATAGAGCTATGTTTCACGACTTGGCAGTTGCAATGAACAATTTGAAAAGACATGCAGTATTAATTGTTGAGGTGAGTTAAATTTTATTTTAGAGTTTCAATGGCTTTTATTTTCTGTCTCCCCAGATATGGGATTTGGCTGATCCAGAAGGTAAAGGGTACTTGGATAAACAGGTAAACAAAAAGAACCTGTTGGCTTGTTTTCTGAATGTCATCAATTCTTAAGAAAAAATGTTAAAAATAGTGATGAGGCAGTCCTTAAAAACTGGCTTTGAGGTTTTTTGCTCCTTGTTCTGTGTTACTGTCTTTTCTGAATCCTCTGTGACAGCAGCGAGGTCGCTGTGCAGTACACTGTGGGGCTGTTCATCTGTTGTTTCTGTGCTTTCCTCGGGGTCACGCGTACGCTGTTGGTAGAAATCCTCAGTGGATTATTGGAGTGGGTGAGTTGAAGTGCTTGCTTGTTTTAACAGAGCTCTGTTGTTGGTCTGTAGGGTTTCTATGTCGCGTTGCGGCTCGTCGCGTGCGCGCAGAACGGCCACGAGGTTACCCTGAGCAGTCTGAACCTAACTGTGCCACCTCCGAAATTCGTGAGTAACGTACACCTGAGTGTTTGCATGTATTGCATGAGAAGTAAGGCTTCAGCTGAAACAGGCGATGGTCAGTTTTATACACGTGGTGGTTTTGAGACTTCAGGTTGCCATCAGGCTGTTCCACAGTCACCTCTGCTGCAGCCCTGGCTTCCTGAGTGATGTGTTTCAAGCCCCATCCTGGGCTGCAGAATCAGTGCGAGTTTAACTGTGCTCAGCTTGTTCAGTGCATTTAAGCTAATGTGCTTATGGGGGAGATGATTTTTGAACTGTGTCAACAACGATGTACAGTAATGGCCGTGATTACAGCTTTGTGTGTGTCTGTAAGTAAAAATAAAACTTCCATTTTAGCATGACACTGGCAGTCCCTTGCTGATCACACCACCTTCAACAGAGACTCACTGGGCCGTTAGGGTAAGTGTGAAAGACAAAACATTCCATCCATTCTTTAAATGTTTTCCTTGTCTCTAGTATTCCCAGGGAGAAAATTTTGTATCAAATACATTTCCCCTTTCAAAAGTCCTTCCTTACTGATGGCAGACTTGTGCGTAGTAAGGAACATTGGAGCGTGGCCTTATAGTTGAATTAAGTATTAAATAAGACTGTGACAATCCCGGGTGTGATGTTTTTAAGACACAGTGAATTTTAATCTTCCCCCTGGATTTCTTCCAGAATCCTAATAGTGGCACTTTGATGCTTGTATAAGGAGCCCCACTGAGTGCAGTGATGCATTTCAGCAAATTCATCCTGAAGAATGAATGTAAAGCTTTGTTCCACGCAGTATTTAGTGATAATACACTGTATGTCATTGGAGTAAAGTAGCTTCTGATACACACCTTGAAAAATTTGAATTTGCTTGCTTTTCAGTTGCAAACGTTTTCTGAAATGACTTGTTACGTGCTCTTTTACTGAAATGTGCCATGAAGTGGGAAGCTGATCTTTTGGAACAAATTCTTTTTAGTTTGTTTGAAATCTTTTCAGGAGTGTTGTAATCAGAATTTGTTGTCCTTTCAGAGCACTCCAGAAATGTATTTTACACACTGCATGCAACAATCTCGTGGGTATCACAACCTTAGCCTTGAAGCTAAGCTCCTAAAGCAGGGTGGCACTTGCAGGAAAGCTTGGAAATTTAACATGAATGCTTTACTGACCAGTCTTAATTTCTTGCAAGATCTCATTTTCAACACTCACGCAGGCACACTTTTTTACTCATTCAGGCTATTTCTTACCAACTAGGTGGAAGAAAAAGCAAAGTTTGATGGTATTTTTGAAAGCCTTTTGCCAGTAAATGGTTTGCTTTCAGGAGACAAAGTAAAACCAGTTCTGATGAATTCAAAGCTACCTCTTGATATCCTAGGAAGGGTAAGTATGCTGTTTAGATTGAGCTGCTCTCTATTTAGCTACTCTTACTTGCAGTG
This sequence comes from Oreortyx pictus, assembly GCA_036925125.1. Taxonomy (NCBI): domain Eukaryota; kingdom Metazoa; phylum Chordata; class Aves; order Galliformes; family Odontophoridae; genus Oreortyx; species Oreortyx pictus. The sequence goes on from JAUPFR010000027.1 coordinate 5,173,714, forward strand.
TTTAATATTAAAGTGTAATTTATCAGCATAAATGGGGTTTTAGCTGGATTTTACATCAAGTGCATGCTATAAAGTAAGAATGTTAAGTAGAGTCTGAAGTCATCCACTTAAGAATAATAATTGTAATTTGGGCCCTGGAGTAGATTGGTTCTTTTATCTCCTTGTTCTTTTTAAGACGTGGAAATTCTGTGTTTGTATTAAAGACAAACAAATGAAAAACAACAAAAACGAAAAAAAACAAATCATTTTCTCCTAGACCATAATAGCTTTTATAACATTGTATTCCACTGGTTTGTCGCTTTTCCAAATGCAAGTTGTTAGCCATACTATTAAATCTGTCTCCTGTTTGTATAAGAGAACACTTTACAACATCCTAGTTCATTGTAGCTGTGAAATTGCCAAGTATTTTTTTCACATGTATTTATAAATACTTCTGACTTCAGTGTGTCCATTCTATGCAAAAGCAACGAACTCTGAAGTATTTTTCAGCTTCACTTTAAAGCATGCTCCTCAGTGTTCTCTCTGCATGTTGACATGATAGAGAATTTATATGTCCTGTGTAAGAGCTGTATCTGCATTATTATATGCAGTGAAGCAGCCAGGGGCAGGGGGCTGAGCTGCAGTCTAGCAGTCTGTGCACACTATTAATATAAATGGTTCAGCAGTATCCACTGATGGCCAGGTGTTAAAGTACTCAACATTTTGCATCTGTCATTGCCTGTACTTGGTGTAATTGTGAAATAAAGTTGACAGATGCTTAAATTCTCTTGCAGAACGTTCTGAGGGGTGGACGTGTGGACATGACTGAAATGGAAAACTAAATATTTTGGAGAGAAACACAAATTAGAAATATATTGACTTTTCTAAAATGTCTTAACTTTCTTATGAAGCAGACTGGGATGATATGTTAGCATACACCATCTGGAGAATCACAAAAACATCTCTGGATGTTTTTAGTTAGTTTGATGAATCCTTAATTGCAACACAGGAAGATGAAAAATGTGCATCTTGTGTGCTGGATTTATTAGAGCCAGTATTTCCACAAAACACTCGATTCATGTTGCCAGAAAACTCAAAACCAGTCTGTTTCACGAGAGAATGTTCAGCTAGATCTAATATAATTCACCAGAATCTGCCAGAAGCTGTTAGAGGGCATGCTTAATATGGTGAAGCTAATATCAAAGGCATAGAATGTAACTTGTTTTTGTCCCAAATGCTGTAGGTCTGGGATCTCAGTGATATTGATAAAGATGGTCACCTGGACAAAGATGAGTTTGCTGTGGTAGGTTGCTTTATGTTTTCAATTCACAGTGCATCTGCTAGAGCAAATCGCTTGGCTGTTTCTCTGCAGCTTTCTCTGCTGCATTCTGTTTTAGATTTAAATCATTCACATGCAGTCTTTCACAAAACCTTACTGTCTGTGTCTCCAAGATTAATGTTTTTAGAATAACATTCAAAATCATGCTCTCTGGCTTGTCTCTCTAATCTTACAGTGTTTGTTTTACTAATATGTAAACTGCTGATACTGGAAAGTCTCATTCCTTTCTCTTCCACATTGTTAACATGTTATATCTGACTTCTTTGCCTTTGCAGGCAATGCATTTGGTTTATAGAGCTCTCGAGAAAGAGCCTGTTCCTTCACTGTTACCCCCTTCTCTCATACCACCTTCTAAAAGAAAGAAGACCCCTGTCTTTCCTGGTGCAGTTCCTGTTCTCTCTGCGAGTCCTCCACCAAAAGACAGCCTACGTTCTACTCCATCTCATGGTAGTGTAGAAAGTCTGAACAGCACGGGGAGTTTGTCTCCCAAGCACAGCATCAAACAAGCACAGGTGTGATTTTTTTTTTTTTTCTCTTCCATATCAGTAAACTGTTGGGGGGGAGGGGGAGAGGGAATTGCTTCCTCACATAAACATTCTTCTTAAAATACATTTCTTTTTGAATGGAGAAAATGACCAGAGAATGGAAAAAGAGCATGTGAATTGTAGTCGCATGAACATGAGGTATAGCAAATCCTAATGGAGAATTTTCACTTTCCTTAGAAAGGTATTATTACTTGAAAATATAGAAATCAGTAATCTGCCTTCTGAAATTCCAATGTGGAGGAGGTTGGGTCTGTATTTTCAAAGAATGAGCATTTTCCGGCTGATGAATATAATAGCTATTCATTAGCATTGATTAATTCAGGTAGGTATTCAGCTGAAGCATTCATGGGAAAAAGGAAATAGTTGTTTACAAATCAGCTTAGATTTTGCCAGATATGTTCAGCATGTCCAGTGCTGAAGAATGCTGTGTGTTCTGTACTCAATGCCTTTTGACTCTTTCAGTATTTTTACTGAAATACAAAACTTTCTTTTGCAGCAGTCTGTGAATTGGGTTGTGCCAATGTCTGAGAAGATGCGATATGATGACATTTTCTTAAAAACAGACACAGATATGGATGGTTTTGTGAGTGGCCAAGAAGTAAAGGACATTTTTATGCATTCAGGTCTGTCTCAGAATCTCCTAGCACATATATGGTAAGAATTCCCTAGTAGCTATATTTTTGCAACTCACTGATCTGAGAAGGCAGTTTATCCATCCAGAATTTGTAACCTTAACACTAAAAGAAAAAATAATAATAATAAAAAAAAAAGCCATCAGCTTCATTTGCTTGTCCTGTTGCACAATTATGACATATGGGCTACGCGAAAAATGAAGTGAGAAATTAGTTCTCACTTGTCTCTCCTGGGAGAGGGGTGTAGATCAGACTGAGTTCTGATTGTTTTTTGTTCTAGTGCTCTAAAGTTTTTTTCTCAGAGTAGTGCTCTTCTATTCAGTATGTCTAATAAAAACTGCTCTGTTTATGGAGCTTTTTCACTGGAATGAGGCTCTGATGAGACTGAATCAAAAGAAAATTGTCTATGTCTTTGTATTTCAGACTTTTTGATAAAGAAGAGTAGTTCCCTTATTTATAAGTGTGATCTGTTTTTTACCAGGGCTTTGGCAGATACAAGACAGATAGGAAAGCTAAGCAAAGATCAGTTTGCACTAGCAATGTATCTCATTCAACAGAAGGTCAGTAAAGGGATCGATCCTCCACAGGTGTTGTCCTCAGATATGATCCCTCCCACAGAGAGGAATACGCCCATACAGGTAAGTAATGGATAACACAGATCTGATGTGCCTTGATCTTTAAGCATTGATTTCATAATGTTTGTTTTTCAATATGATGGTAAAGAATTGCTTTGTTGCTCGTCTCATCTTAGCAGTGTTTCCTTGTGCTGTCAAAAATTTGTCTATTTTGAAATGCATGAGACAGTAATGCAGAAGTACATTTCATTAATAACTGAGAAAAGCTGAGATAGAGAAATACTCCTTTGTCACAAAGAAGTGTTTTTTTTTTTCTAAACTTCTTTAGGAAGTGATGAAAGACTGTTTTAGCAGTCTGTCCCTGGCTGTGGCCAGGACCAAATTCCTCCCATGAGAGTGTGAAATTCTCTTAATGGGAATCTGGAGGGTAACAGGCTTCTGTTTTTCTGTTCCTTTTCTTAATAGTGTGTCACTGTTTCTGAAACGTATATTAATGAACGCTTTGCCGTGTCAGTACAATTACTCTGTCTGTAAAATAAGTAGCATTTTCCATTACTTTTCCACTTTTCCTAACCAGCTTTTCAGTCTCTAAATGTATTTCTGTTGTTGCTATTGCTCTAGTCCTTTTAAGGTTTTTCCTGTATCCTTTTTCTGTAGACTCTGTCAGGTTACTTGACTCCTGTAGGAACTGAAATCTCAGCACTAACAGAAATGCGTCGTGTGAGTAACTGCAATGTTGCAAAATTGTTCATGTGCTGGACTTAGAAGTTTTTTCTGTACCCTCTCATCTCTTTGTACCTGTCTTCTTTGACTCTGGCCTTTCATTTTAACTTGGTCACTGTAATAATCTGTACCTGAGTGGCTGTAGGAGTTACCCATGCTGCAGCTCTCAATAAATCAGGTGTAGTTTCAGAAACTTTCAGATTGGGCAGGGTTCAGGAACATTTAAATATCATTAATTTCTCTGAGTTCTGTGGAAGCTTTGCTGTAGACTGTTGCAGAGGTGCAGTTTTAGTTTCTGAATTTAAACTTTACCATTGCCTGCAGTGTATTTGTTGACACTGTGCATGTTCTTTAACTGCTGTGTACTTCAGCTGTCCTATCTGTTAGTGCACAGTGGGAAAAATTCTCCTGTCTCACAGGGAGAATTGTATGGCACTCTGTGGTTGTTGTGTAATGTTTTTGACTTCTCATACCAAGAGGATTGTGTCCCACCTTTGTCTTCAGCCTTTGTAGAGGAAGATCTGTCACAGCTGTGTTTTAATAGGCTGTTTTGTTCTTAACAGGATAGTTCAAGTTCTGTTGGATCAGGAGAATTTACAGGGGTGAAAGAACTGGATGACATTAGTCAAGAAATTGCACAGCTGCAGAGGTAATACTTGTAGGCCATTAACTGTAAATCTTAAAGTAAGAAAACCAATGAAGTTTATAGTACTGATATGTCAGATACAGTTGTTTTCTTTTAATCAGCTACTTACTGCTTGTCGTTGAAGTTGGTAATGGTAGTTGGCTCTTGGATGTGTGTTGTATTTTTTACTAATCATGAAAACATTTGCTTTTTTATCTTTCAGAGAAAAATACTCCCTAGAGCAAGACATTAGGGAAAAGGAAGACTCAATTAGACAGAAAACGAATGAAGTTCAGGTAAAAACTCCTCTGCTTATAATCATTGATTTTTGTAATCTTAAAATAATATAGTGAAGATAAAGCTGTCTTTGTTCTGTCTTTCCTCATGTTGTTTCTGGACACATCTCCTCCTTGTGTGGAGTTTTCTCTAACTTACACAAAGGTTTATAGTTTCTTTTTCTCCATCATAAATGTTTATTCTGATGCTTGTTAGTATGAATAGATCACAATACACAAATGGTTTGAAATGTCTTCTAGTTAGTGTTTGACACTGTAATTTAGGAAATCATTGCTCAAAGAGTATTGTTTTTCAGAGTAAAGATAACTGAGTTATGTGTGTTCTGCATCACAGTTCCTTTCTGTCTTGTGGGCACTGATTTGTGCAGTGTCATCTACAAGTTCCTGCTGAAAGAAAGTGCATGCAGGAAATTGTGACATAGGAAATCTTGTAGAGTGTGCCAGCCTGTTTCTCTGTGCTTGATCATTCCCATAAGGCGTGAGCTAAATGTGAGTTACAAACTGTGTGACTTTCCTCAGGAACTGCAAAATGATTTAGATAGGGAGACAAGTAACTTGCAAGAGCTTGAGGCTCAGAAACAAGATGCCCAAGACCGCCTGGATGAAATGGACCAACAGAAAGCCAAACTGAAGGATATGCTGAATGATGTAAGGCAGAAATGCCAGGAGGAAACACAGGTGGTGAGTGTATGTTTATCCTACAGATCCTCAAGTATATTATGTCTTTTGTTGAAGGAAGTTGCATTCATTTCATAAACAAACTTTTTCTGTCTGTAATTTTTCAACCATAAATAGCAATTTCCACATAAATACAGAGATCCGAAAAGGATTTTGTTAACTTACACAACTTTCATAATGGTTATGAATATGGCATTCCACCAGATGATCTACAGGAGTCCCTTCCTTCAAAAATTGTTACTATTCTTTGAATACATGAAATATTCATCCCATTAGGACAGTTAGAAGCATTATTCCTGACCCAGCAGACAGTCTGTGGACAGCAGTGTGTATTTTTATCACTGTAAACCTCTTGTCAGTATTTTGAGTTAAAGGTAGGTTTTCAGTGGGACACAGTTATCAGAAACTTGGTGTTCAGTGTCATGCAAGGAGGCATATAGGGAGTCTTATGCAGCTGTATAATTTACCAGAGTTTAAAACAACAACAAAGAAAAATCAACTTTGTAATACTTGATAAATACTCAGTGGAAAAGGAACCAAGTTCTGAAAACTCCAGGGTAACCACTCAAACAATCTTTAATTACTTTTACAATTAGCATGGTATTTATGTCATCTAAGATACTAATAGTTCTTGGTTTTATTGAATCTCCTGCATGCTTATGCCGAACATTGTGTGTAATATAATAAGCATGCAGTTCTTTGGCTTATGGTTTTTATCTTCTGCAGCACTTGGATAGGTTGCTTTACAGCTGTCTGTTTTTTATAAATTCACAACATAATGCATTAAAGTACATTTACTTCAGATTTCTCTCTGATTTTTATAATGTTTTGTTTCAGATTTCATCACTGAAAATGCAGATTCAGTCTCAGGAATCTGATTTAAAATCACAGGAAGATGATCTTAATAGAGCAAAAGCAGAGCTGAATCGCCTCCAGCAAGAGGAGACACAGTTAGAGCAGAGTATCCAGGCTGGAAAAGTGCAGCTTGAAACAATAATCAAGTCTTTAAAATCAACACAGGAAGAAATAAACCAGGTATTCGCTGTAGTTTGCATGACATTTTTCCTTTTTTAACGTGCTGAAGTTGAACATCAACGAGAAAGATGACTTTACAGAAGAGAATAGCAGTGCTTATTTAGCCTTTCTGATTGTTGCTCTGTAGGTTAATTCCCAGTCTGAGTCAGAAGTAGTTTAACTCCTGAGGGGGTTTTCAGAGGGAGTGGGGAAGCAACTGTCTTGCAGCTGTGTTTAACTGTGGATGAAAGGAGTGTGTCTTCTTACTGAATCTCTGAAGTAACCAATTCAGTAATAGCTGAACCCCTCAGTTTTGTTACTGAAAGATTGACATACTAAATAATTTTTTACTACTTAGGCAAGAAGTAAACTTTCTCAGCTTCAAGAGAGCCATCAAGAAGTCAATAAGAGTATAGAAGAATATAACGAAGCTCTCAATGGAGTTAATGGTGGTAGCCTGACAAATCTAGCAGACATAAGCGAAGGCCTTGGGCAGACAGAAAGAAGCAGTTATGGAGCGATGGTAAGAAAAATTTCATAGTGTTATTCAGAGTATTTTGCAATAATTAGATTTGTTATTTACCCCTAATTTGAAATAAAAAAGAAAAAGAAAAAGAGAAATTTGCTTTCCAAAATGCATTAATATTTCTCTTCTGCTATGACAGTTCCAGCACTATTTAAATCATTTATTGTGTTTCCCTTAAGTCAGTACTTTGTTGTCTTAATTTTTAGGATGATCCATTTAAGAATAAAGCCTTGATGTTCACCAATAACACACAAGAATTGCACACAGACCCATTCCAGTCAGAAGATCCTTTTAAATCTGATCCATTTAAGGGAGCAGACCCTTTCAAAGGCAGTAAGTGACCAATGGCTTACATGAGACCTTGAAGACCAGCTGTTGAGTAAATGATATTTTCAAACTTTTATCATCTTGCTAAATAGTGGATAAAACAAATGATTTTTCTGTCCTGCATAGGTGACCCATTCCAGCATGATCCTTTTGCAGAGCAGCCACCTGCTCCAGCAGGTAATAGCCCTTACAACAACAGGACAGATGAATTAGACAATTTGTAGCCAAACAAAAACGGATATCAGGGTTTCTCTGCTTTTGGTTTGCATGTGGGAACTTGGCATTTGGTGCAGACAAGATCAATACGGTATATACGTTGTGAACTTTTCATTGAATAAAGTCTGTAACCTTGTCAGATATTCACTGAAAATACATCCTTGTTGCAACTTAATACCCAGTACAGAATCTGGAAGTTGTTTGGATTTGCCATGGTGGTTTTTTGTTTGTTTTTGTTGGTGGTGGTTTTGTTTGTTTATTAGTAAGAAAAAAAAATCAGTGAGTATGAGGTCAGTAAAAAGCAGTTCATTGTTGACACACCTTGTTCTGACTACTACTACTAGGTGCTACATTCTGTTTACCTTTTAATACTCCTTCTAGATCCTTTTGGAGGTGATCCATTTAAGGAAAGTGATCCGTTTCGTAGTTCTGCCCCTGAGGATTTCTTCAAGAAACCAGCGAAGAGTGACCCATTTACATCAGATCCATTCGCAAAGCCCTCCACTTTGCCCTCCAAGGTCAGTGATTTATACTTCAATTTTTAAATGCCATAGTTTTATTTGCTGAACGCTTCTGAGTGTAATTTCTTATTTTGCCATAGGAACTAATATAGATTATGTTTGTGTTGTGCTTTTCACTTGAATGTGTTTTGGTTTTGTGAGTTCTGTCAGTAGTCAATACTACACATTTCACCTGTTCGTTTGATTTTATCTGTTATGTGTCCACTAAGCAGAGTGGTCTGAAACTGGAAATACTTTGTCCTAAAGCATATTCTAAAGATACTGTTGTGCATAGAAAGAGAAGTGCACAGTACAGCACAACAGTAATTATGTATCTGTTCTTATTTAGCCTGATCCTTTTGAAAGCAGTGATCCTTTCACATCTTCCAGTGTCTCTTCAAAAGGCCCAGGTAAGAGGAAAACTACAGTTTGCTTTTTTTTTTCTAACCCTTTTTTTTTTTTTCCTAACTGCTCTTTGCACTATGCTGCAAATTTTGCAAGGGAAAAACACAAGTGTTGCTTAATCACCTACCTGGTTTCCTACTTCTTTTTTCTTACAGATTCTCATGTAAAATTTTAATTATTTTTTAATGCCTGTTCCAGATCCGTTTGGAACATTGGATCCATTTGGAAGTGGTGCTTTCAGTGGTGGTGAAGGATTTGCAGACTTCAGTCAAATGTCAAAGGTAAAGATTATGAGGAAAGCAAATGTGCTTATAAAAAATTACACGTTTTTGAAGGGTGTGCTGCAGTTGCAGTATTTGAGCTGGCAGCCTATTTCTGCTGTTTTTATCCTGACCAGTCTCAGCAATACCTTCCATCCACCTCATATATGGAAAAGTCTTAATCAATACCATAGGTTCAAGAGGTGGAAATCAACCTCCACACACGTTCTCAAATACCAGTGGGACAAGAGAGGTAACATCTATTTTTCACCTGTAATCAAAGAGAATTGCTCCAGATAATGGAAGGCAAGCACAGCAATATATTGTTAACGTTTGCTTGACTGCATCTCTCATGGCATTCTAACTTGTTCTTGGACTTCTGCATGAGTAGAGGAAACCAGAGAAGGGTGGAAAATGTTCTGTACTGACATGTCACAGCATTTAACAAGATTGCTCTTTTTTGGTTTATTGTTATAAACTGAGTATATAATGTGTTCCAAGTAGTTGTATGTCCTTACCTCCTAATCTGGATAGTAGTCACGGTCTGCCCTTAGTTTTGTGAGACTGACTTTGGAATTTGCAGCTGAAAGTTTGTAGGTTTTCTTTGTTCTGTTATTGTGAGGTTGATGTTTCTCCAGTAGGTGGCAGCAGTCCTAACAAATAAGGTGTGTGTGCTTTGCCTTGGAGGTTTTGGTGACTGTTAGCTTTAGCTTTGCCTACAAAGCATTCTTCTTTTATTTCAGGATAAATATTCCTGCGTAGCATAGTTTATTGTGCCATTTTTCATCATTAATAGAGTCTGTCACAGAAAACAGCTGAATATATGAAGTATGTGAAATCAATGCATTTTTTTTTTTTAATTTCCAAGATTTTACAAAAAAAAAAAAAAAAAAGACAAATAGATGTAACTTAAGTAAAGCTTGGAAGAAAACTTGTCTGTTCTGCAGTCTATTTTGTGTTCACAGTTACTGCTTTGTTTCATGATTCTGTTTGACCACAGAGTGAAGGCTGTGCTCCAGTGTGAGTGTTCAGTGCCAAATAATAGAAGGGAGTTTTACTTCCTTTTATGTTCCTTAGCTTTTTGCTATGAGTAAAAATTTGAGAATTTTTTTAGTGATGAAGAGCGCAGCTGCCTTTTATTTGTGCTCTTAAACTAGCACCTCTGGCAGTGGATGTCAGCAGCACGAGGTGCTAACATTGAAAGAGGACAGAAATACAGGATTGAAGTTGGTGCTTTTCATTGAGTTAACTTACAGACTTTGTGAAACAACAGATATTCTGCAGTGTGCTTACACTCTTTTTCTTTTATTCCTGTTGCAGTCAGTAGCTTCAGACCCCTTCACCTCCTCTTTTGGAGGAATGGGATTTTCAGATGACCCTTTCAAAAGCAAATCAGACACACCAGCATTACCACCGAAGAAAAATGTTCCTCCACGGCCCAAGCCACCCAGTGGTAAGGAGGTTTTATTTTTAATAACCAGTTCCCCTGATTTATTACTGTATATCCTTGGAAATAAGGACAAGTTGTTAGTTTTCTGTCCTAATGTTTTACATTTCAACTATGGAAGAAGGTATGAGATTATCAGCAAACTGGCAGGAATTGTCAATAAGCCAGAGTGAAATTGATTGGAAATTCAGTTTTCCTCCATAGAGCTGATTTTTTGAAAAGCTGATTTTTAAAAACATTCAGATACCAGTGAAACTGTTCCAAGAACTGAAGCTGCTTTAGAGCTGTTAGTTTCAGGTCTACTTTTAACAGCAGCAGCATAGTTCAGTTAATATTAGCAGTGAACGTTTGGTTGACTTACCCAAAAAAAGGAGATCTGGATTCTGTATATGAATAGGCACATAATTTTGCAGTAAACATGGGTCAACGTTTAGAATTTGAAAGATGAGTTTATCTTTCTACTTGTCTGGTAATCATTCTCCTTTCAACTGTTGCGTTTTGGAGAAGAGCGTGCACCCGGTGCCCATCCTGTTTACAACAAATATTGTTGATCTGACTGGTTTTGCAAACCAGTTGTGCTTGAACTAGATCCTTGGACATCATTAAAAGAGCTTTCTGTCACAAGGATGTTCCATAGATTAATCCAGGGTTTGCAAAGCACTGTTTAATGGAACAGATAGAAGCAGGCCATTGCAGCAGTATTAGATTATGAACAGAAGGAGTATTAAAGCTGAAGGTAATCTTACTTGCCATGAAAGAGTCAAACAAATACTGAATATACACCTATGTTATTTCTTTAATGTGGTTTCTTTGTGGTACTTCTTCAAAACACGAGCACTCCTGGCAAATACACTTTGCAGAAATGGGCAGTACGTTTCACAGGGCTGACTTGCCTGCATGTTTTTTATTGTTGTATTTGTCTGTCTTCTCATTCCCTCTTTTGTGCATACTGAAGAATTTTGGACACATAGCTTTAATAATTGGTTTTGAATGTAGATGTGTGCACTCGGCCTTTAATCAGGCTTTTCAAAAATCTTGTTTAAATGAGTAATTCTCCCCCTCGTTGTGAGACACAAGATTTGTGAGGTTCCGCTGTTCTACCCAAAGCAAATGTTGTTATGATAAAATAGACTAGGAGGAAACAAAGCAGGTTTTTTTTTTTTTTTTTTTTTAAAGCAAATGAGCCTCATGTGCTTATGCAGTTATACTCCTCCCTTCCTTCCACACTAAAGCAATCTTCAGTGGTTACTTAAAAGCATGAGAAATTTTATAGTAATATACTGCGATTTGAGCAAGAGATAGAAGCATAAATATGCGTTAGCAATGGGAAGGCTGCTCAGAAAACAACAGAAAAGAAACTTCCGTTGTTTCTTACCTTTCTCATTGGTCTGTTTAATTAAAAAAAAAAAGAAAAAAGAAAAAAGTATGTGATAAAGATCTTGCTGAAGGGTGAATAAATGCCAGTTATTAGCAGCCAGATCTGTCGGTTGCCTTTGTGTACCTAGTTCATCCTTGCTTTTGTAAAACTCGCTTTTGAGAATGAATTGTGAGGCTTGCTTGTCTTTTGTTAGTCAGGCGCAGTAGAGGTCTGACAGAAAGCTTGGCTTGTTCTCAACTCTCTGAAATCAAGTATAAAGTGCAAGTTGATGTTTTTGCAGAGCATTAAACGTTACTTGATTTCCTAAAGTAGTAGTCAACAACTTTCCAAGTTCATGAGGGCTTATGTGTCGTGCAGACATGCTCTGATCTGTCCATGGAGCTATGCAGGGTGTTCTGGATTACCAGGATGGGGCCAAGGTGTGCCATAGTTGTCCTTCTTGCCCACATGTCCGTGTTTTGTTCAGATAAACGAGGAGTTGTGCCTCAGTTGTTATTTCTTCATGAAAACTGAGCAAGCTCCTGGAACCAAGCACGGGGCCAGGGAGATGCTTCAGACACAGCCTCCTGGTGAAGGTCACATCAGGGGGTCCTCACTTGTATTTACACAAATGTGTGAAAGGAAAGCGTAGTTCACATGAGCTGCTCTCAGATAGGGGCTGCTCTGGGGATGCTTTTTGTGCTGTGCTTGAGAGAACTTCTCGGTCAGGGCAGCTTTGTCAGCAGCAGAGTTTCAGTGGGTAATAGTGGCACCATATGAAGTCCAAGCTGTAAACTGAAAGATTGGTTGTTTTTCGTCTTTTACTGTTTTTCTGTAGTTGGTGTTTTTTTCAGAGCTTGGGCATTGACAAGCAGCAGTGATCTGATGGCTGCTGGCAGATAGTTCTGTTCACAGCTGTCTGTGGTTGTTATCTAGAAAGGATAGGCAAGCACTTGCTGTGTGGCATGGCTGAGACACCCTTGAGATCCATATCTTTCCCTTCTCAAAAACTAAGGTTAGGAGAGGGGATAACAATCATGAGAGTATTTCCTTAAAGCAGTATCTTAGGCTGAATCTCAGGCTTACAGTTATGTTCTTCATAAATCACTTTCCTTCTTTTTCACCCCTTTTTGAACCGAAGTCTTCCAAATATCTCAGATGTTTCTTGGTCTTAAATTGATGTTTGTTTGATTCAAGAGAAATCTCCTGTGATTGTTTTTCTGATTAAATGTTCTTTTGTGCTTTTTCAATGTGAGTACAGTCTTTTAAGGAGAGTTGGAGGTTAATAAATCAGTGAATAAAAACGAAGACAAGGAGATGAGGAAGAGAACTACGAGCCTGGGTGCAAGTGTACATCACAGCTCCAACACAGCTTTGTTACATACAGAGCTTTGAAAAACCAGTGTCTCTGTCCCTTACCTGGTTTAAGATTCTTTCTGGGCTGAGGGAGACCAGCTAAAATAAAGCTCTTCAGCTGCTCTGACCAGACTGTTCTAATAAAAGTCACCCAGGGAATATGTGCATGCTCTTTTTCTTCAGGAATGCGTTTGCAGTCCATGAAGTTCCTAATGGACATTAGGTTTAGTACAGCCCCGCTGGGAGCAGGCTGAAGTAATTTGATGTTCACCAGGTGGTACTGGACAAACCAAAGGGTTTTTTTTTTCCTGAGAAAAGTGAAAGTTTTCCAGTATTTATTGATATTGAGTTTTACTAATGCTTAAAAAAAGCACAAAAAAAGTTATCTAGATTTAAGCAGAGCTGTGCTCTGCATAGTGAGCTATGCATTCATCTTTGCCTGTTAATTGAAAAGCAAGGCAAGTCTGATTAGTAATAATATTAAGAAAAATAATAGTGTATATTTGCACACTTAATCAGAGGTGCCTCATGAGAGGGATCTGAATCCCAGTGCGAGTTATTTTCTCATGCTGTCAGAAAAACTAACTGAAGTTGTGTAGATTTAGGAAACACGCTTTCTTTTCTGTCCAAAAGCATTCCACTTATCGACCTGCACCGCTGAACGTCTGCTCACATCGTTTTTCTTATACTGGTTATCAGCTCTTGTAGAACTGTTGTGTAATTAAGGTTAAGTCTTCAGAAAGAGATGGTACACTGAAACCTGGCAGTTGAAATGGTCTTTGGAGGTTCTCACAGATTAACAATTATGTTTTCTGCCATGAGCTGCAGATTGAAATCACTCAGAGTTCACCGCTAACTAGTTTCTAGGTAAAAGTTGTTGATTACAAAAAGAGAGAAACAGATTTTTTTTTTTTTTTAAAGTACAGGAAGCTGCTGTGTGGGTGTCAGTGATTGGGTTATAAGTAAAATTCAATGCTCTAGTGCTTTGATCGTGGGACCCAGTGCATTTGCCCCACCCTTACCCACTTCCTTTAAATGCAGCACCATGCATTCCACATTGCGGTTATAGCAGTACTGTTAACCAGTGATATTAGTGGAAGAACCTTCACCACTAACCAGTGTGTAACCTTCAACCTCGTCTAAATTTTTATTGCTTGCTTATGGTGGTTTTGACCTTTTTAACCTTGAAAGAACATAAAGTCCTAAACACGCAGGAGGGAAGCGTGCTTTGCCATTTCAGTCTGTTTTCTTCTTGAAATTACTTGATAAAAAGTTTCTTATCATTCTAGCTTTTTTCAGTCTGTGTATTTTGCAATTTTTTTCATATATATTAAATATTAGTGACTAATGGAGGTGATTGATGTTGTATTAATGATAGAGTACTTTGTTGATTATGTACTTTAAAGAATTACATTTATCTTCGGAATACCAATGCATAAATAGCAGAAAAACATCATCGTTGGGATCTCAAAGGACATAGTATTGCATTCATGCCATGTAAAAAAGGGATGCGTAGGTTTGCTTTCCTAATATTTGAAATTCAGATATGAAAATAAATAATGCTGGGAAGCTGTTATTCCAGACTGCACACAGTCCTTCATCAAAGAACCTGGGCTTTGTTTTTTGATCCATTTATTCGTTGTAGCTCTGAGGTATTATGGAAAATGAATTTATAGGTTGGCATTTCAGAGGTTAGTGGTTAACACCTCTGCCTTTGAGTTAAGGGCTTTGATTCCATTCTCACATGGGTTTTATGACAGGTAGTACTTTCAAAATGTCAAAATGTTGCAGAAAATGTTGAGGGGATGGAAAAGAGGCCAAACCAGCCTTGCTTAAATTAGTGACTATGGTTCTCATCCTTCAGAGATGCCCCACTTGTGCAGAGTCCCAAGTAAAAAGAAGTTTGACCTTTCAGGTCTAGTTAAGACCCTTTAAGAACTACTGAGTACTCTGCAAACTGGTAGCTGTGATGCATGCAGCAATCCATCATCCACAGAAATAAGTCCCTAGTTTGGAGTGAGGATGCTTCACCCTTTACTCACAAGTGTAGCTGCCACAGAAGGTTGTTAACCCACAAGGAGCTAGGAATGGAAGCAGATGTACTGCTCATACGCCTTGGAAGGTAAATGTAATGTTTATCTGCCCAGTAATGGTGACCAAGAAGATACATACTCAAGAAACTAGCCTGAAGGCAGCTTGAGTTCAGAGCTTTAGTGCGTGGATTCTGTAGTGAGCAGATACCCAGATGGGAGACGTGCACGTCTTCCAAGTTGCCTGGACTCGGTTGTGGGATCTTTCATATGTGTTTGTACCATGGAACTTCTTCTGCAGCCCTGAGCGATGCTGGGTGCCCTGCAGTGCTGTGTGCATGCTCAGTGCTGGCAGCACGGGGTGGAGAGGCAGTGCTGCAGCAGTGTTTGTGCAGCCCTGTGCCTCACTGCCTTCCTTTGTATTTGATGCTTCCTCCTCCTTTATGTCAATGATAAATGTAGTTATTTCGTGTGTCACTTCTCTAAACTTCAGGCATTTTATGGTTTAACTGGTTTTACAGTTTTGGCCTTGTTTTTCGTCTATAAAGCAGTACGAGAGCACTGTCAGTTCACATGTACGTGGACTTCTTATTAACAGTTACCACTGAGGAAAGAAAAGAGCTGAGATCTTTGCTGCTTTCTGGGTAGCACTCGGTTTGTTCAGTGTCTCAGTTAAAAAGCACTTGCAAAACAAAGCCTGAATGCTGTGTGTGCATTACTGGCTGTGTTTCTTGAAAGACAATCTTGTCTTGTGAGCAGATGGTGCAGAGCACATCACATATTTGTGGGCACTTTCTGACCTACATCATGTGCTACATTCCCACTATATGTATTTGCATAGAAATTTTCTCTGTGTATTAGTGCATTAAGTATAAGGAGAAAGAAGCCATGGTAGGTAGAGTAGATTTAATCAGGAGTTAGAAACAAAAGGAAGAAGTCTGTTAAGCACTGAGTTTAACTAAAAGGAAAGAAATCCCTTGCATTTTGATTTTGTTTAACTGTATGGACATGCTCAAGACGTGTGGACCTCCTTTTGGTCTGAAGGGGAGCACAGGGCTCTGTTATTCATTGCATGATCTCAGGAGTGTTCTGTTTGTGGCACTGCACACCTGTTTCCGTAGGGCTGCTTCGGTCCCCAAGGTTACTCACGAGCAGCACGGTGCCCATACACCTTTATTTTTTCCTCATCTGCAGCTGACTGTGAAAAATTCAGCCTCGGAGTCTGTGAGTGAGAGGGGAGCTTTTGTTTTCGTGCCTTCTAGAAGACCTGACAGTTGCACTAGAATGAAAGCATCCCTTGTTGTTTAGGACAAATGACTCATGGGTGGAGCACCTGCCCCGGCCACAAACTAAAAATTCCATTCACGCTTTGATTCTGTTTGTGCGGATCTCTCACAGCAAAGATATTTCAGTACTGATTGTTGAAGCAGTTTATTCAGCATCTGCTTCAGAACAGATTGCTCATCTGAACATGTAGTGATTCCTCTTCAGACCTCCCTCTCCAGTAGTTCGTAGTTGTAAGAACATTTCTGCTAAGAGGTGCAGGATTGCTGCCTAGCAGGGGGGAGAGTGTTGCAAATACTAAGCAAAAACACTTTGGGGGGGGTTTTGCATAGGGAAAAATCTTACTTCTGTTACTAAAAATATGTATTGTGAATTTGTGTGAACAGAAATTTGAGTTTGAAGTACAGTGAAGAAGTAGCCCTTGTTGAGGACAAAGACTTAGAGTGTTGTGTAGCAAATTGGTTTTAATTTAATTTTCAGAATAATTTGAAAGCGAGTAATGATGTTTTTCTGTAACTTCTCAAAGCTCACAGTTCATGAAAGGTTTATTCTGCATCGGTGGAAGAGCTGGCTAGCTTAGCAGCGTGCTGAGAGGTGTGCTGAGTAAGATGGGAATGTAGGTAGGTTTGGTGGAGTGCCAAGGAGAGAGCTGGGGGTGGCACCTCATGATCTCCAAACTTCTGCAGAGTAACACCTCCTCCAGCCCTTCCAGATGGGTGAGGAGCCTGGCATCGTGTGGTGTAACAGCACGTGTGGGCTTCGCTCAGTGTCACTATGGATCCCACAGAGTGGGACTTCAACTTGTCAGAGTGGATTTGTCACGTTGGGAAGCACACAGAGCAGCTGTGGCTGGCAGTGTGCACGGGGCAGACTGACACGTGGGAAAGCTGCTGCTTCTTGGAGTGCAGTAAGGTGCTCT
The DNA here is from genome assembly GCA_036925125.1 of Oreortyx pictus. Lineage (NCBI taxonomy): Eukaryota > Metazoa > Chordata > Aves > Galliformes > Odontophoridae > Oreortyx > Oreortyx pictus. Next base: position 5,190,747 of record JAUPFR010000027.1, read on the forward strand.
TCCAGGCTGAACGTTGTCATCTCAAAACATGGGATATAGTGAAAACTGCATTTAATTGCTTCACTGACAGTATATTGTAATTCAATAAGCGAAGTTCTCTAATTGCGTTCTGCTGGTGAGAAATTGTTTGGCTTGAGCTATAGATCTCAGCCCTAAATTTTGCTCTTGGGTATGAAATTAGATAAACCCTTTGCATGGGTGGAGTTCACTACAAGTTAACAGCATTTGCTGTGGTAAACCATTTTGTTCATCATCTCTTTTTGCTGAAGTGAGTCCTCGGTGTGGTTTGGGTGCACCACTTGGGTAACTGCTGAAACTGCTGTGGTTTCAGAATAGGACCTGTTTTGCTTTTTTCTGAGCTTTTTTTCCCCTGAAACTATTAGCAGAAAAAATCAAATAAGAAAGGGTTACAACTGTTTGCCTGTATTTTCATCTTGCTGTGCCTCAAAAATGTTAAACGGTATTTAATAAAAAGCAGTGCATTAATTGCTGTTAGTTTCCACCTGCTGTGTGTTCTGCAATATCACCGTTTCACCAAAGTCCCTCTGTTCAGTTAGTGGTGATGTTTTAATGTGGTGTTGGTACTCTTGCTTTACGTTACAGAAATACAGAAACCTTGTTAAAATGTGTCCTCACTGCATTGGGGGATTCTCACCTGGGTCAGCCCACAACCCCGTGCTGTAGGAAGGAGAACTCCTGTGTCATTATTACTAACCTGTAATAAGTTTGTAAATTAGAACATGTGAGTGAGCCAGGCTTCTGCTAGGCCTCACAGCCGTGTTTGCTGAGCTGTGTAGGATCAAAGAAGCTACAAACAACAGAGAGAGGGAAAGAAGGAGGGCTCATTGAGGGCTTGTGAGTGCTGAGATTGGTTTATTCAGCATGGGCACTGCCCTTGCATTTCTCTGCAACAAAGTCTTGTTTTGTAGAGGATGCCCTGTTCAAGTTCTTCCTTAGAATCACAAAATTAAAACCCCCTTTTATTTTTCAACATTGAGAAGCTGAAGGAGATGACACTGAGGACAAGAAATGAATTTTCTTCTGTATTATTAACAGTCACACACGTATTCACAGTGACATTTCCTCTGCAGCAGAGTTTGGTGATCTGTTCTGAAGATGAAGCACAAGAAACCCCAATGTTCTGTGTTTGTTCCGAAACCACTAGGGGCTTTGTGCAAAAAACATAAAACAGGCCACCTAGAAAAAAATAGGTTTGCTGAGCAAATAATGTTGCAAAACCTGCGTTGGTATTCACAGTCACCAATTCCACAGAGGGTTTTCAGCAGCAGGTTTAACCCGTGAGAACAATGGCCTCAAGTGGACCGGTTTCTGCTTTGTCCATCAGATCTGGTGTGGGGCAGCGTATGGTGAAGGACAGTGGGAAGATGCAGGCCCCCAGCCCTGGTTCTGCTCAGTGTGTGCAGCTGGTGGTGTTTCTGTGCATCTACCGTGGACTGAGAGTACTTTGTGAAGAGACACTTTCTGTGTCTCAGGCATGGCAGCTCCACACTGCGGAATCTGCTTCTTCAGCTCAATTTCTCTGCTTCCCTACCGTGTGTATCCTGATGTGAATAAACTATAGGATCCCTACTGAATTACAGTCTAGAGAATGGGAAGCTTCAGACATCCTTTTTTTTTAATGTCAATAGTGTATGTAATTCAGATGGTGCAAGTAAGGTGTGTGATTCAGGCTGTTTTGAGAGGAGTAGCCATCATTTCTTTTAAAGCTGTCTCCAGGTTTTGCCTTGCTGTTCCTCGAGTACGTTATCATCAGCACTGACAGTTTTCTGACCTCTATTGGTTGTGTCACTAAAAATAGAGACCTTTTCAAAGGGAATTTAAAAGTAACCATTGAGGTTCTAATGAGAACAACTAAAACACACAGCTGTTGTCTTTGAGCACACACAGACGTTCCCGTTACGGGGGTGGGATGTATGAACAAGAAGTCACCTACAAAAACTGGGTTACACAGCAGCACCCCGAGCAAGGTGATGTCTTTATCTCACTCCTTTCCGTTGTACGCAGTTGTAGAAGTATGAACAGTTCCAGGAAAAAAAAAAAAACCAAACACAAAACAACACATACCTTCTGTATGGTCACAGATAAGTACCTGTGTAGTTCTGCTTAACACTGAAGTCATGAATTGTGTTGTGTTCTTTCTTTTATATAATCCCAAACAAACTGAAAGGTCTCTATTCCTGGAAAATGTGCTTGTTAAATTGCTCTGATCGGATGTCTTTATGTTGGGTTTTATCATTTAAAATCTTAATGGTATTAATATTGCAGCATGCGTAAGAAAGAGAAATCCATTTAAATAAAACTGCTGTTTGAGATGATTTGCACTGAGAAATGAGTACTATTGTAATTGATTAAGATTTAAACCACCCCAGGAGGAGTGAACGATGCTAAAGAGCATCACAGCAGTTTCCTATTTAAGGGATTTGCATTGTCCATGGTAAGTAACTTCTCTTTTTCTCCTTTTTTTTTTTTTCCTGACCTTTCCAGGTAAAAGTACTCCTGTAAGCCACCTTGGGTCTTCAGATTTTCCCAAGCCCCATGATCCATTCCAGCCGTTTGGGGCTGACAGCAGTGACCCGTTTCAGAGTAAAAAGGGGTTTGGGGACCCATTTAGTGGAAAAGATCCATTTGCTCCCTCCTCTTCAAGTAAAACTGCTAAAGACTCTTCCTTGGGGTTTGCAGACTTCAGCTCTGTAAGTTAAGTTCATTGTCTCTGAGCAAACCACTTTCTGCTCTGCTTGCAGCAATCTATTGGGTTTTTGTTTTAACTGCAAACCTACTGTTCACTGGCTTCTGTCTCTTAGTACCTTCATGCTGTCCTCGTTGTTTTTGTATTAATACTTCTGTAATAAAAAGGCGTTATTTCAATAAAAAAGAAGTTTTGAGTTTCATACTAAATTCTGAAGGATTTACTTGCATTTAAATTAGTACAGTGTGCCTTTACTCACAAATCCTTTGTAGCAGAATCTGTGTATTGTTTTTGTTGCATGGAGGCTATTTTGTAAATTGATTTTGGGAAGCCAATGATGTACAGATTCAGAAGTAATTGTTGAAGACGTTTATATAGCAATCTCACCATATCCTGAGGAGTGAATCCTTAAAGGGAAAGATTCCGTACAGTATTTGTATTTGTTGTGGAAAAACTCTGACAATCCTGTCACAATGTTTGCTGTGTACAATGGAATGTGATTGTAAGGATATATATATATATACAAGACAGAGACTGCAAGTTCAGCTGTTGCATTTTGTTCCCATGACTGATATTGTAGAAAAGCCCTTGTTAGACAAAGGAAAAAGGGTTGTTATGTAGAACCAACACAGGAGCTCCATATTGCACTCCAGAAGGCAGTGTCTGAAGGTTTGGAAGTGGAGCCAAGAACCCGGTCATTAAAAAAAACCCGGGTTTCTGGGAGCCTGCTTTTGGTTTCTGTGCTGGCAGTTATGTTACTGAATTGGAAATCACTGTAAATATAGCAGTAGTGTGGTTCTTACTGCTTCCACAAGTAGGTAGAAATCTGTTCCATCCACAGCATCAGCTTTCTTCCTCCTTTCATGTGTTTTTGTTTTGTCACGTTGCCATGCAGTGAAATTGCCAATTTAATCTGTTCCTGATGGGCACAGTTTGGTTTTCAGCAAGTGGAGATCTTTAAGCTGAACCTTTCAGGTTGCTGAATTTTTTTTACTGTTTTCCCCGGTTATTAGATAATAGTGACTGTGTATCACTTTCCTATTTGATATTGTTAGTCGAGGTCATCTGTGCATACGTTTAGCTGGCCTCAGTGCTTTAATTTATCTATGGTACTGAAGATGTCCAAGTTGAAGATATTCTGTATGTTTACCACAGTTAGTATTAGCCTGTTGAATTTCATGCACAGTTAAGTTCTGTGATTGTATACAAAATGGTGACATTCTTAATAAAAATAAGACGCAAAACTTGCTTTATCTGAAATTTCTTGACCACCACCTAGCTCCATCCTTGAAAGAGAGACAAGGAATGAGATGGGATGACTTTCCCAGCCACTGTCTTACTTACAGACTGCATTTCTTAAGTTAAAAGTGTGGCTCACACTGGTGGAGTGTACTGAGTGATGAACTGCAGTGGGTGATCCCCATCCCAATGGGCACTTAGTGCTCTGTGCCATCGACTTTCCAGGAGGTGGGATTAACTAAAGGATGAGGAAAAGTAGGAGAAGTGAGATCAGGAGTAGTGGTAGCCCCTCACTGTTAGGTGGCACTTCAATCAGAAAATTAAGCAATTCTGAGAGTGGCTGTACTGCTGTGAGAAAACAAGAAGTTATCTGAACTGGACAGTTTTCCTGATGCTTTCAGTGTTTATTTTCTGTTTGCCTAGCACGTGACTGTGATGCTCCACTTGATGCTAGGTACCTTGCAGTCAGGAGGAGCTTTGCTCTTGTCTTCAACTGCTCTTTGGGAACCTGCCATCCTCCTTACAAAGGGTTTTAACACACAGTTTGAGTCTGTGGAATCTGAGAGCAGTGTTACGTCGGTTTGAATGGCGGAGTAACCCAACTTTTAATTGGGATTCTTTACTGTTGCAAAGAAATAATTTGTTGGCCGAGCCACGTGCCCAAGTTTGAGGATGTTCTCATTGCATTCTTAACTTTTCCACTGGCATTAAGTAGGACTGCTTGGAACGAACCACAATCTTTTGGTAGGTCGTGTTTCAGGTGGTTCTCGGTTCCAGCTTCAATTTTTACAGATCAACAAGAAAAACCAATCCTTGAGCCTGACAGAAGCATTTAGATTTCCAAAAAAACCCACAGCATTTAGAAGCAAACTGATGTTTTTCTCTTAACACAATCTGGTAATGTAGCAAACATACAGCTGTAGCTTTTTTTTTGTATTGGTTTTGCCAGTCTGCTGTTTTCCTCATTCATGCACTGGGTCTGACTGTACTTTTGTGAAAAATAATAATAATACTGGGGAGCTTTCATGAAAGGACGGATGTGTTACATCTTTTTGGACTTCTGAAACCTGGACTTAATGCAAAAAAAAAAGAAAAAAAAAGTTAACTACAGTGATATGTCACTGAATTACATTATCTCTTGATAGGCCACGTGCACAGGCATCAGAGGCCAGGAGGAGCTGTGTAATCCATCCCACGACCTCACGGCCCCCGAGCATTGTAATTCACACTGACTCAGTGATAAGGCATATCCAGGCTTTACTCAGCCCTTCTTACCCACAGAAATATAAGTTGTGCTTTGTAAATAAGTGAGAAGCTGTGCTGTCAGAACCCTGGAAGACGTATCTGAAGATGCGAGCTGTGCAGTACAGCCGCTCTCAACATTAAAAAATGACACCCCCAGAGAGCTGGAGCAAAGTTTATCATATTTCTGAAGACAAGGGAAAGGGTAACTGTTACTCTCAGTTATTCCAGCTGTAGGGTACTCCTTTTGAGTCCCTGGGACGTGAGGGGAAGTTCTCCTCCCATTGGAGTCTCCCTTCACTGTTTGTTGAAAGAACTCTACTTAAGATCTTAGTGAGCTCTGAAATCTTTCCCTGAACATCCTTAAATGAGTGACGGTGGAAGGAATTTTCACTCTTTTCCATTTTCACTCTTGAAAAGTGAAATATGGCTGCAGGTGTGGAACTACCATAGAATGTCAGTAGCATTGAGTGCAAAGGTCCTCTTGTACATTCTGATGGCACTGAAAGACAGAGTATCGTTTGAAGAGCAGTTTTCAAATAGTCCTTTTTTTTTTTTTTTTTTTTTTTTTTTTTTGCATCAAATCATCTTGATTTTGCAAATAAAGTGAGGGACTGAGCATCCAGAAGCAGCCAGATACCGCATAATTCAACTAGAGTGAATGGGAATTGGACGTACATACCAATAGATGCATTTATTTAAAAATGCAAATCGTAGATACAGTGCAGGATGGGACAGGTGGAAGTGGTGCCTTCGTGGCGTGTGGAGGCAGAGATGTGGGTCTGCTCCTTCGAGCTGCTCTGTAAGTCAGTGCAGTGTTCCGTGTTTGTGTGGAAGGAGCAGCCCTGCAGTGCTGTGATGCTGTGCTCAGTTACAGTGCTGTGGACCACTGGGTGATTTTTGCAGTATATTTTCAGCTGAAATTAAACCACATTTCTGTGAGTTCTCTCCCTGCCCATTCCTGAAAGAAATAGGTTTTCCTGGACGTTCAGAAAAAGGCATTGAAAAGCAAGTTTTAAAGTGGAATATAATGCAAAAATTCACATGCATCTCTGCCAACACTTCTGCAGCTTCGCCCTCTTCAGCAGACGTTCAAATTCAACAGAAATAAATGATACTGTAGATTGTTTGGGGTTTAAATTATAAAGTTATTTCGAGTATTCCTATGATACTTAATGCAAAAAGTGGAAGCAAAACAAACTTCTGCATACTTCAGCAGCGAGCAGCACACGTCGTTTTGGAGCAGTTTTGTTGTGGTGCACGTAAAAGTGTTTGGGGAAGCTCAAACACTGGATGTTAAGATGCCTTCTGTTTCCTCAGTGCTTTCTGCTGAAGTGAATTGGGTTCTGTTACATTATTTCTTACTGGAAGAACTGCCGCGTTTTAGGAACAGTTACAGAAGCTCTTTTTGTAACTCCTGATTAGGTGATGAAACTTCCCCCGAATCCAGAGTCATGATTAAAGCCCCTCACCCCAGCAGGAAATGCTACAGTTAAGCAATGGAGTTGCACAAGTATAAATAACTCTTGGTTTTACCATTTAGAAGCTGACAAATCTAATATTCTTAGGAATGGCTGTAGGTTGCTGCGCTCCCAAAGTGCCCCCTGGTGTGCTGGGAGCTTTGGGGGCAGGATGCACAGCCAGGTCCGTTCTGTAGGGGGAGGAGGAAGATGTTGAGGAGATGAAGGGATGCAGTGAGGAAAGCAGCGAGGGGATTTTTGTCTTAGTGTAGAAGTCGGCTGTCCCTATGACAGCTTGCTGTGCTTGATTCTCATATTTAATGAGTCTGATTAGTTGTATTTTTAACATAATTTCCTTTGTCTTTTCTAGTAAATGTATTAACTCATTTTCCATTTTCATTTTTTAGTTTGGAAATGAAGAGCAGCAGCTGGCTTGGGCAAAGCGTGAGAGTGAAAAAGCAGAGCAAGAAAGACTGGCTCGGCTTCGGAGACAAGAGCAAGAAGACCTTGAGTTGGCTATTGCGCTCAGTAAGGCCGACATGCCGAGCTCGTAGGGCTGCTCAGCTCCTCCCTGGCCGAGGGAGACCTTTAAATGCAGCTTTTCAAAGATCCCAAACTCCTGTACTCTTGTAAAAATAATTCTGATCACCTTCAGCTCTCTACGGGACTGCGTGGTTCAATCCAGCTGGGCTCTGCGTGGCTTTTCAAGTGAATAATATGCAGGAAATACTGTATTATATGTTCTAGGTTAAATTACTGCTTGTAAGGAACTTAACAGCATCTTAAGATACTGAAAACAGAGTTTCTTTGTCTCAAAGACAGCGTTGCATATAGTAAACTGCACCTTGTGGATCTGGCTTATTACCTGACTTGGCTGGTTCTGGAGGCTGCAGTACAAATTTCAAAGAAAACATTATAAAAAGATATTTATAGAATTAGCTTTCACTCACTACATTTATTTAATTATTCATGGTAGGCTGATGGGTGTTATCTACGTCAAAGTCTTCAGCACAGAATTCGTTATTAGATGGTCCCTTTTTATCCTGGAAATACAGCTTTGAGGAAAGAATCTGGCAGTTTATGTGTGATGAGTACCACTATAGACAGTATCAAGTACTCCAAATTTGAGAACTCTGATTTAGGAGGTTTTCTTATTTAAACACTCGTTTGCGTTGGATTTTAATTGTAGGTGGTGTTGCAAAAGATGGAGTTAATGTTGTAGTAAGTTGGAGAAGTGATGGGTTGGCAATTAAGTGAAATCTTGCTTCGTCTCATGTTCAGATGTGATGACAGGATTGTGGTAAAAGCTTGAGTGCTTCTTTCACATAGAATCAAACATCTGAATGCTTGGCAAGCTCGAGCTGTGTTCTCCCCTGCAATCATGGTAGATTGGCTCCATTTGCCAGAGCATAGATTGTATTATTTCTGTTATCCCATTGATGTGTGATTCTCTACCTCCATTCCTTTGATTCCACCGATCTGATTGATGGGGTTACAGATGGAGTATTGCTCAGCTGTGATAAGGCCAATACACGTTCGTGCACAACTCATAGAAGTAGTGGTGGTCAGGATTGCTTTAAAACATGGCTGTGGTGCTTAGTGCTTCCACCTGGTGAGGATAACACTGTGTTTTAGATGTCCGACTTAAATAAGTCCTTATGAGAAATCATTTGCTTACTGGAATTGCCTTTTCTGATAACCACAGGAATTCAGCTGTCTTTATTTGGACTTCCATGTCTGGCAGTGTGGGAAGCAGGTGCTCCATGTCCTCTGTTCCCCCTGACACAGCCATTCTTGTGTCACCTTTTTGTTCCCAGGGCACAATGCTGTTCCTGTGCCCTCAATAATGCAGTTACATTTTTCTGCCCTCGCTTCCTTATAACACAGTGACAGTGCCTGTTTACTGAACAACAGCAATCTTCCCCATCCTGTCCTAACTGCCTTATTCTGGATGCTTTCTTTCATGGAGGTAACCAAGTTGGATTATTTTAATCTTAGTAGTTCTCTGTTGGTTATCTCAGGCCTTTGTGCAAAGGGGTGAATGAATGTGTGTGTGTGTGTGTGTGTGTGCAGCCACACCAGTTCACATCCATTCCTTCACATCTGCAGCAGCACATCCAACTGACAGCCCATCTCAGAGCTGGGAGCTCTGTGTGTGTCCTGTGCTACCAGAACTGCAAACTCTGCACACCTTTAATCTGCAGTGTGCAGACAACACTGTGAGGACTTGAGTACCTTCTTTGAGTCAGCTCTTGTGAGCACAGTGGGATTTCTCATCTTACAGAATCTGATTTGAGATCCCTTCTCATTTTTCTCTGTAGTACATCAGATTAAATGATCAAACGTATTAAAATATCAACGCATTCTCTTCTCTGTTGGTTTACAGGACTTGAAGTCTCTGAAAGCATTCTTGGTCTGTCTGTAGCTGACATGAGATCAAACTCGTTGTGAAAGAGTAATTTTCATAATTGAGTGGCTGCAGTGTAGGGATCTCAGTGAAGTTAAGCAAATTGTATTCATGAGTAAGAGTCTCCTTTTCATTTTCTTTTGGGCATGAGTCTTTGTAGTGTCTCTTCTGCTATAATAAAACCCTGTTTGTCTGTAGTGCCATTTCAGAAAGGAAAACCACTTTTGGATGCTCCTTGGATGATGTCACCCCAGTGGGACAGGGTGGATGAGCCCAGCAGCGTGATGCACTGTGTGCTGTGTACCACAGCGAGGCTTCGTGCTGCTCTGTCAGGGCTTACACACTATAATTCATAGTGCTTCTCAGGCAAGGATCGGTGTTTTCAAGCTGCTGAGCAGGAAGGCAGAAATGTGAATTAATCTAGCATTCCTCACAGTGCTAGAACTAATTGCTCATTTTCCTTTTTCCTTATGGACTCGTTTTTCATATTTGCTTCAACAGCAACAGAAGGTGAAGTAAACTAGCAAGGGCGGAGCATATCTCCTCTGCAGTGTGCAAGATCTGGTTACCTTTGCTTTACTGAAATGCTTTTTGCGCAAGATTTGAGGCACTGAAGTAGAGGAAAATGTAGCTGAGATCTCTCCCTGTTGTGTATTTAATACAGTTTTCCACACAGAAAAGATGATGTCCCACGTTCTTCCCTTACACCTGTAACTCAGCGTTCTGTATCATAACTGCACTTGATTTTCTGAGACAAAAACTTTTATGGCATTGATCGTCTTCTTCCTCCAGAGCGGTGAAATTTAAAGCACAAATAGAGCTTTTGCTGTTTGGGCAGATGCAGTGTGTACAATGCAAGATGGATAAAGTGTGTGTGGGTATACACAGTGCATATACGGTGTACATTCTGGGATCCATATTATCTGTGTGTATATATATAATGTATAATGTAATAACTGTGTGTGTATATACATGCCCACATACTATGCCTAGTATATAGTTCCTTGTGCTGTACAGAAATGTGTATATACAGCAGATATGTAGAATATGCAGATACATTCTATACATTAACATTTGTGTGTATGTATTCTCTGTAGAGAGGTGGACACAGAAATAAGGTGATGGCCCTTAGAATTTCAAAGTTCTGGTGAAAGAAAAAGAAAAAAAAAAAAAGGAGGACTGACTGCTCTGAGTAAATTTGTTTTGAGATTACTTTCACTGGCACAAAAAGCTGTGTTCACTCCTTGTGCCAAAAGCGAGTGAGACCTGGCAGAAAGTCGGCATCGTCTGCGCTGGGTGTGCTTCCATCCTTCTGAGTGTTCCAGCTCAGCTTCTCAGTTGCTTTGCAGTGTAGGCTTCATTTCTGATTTTCTTGTGTGTGTGTGGGCCATGTGTTGTCTACTTTTGCTCAGGCTGAGGCCACGTTTGCTTGTATTTCCTTTTTTTTTCCCCTTCTCCCCCTCCCCCCCCATTTAAACACACCAGTTATTTTTCAGGAGCTGTTCCTCCCCCCGCACACGATTCCAACACGTGGGTGCTGAGGTGAGAGAGCTCCTGCCTCACCTTGTCCCAGCTGCACACGTTGCACGTGAAGGTCACCTGGACTTGAGTTCTCTTTTTCCTCCATTTCCACCAGAGCTGCTCCTTTGGGAGGAATGCCGAGGAATTGGAGGAGGGGATGGAGGTGATCCTGCTTTCTTCTTGGACAAGTTATTGGACTGTGGTACACTGAGCAGAAGCAAGAGGTCAGTGGGCACTGGTAGAGGCACTGGTAGAGGTGTGTCTGACGCAGAGCACCGTCACCGCTGGAGGGGAGAACCTTGAGCTGCACACAGCACTGAGGCACAGCAGCCACTGCAGGAAGGACAGTTCTTCACCCTGAAGCTACACAGGCACTGCGTGTGGGACAGTGCTGAGCTGCTGTGTTCCTCTGCAGAGCAGCACTCAACGTTTGTTGTAAAACACCCCAGTCATTCTGCAGGAGCAGTGATGCTCGTAGTTGTACCTCTGTAGTACTGCTGTGTGTGGAGTAGTTCTGTATTGGCCAGTTTTCCCTTGTGAGATCTCTGCCCCACGAGGACCGTGGCTCCTCGCTGCTGTTCCACATCGTTCTCTGGGGGTGCAGGAGGTCCCGAGCTGTGTCTGACTGTGTCACTTTTTCATTTCAGTTCCTCTTTGAAATCCGTTGTCAGAAGTTCTGTAGGAATTACTTTGTCATCTTATGCTGAGAGATAATGCACTTTTCTTGGATTCTTCTTATAATCCTTTTGGGGTTACTATTTCTTCTTTAGTGTTTCTCCATTGAGAAGAGTATTTATTCTGTAGAACACGGCCCAAGGAATTTTGGTCCAAGTCGAATCGTTGCTTTCCCGGTGTGTGGGGCTTTGATTTCTGCCGCCTTCTGCGTTTGATTCCTCCCTCTCAGGAATTCCACTTCTGTTTAATTCAGGTGTTGAGTATGAGCTGTGTTGAAGTGATTTATCTGTGCTAATAACCATCTAGATGTGACCTCCTCCTGCACCAGGGGAGCAGTGAAGCTGTTGTGTGTCAACCATTGCATCTCACCGCAGACTTTGAAGCAAACGTCTTTTCTTAGGAAGGAATTTTGCTTGCAGCGTGGTGGGGTTACAGAAGATTTATTTTTAGAGTAAATACGTTCACTGTTACTCACTGACACACTTGTTGTATCCGTCGATATACTGCTCTTTTTACTTGAAAGTTTTATAAATAAAGGAAATAAAGGCTAATTTGTTACAGAATGGAATTTTTGTTCTTGCAACTTCTGCCTCCCCCTTTAAGTTCCCAAGGAGAGCTCCTGGGGTGCGGGGTTCCTTTGGCAGAGCACTCTGCTCTTTCTGGTGCCCCTTTCGTTATGGTGTTCTTTAGTGTGACCTGGAAAGGGTGGAAACAAAGTGGGAGCTGCAACGTTGACCTGGATTTGACTGATATCTCCAAAAATGTACATTGCTGTAGTTATATTTATCTTCTGACGGTCGTAACACATTGAAAGAAAGGTATTTTAATTTTAACCCACTCGTGCTTATTGTTTAATATAATAAGAGAAATGTTATTGTTTAATATAATAAACGAGAAGTTACTTTTTGGAGCTCTGAGCCTTCGGCAATCTTTCTTTCTCGTCCACGATAGCACAGATGTTGGCTGATGGATTTTATGTGTAACGTAACGTGCTCTGTGCTGCTGTTTCTCCTGGTGTGGCTGGCAGCAGTTTGCCGGGCCACGTTTCTCTCAGAGTTGCTCTCCAGCAATATTGGTGTTCCATTCTGCTGTGGCACAGCTCGAGCAGATGCCGCTTCTCACCCGAGTTCTTTCATTGTGTAATTCCACCTATTCCCTCACAAAAAAAAACAACAAAAACCCTACAGATGTGGGCCACAGCTCCGTGTTTGGTCCCACTCAGCTTCTGGAAGCTGACCTGAGCTGATGGCAAGGAGTTCAGGCTGAAGCAGGTAAACGAGGAGGTAATGCTGCCTGTGGTTGCTGCCTTGGTTGGTCCTGCTCCCCTTGAGCTTGGGACGGTGTTTCCTGCAAAGTGAGTGTGTCTTCATTCAGCAAAGCAGTGCCTATGACTCATTTTTGTGTCTACATAAAATATTACAAGATCAAATAATTGTGGCTGAAAAGCCAGACCTCGAAAGATGAAATCAAACATTTTCACCCCAACACATTCAGGACGGATCCATCTCCTCTGCACCGCAGCACAGGGCTCTATCGCACGGAGAAAAATCTCACTCTGAAAAATGGGGAATTGGGCATTCAGGACCCAACAGTGCAGAGCTTTACGGGGCCTCTGAGAGTCCATGCACCAAACCCATTCCCTTTAGGGCTTTGGGCTGGCGGTGCTTGGCTCGTGGATCCACCCCCTCTCCTGTGGGTCTGTGGTGAGGACGTGGCTGGTGGCCGTGTGCTGTGCAGCCCTGGGCAGGTGGGACCCACACAGACACAGCTGAGCACGGCTGCTTCGGCCCTCACGGGAATCAGGGTCACACATAGCCCCGTGGACATCTCCAACGTGAGCAGCACGGATAGCTCTCCCTGCACATTACATAGGGTTTGGGTTGAATTTACCTCTTTGTGTTTCCCCCAACACTGCTCGTTACCATGGCGATGGCTACATGACTTTGTTGCGTTTGTTTTATTTAAATATAGCAAAAGAAATTGCTAACGCTTGGGATTCTGGCTTAGAAAATTAAATTTAAGCGAAGCTTAACAGCCGCTCTCTGTTATAGGTGCACAAAATAGCTTTGGAAACCACAGAGTTTCTACCACAGAAAACCACAGAACCACACAATCCTATAATTTGAAGAATGGACAAACTTTTTTTGGCACTTCTTGTGGACGGAGGACCGCGGGTGAGCAGCGTTTGTAGGCAGCCTCCAAACAGCCGCGAGCAGAGAGGGCTGAGATCCCCCATTCCTGTGTGGGGCATCTGTTGCCCCGCTTACAGCTCCCACCTGTGCTTTGCTGGGAGCCCGCAGGAGAGCAGGCGGGTTCAGTCCCTGCTCCTGTTTTGGGGTTTCACCCCCCAGTTTTGGGAGCGGGCCGGGCTGAGCTCAGCACTGCTCAGCACAGCCTCAGTGCTGCGGTGCTCTGTGCAGAGCAGTGTGGGCTCAGCACAGTGTGGGTGCTCTGCAGAGATGTGGAGCTCAGTGCCCCACGCTGCGCTGTGGGATGGACGGAGCTCGGAGGGCTGTGCTTATGCTCAGAAGCATTTGCTACAACTTTCACTTGGAACACAGTGCAGGATTTGTTCGTTTCTGTGCTCCGCTCGCTCTATCTAATCTACCGATCTATCTTGCAAGTAGATTGAGCCCATCTCTGTGGTATCTTATAAGAGTATGTGTGAAAATGCTGTTTACAACGGACTCTTTGTTTCCTCCAACCGGGTTTGACGGTGCCTTTTTTTGCTCCCATCGTCCCATCCTGGGGTGCTGCCGTTGGGGAGGGCTCCTCCCACCCCTCCACGGTCCCCGTGTGCTCCGGAGCTGCTCAGGGTGATGGGTCCTCACCTCCACCAAACTTACTCCAGCAATGAGGGTGACGCTGTCACAAAGGCACGCCGCGGAGCGTTGGTGCTCTGCTGCTGCCCAATGGGCGCACGGTGGGCCGGCGGAGTCACGCCATGCGCTGGATGTACTAATTTAAAGCAATTAAAAGAAGAGTTGGCAGTTACTCATAATAGAATATGAGAGGGATGAGATCAGCATCTCTTTTTTCTGCTATGAGATTATCTTGAGATTCACAAAGCTGCAGCTTCCTGTGACGACCACACTGAAGTTCTCAGACGTTCCCTCCCTCCAGCAACTTAAAAGAGTTGGTCATGAACCTTTACTGGGGATCTGTGCCCCTCATCCCTCCTCATCTTCAGTGTCGGGGCTGATGTATCTTAGTGTGTCTTTCATTTATATCTCTCTATGTGGGGGTGGCTTTGCCCTGTGTTCAGACACATTGCACTGCATCTGACAGCACCGAGGGCATGACCTGCTCGTTTATACGTGGTGTCCCCACCTCTGGTTGTGATGTGAGATGACGGGGCCTTATCTGGAGCCCCTGAGAGCAAGGGGAGCAGGGCAGTGCGGGCTGCCAACCTCAGAGCCCATGGACACTGGGAACACAGAGGCAGCGAGGGCTGCTCCTCACTGCAGGGGAACGGGACCGGCAGAGCTGTAATTGTCCTTCCAACTCAAACTGCTCGTTGGTTCTATGGTTCTGAGTGCTGCAGAGGAGCGGCACACGTTGGATTGAGGGCTGGGAAATGCTTTGTGCTCACAGCTGTGCTCCCTTCGAGTTGTAGCTGTCCAAGTGGCCAAAGGCGCACAGCCCGACGTCCTGCTCCCACAGAGGTTGGGGATGACACCTGGTGAGGAGCTCTGGAGCTCCCAGGCTGTGCCCCAGTGCTGGAGGGCAGTGCTGAGATGAGGTGAGGGCGGCTGGGTGCTGCTGCTCCCAGTGCTGCTCACTGCATCACCACCTGTGTGGAGCAGGTGACTGACACCTGCCAGGACCACGACGGTCCCGGCTCTTCCTACAGAACTCAGCGAAGGCAGAGAGCGATGGGGAGCAGAGGGGTGCGGGTTCCCTTCGGAAATCACGTCCTGGAGATTCTGAATACCAAAAGCTGTGCTGAAATCTGAAAATCTTCAGCTATGGGGGAAAGAGAAGGAAATACCTCGAACTGTCGCAACGACGCATGTGCTAATTTTAGATCGTCTTTCAGTCGTCCTCACTTTCTGGAATTAGATTGTGCAACTTTTATTCTTCTCTAGCAAATAAATGAGTTTTGTTTTTAATGAAGAAATGTTAAATCTCCCTTATATTTCACTTTGAAAGAGCCATAACAGTGAAATGTGGAACTCATTCTTCCGTGTCGATGATTAGAAGCCCGAAGTACATCTGTTCCACATGAACAACTGCAGGCTTTGCTGTCACAGAAGCACCGCTATTTTTGTACTTTACATGTATTCCTGGTGATTCCATTCCTGTGTTCTGCACCGCGAAGGCAGAAAAAGGACTCAGCCTGGGCTGGAATCAAGCTGAAAGGGCTGCACTGACGAGGGAAAGTGCTCTGATAGGGAACTGAACCACTGTATTTAATAAGAGTGAGTTTGGTGCAGCAGTGTCAGGGCTCACAGCTGAGCTGCTGCTGGAAAACCAGAGGATCCTCATTAGAGCTGCAGAGTAATTGCATAAATAGAGCACTTGGAGTTATGATCTAATTTACAGCTGTGGAGGAGCGCTGGGGCTCCATCTGAGCGCTGCAGCCGTTCGCTCCCGGAGCTGTGGCACCGTCCATTTGGGTTCAAAGTGGTTTTCAGACTCCGGATCGCTATTTCACTTCTCCTCCCAAACAGTGAATACCTTTCTTAGCCGCTGAGAGCGAGGTATGGCTCAAAATTATGAGGTGAATTTTGGCTTTTGGGAATGAGTTATGAAGGTATTTGAACCTGTGCTGTGAATTTATGTGTAAATTCCACCACTGTTCTATTGGAATTCTGCGCTGAGCTTTGGAGAGCGGCGGTAATTTATGTACGAGGATGCCTTAAAATAAGCCTCCGTAATTACAAAAATGCAGTGTTTAAATTTATAGTAAAAACCCACACAGTGCTGGCGGAGCTGTAACTGCATCTGGAAAACATTAAGGATGCTATTAAAGCAGTCCAGCACAAACTAGAAATGAGACTGAAATTACAGCACTGCTCACTTAACCATTTTTAGGAACCGTGTTTTGGATCCGACCGACGCTCCTCTCGGAGCTCCTGATGCAGCGCGGTGCGGTTCGGTGCCCGCGCTCACCTGTCCTGCACGGCCCTCCGGCTGTGGGACCCCTCCCACACGAGGGCTCCGAGTGCTGCCTGGTGGTTATGGGGAGCGGGATGGGGGACCCCGAAGGAGCGCGACCCACTGCAGCAATGAAAAACGTGTTTTATTAAAAAGATGAAATGTTTTCAAACATTGAAAAACGGCGTCTTTATAAAAACAGAAATAGGCAAAATACCCATTTGTCTTCTATTTACATATACAATATTTCTCACCGTATAAAATTATTTACAATATATAAAAAAAAAACCATTACAGTAAAATAGGTTATTTTCTTACAAGACATCAAGCCCTGTACTTCTAGTGTAGATCATGGCAAACAATATTATTGCACCTGTGAAACGAACAGTCTAACAATAGGAGTGTTCTCTTAGCCATGCCTCCAGCCAAGATCTAAAATAACATCCAGCTACAGTAACATTCACTTAATCTCTCCTAGGGTCAACTTCAGGCAGTTTCCATACAAACATTGTCTCGTTAAGCTTAGGGCAGTTAGAACCGGAACAGAAAAAAAGATATTTACAGCTTCTTCTATACAAATCTGTATGGAGTCTCACGGAGTTCACCCTTCGCAGAAGCTGCATAAATACCCCCTGTCCTCCCCGGACGGCGCGTTCCGTGCAGGAGATGCCCGGCTGCTCTGCTCGTGTCCGATCCTTCGGCTTCGCGGCCGCGGCGTCGGTGCCTCCCCACGTAGTACCAGCTACAGGTTGTGAGCAGTTCTGAGGGCCGCGGCCCACGGCTACATGTGCCGCTTCATGTGCAAGGCCAGGTGGTCCGACCTGGAGAACGCTCTGTCGCAGAGGTGGCACTGGAAGGGCCGGTGCCCGGTGTGCTTGCGGTAGTGGCGGGTGAGCTCGTCGGAGCGGGCGAACTTCCAGCCGCAGCCGTCCCAGTTGCAGTGGTACGGCTTCTCACCTGTCGGGGAAGCACAGTGTGAGTCAGCGCCGCTCCCACGCGTTCCTCCCAGCGTACGCTACGAGCCCTTCCACATCCAACGCACAGCACAGCACTGCCGCCGTGACTCCTTCACCGTCCCAGAACCTCCCGAGAAAGGGCACTGCAAGTCGCCCTCGGAGCCGCCCCGACCCCCACACTGACCCTCCCATCCAGCTGGGACGCGGAGAGCGCAGGGTTGAAGCTCACGCTGCTGCAGAGGGCACCTGGCCGAGCTTACCTGTGTGTGTCCGCAGGTGGGCCTTCAGGTGCGAGCTCTTGGTGTAGGTCTTCCCGCAGCCCGCGTACGTGCACGTGTGCGTGGCCGTCCTCTTGCGGGGCCACGAGCGTCGTCCCCTTTTGGGCTTGGAGTCCAGCAGCTCCAGCGGGGAGGAAGGAGGGGTGAGCATGCCCCGGGGAGCGGAGGGCTGGAGGGGCAGGCCGTCCTCGAAAAGCCCGAACTGGGAGGTGTTCTGGTACTGGAGGTGGGTCTGCGGGTGGTGGAAGCCGGCGGCCGGGTGGTAGCTCTGCTGGAAGGACGAGGGGCACATCATCTGCGCGTGGCAGTCATTGACCATGAGGTCGTCGGGGCTCAGCGGGGGCGTCTCAGCACCGGGGATCTGGGGAGAGCTGGCCACCCGCGGCTGCTCGTAGGCCATCATGCACGTTGCGCTGCCCTCCTGCTTGATCTTCGGGCAAGCCTGGGGCACCAGACCCAGGACCGGCCCATAACTGTCCATGTCGGGCTCGGGCTTGATGCTGTCCGCGAACTGGGGAGCCCCGAAGCTGGGCGTCACGAAGAACCGCCCGTGCACGCTGCCGGCCGGGCAGTAGTTGGAGTCCATCTCGGGGCGGACCATGTCGGGCGCGATGCCGGCGCCGTAGGGCGGGGGGCTGCCCTGCTCCAGGGCACTGTAGCATCCCGGGGACGGGTTTGTCGGGTAGAAGCCTCCGCTCTCCCCTTGCGCGGGGGGATAGTCCCCGCCGGCAGCCCCTTGGCCGTAGCCGTCGCTGCCCATGGAAAGGATAAAATCCAGCACGTTGTTGAGGTCTTCATCCTCTTTGCGCGGGGAGAGGTCGCCCCAGGTGCCGCCGGGGGCTTTGGCCTCCTGCTCGCACTTCCACCTCTGGGGGAAGAAAGAAAAGGGAGAAGGTTAGCGGAGCCGCCGGGAGCGGGGGCAGCGGGGCGGGCAGAGCCGCGGGGGCTCGGCCGGGCCGGGCCGGGGCCGCACTCACTTCGTGGAGCGCTTTCTCGCGGCAGGGGCTGGCGAAGGTGGCGAAGGAGGGCAGGATGGGATCGCTCAGCTCCATGGTGCGGCCGGGCGGGACGCGCCGCGGAGAGCCGCCCTCCCACCTTATAACGCGGGCGCGGGCGCCCTTAGGCCAATTGCAGGGAGCGGAGGAAACGCGTCCCGGACGGGGCGGGCGGGAGGCAGCGGCTCGGGCGCAGCCTAAATTTAGCCCCGGTATAAAAGGACGCGGCGGCGGCGGCTGCCCCAGCCCGAGCGGGGCGGAGCGGAGCGGAGCGGGGTCGGATCCAACGGCGGCCCCCCAGCGGTTCCCACCCCCAACCCCCAGCGGGGGGAGCGGAGCCGGGACCCCCCCCAGCACCCCGTCCCCCCAACCTCGGACCGGGTCGCCGCGGGCTGCCGGCACGGGGGGGGGGGGGGGGGGGGGGGGGGGACTCGGGCTCCCCGGGGGTGCCGGCGGTGGGAACGTCCCCGCCTCGGGGAGCGCTGATGGGTCCGTGTCTGTGCGCACTGCGAAGGGGGCGATGGGGGGGACCCCCGTCCCCGTGGGGTCAGAGCGCGGGGGACCCCCCGTGGCGTGGGGGGACGGCGGCGGTCCCACGTCCCGCAGTGAGGGACGTAAACACAGAGGTTTTGAGCTGAAGGTGTATTTCGCAGGCACTGCTCTGCCCTCCGCCCCCTGTGCCCACGGGGCCGTTTCCCTGCGAGGGGAGAGCTGTGAGCGCTGCAAAGATCGCCCAAACCAACGCTTCCCGATGAGAGGAAGATCTCTCCTGAGATCCCCTTTGGCCAAATGATGGCCCTGGGCTGAACGTTTGCGAGGGGAACGCTCTTCTCCCTTGCCACGGCCTCTGGCTCGAGTGCCCGCTCTTAAGGAACAGTTCTCCAATAATTTTTGATAGTGTGCCCCAGAGTGCTGCTTTTGAGAATCACAGCTGCTTGGCAGCCGCCCAGGAGAGAAAGAGCAAAAGTGGCAGTTCTGAAAAGAGGGAAAAATGATCAGTTTATTGCGGACGGAGCGATACTTTGAAAGACGGCGTCAGAGAAAGAGCCGCGCTGCCCTGCACCTCCTGCACAACTCCTTTGCCATCACCTCTGAAAGAATCTCTGCCTTAGGGATGAGGAGAATGCAGAACAGCCCTCACTTCTGTGCTGTGTGCCCCGAGAGGGGAACGAGGGATGGGTTCTGGATCCCGAGGAGTGCTCTGAGCGTGTTCGCTGCCGCCCATCCCAGGGCAGCGCAGTTGCTACGGGGAATAGATGATCTTTTCAATAGCTGCACATGTTTCAAAGTAACGAATCTCTCTTGTTTAACTTTCTATAGCTTTCAGCCTGGAAGTTCGCAGGACGGCCGGGAGGAGCAGCCAAACTGCTGCGACTGGAGCAGAATCAATACACTGAATGCATGGTAACGAAGTACACAAAGATGTGTGACTCATCGCTGTGCAATGTCACACTTGTGTAATCTTTCAATGTAAACTCTTTTCCTCTAATAAAATGTTAGTAAGTGCACAATACGTATATATGGTGCTGTGAGTCAGCCAAGAAAATATACTCTGATGAATTCAGAATGAATGCGAACGTTCCCTCGATAACACACCCTGGATGTCTGTGTCAGTTTATGTGCTCGTGATTTCAGCAACAGCTATAGCAAAATATTTTGTTTCTAGGATATACAACTGTGTGTGCGTTTCACGAGCAGCGCAGTCGGACCTTCCAGAGGCTCTGGGAGGACGTTTGTTTGTAGCAGAGCTCCGACTGTCCCCCAGCTGCGTCACTTTTCTTTTCATAAAAGGAGCGTTTAATGGGGAGGGAGGATGAAAGCTGAATCCGTGAAATAATGGCTTCACCGCCTTCAGTTTCTTTTTGTTTTCCAATAAAGCTACGAGGCACCAGCCGAGAGCTGCGCTGAGCCCGGTGAGAGGCGTGTGAGAATCCGTGCACGCCGTGAGTCACCACTCCGCCGTGACCTTCCTCCGCTCCACGATCGCTGCGCTGACATTCTCCGGTGTTATGTATTTATTTGTTCATCGCTGTGTGCAGCGCTTATTTGAAATGTCTGACGCTGAGACCCTGGCACCGACCTCCCTCATGACAGCGCAGAGAAGGAGCGGTGCCACTGGTGTGGAGATGCAAAGAATGTGAGATTAGAAGTATTTCTTTATTGGCTGTGGGTATAGGGGAGCTGAGTGATGTGCAGCTTGTCTTCCAGCCAAAGCAAACACGGGCTGTACCATTTCTGTATGACAAAGTTGGTTTTTCGAGGTGTTGCTGCTGATCTCTATTGTTGCTTTTACATCAAGGGAAACTTTTGAAGGGATTGTAGTCATGAAATAAAGAGCTGGGCTGTGTGATGAAGTGCACCCCTGGTGGAGCTGCAGCTGGAGTGGTTGCAGAGATGCCCCACAACGTCACCTGCAGCTCTGAGTCATCGCAGAACTCAAACAAACAAACAAACAAACAAAGCATCTTTCTGATGGGGTCACCCTGCTGCCCCTCAGCCACCAGCACAGCAGTGGGGTAAGGGCTGAGGGTCGGAGCTGTGAGCGTAGGTGACACAGACACCGCATCTCTGTCCCAAACTGACGTCGTTCTGTTGACTTCAGGCTCTGAATTAATGTTTTCAAGAGTCGGATATCAAAGGAGAAGTCGGTAAAATGATGTGAACTACCACATAAAGGGACCCTACAGGTGTTTTTAAGATAGGCATCTCTCAATCTGGGGAGAGTGATTTAATCCCATAGGCCTTTTTTGTGATTAAAGTAACTTCACAAATTAATTTGATGAAAGAGCAGTTTTTACCAGAGCTTCCATGAGTGGAGTTTGTTCCCCTACATGGACCTAAAGGTGAAGGTGGCCCTTTGTGTCCCCAGCAGTGCAGAGCTCCTGGGCTCCTGTGCCTTTGATATGGTGCATTCTCTTCTTTGTGTGTCTGTGATTTTCTTCTCAGCTGTGTGCATGTTCTCCAAACCTTTCCCTGAAGGCTGAGGCACCTGACAATCTCCAGCAGGGTGAAATGAGGTGTGTGTGTATAAAACATAAGAACAGTTCTACACATGTACGTACATATATGTATGTACATACACAGTGTCAGCCAATGTTTGCTGAGCACTGGATCTGCTGGCGTTGCTTGTTCCTGGGAGCCCGGCTGGGAGCTGCTCTGTACAGCCACGTGTGTTCATTTCTGCACAGATAGTGAAGCACTTACAATTATTTAACAATAGCGTGTCCTTCCAGTTGTGCAGCACTTCCTTGATCTTTGCCATCTACGACTTTATCAGTAACAATTTCTGTTTTCTTCCAGGTCATTGTTAACAAAGTTGAATTGTAAGTCGTCCTGAGAAAGATAAGGAAATAATAAACCTGCCTGATTAAAAATTAAATTAGCTTTCAAGATGTGCCAGCTTGCATGTGGACCAGCGTGCGTGTGCACACCATATTGATTCATCATGTTCTTGTTCCTTGCTGTGAAAATTGCATTGCACAAGGCACATTTGCTCGTTACATCAACACTGCTGCCTTCTTTAAAGCGCTGCTAAAAGCCATTGTCATTGACTAAAGCAGCTCTGTTTATGATTCCTGTGATGCAGCAAGTCCCTCCATGATTTTGCCTGCGTTTCTGTAGAGCAGAGGAGCCTCTGTGGGCCGTTCTGTTTACCCTGTTAAAATATATTGACATAATATTAACATTCTTTAAGTCACCTGGGGCTTCCCCACTGCTCTGAAATTGATTGATAATAAACATTAACCATCTGGATATGTCCTTAGTTGGTTCTTTTCAAACACTTACTTATAAGTTACCCAGACCTGGCAACTTAATCTTGTTTGAGTTGAGTAGCAGTTGTTTTAACATCCTCCTTAGTTACTGGAATGGAAAGTATTTCAACATCATTATTGTCTGATCTGAGTACAGCATCTGGCTTCTTCTCAAAGGGAGAACAGAAATATTTTGTAGCACTTACTTCCTCTTTTTCAGCGTTACTATTGACAGGTCCATCATTCCCATTCGTTCTGATGGCAATCTTCATTCATTTGGGTGAAACCTCATTAACTCATTTGGAAGGTTAACAAACGTCGGCCGTCGCTGATAAAACCACTGCAGACTTCCACAGACGCAAAGGAAGATTAAGCTTTAAGCTTAAAGTCCATCTCAATAAATAGCTCTACTGTAAAAGCTTTCTCAGAAATACACGAGGAAACACTGTCCCTGTGATTAAAGTGAGTAGATGCTTCAGTGAGTCATGCAAAACTCAGATGTTCTGTGAATTTAGTTGTGACTGAGTATGCATTTTGACTCAAGTTCACCATGTGAAGGATGATAGCATTCAGCTATAAATTATTTTTTGCTGTTTTTGGTTTGGGGGCTCTTCAGACCCATGGGTTTTACCCCAGATTTTTAATTACCAGCTTTGATTAGGTATGTAGTTGTGCTCTTGCCAGCACTTCTGACGTGTGCACTGAGTGCACATATGTTGGATTGCAGATGTCTCTTTCAACTGTCAATTAAAAACACATTTGATGAATCTCTCATTTTCTTTTTTTTTTACAAAGAACTGTGAAATGATACCAGAGTTTCAAAAACGGTACTGTCATGTTTATCAGTGAAACTGCCTAAATTATCAGGCACAAATTATGAGCCACAGTTTTCAATTGCTGCTGAGCAGTTTTTACTACAGACTCAGTGGTGAGGGGGTGGACCAATGGGGCTGTGGTAGAGGCCAGAAAACACCTGATGTGCTTTCCTGCAGGTGAGCTGCATCAGCACAGTGGCTCTAACACAGCCCATATGGAGCACTTGGGTTTCCTCTCCATGAGCCTCGAGACAGAGTGTGAGAGAATGAGAAATCCCACTTCGTCCTGGAGCAGAGTGAGTACTGTGCTGTGAGAGTTCAGGCTTGTTGTGCCACTCCTGGTCTTTGTTTTAGGAAAGAACTGAC
Source organism: Oreortyx pictus (assembly GCA_036925125.1). NCBI lineage: Eukaryota > Metazoa > Chordata > Aves > Galliformes > Odontophoridae > Oreortyx > Oreortyx pictus. Next base: position 5,214,260 of record JAUPFR010000027.1, read on the forward strand.
ACTGCTTACTGGAGACAACAGGAGAAAAAGTCAAATGATAGATTCTCTCTTGTGTCCACTTGGGGTGATCAGTAATGTTGTAAGACATGCAAACTTAACTGTGTTTAGAATTAAGAACTGTGCTTCGGGTTTAGTTAATGCAGGAAAGAATTCTGCTTGAGGGAACTTCAAAGAACTAATCAGATGCACTTTTCTTTTTAATTTGCGAGATCTGTTGCAGTCTGAGTCAGCGTGTCAGATGCAGATGGCTTTCTTAGCACAGTTTTTGTCACTTTGATGTTCACAGTTTTTAACTGGGGGAGGGACAACTGGACAAAGCTGATGCAAGCAGAGAATTGCTCTGAAGTGAGGAAGGCTCTTTTTTTTCTTTTTTAATCTCCCCTCATTGACATTGCAGAGCATTTTTATAGGTGGTGGTTTTATCTGATAAGTAGAGGATAAGTCTCCAAATACTCTAAGTAGGAGTTCCTATAGGGTGGAAAGCCTTGTTTAACGTGCTGAGCGTGTGGGGTTTAGTTCTCATTTATAAGATGCCTTCTTTGTACTGCACCTGTATTAATTATTAGTCATATGTCCTGCAGTTGTGTAATGGGAAATACTGGAGCAAGCATTTCGTTAACTGTGACTCTGTTAATTGGTATTGCTTGGTGCCTGGAATTACTTTCCCTGTGTGAATACATGGAAGTATGAATCAGAGCATAGTGAATTGGCCATGGAAAGGAAGACAGGCATCTCTGCATGGCAGGCTGAATGGATAGAGCAGCTGATCTCATGTGTCTTCCTGGTCTGTGAAGTTCTTCTCACACTTAGATCACTGTAGTATTCAGAGTTGTATGTATATATATGTATTTTTTTTTCCCATGATCACAATTAGTTGTATCATTATGATTAAGCTTTGAAATTTTAGTCAGTTATTTCGGGACAGACTGTTTCCTGGAGGCTCGCGTCTGCTGTGGCTTTTTTTTTGTTGTTGTTGTTTATTTGAGCTATTAAAGCCAACCTTTTCAGGTATTTAAATTCCTGGATGCTTCTGAACTTAAGATCAATGCTTTGAATGGTGTAGAAGTGCTTTCTCCCCAGAAACAGAAGTTATGCTCACTTCTTTGTGTACCCTGGAAAATGCCATCCCCGTAGCTCAGCTGATGTGGCCCCAGGGAATGTCCCACTTGGACAATAAGCTTCGTGGTGCAATTGAGTATCAAACTTCAGGGTTGAAATGGTCAAAATTATTAATATTTGGTGCTATAGCAGATACATATGCACAGCAATTATAGCTCAAGAGCAGCGTGCTGTTGAAATCCCCTGAACGGTTACAGCTCTTCTTGAGCAATAAGATTCTTTTTGAGAGACGGCCTCATACAATGCAACTTTGTAGAACGAGTTGTGAAATTTTCTTTTCATTTGCCACATAAAGTGCCAAATAAATGCTCGCAATAAAAATACGAGCCTGGGAAGAATGTGTTTTGCCAATCGCAGCATAACGTGAACGACAAAGAAGCGTTCAGAATGGCGCTCAGTATGGACGCCGGTGTTGGGTTACAGCGGGGGCAGAAGGGGCATGAATTCAGCTGATGATGGTGGGATCTCAGCCCGAGTTTGCAATGAAAGTGATCACCCTTGGAGGAGAAGGGCTGGGGCTGTGTGCTGAGCTTTGCCTTTGCCCTGCGGAGCACGGCTTGGTGCTGGTGCGTGGTTGCCGCGCTGGGCCCGGGGGTGGTGACAATTCGGGGGCCCTTTCTCCTGTTGCTCAAGAGCGGTGTGATTCACCCTCTTCCCTTTTTCTGAGTTTCGCATCGCAGAGAGCAGTTATTTTTCAGCACAACTTTTACTTCGGCCTAAAGTTAGTTACCGAAACGCTGCGGCTCAGCCCGGCACAACGGCGCAGCCAAGAGCGGCCGCACGTTCCTCCCCTGCTCGGCTCTGCTCCGCTCCTCTCGCTCTGCTCCACCTGCTCTGCCGGGATGGCCATGTCTCATCCGCATGGAATCGGCTCGCAGCAGCCGGCCAAGAGGCAGCGGCGTGTGCGAGTGAGCGAGAGGGGATCCTGCGCAGCCTTTATATACCGGGGTTATTTTTAACCACAGCCTCCATGCTTATTACAGTGTTTCCTCTCTCAGACGCTCAGGAAGCCCACTTGGCTCTGTTTCCTGCTAACATGCGGCCCTGGCTCGCAAAATCTCTGAGAACAACAGGCCTGAGACTGCTCGGCTCCATTAAAAAAGCTGGCAGCTTGTCAAGCCCTGACAGAAAACCTTTGAAAGCGTCTGGATTTCCTCCAGCTAACGTATGAGGCTCCTACATCGGTGACAAATTAGACTGAAACAGCACAAAACGCTCCTATGTAAATAAGCCCTTTTTCTCCGCACTCACCCTTTTAATAGTCCGAACATTATTTATAGTTATTTCTCTGGATGGAAAAATATTTTCACGTTTTTCCAGAGATGGGCTCCCGTGAAATGTTTTCCTTGTTTGTTTGGTGGGTTGTGTGTGTGGGTTTGTTGGCTTTTTTTTTCTTTTTTTTTTTTTTTCCTGTGAGATTTTCGTGATGGTTTTCTTAAGCTCCGGGAGCGACCTTTCCTTCCTGGAAGCACAGCATGGTGTTGTGAGCTCCTCTCTGCTGCCGTTCTGCAGCCGTTTCAGGACGGCCACGCTGGACCCCCCGGGCTGCTGGTTTCCCCAGGGATGGAGGAGGGCTCAGCTGTGCTCCATCGGTGCCTTTCCCTCCATGTTCCATCACTGAAATGCTTTCCGGTGTCAGAATAGGTGTGCGCTTCTCCTGAGCTGACATTTTGCAGTGTGTTTCCATGCTGCACAGTACGTAGGCTGTGTTAACCTCACTGCCAGCATCTTCCCACGTCCGTCTGTAGCAATGACCTGGAATCATAGATGCTAGCTACAGAGCAGTGGAGCTCAGTGATTTTCTAACTTTCAAGGAGCATTTCCGTTGTTGCCTGGGCCATCACTAGCCTAAGGTTATCCATGCACCCAAGACATGATCCAGAACCAGCTGCACCTCGTCCCGGAGCCGGGAGGCACAGGGATGGTCACCGCAGGTTCACTGCGGTGTGGTGATTTCCCTGCCCTTTTATCCCCTCGCTGGGAAGTGATGTTTACTCTCCCACAGATTTAAGCACCCACAGCTTGGTCATGTAGGAACTGTAGGGCTCTGTTGGCACTTAACGGAGGGTGTAGTGGACAATTCATCCCATCTTGAGATGGCATGCCTGGTTCTTAGTATTAACTGCAATTGCTTTTGGCTATTCCAGCTCTGTAGAATTGTGGAATTCCCTCCTGTTTTCATTTTCTTTCTCAAAGGACTCTCTTCAGTCCTTCCTTATCCTCAGACCATGGCTATTGTGAGAAGGCATCTCCAGTGGCAAATACCGTGCACAGCATGTGGAAGAGAGTGAAATTAGTGTCTACTTTATTGGTATTGATAACACTTATGGAGCAGCTGTGGTTTGCTACATCAGTATTTCATCAGACAGTGAAATACTGAGCTGGGAGCTGGCTGTATCAAGCACGATCTTGAATGAGTAACTATCACCATCTCTCAGATGACCCTTGTTCTGATTGAAATCATTTCATTCCCAAAGTTATCTACATCTCACACAGATGTGGTTAACTTTTGCAGTTGAAAATTACTGCTATGAGAGGAGAAAAATGTAAACAATTTCTAGAAGCGTAAAGAGATTAATCCCACGGTTTGCAGTTTTCGCAACGCGTTCTGTTGTTCATTCATTTCTCCATTTGTGGCTTTTATCTCCAGCCATATCCAACCACTGGGCTTTGGGTATGCCAGGGGCACACCCCCCCCCCCCCCCCCCGCCTTGGATGGTTCTTGGCAAGAAAGTCTGTTAAACTCAGAGAATCATTTTGCCAAGCGATTTTTACCTTGCAGATGCAATCTTTGCAGTTCTAATTGCAGTTCGTAGCAATTGCCACCTTACCTGTTTGTACAGTCTATGGAAAAAGTGGAATGCAATGTCAGATTCACGTTTATTTTCAGGCAGGAAACCAAAAGTGCAAAAATGCATCATGAACTGCAGGGTCAGGGTGAAAGCTTTTTAGAAAAGCACTGAGGTGGTTGGGTTGCATTTATCAGGCGCAGTCAAGCGCTCTAAAATTGACTTGTTTTGATGCTATTTGGAGCTCAGCGTAATGAAAAACTGACTTTGTGCAGATTGACTTTCTGCGTCACAAACCGTCTTGGGATAGTAATACCAACAAGGACAATTAGTTTAACTGTCGTTCACAATTGCTGTTTGTTTGTGCTGGATGGTTTATGGTAGAAACTGCAGCACAGCCTTCCATTGCAGCCCGTGCCAGCAGCCTCGGTAATTGCCCAGTAGTTGCTGAAGGACGGACTCACCGAGGGCTTTCAAAGCTAACCTACCCTCCTTCAAATATAACTGAAATTTATAGCTAGCAGCTTCAAAAATAACTCACATCTCTACCACCTCCAAAAACAGCTCTGGGACCATGTGGCCTTGTGGTTATGGCTCTGGGGTTGTGGTGATGAAGTCAGAGATTCAAATCCAGTCGTAGGGAGATAAAAAAGCTTCAAAGAAAGTGAAACTGTTTTTGCCTTGATTATGTGGAAATAACAACACTTAATTTTACTTAGGCCTGAAAAAAGACAAAATTCACCACTAAAAATAAGGTGTGGAGCTGTAGTGCCGTGCTGGTGCGCTCAGTCTGCTGTGTCACAGGAGTTTGCATCTCCTCGGTACGGTATACTGCAGGGGATAAGTCAGCTGAAACCTCTGTGTGAAGGAGCTAGATAGGGATCTGGATTTTTCGGGGTACCCTGCGTCTGATGGGCTTAGGGTCTCAGATAGGAAAGATTTGCACTTGTCGGAGCTCTTAGTGGCCATTCACAGAGCATGGAAGGTGCTGTGTAAGAATTGTAAGGATGCTCCCTGGAAATTGTTATAAAGGTACAGTGATTGGTAAAGGTAAATTGGGTAATAGCTGTGCAGTGTTACTTAGTACAGGCTCAGGGTGGGCAGCGTGTTTTCTGCTGTTACAAAGCTGCTTTCCCAGACTGCGGTGTCTCCCACACAAGGGTTTTTGTGCTGAGGGGTCCTGTGCATTTTAAGGAGCCATCAGACCTGCTTCAGGTAGAGGATGCAAGAGGCTGCCTAATGGCTAAAGCTTCGGGACTGAAGCAGTGTCCTGGAGAAAGTCGTGTGAATCTGAGCACACAATATGTGTTCAAGAGCCTCAGGCCAAAGAGGAATTTAAACCTGGGCTGAAGGTAATTAAATAATTGCCATGTTGGTGGCACATGAAAGCACGTGAACCTTTGCAGTTGGAAATCTGACTTCCCCTCAACGTGCAGAATGATCTCCAAGCCCTTGCAGTCCTGCTGGGCTGTTCCTACAGCCAGTGGGTGTTTCAGGGCTTTTGCTGAGAAATCCTTGTGGGAATCTCCTTCAAAACCCCCGCTAAAAGAAGCAATGCTTGTGCTGTTAATATTCAGGTTTGGAATCTCTCACTGATTCTGCTCTAAGTTCCCTCTGTTTGCACATGGAACAAGAGGATTTTTAGCTTAAGCTGAGGGCAAACGTCAGGTTGCAACCTCATTCCTTTGTATGTAGGAAGTAAATGTGAAGGTGTATTTTGTGGCATGGCCTACAGACTGCTGCAGGCCACAGCAAGAAGATCCAGGCTGATATCAGTCCCAACAATAGCTGTTGTTTGGCTCTGATGTTAGTTATGATGACATCTGGAAGCCCCAAGTGGAGCTGTCACATTTTTCTCATTGAGTAACATTTCAGTGGAAAAACACAGCGATGGCAGCGGTGTGTGCTTTCCCTGTGATGCACAGGGGATTGTCCAAACCTGATTCACCGGTGGTGAGCTCAGCAGATTACTTCCTGAAGTGCACCAAGGTTTATTCTGCAGCAGAGAGAAGCAGTGAAGCATTTACTGATGGAGAACCGATGTTTCTGCTGTTGGAATCCTATGGATATCAAAGATGTCTTTGAATTTCTACAATTAGAAACAGCCAAATAAAAACCAAATAATTTTCCAAGCAGATGGCCTTAGCCCTCGATACCAAAATTATCAAACTCCCTCAGCAGTGGTTTTAAGATAGATGTTAATGGATCTCTGAGCAAGAAGCATTAGTGATCTGGACTACAGCAACATTTTAATTAAGAAGTTGTACAATAACAGACTCAAAATGTAAACTTCAAAACATTTAAAGCCTAAATTACCCTGGGTTAAGAATTGGCATTGAGCATGTAATTTTTAACATTCCAGACTGCCTTCATTATAGTTCAAGAAGCCACAGAAATACACCGTTACGAGCCAGGAATAGTTCTTCCTTTTATTTGGAAAGAGAATTACAGAGGGAGCTATTGGGAACTGAAGTTTAGTTCCTAAAGCAGGAGCAGGCTGCAATATTTTTATACAGAACTGCAACCACAGACTTGCACTCGCTCAAACACGCCGGACTAAACGGTGCCGGCTGTATAAATACTCAGCGCTAAGTTAAAACACAGGTTCTTTTTTACTCCAGCTTTGAAGGTTTATCATGCTATTTCTACTTTTGCAATATCGTTTAAAGTCTAGATGCTGTATGTATATATAAAGCAAGAAGTGCTGGTAACTCAAAGCCACGCATTAGGATGATGGTTCTTCAGTAGGTCTGGAGAAGGGCTGAATCTGTTCCGGCCATTGTCGATGGACACAACACTCGCTTTCATTTGTGAACATGCACTTAAAATTAAGAAGCAAACCCTTCTGCTTTCCTTGTATTTTATTTTTTTTTTTCCAGTTGGTTACTCCTCAACTGCATCGTAATGCTCAGATAATCTCTTTTTCAGAAATTGGACTTGCATAACGAGTTGGTATGCAAAATATGTAAGGCCCCAGTCTGCTCCGAATTACACCCATGCAAACCGTTGAAACTTAAAAGGGAATTTAAAATATGCATTGAGTAAGGAGAGCCAATGGCGCCTCCGTTTGCACAGAGCGCTTTGAGGAGATGCTTCAGAAGAGGTGCTGTGGGTGTTGGGTGCTTCCTTACCTGTGCCCCCAGGACAGGGAGGGGGGAGGCTCTGAGTTTTAACATGGGAGAGCCAAAAACGATGCTTTATTGGTGCTTTTGGTGAATCAAAAGGAGTAGGAGCAGCTATTGTCTCTCACTAATGTTCTTCATAAACCATCATTTATTGAAAAGCACCCGTGGAAAAGGATCCCAAATCTCACGGCTTGTCAGAAGTCAAATGTCACGTTGTTTTGCCAAGAACAGTAACTAAACTCAGTGTGGATAGACGAGAAAGGCGGTGTAGGAGTGAGCAGGAAGGTGCTAAAGAAGGGCCTTTGGAGTCACTTTTCCCCATGTTGTTATAATGGGGTGGGATCTGATTTGGCTTTGTGGCCTTCATTGACTTGAGCACATGGAGCTGTGCTTCTGAAGCTTTCATCCTGGGACAGAGCGCTTTCTGCATGCTTTACAAATTGTTTTGACTGTTTTCAGATTAACTATTGAACCACAGTGGAAGCGTATGGATTCAAGATATTTCTGGTGATTGTGTAACTGGAAAAAACTGTCCCGGTTTTAAAGTATTTTTGGCATACAAGTGAAAGTAAATAAGCAATTCTAGAGACTCACTGGAAAGTAATTGCTCCTGCAGGACACTAGCCGTGCCAGGAACTCTGGCAGATGCACTGAGCCTTTGCTATTAAGCTTCAAATGAAAGCATTTTTTAAAGCAGAAGACCAAAATCAAGGATATATAATCTACAATGTAAGGAATTTGGAAAGATTGGCTGCCTGCAGAGGGAAATGCCTAACCATGTGAGCTGCATTAGGAGGGAGCACGGTGGAAGGAACCCAGGGACAGCTCTGGGCTGAGGGCAGCAGTGTGTGGAGCTGGGCATGGGGGCTGGGGCTTTCTCTGTGTCCCTGCTGGGGATGCACACACAGCTGGGGTGATCCCGGGCCAATCAGAGCTTCAAACATCGGCCCAGCTGAATTTCTGGTGCCAGTGGTGTGTTAGGAAGCAGGAGGAAGAGCAGCACCTTCTGTTGGGTGGCAGGGAACCGGCGGCCTTTGGACAGGAACAGTTTGTCCCTGTGCTTCCATCCATGATTCACTGCTGTGAGGGAGTCGTCAAAGCACCACTGTCAGCGAATGTGTCATTCGAGGAAGTGTTCTGCTTTTTTTCCTAAACAAGGAGTTACCGAAGCATTATTTTTCACTGCCTTTATGCTCTAAGCTGGCGTTTCGGAGGCCAGAGCTCCTGTTCTTTGTTGCTGCTCTGTCGCTCATTTCAAAGCCGTAACCGAGTCCCCCAGGCTGCTCTGCAGGTGATGCATCTGTACAAAGTGCTGCTTTTAGCTTCAGCAGCGTAACAGCACATCAGGAAACCTCAAGGGGCTGTGGACAGCCGCGCTCTCTGTAGTTAAGGACATCAGTGATTTTGAAACTGAAGCCACCTGCAGAAAAACCTTCAGGAGATGAAGATCCCCACCTCTCTCACCCCAACTCTTGTTTTTGTTTTCTTTGTTTCTTTGTTTGTCTCTTTCTTTCCACCGATGTATGCTCAAGCTGCTCTCTTCCTGAGTTCCCAGCCTGGGGACCATGGCGTAGAAATGGCATTTCATGGAGCACATATATCCCAGATCCTTATAGGCACTTGTTTGTCCATCATACCACGTCCAAAGAAGTCTTCCTGAGATGCTCAGAGCACTTCAGCACAGGATAACAGATGAAATTAAGCATTGTTAATGCTTCACAATGTCTTTGGGGTTTGTAGCTGGGTCCAATCAAGGTAGTACCAAAGTATCGAATCAAGTAAATGAGCATTAGTTCTCCATTTATTCTAACTGGAAATTCAATTCCCTTCTTAGGTAAACAAAGATGGGAGAGAAGGCAGCTTCTGGAGAGAGAGAAATATATAGATGAAAAACAAGGATTTTATTTGCGAGATGCATTGGTGGAAAGCTTCAGTGGAAGGGCTCACAACTCTATAGATAGAGATGTCTGTGAAACATGGTACACCCCAGGCCCCTAACTTAGCAACAGGGTGTGAAGAGTCATGCTGGGGGCATGGTGGGGGCTGTGCTCTGCTCTGTGTACTGGTGCTTCCTCGGCCTGTTTGGTTGGGGTTTGCCAAGATCACAGCTGATTTTCAACTCCTCCACACTTCGGTATCAACCGAACAAGTCGTTAGAAACCACTGAAACTCCAACCTCTACAAAAGCAACGCTCCCATGAGCTGTGTGATGCAGGGTCTGAGCTGACACAGCACCAAGAAGTGGATGTGTCTCTGCTCATTTTTGATGCTTGGTCAGGCAGTGGCATCGGGTGCTGCCATCTCCTCCTGGTGGTCCCTGAGCCTTTTCTGTAGCAATGCAGTTCTCCAGACACTGAGAACATGCGGAGCGCGCTGCATCTCGCTGCTGGCAAGATCTGTTGCCTCCTTGAGCCTGCTGTGTCTGAGCAAGGTGGGTGTTGTACAGAAAGTGGTGACAAAAAGAGATTAAAGCCCAGATAGATCTAGGGGTGAGTGAGAAATGAGCTCTTTAGGGCAAGGGCTGCCTTTTCTCTGTGGTGCTCGTTTGTTCCCTTTGATGTACAGGGGATGTTTGGGATTTCTGGATGCCACAGCACAAGCCAGTGACAAGGAAATAACATGGATCAGAGTGGGTCAGTGCAAGGGCTGTTTGAGGGATGGGTGAAGTAATAATACCGTAAGAAACAGCAGCTCTGTGAGATTTGCATGCTGCAAGCAGACACAATGGGATCACTGCAGGAAGTGGTGGCTGAAATCTTCCTGGCTCTTCGTGTGGGTCTGAGGAGGAACCTCAGCACTCCTTGACTTGGGATCTCTCTGCTCCCCTCTCTTGGCTCCTCCTTTTCTGCAGCTGATAAGGACATGCTATGAGGCAGCCCCTGCAGGCACTTTGTGTTTTGAAATGTGCTGCTCAGTGAAACAAGATAACTGATGACCCCCCCCTAAAAAAAAGAAAAAAAAAAAGGTCCAGGAATAATATCTTAGAGCCAAAGTAGGAATCTGCCAGGGAGCGAATGCCCTTGGGTGGAGCTTACTGATATTGTATTTGTTATATAAGGCAAGAGAGGTCAACTTATTCCTTTAGAATAAGTTACAGTAAACAAGCAGGGTAGCAGAGCCCTACAGAGTTTCACGACTGATGAGCTTAAACGTTAAGAGCTCCTATCGTATGAATCTTGATCAAGGGAAAGATAAACGTGCTGTTTTTTAGCGTTTCACTACAAACACAGTGTTTGTGCCAACTGACACAATGATTAAATGTGATCCTCTCTTCTCAGAAATGAGGAGAACTGTAACCGCACCGAGCTCTCCGCCGCTGATACAAGATAAAGGAGTCAAATCGTGTGTGGTTTCCTTCAGACCAAGCTTGTGGCGCAGAGTTTCATGAATGATGTTGTCCAAAGTCAAAATAATCTCTTTCTCCCAAAGGTATTTCTACGAGCCCTGCAAGGCTGCAGCTCTCTGCAGGATAATGAGAGGTCCATTTGTCCTCAGCACCATGCTCAGCCTTGGACCAGCACGTGGAGATAAATGCCCTAGGAATTAATGGACACCCAGTTGTTTTTGATCTAAAGATGGCTAATAAGGCAATCCAGCTTTAAAACGGGCATGAATTAGTAGTCAAGATGTTTCCCCACCACTGTGCCCCATCCGCTCTCTCTCTGCTTGTGGGGGTTTTTGTCCCACTGCTGTGTCTGTGCAGTGCCACCGATGGCCCAGGGACCCGGGGCTGTCTGGCTTCATGCAGCCCCACTGCTGACCCTGCTGGGGCAGCTGATGGAGAAAATCAGGAGCAGCTGCTTGTTTCTTTTCAAGAGTATCAGAAAAACAAGAAGGCGGTTCCCTCCCTGTGTGTGCCAGAGGCTTCTTCGTCCTTTTCACTTTCAGCCTCACCAGTGGCAATTGTTCCCCTCTGCATTTCTTTTAGGAGCTTTTCCAGTGTATGTGCAGGTCCCTGGGAATTAAGCTGCAAGTGCTCTTCCCTTGCTGAAGACCAACATGAAAGCAGTGATGGAGCTTCAGCCCTCCCCAGAAAAAGAGGTGAAGAATTGCAGCCCCAGACTCCACCCTGCACCGAGGTGCTTCGTACGTGGCGCTCTGCAGCCTCCCAGAGCCCTGCACAAGTCTTGGTTTGCTCACCCTAAATAGGACACCTCACCCTCCCTGTGAGCAAGGCTCAGCGGGGTCTGTATGCTGCCTTCCTAGGAAGCACCAGCACCAACGGGGCCCTGCATTAATGCAGACAGGTTTGCCATGCTCCAACAGAAGCTGCCCTTTGCTTGGCCGTGCCATGTTCCTCAGTCTGCATTGGTTTTGTTCCGAGTCCTTCAAGCTCTGCTTTGTAGGGCTGCACGTGGCGCAGAACACAGCTCTGTAAATAAGTTCACATCTCCATGGTGTCCTCCAGGTTGTGGTGGATATCTGTTGGGACCAACAGCTGCTGTTCCTCTGAGGTGGCCCCGCAGCCACAACAGTGGGCTCAGAACCTTTCTTCTGCTGAGGGAGCTTTTAACGGCACGGACTGGAGGCTGTTACCACGTGGCTGATGAGATACTGGAGCATAAAGTGCACGATGGATGCAGGGAAAAGCAACTGCAGTACTGATATTCTCTCTCAGGAATGGGGAGAAGAAATGGTCAGGAGACAGGAGACCAGCACACCCCATGCGACACCAAGCCAGCAGCTTCTGTCCCATATGGCCAAGGGCATATTCTGGAGGGGGAAAGGGGAAGGTAGCTGGTACTCAGCCTAAAATAGAGCTAGAATTCCCAACTGTGATGTGTATATGTGGATGGAGCGGGAGGAAGCAGCACATCTCTGGTACCAGCTGCCCCATGGGGTGGGATGGGGCATCTCCTGAGCCTCCATGCCCTCCTGCAGCCGCTGCTCTCACCGGGATCAGCGCAGGAAACACCGCTGAGAGTTCCCCGGGTGCGCTCCTGCCCACGTTGGCAGCCCGGGGACGTCCCAGGGCGCTGCAGGAAGCCCCGCTGAGCGTGGAGGTGTGCGGTTCTTGTGAGGGCAGAGCTTTGATGAGCTCAGTCGAGGGAAAAACCTTCTAGGAAGGATTACTCTGAGTTTTTGGAGGCACGGGGACAGGGATGGCTGTTTGCAGTGAAACGTTTCTCACAGCTCTCTGCTCAGAGCTGTCTTTGTCTGTGTGCTGCATCTCCTGGAGATGCCCCAGCTCCATGCAGGGAGCTCTGAGCTCCTCCACATCAGCTCTGCTGGCAGCAAACACGTGCACATGGACACACACACACTGTGCTGGAAGCAAGCTCTTCTTTTCTAGTTTGATTTTGGCTGGCTATATCTTCCAACCATTGCAGCTGCTGCTTTTTGCTGCTGCATTTGTGTTCCTTTTTTCCCTTCAAAAAAGAAAAAAATGGTATGTCTAATACAAAAAGAATTCGCTTTATTACTCTTGATCCCTATGGCTGTCACAAAGCAGAGCTGCTTTGTCACAACAGAGCTCAGTTACTTCAGAAAGGACCGAAGCATTCCCTCCTTCCCACCACCTCTGCCTGCGTGTTTGGAGGAGTGAGCAAGACAGGAAAACAGAGCCCTGACATCATCCACCCTGCAGAAATAACTCCTGTTGTCATCAGCCCTCGATATTTTTGGGTTTTGACATCACTCATGGAGATAAGTCTTGGGACAGAAGTACACAGCAGCTCCCCATGACAGGAGGAAGGTGGCACAGGGCACCCATCGAGGCCTTTGTGCTAAAGAATGAAGACACTTTCCTCACATTCCATCGGTCTTTTCAAGAGCGAAGTGATTCCTTCACCCATCTCTACTGAACTCTTGGCTGTAGGGAAGTACCACTATTTCTAAACACGAGAGATATTTAAGGAAATTTATGGCAAGAGTTCAGAAATCTGACTTTGGGAACTCAATAGAAGCAGCCACGGATTACTGAGGTAAAGTTGAAAACGGTCACTCTGGAGAACTAAGAACCGCCCGCTATCGGTCTCTTCCACGCACGTGGGGCTGCGGCCGCCGATGTCGTTCCTCCTTTTCAGTAGCTGCAGTAACTTTGGATCCAAACTGCGATGGCAGCTATGGAAAAAAAACCACTGCATCTTTGTCATGTGGTCCAAAGGAGGTTTGCTACCTCCTCTGTAATTCTGTACAGCACGTTAATTGCAGTGTTGGCCACCATCCCGCTCAGCCCTTCGCAGCTCTGTTAAATGCTGCTGACTCGGATCTGACACTTGTTGGAGTTATTGGAGCTTTTGCTGCTCCTTTCAACGCGAAACGTTCAGCGCAATGAGCTCTCCTTATTTCAGAGCCCAAACAGAACACTTTATCATCCAGAGAAATCTGAAATGGGTTTGGATGGAGCTCAACCCCGCGCCATAGAAGTCCGTAAGCGCTTAACGAAAGCTCAACAAGGCCTCCATTTATGATTTAGGGCTTCGCTGTTTATTTGCTAAAGGCTTCTTTACAAGCCTTGTATCACCACGTTAATTACTTTAAGTATGTCCATCTGCACTCAAATAATAAAAATATACATACGAACCGTAAGGAAACATCGCCCTGAACCGTGCTGGGCAAGAAAAAATCATTCATGCTGCAACTATAGCAACTACTAAAATAGCAAAGCACACTGATTTCTCACATGAACCTGTTCCTAATGTCCAAGAGACACTGTGTGCTGGGCGCCTTATATACCAGCTCCCAAAATATCCGAGTCCTGATAGGATGAGAGCACACTGTCATGTTCTCTTGCCAGGCCAATTACAAAGCTGTAGTTCCTGTGCTGGTAAAGATGTTTCCTGTTGATAACGCAAAAGGACAACACTGCTCCGTGCTGCTAATGTTATCTGGGACCCTTGTGACCTCTCGGAAACGTTAACAATTGTAGAGTTCACAACACGTAGAAGCGCTCTGTCTTGTGCTTTTACTTTAATAATAGGCAAGAAGGAAAATAAACACAGGTCCTGCGGCCGTGCACTTGCTGTTGGTCAGGGGTTGACTGGGGGCTGTCAGCACAGTGCTCCCACTGCTGCTGAGTTCTTCGCTGAGTCCTTCCCTGAACTATAAATTTTACATTTATACCTTTCTTTTATCAATTTTAAATGTACTCCTCTTCCATTTTACAGACTTTTTATTTTAACATTTGAGAATTAAAAAGCAAGAGGAGCTGCTCCCCAGTTTTCCTTCCGGTCTAAGCAGTTCTGATGCGTACACCCGTAACTCGATGGCTTGAAGATTCGTTATCCCTAATTGATACCTCGTTGATGAATTTAGCCTGGTCTGTCTGATTTGCACAAATACTTGTCTGCCTTTCACCATCCATGGTGCAATACCCATGCTACTGGAAACAGCCTGACAAAGTCTCATTTACAGGAGAGCTGAATACATGTGAGGAGCACAGAATATATCTTCTGGCTTCACAAGGACATTGCGTCCTTAGAAAGGATAGAATCAAAAAAGAAAAAGAGTCTTACAGCTAATTACTTTTCAAACCTTATAATTGAGCATCTGGGCTTGGCTCCATGCTGGCAGTGCTGCCCCGGACCCCAGCATCCCGCCAGGAGGAGCAGCACTGTGCCTCGTGGGGCTGGTTCTGCTGGAAGGAGGCAGAACCCCCACCACAGTTTCCTTCGAGCAGCGCTTATTCACAGCAAGTCACAGTGGGAGAGGGTGGGAGGCAGAGTTCATTCATTTTTGTAGCATAACATAGAGCAGATTGTGTTTGGATTTCACCAGATATTTGTTGTTTTACGTTTCCTTGCTTTATATTGGAGAAGGGCCTGCAAGAAAACTTTGATCCAAGGTACAAATCCACAGCCAAGATCTGAAGTAAGCTTGCACAACGCTCTGCAGAGCAGGCCCCGGCCAGCACTCTGCTCGGGGAGCCGTGCTCCTCGCGCTGCTGCTCAGCTCTCTGCCATCTGTGTCCACGATATTTTGGACATGAAGCGCAGCAGTGCAACGCTACCAACTGCCAGGGAAAGCAATGGTCAGGGGACAGGGAAGACATGGTCAGGCCGGGCTGCAGGCACTGAGCACAGCACCAAAGGCTTTGGCAGGGCTGGAGGGGGAAGGCACGCTTCCTTACAGAGCCTGTCCTTAGGAACCCATCAGCTCGACGCTGAGCTTAGGAGCAGCGTAAGGGAACACGGGACATGCGGCCCAAAGGCAACCCTAACCCTAACCCACGGCCACACACGGACCAGGGAGAGCAGAAAGACGTTGGTGCCCAAGACTTTACCCTGTGTGCTGATAGCAGAGCAAGGTGAGTGCAGCAGGGAACCTCCCAGGTGCAAATAGGAGCGTGGCTGACGCAGACTGTGCTTCCACAGCCCCTGAGTCAAGGCAACACACCCCAGCTACAGGAGGAACAAGCTTATCTGAGCATGACCTGCGTAACACTGCAGATTACACAAAATTCATTGGAAAAAGTGTGACAACCATTCATCCTGTAGCACAAACAACGCTGCTGTGTAATTAATTACTGCTGCAATTGAGATCAGTCCTGCTGCCCCGCAGCACTGAGGCCTTCAGCCCTCGTCATGCCACAGCTGCTGCAGTGACAAACAGCGGTGGGAGTCAACCACAGAGAAAACAACAGCAAACGGATTGCAACACTCTGAGTTTGGCACATGGGAGAGGCAGAGGTGCCAAGGTTTAGACCATTTCTCATCACAGACTCCGAAGTCAGAAACAGGCAGGTGCAATCTCTTACCCTGAGACAAACCCACCGTGGACGACGCCCCAGTGCCTCTTTACCTGTCCAAAGGTTTTAGAGATAAAGCCAGCCCAGGTTAGGGGCAGGGAGCACTTAAAGGGAAGCAGGGAGGCAAAAAGGGCTGGCAGAAAGGAAGGAGGAGCAGCAACGAGGGAGAAACAGTGACAGAGCTCCAGCTACAACACCGAGGGGGACAACAAAGCTTTCCCAGCAGTGCTGCTCTGTCAGGGAGCTCCGCTGTTTCTTCTTCCGCTACAACAGAACTCAGTTTTCTCTCGGGGTAACCAAGGGAATAGGAGACGCAGCTCCGCGCATGGAGCACCGGCAGAGCACAGAGGCGGCAGCACAGCGGCGATGCTGCGGCTCCGAGCAGCGCTAAGGGTCAAACTGAAGCGACCGGGCTTCGGAAAGTAACAGAACTCAGCCCCAACAACCCCCCCAAGCTGCGAGGCGCGTTTTGGGTCCCGTTAAGCATCTCTACCTCCCGCCGCTGAGCGCGCCGCTCCCGCGGTGGCGGCGCCCCCTGGCGGCAGCGGACGGAAACGAACACCGGACCCTCTGTCCCGGAGCGTCACCCGCGCACACCGCGCGGTGCGGCCGCAGGGAGCGGCTGCTGCTCAGCGATGGTTTACCGAGGGAATAACGGGCGCGGGGCTCTGAGCCGACCCATGCGATGGATGGAGCAAAAACCGACCAACCCCACAGCAACAGAGGGAGAACCGGGCACCGCCGGCCTCGTGCGAGGGACAGAGCCGCTGAAGTTCAGCATTCCAGCATTTAAGTTAAGATCACCCCGAGCTGGAGCTGCTTTGGCTGAGCGATGCAAATCCCTTCACGAGGAGTTCTGCTCCGGGCCGTTCTGTGTAACGCTGGCAGACCATCACATTTACGTCTCCCCCACCTCAGGTACAGAGCAGCGGTAACAAAGTCAGCAGCTGCTCCAAGAACGAAACCCATTTACAGAACAGCAGTTACTCCTCCAAAAAATAATGTCAGACGGTATCACACCTCTACCTCTGCCTCCCTAAGCAGTAACAAAACTGCTTTTCCTTTTCCATTGCTCTCTTTGCTCCCCTCCCCCCCCTTTCTGCAATAGCAGGTGCTCATGGACACTTCTTAGGGTGCAGCGCTTTCCAGAGGACAAAAGCACAGCAAAGTGCTCTCAGTGTTCAGTAAACAAAGCAGGAACTGCTCTGAAGCTCAGTTCCACTTATCCAAGCCTCACAGTCACAGTACCTGAGGGTACACCGGGATCAGAGGCTGCACATCACTGCAGATCAAAGCGGAAAAGAGAAAGGGACGTGCAATTGATTCAAAGAGGTTTTTTGTCCTTTATTACTTCCTGGACAAGTAGGGCTGATACCTCATCATCAAAGCAGACTTGAACTACTGCAAAATATAAGAAAAGCACTGGTCTGCAGGAGACATCCTTCAACAGGAAAACAAATGAAGCTTTTGAGAGTCACATTTTACAGGCAAAGAATGACAACAAACAGCGTGAAGAAGGGAGCCACCACGTACAGGGATCTGTCAACCAGTTACAGTTTAATACAAAACGTTTAGTCCAGCCATAAGCTCAGTGGTTCAAATGAAAA
The DNA here is from genome assembly GCA_036925125.1 of Oreortyx pictus. Classification (NCBI taxonomy): domain Eukaryota; kingdom Metazoa; phylum Chordata; class Aves; order Galliformes; family Odontophoridae; genus Oreortyx; species Oreortyx pictus. The sequence goes on from JAUPFR010000027.1 coordinate 5,231,589, forward strand.
TGAACAGTGGAACCAAAACCTTGAACAAGATGATCTGTTCTGACACCAGGCTGGTTGGGCTGACAGAAAGTCATCCCACTCCAGAAACACGTGCAGGCCTGGCAGCCCCCAGCTGAGTGCCATGCTGCTGCCACTGATCCTTCTGCACCAGCACAGCAGCTGCAGGCCAGGGAATCAGATCACTCACTGTTCTGATCCTATATACTGTACACATAGGTAGATACAGAGTCTACAAGGGTTTGGTAGGGACCACATCTTTGCAACCTTGTGAGAGAGTCAAGAACCGTCAAGAAAGCAACGTGTGGAACCTGGCACACAGTGCATGCATCACATCACACCTGTGAACATCTTCAGCTCTGAAGGGCTCAAATTCAGCATCTGTCTGGAGCACTACATTCAAACCAAACCATTATGAAAATCCCTTAAAGAAAATACTGATAATTCCTTTTCCTGGAATCAAAGTATGTACACAAAAGCAAACCTGAGCTGCTGAGAAAAATGGAACAGCATGTAAAAAAAATAACACCTTTCCACATAACGTCCTCACCTGTTGTCCTTTCTGCCAGAAAGTTTAATAACTGCTTACAAATGGAGGAGACAGACAGCGACCTCTTTAGGGCAAATGCAGTCAAGCAATTCTAGCAAGTTACAGCAAAAAAGATCTGCCCTAAATTAACAAGAAGGCAAGCCTGGAGAACAGCAATGATATTTTCATCAGTTTCTCTGTAAACAATCGTCAAGAACAGGCTGGATTACACCTCTTATCCAGGAAGGGGAATAATAATAATTATAAAGAAAGTAATAAAGTCTTCCCACCAGATTTTATGGCCTCTAAAATCAGTTTTTTGTTTTTGGTTTTTTTTCTTTTAGTTAAAGACTTCTACTTTACAGCTTTGTATTTGCATTACAAATAGAAATAAAGGCAGATGCTAGTTGATTGGCATAGGGTTTTCATACCCAAGGAGTATAACAGGGTTGGAACTCTTCAGTGTGCACCTGAGCTCACGTGGACCAGCATCACCACTCCTCCAAAGAGATGTTCCCACAGACGCTTTCCGCAATCTTCTTTCTCAGACACCTCAGCCTCCAACACACCTTCTTATTTGTATACAAGCCCACAACTTGTTCTACCAGATGAACTGGTCTGACACCACGCAGAGAAGAGCAAAGAGCATTTTTGGACTCCTGATAATTGTAACTCAGATTTTGTAAAACTTCATAAGTTAACACAGAGCTGCGAGTGAGTTAAGGCACCCATATGCCTGGAACAAAAACAATAAATACCTTGGGCTAATTACAGCTAACTGTTAAGCAGTCACGTGATTGCACAACCGTCTCCCCGTTCGGTTGGGTAACACTACCAACATCTTTAAAGATCCTAAAATAGGAACACTAGAAACTCTGTGAGTACAACGGACAAGGCATCGACAAGACATTCTCAAGGTTCGTTCTGTATTCCTGGCTCCTCAAGGTAACGGCTACTACTAATGTAATTAGCACTTAGCAGCAAGATCAGCATGTTCTAAGGATGAAATAAATATGCACACAATCAATACTAATGGTTCAAATGCTCAAACACATCACTTGAAAATGGTAAATTTCCCATCTCTCTCTCTCGCCCAATCCAAGTTTGCAGAGACAAGACCCTTGGCAACAACATTTACAGCTCTCAGTACCACAGAAGCTTCTGCAAACAAATTCCAGGCCTGAAGTTTTGCCATCTGTGGTGCTCACGAGGTGTCTTACTGTGTTCGAAGCTGGTAGTCTGCAAAGAAAACAAACAATCAGTTTTAGTACATCGTCTTTCACTAACAGCAGTAAAACAGTTCAGCAAAGTGGGACAAAGCAATATAAAAGAAAAGCAGAAATGATCAGATCTTCATGTAGAATAACCAAGAACACAAGCTTTAAAGCAATTAAGGTAATTACAAGCTTCCAAGCCAGAAGAAGGAAAACCAGTTTCAACAGCAAAATGAGTTACAATGAAAAGCAGCAAAAGAGGTTTTTTTTCTTTAACGGATTGGGCAGATTTCAGCAGACAGTTCATAGTCAGCCCAAAGCTAGCACAACAATATGCATCAATCAGTTCTTTTTTAATTCACATTCTTCCCCAGATTTTAGTGCTTTGTAATGAAGGTCGGATTCAGTGAACAATTGCGGTCTAAATGAACAATCCAAGAAGCCAGCTGAGTCAAAAAACAACTGGAAAAAGCAGCAAGCATTAACATCACACACATAAACTGCAGAATTTAATACTGAAACACAACAGTTTGCTCACATCTTCAATTTGTCGGTGTATGCTGCAGAAATAAAACACATTAAGACAGAGATTGTTTTAACAGTTCATTGCCTTCCAATTTACCTCCATTCTGGGTAATGTAACGAACCCACGGGAGAGCCTGATAGCCACTCTTCTCAATTATCTTTAAGTATCGAACCTGGGAAGAAATAGATGTTATATCTGAGTCTCCCACCACAATCAGCATTGTTTAGTAAAAAAAAGAAAGAACATAACATTGGGGGGTGGGTGGGCAGTGGTGATCAAAGCGTATTTTATGGATAGCAATGAGCAGGAGTTATCTGGATACACAAAACTTTCAGATGTAAGGATAAGGATAAAGCCTTGTCACTTGCATTAACAGCATGCTTTCCATCTGAAGCAATGCAGCCAGTTCTACCATTCTCCTCACAAGGTTCCCTCAAAGCAGGAAAAAAAAAAAATCAGACTCACCTCAGTAATAAACAAAGACTCACAGTACTTCAAAGGGAGGGGAAGGAAGATGTATGTGAATGAGACAGTGACAGCCAGGACAAGTAGGACATAAACAAAAGCCAGAAGACAGCAAACCATGGAACAAAGGAGGCAAGGGTAATAAGGGTAAGGCAGACAAAGCTACAGAGCTGGACTGCAGCAGTTGGTGTGCACATAACCTTCTTCAGCATTTCTATTTTCAACTACCAACCTGGATTCCTGAAGTGGTGAAATATGGAATCTCAAATTTGACACTAATGGGAGGTTTCCCTTCCTTATCTTCAGCTTCAACACTTGGAAGTCCAAAGTGAGCTCTCATCAAATATTCTTTCCCACCCTTATCAAAAAAGAACAAATTTTTTTTCTTGAAGCAAACAAGAAAAGCTTCCAGCAATACAAGTGATTTCCTATGCAAGATATCAAATTGCTGAACTGCATTAATCATTTCAGATCTTCTGAAGTTATCTCAGGTATAAAGATCATAAACAACTTCATCAAGGAAAAACGTATCTCTGGTGAGGGAGGTCACATAACAGCTCAGGGTTCCTGCAGGGACGCCCAACGCCCCATGCCAGGTGGTGTCTGAGAGACATTCAGACCACACGATCCCCAGTGATCCCTCCCCACTGAACTGTTTCACCTCCCACCTTTTGGCACGACCCCAATCTTCATCCAGAGGAAAGCAGGGTTGTTAGAATCTGCTTTAGGCTGAGTCACAAAACATTAAGTAATTACTGCAATTTTGTGTGAGAAGTCTAAAAAGAGCACTTACTGGAAAAGATTTAATGGACCAGACAATTTCACTGTTCTCTGGAACCCACTTGACACTTCCAACAGTGGTTTTAAACTTTGGCGAGTCCGCATCATTTGGAACTGGAATGTGAATCTCCACATTGTTGGCAGTTGATCTACGCTTGAACTGACTTTTTGCCTAAAGAAAAGTGAGAAAAAGCAAGTCTGTAAGCACGTGCACTGTGCACGTAAATTCAGAGAACTGAGAGACAATTCCCCTCTACCACAATCTACTGAGAAACAGCACAACACAACCACTTACAATGAACTTCTTAAAAAGGCACAAGTCTCAGGGAAATGCTGGGTGTTTGTGTAGAAAGGAAAACACTGCTGGTTAGCACTGAAAACAAACAGGGTACACAAAGCCTTCATTAGCTTAGAACTTCTGACCTTGATCATGTACTCGATGCGGCTGTGGGAATGTTTTTCAATCACGGACTCAATCCAGATCAGTGGTTTTACCTGATGGGAAAAAACATTGTACAGCTGTAGGTTTTACTCTGGAACAGTCACAAAAATGTCATTTCCTCCAAAACTCCACTGAACACATGAATTCCATAGGTAAGCACTGACAGACAAGCAAAGTGTTGCACAAATAGGAGGCATGAGGGGAAAAAAAAGAAAGTACTGCTCAGATTATTTCCTAATGTCTACATTTGTCAAACACTTTTCTATGTATGGGCAGCCTTTTTTGTTTTCTGTAATTGTTGCTTTTATTTTTTTTAGAGATTGAACTACAACCCTAAAAAAACCCCAAACCCTGTATCAAAACTACAGTCCTTTAGAAGAAAGAAAAACAACTGAATTCACGTGGGAACCCAAGGATTTTTCACTCATTGTCTCCTGTCAGAGTTGGCAATTATAGATTTCCTCCACACTGAGAATTTCCTTTTCTAAAGGAATGGTAACACACACAGTAGCTGATGCCTTGAGAACCCAGGAGTACACTGTGCAAACATACTCTAAGAACATAAAAACCTGCTGTTATTCCAGAGCCCAACATGCAGCCTTACGTGGGTATTGAGGCGATAGGACATGAGCTCGAACTCTCCATCAGGTGGAATGAAAGAGATGGTTCTGTCGTTCTCAAAGCGAGAGAGACGCACGCACTGGTGAAACTTGACATCTTCCAGCTCCACTGATTTACTTTTGCCACCTATCAGGAAACACAAGCACCAAGAGCTCAAATCACTGCTCCCATTACATCTGAAGTGACAGCACAGTGTTACGCAGCAAAGCAGATGCCTGCTGGTATCCTCCCTGCCTTGCTTTAACCCAGCAGTTCTTCTACGACTTCGAAAGTCCCAACAGAAGAGGCAATGAAGGGGCACTGAAGCCCAGATGGTTACCAGGCTCACTGTGGTATTCCATCTTCTCTTGGTACTGGCACACAACACCTAGTATGGTTTTCTACATGGATAAAACCACTATGTTTATCATAGAATAAACCTTTTCACATGAACCTCACCTAAGGTCACAGAGAATACCCTTCAGTTACCAACGTATCACTGAAATACTCACGGCCTGTGTTATCAAAGAGAACTTTGTCATTTAAACCAAGGCGCAGCTCTGGCATTCCTGAGAGAAACACTCTCATTTTAATGGATCCAACTATTTCACTCCGTAACACATTTCCATTGGCACTGACCTGAAGGGCAATGAAAAGAAAGATAAAGACCGCTCCGACACGATACGACCTGAGATCAAGCAGCAATGCCACTGGAACAGACCGAAGGAAGAAGGACACGTCAGAAACCAGCTCTGGGATTGCTGGGCACAGAGAACAAATTCCAGTACAGCATTATTTATCTACGGATGTCCTTACAGACTGTCAGTCCTAATAACAAAACGTTCTGAGCATCCCCGTGCACCAATCACAGTCAGGCTGATTTTTTATTGCATCCCTGCAGGCCTTCAGACAGTAAGCTCCTCTCAAGACTTCCTACTCATTCTCATTAAAAGCTCAAGTGCAAGGTACCCACCAGAAGGTTAACAGACTCGATGACATCCAGGAACACTTCATTCTTCCTGTATTTTATCCCTTCTGATCTCCACGAAACTGCGTTTGTAACAGTGGCAGGTGGACGTGGAGCTCCAGTCTCAAGTTTGTGACCCTCCTGAGTGATGTACCTTTACGACCACATAATTAGGACAAACAACACAAATTATACTCTGAAACATTTCACGCGTCCTTTGTATCAGATTCACATCAGCAACTGAATGATGTGAGAAGCAGAGGAAGCCAAAACAGTTTGCACACAGAATCTGTAAGACTTTCCCAAGGACTTCACCACCGTAAGCAACAGAGACAGGTACTCACTCTTGTAAGATTTTACTATCAGTGGTTTGTGGGTAACCAAAGTCCATGAGCTCATCTAACAACTCATAAATAATAACAAAATTATCTCTAATGCTCTCTTCTTCCAACTCCTTGAAATACTCAGAAAAAACCTGAAACAACAAAAATAAAGAGGGAGGGGAAAAAAGAAGGTATCAGCTGAGGAACTGCAGCACGTTCTGACTGTATTCCTGTAACTAAGAATAATTTGGATAAAAAAAGAAATCACCAAAACCAAACCTAGTGAAAGCTCTGTACGTTTTCATTAGACCACAGTGAAAAACGGATGAGAGCTGCAGCTGAAATTTCCAACTCACCTGAACTACTTTGTATAAAAATGAAAACACCAGTGATACACAAGCATTCTTCTTAGAAGTCGCAACAACTGATATGGGATGTTCAGGAATAGGCACTCAAAGTCGTCGTGATATGAAACGAAATGATAATGAGGATGATTTTAAAAGCACTGGAAGAGGGGCAGCCTGACGTGCTGGCTGCCACCCTGGCTGAGGCTGCAGGGCTGGGACTGCATGATCTCTGAGGTCCTTTCAACCCAAAGCTTTCCATGACTCAAGCAACAATTCATAGGCTGTCCGCAGTACAAAGGATACGATAGAGGTTGTTGTGTTTAATCCACATGAAACGAACTCCTCCGTGTGCTAGAATAGGAGAAAGCGTTCCCTCCTCCTCCTTTTCCATAAGGATTGGCATAAAGTGCTCCACTTCCGACATGTCCACATCTCCGCGGTAATTTCGACAGATGAGAACCTATGGCAAGAACAATCCCTTACGTTTCCCTATTGAGAGGTGATGTTACCAACACGGGAAACGTTCACAGTGCCTCTTTAAGTGAGATTCCAAGCAGCAGAGCTTCACTCCAGGGCCTAAAACGCAAACCACAGCGCGAACCGATCCGAACGCAAACCCCAAACCTCCCGCAATTCATCAATCCCAACTCACGCAGCCCCATCTCCCAGCGTTACTCCTCACACGCATCCGCACACACCCTAACAACAACTTCAGCGACGGACGAACCCATCGCAGCCCCGGGTCGGGCCGCCTCCCATCGGGGCGGGGATGAACGACCCGCAGCGCGGCGCTCGGGGACTCCGTCACACCCACAAGGGCGGCCCGGACCGCCCGCAGCCCGAGCCCGCCACCGGACAGCGGCACCGGGGAGCGGCGGCCGCGGGGCAGCGGGGCCGGGAGCCGCACGGAGCCGCACGGAGCCGCCCCGCACCGCCCCGCGCCCGTCGCGGCCTCACCTTCCCCTTCAGGTCCAGCACGTACACCGCGCTGGCCGACATCGCTCCGCCCGACCGCCGCCGCCGCCGCCGAACTTCCGCTGCCGTCACCTCCGGCGCGGGACGGAGCGCTGCGCGCCGCGATCCCTCCGCCGTGTGCCGTTAAAGAGTCCGCGTCCCGTGGGGGGGGGGGGGGGGGGGAAGGAGCGGATCGGCGGCGGCAGAGGGAGAGCGCGTGGGCTGAAGAACGCGTGAGGGGTGGGGATGGGAGGGAGCGCTGCAGACGGAGCACACGCACTGCACACGTAAAGGAGCACCGGAATCGTGGAGCAAAGCGGCGCTTTAATGGGTTCAGTCAAAGGTACACGGAGTGTAGAACACGGCACACGCCGCCCCCGCGGCTCTGAGGGACAGACAGAAATGACACAGATCTGCGACTTGTGAGAGCAGCTGATACGATGCAATGCCGCCGAAGACTTCTACCTAGAACTGCTGGGAAAGGACAAAGAGAGGAGCATCCTCCTGCCCCCTCACAGCAATGGGGTCTGAGCACTGAATAACACCCCTCTGTGCCCCCACAAGTCACTAGCCACGAAGAGACTTTGCTCAATATTTCGAAACCGAAATGAGACAGAAGAAGGTGATAAATGCTCAGAAGATATATTAAATATTCAGCATCGAGAACACAGGGATCCACACGGCCGCTCTGTCCGGCACGGGCAGCGCTCCTGACCCGAGGCCCTGAAGCGCCGCGCCTTCACTTGGTCCAGCTGACTTTGGGAATGTCGTAATGCTCCGTCAGAGTGTCCAAGTGTCTGTTGAAGTCCTGCGGGGAGAAAACGAACGGAATAAAGTGCTGGGGGCAGGCAGCGCTGCACAGCCCACCACAGCAGCTGCACAGCCCACCACAGCAGCTGTACAGCCCACCACAGCAGCTGCACAGCCCAGCACAGCAGCTCGGGGAGCTGGACGGCAGCCGGGCTCACCTCGACTCTCTGCTTGTGGGTTTTCGAGGCCTTCTTCAGGATCCTCTCCATTTGCTGCAGGAGAAGCAGAGCGCGGTTACTCGCGGAGCTCCCGCCGCTCGGGGGCGGCGCTGAGGGGACGGCGCGGGGTCCCCACCCCCGCGCGGGGTGCCGGGCCCGGGCAGGGCCGCCCTACCCGCTTCTCCTGCATCTTCTCGTAGGCCACCTGAGCCGGGGTCCGCTTGTCCAGGCCGCGCTTCTTCTCCTCCTCCTGCTTCTTGCTGCTCACGATCTGCTCCAGGATCTGCGCCTTATCCTTCGCTTTCTTCTTCTTCCTGCGGACGGACGCCGCTCAGCCCGCGGCCCCGGCCCGCCTCACGGTCCCCCCCCCCCCCCCCCCCGCCGCCGCTCCGCTCACCGCTTGCCGGGCCCCAGCCCCGCGCCGCCGCCCTTCAGCCGCAGCGGTCCGCGCTGCACCGCCTCGTAGTCCGCCATGCCTCGGCCGCCGCGCGACACAGCGCCCCCTGGCGGCAGCGCAGCGCGGGAGGACGTCGTTACCACGGCAACGGCCGTAACAACCGCTACTGCCCCATCCCACAGCTCATCCCCACCCCACATCTCAGCCCCATCCCACAGATCAGCCCCATCCCACATCTCATCCCCATCCCACAGCTCATCCCCACCCCACAGATCAGCCCCATCCCACAGATCAGCCCCATCCCACATCTCATCCCCACCCCACATCTCAACCCCATCCCACAGATCAGCCCCATCCCACAGCACATCCCCACCCCACATCTCAGCCCCATCCCACAGATCAGCCCCATTCCACATCTCATCCCCATCCCACAGCTCATCCCCACCCCACATCTCAGCCCCATCCCACAGATCAGCCCCATCCCACATCTCATCCCCATCCCATAGCTCATCCCCATCCCACAGCTCATCCCCACCCCAAATCTCATCCCCACGCCACATCTCAGCCCCACACCACAGCTCAGCCCCATCCCACAGCTCATCCCCATCCTACATCCCAGCCCCATCCTACATCCCAGTCCATCCTACATCTCAGCCCCATCCTACATCTCATCTCCATCCCTCATCTCATCCCCATCCCACATCCCGTTCCCATCCCGCTCTGTTCTGCACCAAACAGATCAGATCGGAATCTCTGCTGGCAGTTTTGAGGCGCAGGGTGAGTGAAGCTGTGTGTCCTGCTGCTGCGCTGCTCTCAGTTCTTCCCTCTCCCCTTTTGTTTCGCGTTTAATGTCACAGTTCTGCTTTTATGTATAAACAGTACATTCTCTTGTGTTTTCAGTGTAAAAGCCATGTATGAACCTGTACGTATGTGTGCTTGGCACACTCGCAGCCATTAACAGTGATAATGTGTGATAACGATGGAATAAAGGGGCTGAGAGGACCTGAGTGATATTGCCTCAACTAAAGCCAACACTGACCTTTGCTGGCAGTGCGCAGTGTGCACTGTAGAAGAAAATGAGCCAGAAAAGATCAGAGGTCAGTACTGCTGTGACTGACTCCAGCACTGGGCTGACTCCTGAAGAGGAAGGGGATTACCACGAGGAGCAATGAGAAGGAGCAGCCTGTGCCTGCGCAGCCTGCCTGCTGCTGCGAGGGAGCAGTCGTGCCACTATTAATCGCGTGGCTAAATGCTGTAACGTGAGCTGCTGTGCACACAGGAGACAGGTGAGTGATGCTGGATGAGAGCCGTGAGCAGCCAGACCAGAGATTTGATGCAGTGCTCCTATGATGGCTCTTTGCAGCCCGTGGGATGGGGATGCTGGTTACTTGATCCCCTGCTTTACCTGAACCTCATTGTTGCAGCTTTTAATATCTGAATATCCAGGCCTCCTATAAAGGTGACTTTGAGGAAAGAATGATGGGACAAGAATCAGCATTCAGAGCTGGAAATGGGCAACAAGCAGACCATTTTCACTCCAGAGCAACTGGATGCGTATCAGGTACAAAACAAACTGGATGAGCATTTAGAGCACCAAATAACGGCTGTTGATGTTGCTGTTTTTTTTTTTTTTTAAACAAACTCTTTAAAAATTACTCAGTAAGAGCATTGAATTACAGTGAGGATCTTAGTGAGATATTTGGATTCCTGAATCAAGAAAGGTTATAAAAAGTACTCCTAAGTATGTACTGAAAAAAAGAAGAACGTTGATGGTTGGCCACAGTGCCATTCTATTTGAGTCACTGCAGTGGAAAAGTCAGAGCCAACGTGTGCTAGATCCTGACATCACATATCATGTCTTATTCCACAGGACTGCACATTCTTTACAAGGAAAGAAATTCTGAGGTGAGTCTTGTATGTTTTGTGTGTAAAATACGGAGGTTGCTACAAAACAGATGATGTGAACTATGAAGTGCATTTAAAAATAGTTTTAAAAGGCATTTGTACAAAATTTAAGTCATGCACTGTCCAATGTATGGACAATATATTGGACAATCTGAGCTTTTTTTATGAACAAAAACTACCTATGCAGTCTGTCATAAATTCAGACAGAGTTCTACGTTTTCTGGGAAGGTAACAGTCTCTGTACCACAGATGTATCAGGGATGGCATGTTTTAGTGCAGACTTTGCTGCTGCCATCCCTGTTCCCCTCACTTCGTTTCAGGACAAGTGCTTCGAAGCACACTGTTGTACTCTGGGACATGTTGCCTGTTCTAAGAAATCATTCATGATCGTAGCAGGTTTTATTCACATTTTCTTTGTGTAGATAATTAGCAGTGGTTACTCTGGGGTGCGTTCTTCTCAAAGCCTTTGTGAACTTCATCAAATAACTCAATTTAATCTCTGGCCAAAGGATCTGCCAGAGGCAGGTTTGGGATTCTGCTCCTATGGGACTAAGACTTTTCATTGGAAATAACTCTTCAGTTTCTGCACCTCTCCAGTGGTCATCGTTCCCATTCCCATTAGCATTACTTGCTAATTTCTCTGAAGCATGGAGTTATGAATGTAGTGAATTTTTGTAGTGAAAATCTCCCTTTAGAACTTTGATATCTATATACAAATTAAATATTGAAGAAAATATGGAAGATTTTGTAATAACTGAAATCTAGATCTGTCTTTCCTTGTAGTAAACAGAGGCCACTGCAATAACTGTCTCATGAACAAGACATTTATTATTGATAAGAATCCCTTTTAAAATTCTCTCCTATTGTTTCGTTGATAACAGCTACGAATGGGATCCTCACACACACAAAGGGATGAAGAAAACAGCAAGCTGACAAAGTACTAACACATTCAGATGGCTGTGCATACAGTCTGCCTCCTGAGCCTGACTTCTAGGGAAGAAATAGAGCTATTTGTGGTGAATAAAAACCTGCTGGAGTTGTTCTGAAAGCACCAGGGCTTTGTATTTGCACGAGGGCTTTGCTTTTTTAACGTCGTCTCTTCCATTAATGTCTACTACAGAGTATAACAAACGTCATTTAGGGACTGGTATCATCCTTCTGGCAAAGGATGCAGAGCATGGAGAACAGAGAGAGGTCTGAACACCTTGCTCCCTAGGTGAGCCGCTCTTTGTGTTCCAGGCTGTTTTACAGGTACCGGGATCTGGCCCCGCAGTTGGTTCCACTCGACTACACCACCAAACCCAACGTGGCTCTCCCCTACCAACTCATTGGCAGCATGCCCGAGCTGAAGGTACAGAGCACGGAGCACAGCAGAGAATCAAGTGACACATTTCATTTTAATCTACCCCTTTCTTAATAATTCATCCAGTACTAATTACTGAGGGGATGAAATACAAATACATTTTGCCTGCTAAAGTCGAGCCTTATTCTGGAAACTTCTCATCGTTTCCTGAAAACGCCCTGCACAAAGGTTACAGAAGGCAGCAGCTGTGCCTCGTAGATTAGACAAAACCATAATAGCAGGAGGAGGAGTATCTGACTGACAAAAAGAGGTTACAGCACAAATTACTGCGCACGAGTTTTCTTATCTGCACTGAAAGAAATGCTCGTAACGATGACCTTCTGTTTCCCAGGACAATCCGTTCCGCCAGCGGATAGCAGAGGTCTTCTCGGAGAGTGGAGATGGCAATATGACTTTAGATGATTTCCTGGACATGTTTTCTGTGCTGAGTGAGATGGCTCCCAGAGACCTAAAAGCTTATTATGCTTTTAAAATCTATGGTGAGTGACACAGGCAAAAAACAACAACAACAACAAAAAAGGGAAATGTTGGGGAAAAGCTGTAGCTGATACAGGAATGCAAAATAATCCATTTTGTGACCGCAGTGGTTTCTAGTTAGCTTTGTTTTTAGTGCAGCATTTCTCTCTGTGTTACATCTGAATGCCCACTCTTCCTCCTAGAAACTTCTGGTCCTTATTATCCTATTGTCTCTTATTTATTTGGGATTAGGATTTACTAAAATATTTACAACCTGAGGGTATCTGCAGTTTTCCAGAACTGATAAAACATTTAAGAAACAGTTCTGTCTGAGAAGCTGCTTTGAAAAGTGTCAGGAAGGGACCTGGCTGCCCGTGGAGCAGAGGGGTTCTGGCTGAGTTTGGGTGTGTGTGGGAGTGTTCTCCTCCAGCAGTTTTCTCCAAGGGCAAGGTGGTTTTGTTTGGTTTTTCCCCACAGTGCAATTTTTTGTTACTTTCCTCATGATCAGCCAAAGCCAAACACTGTAACAGACAATTCCCCAACCAACTCCCCCCCCAAAAAACAAACAACCCTAAACTGCTGCTGTGTGTGTGCAATGATTCAGTTACGGCTTGACTACGATGTACCACTACACTGCTCGTGGTTGTTACCTTAGGTAGGACGGGGAGACACAAAACTGAGACCTTTATTTTGTTATTACATCACTGCACAAACACACATCGCTTCCTTTCTCGTTTGAAAGTTCCACTAAAATAAATTCTAGCCTGGAAACCAAGCCCTTCTCTTTAGGTCCTGGCAGTCAGCCACACAAAGTACTATTTCTTCTCACTTTGGATTCTTTTTGTTTGACAGATTTTAACAATGATGATTACATATGCAAATCAGACTTGGAGAAAACCGTCAACAAATTAACCCGCAATGAGCTCACCCCGGAGGAGGTCAGCCTTGCATGTGATAAGGTGATTTATGAAGCTGATCTGGACAACGACGGCAAGCTTTCTTTGGAAGACTTTCAGCACATGATAATTCGGGCTCCAGATTTCCTCAGGTAATATTTGATTTTAGTTTACAACACCAAATTGCTCTCTCAGCTGTGAAATGCACTGTGTGCTCAGCAGTGGCAGATTCCCACTCCTCCCCAGCAGTTCCAGTAGAGATGCCCACCACCAAGACTGAAAAAACACATGAGAAGCACGAAGGTCTGTATGTCACTACCGCCTCCTGAACCTCCTGTGTCCTTTATGTGATCAGTTAATATCTGCACTCAGGCTCCTTTGGTAAATATCTGAGATCACCTTGTTCAACACCTAACACAGTCCAAGCGTGGCTCCTGATGCACGTCTCACATCAGAAGCATTCCAAACCTTCTGTTTACTTACTGTAACAATACTCTGCAAGCGATTTGAGAAATAGTTTCCAACTTAAACTACAGTTTTAGGATTAATTATAATGAATCCCTTTGATTGGTGTGAAGTGATACGTAAGTGATCATTGCTTCCTTTTTTAACAGCACATTTCACATTCGAATCTGAACCCAAAAAACCAGAAAGGTGAAAGTGCTTCTTGAACGATTTCTGGAAACGGACCCTGGCAGTGAATTCTCTTCTTCACCTCTTTAAAAGGAACAGTCCATCTGAACCCAATTTTCCCTGTGATTTCACAAAAGGTGTGTTTCTATAAAGTCGCCTATTCCCACCTCCCTTCCCTCACGAGAGCAGCAAAATGGAAAAGGAAAATAATTAAAGGCAAGTACCACCAGGCATGGAGTTGTATGAAATTATAGCTTCTTATAAAACAAAGACCCTACACAAATACCCTACAGCCATTACAAAACCCATGTTGTTACAGACTCACACTACACCCAGGAATCCCTACACTGCTCCTACAACAACTCCTCACCCCTGAGACAAAGCTAGCTCTACGTTTAGGAAAACACGCTGCTGCTTACAGAGCCTGGTTCTCCTTAGAAAACACGCTGAGAACACACTCAGCTCAAGTTCTGAGGACCCGAGAATGCCACCTACTTCACAAACAGTTTCAAAAACATGACTGTTAATTTACCAGTCTTAATAAATGGTTCAGGGAATCAGCTGGCTCAAATGTTCCTAAGAAGGATAAAGGGAAGATTTATTCAGAATTTGTAACAAAAAGTCAACACATTTAAACACCTAAACCAGATCCAACCCCATGTCCCAGTCACACTTCCCTGGTTTTGGAAATGCAGAGTTCTCCACAAAAGCATCTGTATGTATTAATGATGAACTGGACTGACAAACTAAATGTTTACAATTCTCTTTTCAAAAGAAGTTTATTTGTGCAGTGCTCAGGGTCCTGTACAGAGTAAAAACATACATACTGTCATAAACAACAGTTCTGCTTTTCATACAAACATCAAAATCAATGAGAAGTGTTTAGGAAAGCAGTGGTTATGTGGGAAAGGTGGAAGCCAGAAGTGGTCCTTCTAAACACAGTTTACAGTTGTGTATTAATACCTTAAGATCCCCCCAAAAACGAAGTCACAAGTCCCAGCTCATGCTCAGCTTAAAGCATGGATCCTGCAGAGGTTAGAGAGCAGCCTGCACCACTCCGATTGACTACAGAAGACAAAAACTCCAAGCATCACTGAAAGAAACGGGTCGAAGAATAAGGCAGCCTGAAATAATCAGACTGCACCTCACCATTAACGTTCAATCAAACAGATCTTTATTTCACCTATAAATGAAGACACAAGTTTGTCATCATTCTTTTCCAACCCCTGTGAACTTCTAGCAAAAATGGAGACCATTCTTTCAGCAGTCATTTGTCCATTTCCTCCCCAGCGTAAACTCCATCACTTCAAGTCCAAGAAAACAAGAAATCACGGCAGCGTTTGAGCACGAGCATCAGTCAAACCGCCACACCACAAAACCCTTTACAGCTGTCAGTAAAATGATTACTACCCCACATGAAAGGAGACCAAATAATTTCCAGCAGCAGTAACGAGACTTACAATAATCCATAGGATTTATAAATCTGAGGCTGAGTCTGATGGCAGCACGAGGAACACGAGATGCACCGCTCAGCACAGGGACCCGACAGGCACCGCACGCACTGCAGCAGCAGTTCCACTGCTCACTGACAGGTCTGCACCCCACGGCGAGGAGGATGCCCAGCGTTCTGCAGCCCGCCTCCAAAGGTCAACCACAGAATTCTGTGACCCTCATCGAAGTAAAGGAATCTGAGAACACGCTCAAAAATGGTTTGTTTCCCTACAAACCGAGTGTTCACTCCTTACCCGGCATTTTAGTGCTATCAGACGTAGAGAACACGTGGCAAGCTCACTGTCAGCTTTCACATCTATTTAAATCCCTGTTTTAGAAATTCTGGATCCAATTTCAGATTTGTTGTCTTAGTTAAAGAAACGCAACATAGTTCCTGTACTCAGTGAGACAGTACCTTTTTGAACATTGTGTTTTTGTTAATATTCGTGCTTACAATACACAATAATTAAATGATGTGATGGGAACACCCACTAAGCATTGGATTTACTGAATACCTGATGCCAGAATTTGGCACCACGAAGCCAGCAGACATGCAGCTGTGGTGCCTTTAACCTCTCCCTGTCCTACATTTGCATTTCAGGTTTCACAGGGCCCACACTGATCCAATTTCTGCACAGCCTGCACACCGTAGAAGTACAGTGATGGCTGCAGGTCACAGTAACTGCGCAGAACTTCCTGAGATTGGGCAACAGCACAGTTGTGCACTGAGCAAAACCAAGCAGTCTGGAAAAGGAAATCATGCTGTAAGTTAGGTATATAAACACGGGCAGCAGTTTGAACAACAGGTGTTCACAGACAGTTAGCTTTTAATGCAAATGATAACGTAAGATTGAGCAAATGGAAGCTGAATTTCAGTCTGTGAGTTCACATGGCATTTCCTTCTTATCTCAAGACAAATAATCAGATGCTGTGGGTGGGCAGGACCCACTGCCACGGTGGACAGCCTCGTGACACCAGGTTACACAAGCACTGGTTTGTCCTGTCACCTCCTGAAGTAACTGTGGCTGCAGCACTGGCTGCACCAACAAAGGAGGCTGGATGAGAGACAGTCCCCATTTACCACGGAGCCACGAACACAACACGAAGCAGATCTGATTGTGCAGAGCAGCACTTCACCGTTCTGTAAGCTCCTCCCCAGCTCCACACCAGTAATCCCTCCAAGCAGTCCCTTTCTTAAAAAGCACTCTTATCTCAGAGCAGCAGCACTGCCCGTCCAGTCTGCAGCCCTCATTAACTGTGCTCTGAAGCACTGGAAGCTTCTTCAGTGCCTTTAAGGTGATTTCATCCTACAAATAACGTCTGCGTGTCACTCTGTGCGGTCACCAACTCCTCACACCAAAAAGCCACAAGCAAACAGAAAACATGACAAGGTTCTGGTTAGAGGAAGGTTTGCCATACAAATTTAATAATGAACAGAGCTCATTTTAATCTGTTAGCTATTAAAAAAAAGTCAGTGGCATATAAAATGCATTTTTATAAACTAGTAACTTACACAGCACAATCTCCTTTTTCTTGTAGAAAAGCAGGCAGCATTCCTGATGAGCTCACTGCATGCTGCACATTTACAGTTAGAAATCGATCAGATTGTAATTAACTCCAGTAACACTTAGCAGTGCTACTCTGAGGCCAGCACAGATGCCCAGAAAACTGAAGAACACAAAACTGGAAGGTGAATTCATCAACTTTAAAGCGAGTTTGATTTCATCCTTAAGTGCAGTTTTCAATGTAAACAAAGCAGCACGTCAACAATTCCAGTGAGCTGCAGGACACAGCTGATAGTTCATTTGGGTTAAATATACTCCAATTGCTGACAGCAGACTTCTAAGTAGATTGCTCTTGCTGGCTCCTTTTATTAATCTAATTAGTCAGGCTTACAGCCTCTCAAACGAGAGCAATTAGTTACCTAGGTGCTTCACTAGGCTGTTACATTTTGTACAATGGAATGTAATAGACTGCATTTATAAGAATAAATATTTCCACTGAGGACTACACATTTGCACTGATGCATGCTATTATCAGCTCGCTGCTGCCTGAAATCTGAAATGAGCAATGCGTGGCAGCAAGGCAAATCTCAGCTTCAAAAGTTTGTTTTCAGAAAGTGTTCATCTGTGCAACATTTCTTTGCATATGTGAGCAGGTGTGTGTCTGACACACAGCTGGAAGCAGTGCAATACGTTTCTTGTCACGATTCATAACCAGCTACTACATCATGACAAACCTGGGGTCACTCCCAGCCAGGAAAGGGAACGGTTTGCTGGGATGCTCAGCGTTGGATTTGTGTCCCCGTGGACAGTTTCAATAAAAGCAGACTGCAGAACATCTGCAGCTCTCATCTCCTGGTAGATGCGCGACCATTTAACTAAGTGTGGCCATCTCTAACACAATTCCTGGCGGTACAGAACCATCACACTCACAGCACACTTCCATTTTCTAAAAAAATAGAGATTCTTCTGAATTTCTTGTTAAGCTCCAGCTGTACCCGAGGATTGTCCAGAATAACACAACTGAGTAATGCCAGGCAGGTACAGGAACTGCCTCTGTAGTAGCAGAAACGTGCAGATGTAGAGAGCTTCCTCACTCCTTGAGGAGGCACAGCTGTACTGCCTGCGTTAAGTGCCTCTGTTTGCAGTTTTGATGCAGCTGCTCTACGTGCATCCAGACACAGATACGCGCATGTATCACGTACATGTACCTCTACTTTATTAATTTCGGCATTTCAGTTTCTTACTTTGATTATAACTTAATCTTTCTGATTCGGATACATTGCAGATTCAAACAGATTGGAGCCTGCCAGCAGAGGAGCTATTACAGCTCACCTTTGATCTGTACTCCCTCTGCTACACAATATGAATGCCCGCCCAGTGGCAATCTGACAAAAATAAACTTGTTTTATCTCCAAAATTGAAGAGTCAGACGATTACTAAAATAAACAATTTCTTATTCAGATGGTCACAGAGTGACAAGGTGTGCGAAAACGCTCGAGTCCACAGACAGAGCAGTCTCACTCAGAACAGGCACAGTCCAGTTGGGCTGAGCAGACGCTCAGGTTAAGGCTGTGTCCCTCACAGAAGAACACATCGGAAAAAGCTGCTTTTCTTTTGCTGGTCTGGTGTGATTTTGACTCCCTGGTTGCTGCCCTGTGGGCTATTGCCTTCCTGAAGATGCAAAGAATTTCAGTTACTTACTTGTACTTAACAACTTCTACTGCCTGTGCTTCATCTACACACTTTGCTGAACCTATTATCACACAAAAAACATTCCCAAGAAGCAGCAGGAGCTGCTGTGGCTCTGAGCATTGAGCACAGAGCCCGCCCTTCTTCCCATAAAGCCAAAGACAGCAGAGACTCGAAACATTACAGGACACGTTCAGCCTGTGCTGAACCCCTCAGGTTGTTGGTGACAGCAGGAGTGATCTTATCTTGATGAAATGGAGCTAACAAAGCACGAAGCATGCCTTCCACACCCAAAACTTACACGCTTATAAACTTATATGCTCTCCTGTACCACTCACGTGGCTTTCTAAGAAACACAGAGGAGGACATCATTCAGAGAACAGCAAGCACTGCAGCTAACTCCTGAAACGCTGACGAGCCCTGGGCAGAGCACAGCCCTCTGAATCTGAACGCAAACCGCTGCGACCTTCAGCGCGTTGGGTTTGAGAGCAGTACCTGCTCACAGCTCTGACTTTTTTTCCTCTGTCTGAATGCAGCTTAGCTGAAGCAGAAGTCACTTACCAACTTCTTGTCCATTTTTGCTTTGATATCTCTGGCGAGAGTGAAAAATGCCTGTAATAAGGAAAGCAGCTGAAGGCTCTCTGTTAATCAAACACGCTCTTAACAGTTCTGTTTAATAACAATCAGCCTTCCTGACTTCAACAGCCCACCTGAAGTATCAGCAGCTGAGTTTTGCACTGTCAGGATGGGCAACTGCTCATTGTCTGCACACATCATGAGACAACAAACGTAGGAGAAAGGCTGCAGTACTCACATTCTCTATGTTGATATTCGCCTTCGCACTGGTCTCCATGAATTTGATCCCAAAACTTGCTGCAAGCTGAACAGAACAGGTTTCATGTTGGTGACTGCAGGAACAGCCACAGTGTAACAGACAGCACAGGACCTCCTCCACAAAGCACGAACTGAACTGCACTGCTGTGGGTGTCACACAGGACTTGGCTCTTCTGTTTCACACTCTGCACATCTCCTCCTTCAGCTTTCAATATATACGATTTTTTAAGGGATGCTCTGTCAGTTTTATAATGGCTGTGGTACACAGAAGGACATTCTCTACTCTGACTGACATGTGATGCCAGAGGAAACATTCCTGTCTACCATAAAAAGGGCCATTCCCGAATGGTTTTCCTCCTTCAGCTATGAAGGTACAGCTCGTTACTCTGCACCTAACACACCCCAACCAGCTCGTCCAGCACCATTCTGAACACAGACTCATCTTTTGTTGCAGTGGGGAAATACGATGTGCTTTAAAGGCACGGTGTGTGTGAGCAGCAGTGCCTCCTCCTGGCACATGGGCACAGCTTACACCACTTACCTTCTCGCCCTGCTCTCTGGAAACTTGTCTTTTGTCATTTGCATCACATTTGTTCCCAAGGATCATTTTTTCAACGTCCGGAGAGGCGTGCTGAGACAGAAACAGAGGAAAGAAAGGACTTGTGCTTATGTCTTCATTAATAAACACTGCCAAAGGATGGGGCGTCCGACAAGAACTAAGGATGGAGATGCCAGAGCTGAGCATTCTCTGTAGGTTTGAGCTCCAAAGCTTCTCCCTGCACACACTGACCCCCCATGAGTGCCCTGCATGTCACATCAGCTCCGGGCTCACCTGTGCCAGGAACACCTCATCTGCTGCTGCCACAACAGCTACAAAATCACAAGCATCCTCATGTACACACCCACAGCCACTCCTGATTCCCAATTAGTTTACTTTCTACTTATTCTTCAGTACGTGAGTTTGTAAGAAATGCTCCTGAAGTATTTAATTTCCAACCACTTCTGGATGGTGGAACAGCACCGTTAATGCGGAGCCAAGAGAGGAATTACCTCCTCGATGTTCCTGACCCAGTTCCGAATGTTTTCAAAAGACTTTTCGTTGGTGATGTCGTACACCAGCATGATGCCCTGAGGAGTAAGGAGACAGACAGCCAGGCTCAGCTGACAGCACAGACAGTAGTCAAAGCCCCGCTGGGAACAGAGACGGGCGGCTTTAGGACTGACAGCAGCGCCCGGGACAGCAGAGCAGCTGTGCCACGCGTGGCTGTGAGCTCACAGTGTGCCCCGGGCCCTCCTGCAGCCCCAGCACGGCCCGGAGCACCGCGTCCCGCTCGTACCATCGCTCCCCGGTAGTACGCCGTCGTGATGGTGCGGAACCGCTCCTGCCCCGCGGTGTCCCTGCAACAGAGGAACCGCGTTAAGGCCGCGAGGAATCGCACCCAACGGGCGAAGGGCGCAACCGCACGGGCCGTACCAGATCTGCAGCTTGATTCGCTTGCCGTCCAGCTCTATGGTTCGGATCTTAAAGTCAATGCCTGCAACGAGAAACCGAATTCCTTTTCACTGCTACAGAGAACCCCAGTCTGACTTTCACGCCTCTTCACGAGGAGTGGACCCCCACTCCCACCCCTACACACCCACCCTCCCCCCCCGACCCCTTCCCCCCAATCCCCCCTTCCCCCGCAGACCCCTCCCCCCCACATCCCTTTCCCCCCAGACCCCTTCCCCCCCTCCCTGACCCCTCCCCCCCTACACCCGGCCCCCCCCACACCCCTTCCCCCCAATCCCCCCCTCCCCCCCTACACCCGTCCCCCCCCACACCCCCTCCCCCGACCCCTCCCCCCTCCCCCCCCACATTCCTTTCCCCTCCCAGACCCCTTCCCCCCAATCCCCCCCCCCCACATCCCTTTCCCCCCTACACCCGTCCCCCCCTACACCCCATTCCCCCCTTCCCCCCTTCCCCCTCTTCTTCCCCCCTCCCCTCCCCCCCCCCCTCCGCGGGAACGCGGCCCACACCGCCCCGCGTTCCCCGGCCCGGCCCCGCGCACCGATGGTGGAGATGAACGTGGCGTTGAACGCATCCTCGGAGAAGCGGAAGAGCGCGCACGTCTTCCCCACGCCCGAGTCGCCGATGAGCAGCAGCTTGAACAGGTAATCGTACGTCTTCGCCATGTTCCCGGGCTCCGCCCCCAGCGCGTCCCCGCGCCGCCTCACGGGTCGCGCCCGCCGCCCATCACCGCGCGCGGCGCGCTCTGATTGGCCGAGCCCCGAAACGCCGCTCCGTTGGACTCCGCCCGAGGCGGGAAGCGACGCCCCGCCGGGCACGCGCAGGGGGCGCGCGCGCGCCCCCTGCGCGTGCCCGGCGGGGCGTCGCTTCCCGCCTCGGGCGGAAGGCGCGAGTCGAGGCGGGAGCGCGCGGAACGCGTCACGTGGTGCTTCGCCTCGTGACGTCACGCGAGGGGGCGGCGCGAGCACAGAGAGCACCGGCACTGCGAGAAACCGTTTAATGCGCGCGGCCGCGTTGGGGGGGGGGGGGGGGGGGGGGGGGTTGGCGCGCCCTCGGGAGCGCGGAGCCGACCCGAACCGAGCGGGCCGTTTTCCGACCGCGGTGCTCCGCTCGGGCTCATATACAGTTCAGCTCGTTTAGCGTCTGGTCCAACGTCTGGTGCAGCCCCAAGTTCTCCTCCTTGGCTTGAGCGAGTTTGTCTGAGGGAGAGAGGAAAAAAAAAACAAAAAAAAAAAAAACAAAAACACGACTTAGAACGGCCGTGACGGTTCTGCTTCACTCCTTAAATTAAAATCGTGGTCACGTACCGTGAGATTCAGGGAAGCACAACATCACTGTGCAGTCGCAGAGGGGTCGTGTGTCCCCCCCCCCCCCCGCTGAGCTCTGTCTGCTCGCAGCACCGTTGCTGCCGTGTTCTCAGCGGGTTATAAGGAAAGAAAGCCCGAAAGCTGGAAGGCAGAGGTATCTCGTTTTTATTGAGCACAGTTCTTACAGAGGAGGAGGAGTGAAGGATCGCTTTTAGGGTTGCGCAGAAGCAGCAGCCGTTGCGGGCAAGCAGAGCTAAAGAGGTGCAGCCAACAGGGCAGCCCAGCAGCTGCGGACTACAGGGACGTCATATCATTGAGAGCATGGTCGAGCTCCTCGCTGATAGCTTTGTACTTCAGCTTCTGAGCGTACAGCTCATCTGCAGGGCCGAGCCGCAGCCAGCGAGAGGTGCAGAGAGAGCCCCGAGGGAAAGGCGGACAGAGCACGGGCAGGAGGCAGCACCCAGAGCAGCAGGGAAACAGAAGGAAACAGAAACAGGTCCGGGATTGAGCACCGGTACGAAAGCAGAAATGCACGCACTGCTGCGGTGTCACACACTTCACCTGCACTTCTTTCTTTAAATCTCAGTTAACAGCGTTTTGTGGTTTTGTTACCGACTGAAACAGCTCTTGAGATTCAGTCTGTGAGTCGGCCAAAGTGAGGTTATGGTTCTCAAGTTTTTAAAGAGAACCTCTTCCAGAGCCGCCCGCTCCCCCAGCCCCGGGGCCGCAGCCCTGTGCTGTGCAGGCACACCTGGCAGCCGTGCCTGTCCCTTCCAGAAGGACACAACCCTTGTTCCCACAGTTCTGCTTCCTGACTTGAAAATGAACATTTTTTAAAGGAATGTGTAATTCCATACCTTCCAGATCATCAATGGACTTTTCCAGTTTGGCAACCGTTCTCTCAGCAAACTCAGCACGAGTTTCAGCCTAAGAATATTAAATGGAATCATTGAGTGCTGTTAAGAAACATCCCCAAAACACCATCTGGGGAGGGAGACACTTACTTCTTTAAGCTTGTCAGAGAGAATCTTGATTTCTTCTTCATACTTGTCTTCCTTTTCTGAGTACTGTGGAAACAATACACACTCTGAAGGGCAGCTGTGGCAGCAATTGATGTTCATGGTAACATATCTATTTACAACGGCTGCATACACTGTGCACACTTTTCTCTGAGACACCTCAACTCTGACTCATGTACCATCACTTTGAACCTGCTGGTGCCCAGGTCAAAACAGCTGAGTGTGTGAGAAGCAGTGCAGCACTACCCATGGGCTCTTGGAACAGGAAGGCAGGCAAGGCCTCCATGTATTTGCATTTCCAGATCATTTCTGTGCATTTTAATGACTGTCCCCATCCTGCAGGTTACTGAAAGAACCAACCTTTTCAGACTGAGCTTCCAAGGACTTCAGGTTGTTAGTGACATTCTTCAGCTCCTCTTCAAGGTCACTGCATTTACTGCAGGCAAAAAAAAAAAAGAAGTCAATACTCTGTTGTGGTTTAACTTTCCTTTAAGAAGTCTACAAATAAGGTAAGAGACAGTGAAGTCTGAAAGCGAGAAGTTGGGTGCATGGGGCACAGAGCCCTTTCCAAGCACACCCCGAGCTGATTTTTTTCAGATGTTTTAACCTCCATTTGAAGCTTGCAGGTGTGTAAAGCTACTCACACTTCGGACACCTCAGCGCGCTCTTCAGCTCTTTCCAGCTCACCCTCCAAGATCACCAGCTTGCGTGCGACCTGAAAGCAACACAGCAGTGTCACCCCACACCACATCACCTCACATCACCCCACGCCACGCTCATCTCCAGCACGTCTCCCCCCACACCCCGTGCCCGCGCTTTCCTTCGGGGAGATGAGACCACAGCACACACTCGTGCACAAACGTGAGCACTGTTCCCCAGAGTAAATCAGACTTTGCAGTTATTCTAGAACTGAATACCCACGATGCTGCGAAAGTCACAATTACAACTGCTCCTTTTTCAGAGCGTTCTGAAGCTGTACCATCACTCCGTGAAAAACATACAGCATGATCACACCGAAGAACAACAGGGTTGCTCCTGTTCCCCCACACACCGCCTCGGGTTCCTCACTCACATCCCCATACCTCTTCGTATTTGCGGTCAGCCTCTTCAGCAATGTGCTTGGCCTCCTTCAGCTGCATCTCCTGGATTTCCATCTTTTCTTCATCTTTCATTGCTCTGTTCTCAATAACTTTCATTCCCCTGCGGAAGCCAAAGCAAGTATGCTGAATGCAGAAACATTTTAGCAACTTTTTTGGTTTGTAACCAAAAGAGGCCCCATTATGACCAACTATCGAGCTGATGGAATTCCTCATTTCAAGGAGTTTCAAAAAAGGAAAGAGGAAAAAAAGGGCACCTCAGGTTGGGTCTCTGACTGCAACACATTGGGCACTGCAGATGTTGGAATATTCTGTGCACATTTCACTTTTTTTCTTTACTCACTGAAAGAACAAAAGAAGGAAAGAGAAAAAGAAAGGGGATCGCACCTCTCGCTCTCATCCGCTGCCTTCTCGGCCTCCTCCAGCTTCTGCAGGGCCGTGGCCAGCCGCTCCTGGGCCCGGTCCAGCTCCTCCTCCACGAGTTGGATGCGTCTGTTGAGCGCGGCCACTTCGCCCTCCGCCTGCGGACGGAGCGGTGCAGCTGAGGCCCCGCAGCTGCCCCATGCCCGCTCCCCTCCCGCAGCACTGCGGCTCTCAAAGCCTTCCCCACTCCCTCCACTTTTTGTTGATTTAAGCGATGGCATCTCAGGAATGTCAAGGTACACAGTGCGTGCTTCCCCCTCCTTTCTGTTGGTGCTGGTTCCTGCCATACAACAAAGGATCACCAAGGGACAGATGTATCTGTGGGATTCGGAGCTGAATAACATGAGTTGTTGCAAACCGTCCCTGCACCGGGAGCACAACCGCCCGGGCTGGGGACACAGCACAGGGCAGTGCTCTCTGCCACAGAAACAGGGCTAACTTAACTATGTCCTGAAATGGTCACTTCCCTTTGCCATCACTTCCTGTGGCACTTAAGGAACTGTGCCAACAGTTCTTAGTGGGGTCTGAGCACGTTGCCCACAAAGCCAAGCAGCGATCGACTGCTCGTTCCAAGAGATGGGCAACAAAGGGAGAGATGTCTGCAGCTCGTAGTGGGAGCAAATCAGTGTTCATACACACGCTGCTTATTAAGATACGGCTCCTCTGATCACTTGGTATGCGAAGGGGAAAAGCCATACCCTAATAACCGCCAGCTTTGCCCAACTCATCAGTGTGCGGGGACCTGAACTGAGTGTGACAGCTCTCAGGAAGCACTGCTAAGGGCCGTGGGTCCGCGGGACTGCCCCTCACTGAGGCTTTGCAGACTCCCGATGCTCAGCAGCTCCCGACCCTCAGTTACCAACCGCTCCTCAGCCCGAGGAAGTGGATTCCCCGCGGGAGGACGCGGGGAGGGGCCCAGCAGCCGGCCCTGCTGGAAGTTCACAGGGGCTCCGGTCCCGAGCAGCTCGGCCTTCGTTTCGCTCCGTGCTGAACTTGCGGGCTCCACGCATCGCTCTCGGAGCGCTCCGCCCTCGGCTCCCGCTCCCACCCGCGCCCGTTCTGCGGTTTGGTGCGAACCGCTGAGAGCAGGAGGATGCCGGGCACGGCGACCGCGCACAGACATAAGTGAAAGCAGCTGTCCGGCCCCGGCAGAGCGGCGCGCTGCTGGAGCGCTCCCATTTCTCTGGGAGAACCGGGAAGGAAAAGTTATTTGCCAGCAGTTCGGAGTTTCCCAGCTGCGCCTGAGCCGGCGGTGCGGAGCTCCCCGCCCGCTGTCACGCAGCGCCTTTTCTCCACGAGAGCGGCCCCGCCCGCAGCCCGAGCCCGGAGCGGAGCGCAGCAGAGAGAGAGGCAGAGGCAGGAAGGAAAGGAGGGGCAGCGCGGAGAGAGCGACAGAGAGAAGCGGGCGGGCGGCGGTCTCACTTTCTCCCGCAGGTCCCGTTCCAGGTCCAGCTCCCGCTGCAGGACCTGGGCGCGCTCCTCCGCCTCGTCCGCCTGCTGCTGCAGGCACTGGATCTTCCTCTTCACCGCCTCCAGGGAGCTCGGCGCGGCCATGGGCGCGGCGGACGCGGCGGCGATGCTGCACGTGGCGGCGCGCGGCCCCGCGCCTTTCAATGGGGCGATGACGTCACGCGGCGGGAGGCGGGGCCGTGACGTCACGGGACGGCCGCGCCCCGGGACCCCCCGGCGCTCCGCGCCGCGTCCGGGAGGAGCGGAGCCGACCCCGGCAGCTCCGGAGCGGGCGGGGCCGCCCCGTGCCATGCGGAGCCGTGCGCCAAGCGGGGCCCGGCCACATCGGCGCGGTGCTCGCGTACAAAGAGTGTCCGGCGGCTGCTGAAGAGCCCCTCCCTCCCTCCGCCCCTCCCTCCGCCGCGTGTCCCCGCTCGGCGCGGCGCGGTGCGGTGCGGTGCGGTGCGGTGCGGTGCGGTGCTGTGTCCCGGCAGCAGCGCGGGGTGCGGGCGGACGTACCTGGAACGCAGCACCGCTTTTCCCATCCCCCGACCGGAGCACTGCAACGAACAACGCTCAGTGTCGCGCAGCGGCACCGCGCTCAGCGCAGCGGCCGCGGGTACGTACGTCCGTGGCCTTCTTCTCTGCCTGCTCCAGCTTCTCCTGGGCGTCCTTCAGGGCCTCCGAGTATTTGTCCAGCTCATCTTCGGTTCCCTTCAGCTTCTTCTGCAGGGCCACCAGCTCGTCCTCCACCTTTCAAGAGAACAAAAAGGAATCGGCGCACATTACCACGGTGTCACAGCTAAAACCTCTCACTGTTCTCAGCTCCAGGGAACGATGATGAGAACTCAGTGCAGAACTCGGCCTGGTCCCCCGCACCCATTTCTGCGTTGGGCTGCACAGAATCCCACAGTGCTCATTCCCACAGTGCATCTCACAGCGCTTCAGGACCCCGTCCTCGTGCTCACTGGGCAGTGTGACCTCGTGCTGTGCTACAGTTCAAGAGGAGAGCGCTCACTCCCCGCTGCAGTTCTGTGCCTCTCAGGGCTCTGTGCACCAGACATGATGTGCTGCCACGGGACGGAGCTGCACAGCACTGCCAGTGCCCATCGCTGCAGCTCGGAGCCCACGCTGTGCCTGGGCCCTCCTATGCACTGCATACACCCATAGCAGCACTGGGCTGTGACTATAACTGTGGGAGAGCGCTTCCTGCCGCACTGCCCAGGAATCTGTGTTATCAGGAGCTGCTGCTGATAAGGGTGCGCCTGCAAACCCACCTGCTCCCCCCTCTCAGAGCAGTTCAGTCTGCAGAGGAAACTGCTTTAACCACGAGTCCGCTCTGACCCAAACGGAGGAGGTGTGGGGATGCTCCAGCAGCAGTGCTGGCTGCGGGCTGCTCCTGGCAGCAACCACCACTCCCTCTGCAGTAACAGAATGGATCGCGCTGCCCTGGGACAGCAGCAGGGAGGAAGGAAGCGATCTTCCTGCGTGTGACATTCAAACCCCCACTGCAGTGTGTGCGCCTGTGTTAAAAGATGAGCTGAAAACCTGGGGGCATTTCAGAAGAGAAGAAAGGCCAAAGCCTTCCTGACTCCTTTTGGCTTTTGTTTGCTGTGTGGAGCTCGGAGCAGCTGACAGTGCTGAAAGAGAAGCCATGAGCTCTGTGTGAGCTGCGCTGCAGGACGGAGCGGCAGCAGTGGACCCTTCTGGAACCTTTTTGTGGATGGCCAATTAAATGTTTAGTTTTATTGCCCACAGATCTCAAATGGCACAGAAGAAACACCTGGCCAAGCAATAATGCGCGTGGTGATCTGAAAGAGGCAGCAGAAAGAAACACGTTTAGAGAATATAAGAAGACACAAGCAGTTCTTTGTAAGCTCTGTAACAAGTTGGAATGTGGTCCGCAAAACATTCAAAGACCACTGAGAGTATCACAGCTCAGATCTGAGGAAGGAACCAGAATAAAGAACACTGAAAAGCAATACAGAATGCAAAGGCTATCATTGAAATTCAATTAAAAGCAGGGCTTTCAGATGAAGACATTTCTACCGTTGCCAACACAGTGCTGTTTCAGTGCAGCTCCTGGCGGCCATAGCACACACCTATGGGGCACTGCAGTGTCACAGTCAGCACAGCTCCATGGGCACATGGAGGAGAGGCTCAGCCACAGTGAGGCAGCGTTAGCACTGCTGCCACAGGTGTTTGAGCCACAGCTTTTGAGTTTTCAACGTCTTTCCAATAGAATTACAGGCAGAAGAAAATTAAAGCAATTACATATCATTTAAGGAAACTGAGACAAAATAGTCTTAGAAATCTGTAGCTAGTGCTGGTTTTGCAAAGACAGAAGATTAATTAATAAATAGCACCGGCTGTGCAACTTGAACGTCACAAAAAGGCAAAAGATTCAAAACAGATTAATGGGAAACTCAAGTTGGAATTTTGCTTTCTGCATCAGAGTTCAGCACAGTACTTCAGCGCATCATTTCTGCAGCACACGCACAACCTGTGCCTGTTCCCACAACCGGTGCCTGCTCCCACAAGCTGTGCCTGTTTCCACTTGCCTGCTTGCATTTGTCCTCAGCCGCCTTCTTATCCGTCTCAGCCTGCTCCGCTCTATCGATCGCATTCTCCTTGTCCAGCTTCAGCATCTGCATCTTCTTCTTGATGGCTTCCATTTTTGCTACGGGGCAGGTTGGGTTTGTCGCACAGCCGGAGGGGTTCTGAAGGGTAAAGCTTTGGCTTTCGGGCACAGACGAGGTTGTGCTCGGGGCAGTGGGAGCTGTGCAGCCCCGGGCAGAGCGCAGTGCGGCCGCTGTCACACGCAGCCTTTGTGAGGGACGGGCTGAGCAGGCTCACACCGCTCCATCATCTCCTTATTTGGGCCCCGTTTTCTTAAACAGAGCACCGTTTCCATTTTTAAGCTTCTGACAAGGCAGAAGTGTTGACATATGAGCATATCCTTGAAAGAGGCGCTGAGCTGCCCTCACTGTGCCCCACGGCCCCATAGCACAGCCCTATAGCACAGCCCTATAGGACAGCCCTGCGGCACGGCCTTACGGCACGGCCCTATGGCACGGCCCTATAGGACAGCCCTGCGGCACGGCCTTACGGCACGACCCTATGGCACGGCCCTATAGCACAGCCCTATAGCACGGCCCTAAAGCACAGTCCTATGGCACAGCCCTATGGCACAACACAAAGGCTGTGCGTGAGGGACCGCTTTGGATCCCCGTGAAATAAATCCACACTTCAAAACCAACGAAGCGCGGAAGGGCCTTCAGGAGAGGCCCGATGCGGAGCAGCCGCGAACAGAGCCCGCACAGCGCGGACCTCTGTGGGCTCCGCAGCTCTCCCGGCCCCGAATAAACGCTCCGCGCCGCCGCCTCACGAGGGCGGCCCCGGCCCAACATGGCGGAGCTACAGCTGCCAGAAACTACAGCTCCCAGAGCGCCGCTGGGCGCCTTCCCCCGCTCCTTCCCCGGCTCCTTCCCCGGCTCCTTCCTCGGCTCCTTCCCCGGCTCCTTCCCCAGGTCCTTCCCCGGCTCCTTCCCCGGCTGCGGCTGATCAGCTGGAGCGTGCCTCAGAGCCGCTTTTAGGAAGGAACATGGAGGAACAAGTCACCCCGGGCAGTCCTTCGGGCGGGAGCATCGCCTCCTTTCCCTCCCTGCTTCACCAACTGGAGAGAATCACCCGAAAAACTCCCTCTGGTCCCTGAGCCTCTGGCTCTCCTTAACCTGTGTGAGCAACCGAGAAAGGCAAAAACCCTCTGAACCAATTTTTTTATTTTATTTTATTTTATTGATGAGGTGAGCGTTCAATAGGTTGAGATCCCTTGTTTATTCCTCTTCTTTCAGCAGGATTGTTTGGGCAGGATTTCCCTGCAGGGCTGTCTCAGCGTGAAGGATACGGCAGGATCAATGTCTAACACCATCTTTCTGATGCTTTCTCGTTACATATCCGTTACTGGGCAAGGTGTGACCACCAGGACAGATCTGTCCTGCCTGAGCCGAGCTCCAAGAACATGCCTCTCTTCTTATCTAATCGTAGTTATCTGTGTTTTTCTGCAGGGAACACAGCACACCTGAGATGCTGAGATGTGTTTCAGATAGGATGGGAGGATTCGCTCAGCAGTGTGCACCTGTTTGGGAAGCCTGTCCATGTGCACCGGAGGGAAGAAATCCCACCCTATGTCCGTGTTCCTTAC
The DNA here is from genome assembly GCA_036925125.1 of Oreortyx pictus. Classification (NCBI taxonomy): domain Eukaryota; kingdom Metazoa; phylum Chordata; class Aves; order Galliformes; family Odontophoridae; genus Oreortyx; species Oreortyx pictus. The sequence continues at coordinate 5,261,876 of JAUPFR010000027.1, forward strand.
ACACAGACTGGAGTGGGTGCCAGAAGAGGAGCGATCAGCAGCCTCGATCCCAAGGCTTTGGTGCCCTTCTGGGGTAGCTGAATTGCCTTCACCGGGGAAGGAGAAGGATTTGCCTTAGCACCAAAGGATAATAATCTCTGTGTACCATGCCATCCTCGGTCACTGCCATTACAGACCGTTTCCGGGCAGTACTGAGAGCTTTAAGCTCTTCATTGCCATTAGATGGCAATGTAGATCCACAAATCTTCCTTCCTTCAGCCCCTGGAAAACCTTCTCTCCGCTGGTGGGTAGAAGCTCAAATCTTCTGTTTCCGCCTACCTCCCCATTTAAGACTGAAGCATCCTGGATTTGTTTTGCCTGCAAACGAATGGAGCTGGCTGCCTGGGAGGCCGGCTCCTCTGGAGTCCCCAGTGGCATGAGTGCTTGCTCTCTGCATTGAGGGCCCTCCCTTTGTGCACAGAGGCTTGTTTTTTCACTCTTCCAGCAGTTAATTCATCTCTTGTTTTGCTGTTTCCACAAGACATTCTGCTATCTTGCTTGTTTCTCAGCTTACTGCCAAACCTGGCAGGCGAGTGAGTCATGGGCTGCCGCAGGCCAAACCCCGGAGCATACAGACTGCTTCCCAGGGTCATGAATCTCCCATCTGGGACGTTATAAAGAACTGCAGCAAGAAATAACTACACCGCAAAATGCTTTCCCCCATATCCATTTTTCAGCTTTTCCATTGTTCGCAGTTGACTGGTTCATTTAACATGTGCGTTACCGTTTTTTATTCTTCACATTTCCCTTTCCACCAGAAAATGTCACCAGCTCACATCCTGCTTACACTCAGAAAACTCGCAGTTCCAAACCCAGGCAAGGTTGCTCCTTCAAAGCTGAAGATACACAGCTTTTTCTCAAACATATTTTAACTCCCATCCCACAGTCCAGCAACCCCCACCAATGCAGTGTTGGTGCAAGGCAGCAAGCAAGGGAAGTTGTAGGGCCTTTTGGAGTCGAATACAGACACCACAGCAGGATCTGTCCAGCTGGGTAACTTCAGCAGTGTTAGTGGTAGGAATTCTTGTTTGTACCAATGAGGGTGCAACCGGGATCAACACCAATCAGCCCCCCACCCCCCCAGCCCATTTTGTGACATTTAGAAAAAATCTGTTAGGCTGCTGAAGCAGATGGAGAGTTCCTGACTGTTGTCTGGAGCAGGGCAGGATGAAAAGGCATTTTCCCTTTGCCAGCCAAGAATGGAAGATGGTGGATGGGAATCCAATGGAACAGAAAGGACATCTGGCCTGGGAGCACAGGGCCCTACAACGTGACAGGATCAGTGCAAAGACTTGCCCTCATCTCTCACATCTCCCGGGATGTGTTACTATAAGCACCTTCTAGTTTTCTGGATTTTAAATGGCCTAAACAATGAGGAATTTGCCCTTTTCCCCAGGAGAGAATCGCTCCTCCATCACAGAAAGGCTCTCTTTATTCCTGGTGCACAAGATGTTAATAGTATTTCTAAGCACTCTTGCAGATGTGAGCAGTATGCTGTAGATAAGTTATATCAGAGGAAGTGTTATCGCTTGAGCTTACATGTTTTGTGCTTTTCCATTGCACTCTAAAATGCTGTTGCATTTAATTAGCCATTTGTCAAAGCATTTATTAATCATTTATTAGCTCTTTGTTCATTTGCTGTAGATGTATCTTGACATCTAAAGTGAGCCCAGTCATTTTATAACCAAGCGCTGGGCAATAGAAAAGGTCTTACTCATCCTTCTTATCTGCAAAGCACTTGGCACATGGTGGTGCAGCTCTGGTTGGGGCCTCTGGGTATTTCAGGAATATAAATACCAGCACCTTAAGCTGCCCCATTGCCTAAGATATCAGGAGCACTGGATGAATTAAGCGGCAGGCTGCATATCGGACTGGAGATTTCTAGCTGTAGGTTATCACTGCTAAACCTTGAGGTTCACCCTTGCTGTCTGTCTGTTTCTAAGCACAGACTCACCCCAAGCAAACAGACGGAGAAGAGTAAAGTTTTCAGCTTTACTGGCTGTGAGTCCTGTGATCAGATGGCATCAGGAATCAGCAAAGTATCTCCCTTACCTGAGCAGGCCGGGCTGACCTGCTCCTCTCCCCGCAGACTTACACGCAGGGGAATCAGGGCTGTATTTTCCCCAGATGTTGCAATTTCCATACAGAACCTTTCTGTCCTCGTTGAGAAACATCCTCCTTTTCTGTCCTCCTCTGCAAGGACAGCAGCATAGCAGGTAGCAAAACACAGCCAGTGCCAAAAAAAGGCTAAGAAATATGTCTCTATTCTGGTAGTATAAAAGATATTATAAAGCCTAGGATTATCTCAAGCAACAAGAGACATGTTAATGAAGCACCTAATTTAAGCAGGTGTTTCTCTTCTGCTGTAGTCAATGGAGTATAGAGGAGGAGAGAGCAGAGGAGGAGACAACGTTTTATTAAATGCTCATGCTTTAGTTCTTAAAAAAAATCATAGCCCACCTCGGTTTTAAATGGCTTTTGAGGCTTTCCTAATGAATGCTTCTCAAGTGTTTGCACATTTTCTGTTTGCCCTCAATATGAGGAAATGCTTCAGTCAATAGATTTTTATTTGATTTGTAAATAATGCCAGGGTGACACGTTATTGCAGATTCTGAGAACTCTAACTCCGTGTCTTGTCCTCCAGATAGGACATGCTGGAGATATCTCCCAATTAGGGCAGGGCAGAGGATGGGGATTAAAATAACTTTAAGACCATCTAGAACTTCCCCCTGCACTTCTGTTTAGCCCACGGACCGTCAGGAGCTTGTGAAATAATTGCTTTGGACAGATAATAAAACATCCTCCAGCAAAACTAAGGTACTTAATATACTGCCCAAGTCAATTTCCCTTATTTCTTCTGTCCTCTTGCTTTTAATAATGGTTTAATGAAAAATTCAAAATTAATTGGAACTGGCATTAACCATTCACGTGTTCCAGTGAGGGTTTCGCTGCTTCAATATTTCATAAGCTGACTTCACTGCTATGCCTTCCCCGGCTTTCACAGGCTAAAACGTCACCTCTTTTCTTGAAATGAACGGTGCCAACATGGAGGGGTGCTAGGGATGTGAGAAAGTCTGCCATCACACCATAGGCAAAGGCATAAAATAATAAAACTAACAGCCGTTGTGTTTTCCTTTTGTGATCGTCCCCACTTTCTAGGTACTTATACACATCTGAGCCTTATCTGGAAAGAGCTGTCCTAAAAATAAACAGGAGCCGTCTGAAAGGTGTCTGAGGGAGGGATCTGGCAGCTGTCAGGCTGTCACGTACGTGAGAAGGATGGAGCTGATGGACTCGCTGACACCAGACGGGCTCTGCTGAAATCAGAATGCCTTATGCTTCCCTTGGCACGCACTGGGCAAATTCTGTTGGCTGGAGCCATTAGACCTCAGCGTGTTTGGGGCACGATCCAGTTCTGACTGCTGACAATGAGAGTCTGCCCTTGGATGGCAGTGGGAATTGGATCAGACCTTGTCTTTACCCCCGAGACTCTGGAGTTACAGGGATAAATTTTGGCTCAAGTGAATGTCACCCCAATGGAGAGGGATGCAGCACACTCCAGATTTGCAGGCTTCTGTAGTTCCCTGAAAATGCAGCTTTTCTCTGAGGTTCCTGGGCAGGGGGACAGGAGCCTAACTTCTGACGTCTTTGTGAGCAGCTTTGTACTGCTCTGTGCCTCAGATTCTCCTCTCTAACAACGGTGGTGGTGTCCTCTCTTCAAGAAAATTATTGATAGATCTGTAGATCCACTCTGTTTACAAATGCTTCCATGCAGGAGGCCATGACTGTGCTAAAAGCTGTTCCTGTTTCCCACACGGTGCTTAAAGGACACATGCTAACACCATGCAGCAATGACACGGTGAGCATGACATGACTCATCTCAAACCTTTGCAGCAACTCAGTGGCAGAGTGAGGACCCAAGAATTCTGGACCCCACCAAAGCATTCATACCTCTGCAGTGACTGAACCTGGAAAGGAACACTTGCTAGCAGAAGCTTCATTTCCCATCAAGTGCACAGGAAAATCTCCATTACCTGTAGAATAGCTGAAGACATTGCTGCTGTTTTTGGTGGTACAGTGTACTAGGGACAGAAAAGAGAAAGGAGGTGAGAAAACTGGGCAGAAATCTTCCTGTTTCTCAGTGGGAGAGGGGACACATCTCTTGTTCTCAATGGGAGCTGACTGCTGCCGTATGAAAACCTGTCAATTTGTTTCATTATCTAATAGGCAAGAAAATAAATGCCCCTTACAGTGAAGAGCAGTGTCTTAGGACAACTATCTTGTGGTACTCTGGTCTGAAAATACCAGTCTGTGTTGAGAAGAATGGACGAGGGAATTAATTCCAGTAATATGGGCTGCAGGAAATTACCTACAAGATAAGAGCGACTTGATCTTTTTGAGAAAAAGGAAAAAAGAAAGACTTCCTTATCTTGATGGTGTTTGCTCTGAAGTATCATCTTGTGACTGCTGGAGTCTGCCTTGCGGGATCATGCAATTACTGCCAGCTCCTGTGGCACCGCTTCCTTCTGTCCCGAGCTATTGCTGCCTCTGCTTGAAGCACTGCTTGCTCCCGAGGCCTCCGCTGTGCCTGAGCCCCGTGATGCCATCTCTGCTCACGTGTCAGAGCAGGATACGGCCAGTACTTCAATTAGGAGAGATCTGTGAGGAAGAGGAAATCAAGCTGATGAACCACCAAGGGTATGTGTGAGTCAGCACTAGACGTGTGATGGTACGAGGAGCCATGGCTGAATCCTACCCCTTTTGGGGGGTCCCAGCCCCTTCTCCTACAATAAAGATCTCCTAGGGTGAAACAGCACTGCAGTGCTCTCAGTGTCCTGCTGTATGCTGTGGCTCTCCCCCACGAGGAAGTTTTCACTATGTAGTATTCTTCTCCATTAAAATCATTATGTTAAGTAGCTGAGAAGTTCCTCATGTCTACTTTCTGAACTGAGCTATCCCACAGCTGGCAGCTTTGAGAATGGCGGACATGAGGTTACCAAACCCATTCATTTCTGAACGCACCCACGTTCCTAATGGCTATAGAGGTCCATCTTTAAAGTCCTCAGAGATCCACTGGAATAAAGGGCACTTTGTGAGGACGCAGTAATTACTATGGGATTTCGAGGTGTGTGGAAATGATTCACGGAGGCATTTCCCAGCCAGTGCTCTCCTGGAGCCAGGTGAGCTCTTCCCTGGAATGTGAAGTATGCAGCATAGCAACCAGGAGGAACAGGTTTGGCAGGACACTTTAAGTTGCGCCGGGCAGACAGCCTCCTCAGAGCCACATCCCTGCTCCACCTTCCTCCCTGCTGGATGCTCCTCTCTGCCTCGCCGTCCTGGTGAGAGGATGGACACGCTGCGAAGGAGCCTTTCTCGCTGGAAGAGGTACCACATTAAGGTGCACTTGGCTGACGAGGACCTGATGATGCCACTGACCGTCAAGCCCAGAGACACGGTGATGGACCTGCGGGCTTACCTGGTGCGGGAGGGCGTCACTTCCTGGAAGAAGACATTTTATTACAACTCCAGGCAGCTTGAGGAGCATGAGACTCTGAAAGAGGCCAATATCCAGAATGGCTCAGTCCTGCTCCTTGTCAGCAACAAAAGGTAGGCACGGAGCTCCTCTGCAGCAGGGGTGGTGTAAGGGAAGGGGAATGCTCTGCCATCTCAGCCCGTGGGACAACACTATCCCATTGGAGTTTGCAGAAAGCAGATCAGAAGCTGAAACCTTGAGATTTCCAGCAGGCAGAGAGGGATTTAAGTCACCTCAACTCCAGACAGGCTGAAATGTGAAGTAAGGGAGGTCGAGGAGGAGGCAGTCTGGTTGGTATTTCCTCTCCTGTGTCTGATCAGGTCTCGCTTTCCTGAAAACGCAGAGAGAAGTAGAAGACGTGCAGCAGGGAGCTTGTGTGAGTCAGGGTGTGCTCCGGGAGCCTCTCCCTTGTCCTCAGCTCTGACTGTGCTGCCCGGCTCTCGCCATTTTTAGTGTTCAGTTTCCGTGAGTGTTTGGGATGGTGCAGTCCTGCAGAGCCGTGGGCTGCCCACCTGCTCCCAGCAAAGCCCAGCGAGTGCTGCACTCAGACGGTCAGAGGCTGCAGCTTCCCAAGACACAGTGAGATCTCAGCACTAAGCAGTGACACCAGTGGTTTCCAGGACAGCCAGTGGAAACAGTGAATCTTTCCAGTCAGGACAGCTGCTACGTTGCAGTGGGAATGCAAGTGGAGGTTCTGGAGCTGAGACCTGGCCGGTTAGGATTCAGTGGGTACATTTATGTCCAGTTGTGCTGTCTTCCCAATGCCTGCCTTGTTGCGTGGATCCTTCTGTGAAGCATTTTGGGGGATGCTGTGTAGAAGAGGTGCACCGCAGAGTGTACTGTGTCTAATTCAGCTGTTTGAATGCTGAGACCTCTGAGTTACTTGTCTATGCTGATCAGTCGGCTCTGCAGAAAAGCCTCCTCTAAAGACTTCAGTTCTGATTAGATGCCACATGGAATGGTCCTATTTTCCAGTCCAGAGGCAGCTTGAAATCTCACACAAAGGAGATTTAATAAAGCATTTCCTTTCAGAGCTCAGATACAAGAGATTCCACATGGCTCAGCTGGCTGCAAACCCCACGTCAGCCACAGCCCCTTCCTCCATCATCTCATTTCAACTCTGATTAACTTTGCACTGCTCCTCTTTTTCTCCTTGTTTTTAATGGCAGGAGCACATATATTTGTTGTTGTAGGAAAGGATTCAGAGGACTCAGCTGATGTAAGCACATGCTTATGCTCCATAATGTGCTGTGGACCTTTCCACATGCGGCAAAAAACAATGTTTAAATGCAGCATTGCAAAACTCACCAGGAGGTCCCAGCCACATGTGCTGACTTCAGGGTATCTCTCAAAGTTTGCTCAGTTTTGAAAATGCGAGTCCTCTTGCGCGGCTTTCAGGCTCAGTTTTTCTAAGTGTGAGAAAGAAGGAGCGGATTTATAATGTTGTGGTTGGATTCTTCTTTGGTCTTAAATTTCATCAAAACCTTCCCAGCTCTCAAGCACGCACCTCTATCTATTCTCTTATTCCTTTTCCCAGGGCTGGAAGGGCTGTGGTGGGCAGACAGTCTCTCCCTTAAGTCACGTCTTTCCTCGTGCTATTGCATATGAAGGATCGCTGGGCTATGACAACCTCATCCACTTCCAAATAGTTTTGTGCAGCACGACTGCCAAGTGCCCAGGTGCTGGGATACCTTCCTCCAAAGGCTCAGGGAGCGGCCGAGGTATTCACAGAGCACGATGTCCTCTTCTGTCTCAGGGCTGTGCTGTGGTGGCTTGGCAGCATCCCCACCTGAGCTGAGTGCATCCCTGTGACTCAGCACCCTGCCAGGTCCCCAGCATGCAGGGCTGGTTCTGAGCGCTATTTATCAATTAAGCTGGGCGTTAGGAAACATAGGGTGGGAGACGGCAGGTACTGCATTGTAGCTGAGATTACAGCACCATTTCAAGCCTGAAGATTATTGGACCAGATCTTTAGGTTGGCTGCTCAGCCCCATGGGCTTAAGAGCTGGTTTTAGTATTTCAGTGACTCAGTGAAGTGTGGGCCCTCCATCAGCGGGCAGCATCTGCTTAAGGTCTCCCTGAAAATCTTGGTGTCCCTACTCACTGCTCTGTGCTGAGAGGCCAGCCAAGCAGAGCTGCATTAGTCCCAAAAGTGGAGTTGCACCGATTGCCAAGGTCTGCAGCTCAGTGTCGTGCCTATAAATATTAATGGTCACTCTGTTTGCTGCGTGTTCCTATAAGGAGTTCATGACACAGTTTACTTGAACTTGAGAAAACATGAGAATGACCCTATTTTCCATCCCCCCACCCTTAATGCCTTTGTAGATAATTGGCATTTAGCAAAGGCCAAGTCAGCATTTCTACTCTTGCTCATGTTTTCTGGGGTTTATAACTTAGCCATAAAAATTCACTTAAGGCTTCAGCTTGGCAGGAAAGGATCAGCATACCAGCTCATGCTGGAAATTTATTTGGATCTTAGCGCTCAGAAGTTTGAGCGAGCCATTCTGGAGTTCAGTCAACACGACCTCTCAGCCCGAGAAAACACGGGCAGGGCAGAACTGGGAAAATCACATCCACTTGGGATGCAGTTCCCACCTGCGCAGAAGCTTGTTAATCACGTCACTGCTGCACTGATTGGGACTGCAATCCTGCGGCAGAAGAAGCCTAGCAAAGAACGTGCGGAAAAACAGCTTGCGCTCCAGAGAGCGACGTGTCAGAATAACACAGCTTCCGAGGGGGCAAAACAAGCAAAGCAAGACCTGGAATGGGAAGGAAGAAGCAAAGGTGGGATCCCTCCAGCTCGGTGGCCTTGGGCCAAAAGGCGCTGTTGGAGCCCTCAGTGTCCTACGTGGGGAGACCACCAGGAGCCTCGACATGCAAAGAGCAGCCACGCAGCACAAACACTGCAGCATCCACGAGGGCATGCAGCAGGCTGTCCCAGCTGCCCCAGGCACCATCAGTGCTGGTGCTCCGGACCACGCCACAGCAGAACCAGTTTGGCTCGCTCCGGAGCTCGGCAGCCGCTCGGCGGGTCCGTGGGGACGCGGCAGTTCCTGAAACTGGTGTGGCTCCTGCTGACTGGGCTGTGCAGAGCTGCCCCGGTGTAAGAATTTGCTGTAAAAACGATGGCCGTTCAGTACTGGCTGTCCTCTCAATGCAAAGCCCCAGGCACACTTATTTTACTGGCACAGACTCAGCCGGAGCGCACAGGAACCCCTCAGTCTTTTGAAAGACAAAGTTCATTGAGGCCAAGCAGCTATTTTCATCATACATGGTTTGCCCGGAGAATGGAGTTCAGGAAGTCATTGGTGAATAGGTTAAATAAAGTAGATGCCAGCACTGAATTTAGCAGAAGTCTATTATCTGGAATCTCTTGGTGTTGAATTTCTGGCCTGGAGCCACCTGAAAACATCCATCTCGGGGCATTAGCTCAGTTACCATAACAACTCATCTAGGAACGGCTCCGGAGAGCTCCCAGCGCTCAGTGCAGGGTAAGCCACTCCTGGGGCAAGGTGAGCACATCCAGGATTCCCCCTCTCCTGCAGTGCAGCCCCGTGTCCCCGGTGAGCAGCAGTGCCTTCGTGAGCCTTCATTTGCTTGGGACCCTGCTTTATCTCACAGGCACTGCTCAGCCAACTTTCCGAAGGTCCAAAGGAGACATCTCCTGGCAGAAGAGCAGAACCATCCGTCTCTGGGAAGCGGCTAATTCCTGCATTGCTGTTCAGTTTACAGACTGTGATTTTTGGCCTCATAAATTATAACTTGGCATGAAAGCTATGACCAAACCACTTGCATAATGTCCAGTTTAGCTGATAATAAGAAACTCCTGCCTGCATTTAACTCCCACAGTGGCATAAGGACCAATGCTCTGCACAGACACCCGGCAGGAGCTCACTCCAGGCTTGCATGGCTCCCCTGTCCTGTCGCCTCTGCTCACTCTCAGTGCAGTCACAGCCTGCTGCAGGTACTGCTGGGACTCTAAAGGGAAATCAGAAAAATAAAGGGGTCTACACAGTCTGACCCCGTTCAGAAAGCGAACACTACAGCCCAGGCATGAATCAAATCCCTTAACACTGCACTTCAGGGTGGTGCCCACTCCCTGCTCTGACCTTGCAGCACCTGGGGCTGCTCAGCACTTGCTCCTCTGTGTGGAGGGGAGAAGTCCCAGTCCCATCCAACTGTGGACCTGCCCTCTTAAGCTGAGACTTAGCAGCAGGCTCCAAGGCATCTCACATCAGGATAACGATCCTTTAAATAGCACTGGGAGTCTCTCTTCTCAGGGAGAACTAATTAAGTTCTTCAGCACATGCTTAAACATATGTTGACCTGGTATGGCCTTAGCAGGTCTGCTTCCATCTAGTGGATAAATAACACTGGCTTAAAAAACATCCTCCTAGAGATACGTTACTGAGGCAACAGCCAGGTGGGAGGCTGACTTCTCCATCTCTGTGGATAAAAGTAGTGTTTATGTGAGTTACTCGTGGCCAAGCTCTCTGCTGGCACAGACTAAACCAGGTCCTTCTCTGGTGCAGTGTGGCACAGCTTCCTGGACTTCTTTGTACCTGTGCTGATTCACATCAACAGGGGATGTCACCCAGTTGGGATTAATGCTCCCTCCTGTGCCCCACTGTCCCCTGAAATGTCATCTGAACAACAAAGATCCACAATATGAATTTTGGTTTGTTTTTGGTGAAAACCCAGCTGGCAGTTACTATCAGCCAAGGCAGTCCTGGGGCGTCCTGTGCCAGGACCCAATGAAAGCCCCCTCACCAACGTGGAACTCCTCAAAGTTCTCATTAAGTGTTTGCAGCACAAACTCAGTTTCTTGTCTGCATAACTGGGGAGAACATTTCACAGTTTTTGGGAGACTCAGCCCTCCCTGGGGCAGGTTGGTGCCTGCATTGCTGCTGCTGTTGGGCCCTGGCTATTCTGCTTGCATTCCAAGGCACCATAATGAGCTCTCTAAGCAAATGCTGACCCTGAAGAGTACCCCTAGAAATTTTCAACAGCTTCAGCCTGTTCTGGAGACACCAGGGGGTTGTCCTTGGTGATTCCTAAGGATCTTCAGAAGAGTAACTTAGGAAGTGACCCTACTTTTGCTGAGCTTACGTATTCCATGTGGGCTCCATACCCCTGTCAGAAAATGTTTATGGAACCGTAACCCAGAAAGGCTGAAAACCAGTGTTCAGTGCTAATGCACAGTGGTGAGTGTACCTAGAGAAACCGAAGTTGTCTCACTGTAAACATCCTTTCACTGTAAACATCCTTGAAGTGCTCCTAAAGCTGCGGGCTGCTCTGTTCTGAGATGAAAAATGGATTTCCAGGAGCTTTGCTTCTGAGAAAAAAAAGCTGCCAGGCAGTTGCAGATGGTCAGAAGCAGCAGCGAGGGCAACTTCTGCAGAAGGAAAAGCAGGTGAGAAACCGTGGAAATGGTTTAGAGTAAGTGGAAGAGCAAATCCACCAGAGGATCCGGGTTATACTCTTCCCCTGCCTGGGTCAGTGCCTCTTTGGGCAAATGCCATTTTTGATCGCGTGCCTACAGAGCTCTAAATATTTGCGTCTTATTCTGCAGATAATGCCAAAGAGCAAAGCAAAAGCCATGGGAGACGGGGAGCGTGACAAGGGCTGAAAGGAAGCAGATGGACGGCAGCGTGGCCGCGGAACGGCATCATGGCCACGGGCACTGGTAAGTCCCTCCCTGCACGCAGCTCCATGGCCGTTCCAAAGCAGCTCTGCATGTTTCAAGCACAGTGCCTGTGAATAATTAACCCCAAAACAACTACGAGTAATATTTCCTCATCAGTGAGCCATGCGGTCTGAGCTGCCCAAGGAGAAGCGTGGGTTAGGCTGACTCAGCTCCTGAGGGCGGTGGATCAGAGTGAAATGCCCATGGAGGGGTAAATCCTGCCCGGGTGGTGAAGGGAGGAGCTGAGGTGGGCTGTGCTCAGGGCCCTGATGGGAACGGTGGACATCTGAGCCTCCTTCTGACCCTCACAGGATTCCTCAGTAAGCTGGCCTTTGTTTCCCTATGTGCAAGTCTGAGATACTTCGTTGTTCCCTTTCTGAGGACTCCGTGTAGGGACTGTTTGTGCTTCTGAGCCGTCCCTGTGTAGCGTGGCCCTGAATTCCAGGTGGGAAGCTCAGTCCAGCAGGTGTTAAATGCACTCAGAGCAGTCCTGGTGCTTGACAGCCTTCTCATACACCGAGGACAGATAATACAAATACAGGGACTGCCTCGCCTGATGCTGGGGCCACACTGTTACACCAAAACCAACTTATTTTGCAGCACTGAGCCTCCTTGTGTTGTTCTCCCCCCTCTGCCAGAGCCCCAACTCCTGAACTAGCTGTGCTGATTGAACCCAGTTTCACAGAGAGTGAGAGGTCTCCCCTTCCCCAGAAAGTTTTAGTGATCAACAACTGTGTACTCAACCCTCAGACCTGCATTTTCTGTTGTTCAACCAAAAAAATGCCTTTGTGGATATTTTTTGTTGACAAGAAAATGTTTGACTGAAGAAACACCATAGAAAATGGAGTTTCTCCTTTTCCAGGAGGTGTTGTTTTTTTTCCCAACAACTATTTCCCCACGTTCTTCCTTGGACTTTGCACAGAAAGAGATTCTGAGAAAGACAAAGAGGTGAACACAGCCACAGCTGAAGAGCTCCCAGGCCAAGCAGCAGAGATGGACAAAGGGAGGGATGGGAGCAGACAGGGAAGGAGGGATGTGCCTTTCCCAAGGTCAGCCGACGCGCGGTGCTGGCGTGGTGGGGTCAGTGCTGCTGCTCCTTGGCCACGCAGTGCCTCTCTGTGTCTGTGTGTCCTGCAGTAATGAGACTTCTGGAGCAGGGCCAGCGCTTTGCTGAGAGCCTGAAAAGTGCTTTGCAAAGCCCAGGTGCAGCCATAAGTAATAATTTAAATTTAACAATAATATTAAAGCGGAGGCATGCCACTGCAGATGGAACACACTCAGCAGCACAGTCCTAAATCAATGTCTGTCTCCTGGTAAAATGTACAATTTGTCTCCCAAAGTCTGAGAGCCCAGCACTTACTTCTCTGGTGCTGACAGTCACAGTCTTACGCCCTGCACAAGGCAAAGTGACCCAAACATAATCCCGTCCAGAGTCTGCTCTAACACCTCGTGCCTGTAGCTGGCAGCTTTGGTCAGCGCTGGAATTCTTTCTGCAGCTCAGGAGAATCTCTGGAAAGAATAAATTAACTGTGGTGGTGTGCAGAGCTGCTTGGAATAATGCCTTTTTCAGAGATAGGCTTTGATTGACACTTCAGATCTGCCTGACAATCTTTTATTCTAAGTGCAGTTGCTGCCTTTCTTCAGAGCAAGAAGAGCTGGTTTGGTTGCTGTCCTTCAAATGATGGATCTTATCACATGGGAAAAAGAAGAAAAAAAAGCAAACCACCTGCAAACAGCCACAGGTATAGCATGAAAAGAGGTAAAACTAACTGGATCTGTTTGAGGTGTTTCTGTTTTTTCCCTCTATGGAATAATCCAGTGCAAGACATAAAAGAAAAGAGGCTGTGCTCTGAGGTACCAGAGTTGACTGCTCTTTTTCTTTGACTATTGTTCTTTCCTTCAAGAGATTTTTAGTGCTTTGCAGATTGGACTGTGCCACCTTCCAGGGATGGGAGGACCAGGGAGGACCTGGAAGGCAGTGGGGCCTCCTGTCTTCTACCCACTTGTCCCCCTCCGCTTCTTTACTGCCCATCCTCCCCACATTGCCTCTTACTCCTCATTTTCAGGCATCCTCAGTGATTGCTGGATGCTGTGAGCGCACCATTCAGCAGCTCACAGAAGAAGTGAGAGCTTTTTACACATTTTACAATGTAATGTAAACCTTTGGGGTTTACCTGAGTCTGGTCAAGAAGTAGACTTGGGTCTCCAGGGGGCCAGAGGCAAGCTTCAGATTTTCTGAGCACCACTCAGGTGGTGAAACAAGTCTCATGTGAGATGTCCCGACACTCTTAGCTCATCTAGGTCCATAAAAAATACAGCCAGGCTCTTCAGACTGCAGAGTACAGGGCTGCTGCTGTATGTGCAAATACCAGGAAAGATGCTGACAGTAAGAACTGCCCTGAAATAGATGTCTCTTTTTTTCTCTGTGAACAGAGGTGTGGACAAGACCGAGGACTGAAGCTGAAAGGTGTGCAAGCTCCCATCTGTGTGCCAGCCTGGGCGTGCTGTAAGGTGGAGACGTTTGCAGCTTCACACTCTGCACCGTGGATGGGCTTTCTTCTTTTCAGGAGTGTTTGTCTTTGGGATCCTCCTGATGTTGGGGCAGCACGGAGAGGATTACTGTTTGCTCTTTGCTGCTGCAGCCAGCTCTACTCGCAGCTGCAGCCAGGCCTTGCCAACCAGCTGCTTCTCCTGAGCTGCAGGAGCAGAAGACAAGCCCAGGCAGGGCCATCTGCAGCAGCTGCTGTGCTCCAGCAGGGCAGCTCAGGCTGAGGCGCGCTGCAGTTCTGCTCTCCTCTACCTGAGTCGTGGGTGCATCAAGTGCTTCTGTTTACAGGGCCATCAGTCTGGCAGCTTTCCTCAACACTGAATTTACTTTTTGAAGTTACATCAGTGTTGTACCCAGAGGGAATGGAGGAACAGATGCAGCCTGTGAAGTCTGGCTTTAATTCACCTGCCTCATTTAATTTCCTGCCCTGCCTTCTAATCAATGAATCTGCACTGGCAGCCCTGGGAATACAGAGGATTTCTCACATACAGGAGAGCTCCATGAGGTGGATCTCAGGGTCTCGAGCAGGCCGTGTCCCATCTCCTTTGAGGTTTTCTGTGCCCCAGAAGCACTGCACACATGTGCTGGCTGCATTGCTTTTCCTTCAAGGGGCCGCTGGTGGTCCTTCACCAGGACAGCAGCGCTGTTTTCATTGCCTCAGATACCAGGGACTGCCATGGAGCCCTGATGAAAGGGTTTGGGGCATTTCTGCTTTGCTGAGCAGGCTCCCAATGTCCTGTTTATTATTATTATTATTTTTGAGCTCATGTTAATTCCAGGCAGCACTGCCCAGTTGCTTCATCAGCCACTGTCAAAACCCTGGGAGAGAACACTGCTGCCCTTGGCTGGCAGCACTTCTTTTGTGACATTGCTGCTTCACCTCTTGTATTATAATCTGTATCAGATTGCTCTTTGCTTGCTAAAATGGACAATTAGGATCCAGTTGTAATGCAAATTGCACAGTGGAATAAAAACCACGGGGAACAAAATCACAAATAAGTATTTATGTCAGCCTTTGTTACGGCGCGATGGGTCCTGCTCAGTCACTGCTCACTGCGAAGCATTAGGCAGAAGAGAACCCGGTGTGCCTTTGTGTTTTATAGGCACGAGCTGCTCCGTGTAGGGCTGCCTCCAGGCACTCACGGCCCCGATAATGTGTGTGTGTGCAAACCTAACAGACAGATTGCCGCCTACACTGGAAATTTGATGATTGCCTTGTTTTTTCCACTGCTCTGTTTTCTATACTGCAGGCCAAACCCATGGGGTAATTTCCAGCCTCTCTGCACAGGGCTGAGATGACGTGGTGAGAGAAGTGTGGGGATGCTGAAATTTCAATCTGCCACATAATGTGCTCCTAATACTGATGGCCTTATAGGCGTGTTGCTGACATTGGTGGTGCTGCTGTAGTTCTCGCTGTTGTTGTCTTTCCTCTGTCTGGTGCAAAGCATTATAGATTAAGAGAAATATTTACATTTATAAAGGAAACTGTAGTTTCTTTGGAATTAAACACACAGGAGTCCTGCAAATGCACACGGAAGAGGTATGACTGCATTTAAAATGCCTTACTGATATGACATGGTGTGCTGCTGGTGCAGCTGCTCTTACTGCACAGCAGCTTTGCATTTCCCCAGGCCCTGGGTAACAAAGAAGTGAGGTGCATGTTTTCGTAGCAAGACTCATCTTTGAGAACTTGAAGGGGGACTGTCCATGCTTCACACATTGACAGCTGATGTCAGACAGCAAATTAAGGGTCAGCAAAGCCTGTGCAGTACCTGTAAGATCCAGAGTGACAGTAATGACTTTTCTCATCCCATTCAAACAGTGACTCCCAGAGAGAGCAAGGAATAAGAGCAAGGCTGTGAAGCCAGCTGGATGAGCTGGGATCAAAGTCATCCGAGAAGCTATGGCAACACAGCTCATACATCTACTCAGAAAAGCCTTTGCAACTGCCATTAATGACTCTAAATGGCCTTATTTTCCCAGTAGCAGTGAAATAAGCAGCTCTGATGGGGAGGAGTAAAACCATCTGATTGCCCATGTTGCTGGGAATAACCATCTTATTAGTTATTAGCAATAACCCAATCTATTGCTAGCAGTGTAGCCATCAGAACAGAGATAGCCTTATCTGCCAGAGAATCACGGTGGTGCTGCTCGTAACGCTTCTAATTGCAGCTGGACAAGGGGAGTGGGAAAGGCCTCAGGGGAGGAAGCAAAAGACAACATGGAGAACGTGGCTTAAAAATCATGCGTGTGACAAATGAAATATATCAGAGCCAATGTATTGTGTGAAGAAGAGCTGTGCCAAGCAAGAGTCAGCTCTGTTTTTATCTTCTAAGCCAATGCACAGTGTGCGTTCATAGGCGATGGGATGATGGCAGTGTTGTCTTGTGAGCTCATCTGAAGGAGAGTGGCTTCAGAACCTCGGGGCTGTTGTCATATCACACTCAGGGCTCCAGTCCAGGATTTGGATGGAAATTCTCCATGGAAATCGATGACAAAGCACCTGATCACTCCACCGCAGCAGGGGTGTTCTCACATGGCAACGCCCTGGGAAATTCTCACTTAGAATAGATCAGATTCTGCTCTCATTTATGCAATTATAAATCCAGTGTAGTTCCATTTGAAGCAACTGTTTTCATCCAATGCAAATGAGATCAAAATTTGGCACAGGCTGTTTTTGTACACAATGGAAACTGACTGAATTATGGAAAACAGGAAACGAATCTAATGTAAATCTAAATGGAAATATCATGCTCTTTCTTACATCAGAATAAATTGGAAGCGAGTCTGTTGATTCTAATGGAATTCATCTGGATTTACACCAGACTGTGGCTCAGCATTTGTCAGTTGGTTGCACACCGACATCAAAACACAAACCATGCTACCTCATCTGAATAGCTTTGAACAATTTCTTCCTTTTCCTTTACATTTAAGCAATTGCCTCTGCATCCTGATAGCTGATTAGCCCTTTCAAACAAATGAACCTCTGCAAACAAACATCAACAAATAAGCCCTGCTCCTGCTAGCACTTTCAGAATATAAATGATGAGTCTCAAGTATCAGCGTGGTTTTGGAGTCACTTAAGCTTGCTCCTATTCCTCTGTGCTCACAAAACAGAGCAGTAGGTCGAGATCAGGTGAAAAAAAGACCATTGCTATTCCAGTTTCCCTAGTGTACCCTAAATCTGTCTTCCTGCCAGCTGTGGTCAGGGCCAGATATTTCCACAGACACACAGGAGACTTTTCTGGAGATCAGCAAAGTTCAGCCGTGCCTCTACTCTTGCTGTGTTCAGATGGTCAGAACAGAGCTGTCTCTTCCAAATGGATCTGAGCAGGAAATCGTGTCACTCTCTGTCCCCACAAGTTTCCGTTCCTCTCTGTGCTTCTGTGCAGCTGGTGATGGGAGCCCGCTGCTCACGGGGCAATCTTCATGGGAAAAAGGAGAGTGCTAATTAATGTCTGAGCTGCGAGCCTGGACGAAAGTCACTGGAAGAGGACCGTGTCTGAGTAACACAGCCATGCTGGCCCCTTCCCTCGAGTATTAGTTACCCCAGCTCCTTACATAATTCAGGTTTTAATATGTGTTATGTTTCCCTTTGGATAATTAGAAAAAGTGCATCTTAATTAAAACAAGAAGAGAAGGCACGCAAACAAACTGAAGCCCTAATTTGATGTAACTCAGGGAGGGGCAAAGCCATTATTCAAATAGAAATGCTGTTGGTAACCACCCAAATAGTAATAACAGTTATGCAGAATGTTCCAAGGGCAAAGGGCTCTCTGAAAGTCAGGCAACCATCCTTCTTCCAGGGGCTCTGCAGCTCCGGGGCAGCTCAGGTTGGGCAGCAGTGCTGTCAGCAAGGCTTGCTTCTACTTCTCTGTTACTGTTTCTGTGGGATATTGAGGAAGTTAATTGGGCAAGGTATTCACAAATGGTCCCTGTGTATGACTGCTTTCTTGTGTAGGTGTTCAACATGAGACATGAGCAATCACGCTTTTCTAGGTCATTAGCAACAAAGCACACATGGATCTCAACCAGCATCTGTGCCAGCCACTGCCTCTCAGGGCCTTTATGTTCCCTTCCCTAAGTTGTTACAATAAATACTTGCCTGATTTTATAAAGCTATTCAAGACTCTCTCACAAAACAGAGGCTTTAAAAGAGCTGTGATTATTATGGCTTATTCTTCCTTAGGCTTATTCCTGCAGGTCAGCTATACTTAATTTATAAGAGCTTTCTCACTGCTGGCACTGCAGATTCTGTGTGGCATGCAAAGTCTTGCTATCTCGTTTCTGTTCTTTACAGCATCACCTGGAATAAATACCCGCAGCCAGGATGCTCCTGACAGTTGCTGATACACAAACAAAAGCTCCAGTTTACTCGTCGCTCACAGGCTCTATAACTCTGTTTGCTGTGTACCAAAGGCTTATTTTATCCATGTCAACCAAGTTGGTATGGGTGGCTCAGAAGCAGAGAGAAAGCAGAAGTGAGAAGTAACTGTGCCTCAGCCCAATCCCAGGAGTGCAAGAACGCACCATACGCAGTGATGGGCAGCATGCACTGCAAAGTAATGTGATCCTAAGGAACCAGCTAAAGCCAACCTGCCAAGCTCCCTGGGGAGGCTCAGCAGCATGAGCACCGATTTCAAAACAGCTTTGGCCAGGTTACAGCACTGCTTTGTGAGGGCATGGATGTGAGACCCTGTGCTTGATTCTGATCTATCATTCTGAGAAATCAAGTGGTTTTCGGGTGGGTATATACCTGACTTACTTGAATATGCATGTGACCTGGCCACAAGAGCCACTACAGCCCCGGTAATATCCTTATTAAGTTATTCTTCTAATTAAAGCCTATCTTTGTTGAGCAGAAACCTGTCTGTTTCAGCACGGACGTGGGACTCGCTGTGAACACAGAGCAGTCAGAAATCAGGTTTGGCCACGATGGCAATGGCACAGGTTAGCCTATAAGCACAAAGTACATTTGCAAACTCCGTCTATTTAAAAAGAAATGCATTAATAGATGAATGATCTCCTGAAAAGTCATTTGAATAGTTTTGACTGCAGATTTGTTTTATTCCTGGGAAATTTGGGGAGTACAAAAAGACTTTTATTTTCCTGCTTCATCTGCCAAGAATCCCTGTGAATCTCGTCTGTAATGCAGAGTCTTGGATCCGATCTTCAGCTCACATGCACAGAATTATCTCAGCTGACTTCTGTTAAGAGAGACAGATATACGTGAGCTGAGGAGGAAGGCCAAGAAAACAAAAGTGAGCCAATGTTAGGTATGAAGCCTCTGGACCCAGAGTGGGTCCTGCAGGCAGTGCATTATTTCCTACAAAGCTGTACCTCCGAAATGACGACCCCGCTCACCCACGAGATGAATGCCCAGAGTGCACATCTCAATAACCCGGAGCCATTCTTCAAACAATCCCTTCCCACACCAATAGTTTGAGGACTTTCCTCCTGTCTGTTCTACTGCCAAGGTCGTTTTCAGATAACGGCTTGAGTTAAAATATTTAAATGTGCAAGAAGTCACAATATGTTTTTTTTTAGATACAAAGCCTTTGGTGAATCAGAGAGAGTGCTTACATGGAACAGTCTGGATTATTTTATGTGATTTTAGTGCTTCTAAAAGCAAGTGCTTGAAAACCATATGCTGAGAACTGAGCTGATAATGTGCGTGGATCAATGTGTACAGAGACTGTTGGGTGCAGAGGGAGAAACAGGAACACAGGAGTGCCACTCATAGACCGATGAGACACCAGCATTAGGAATAAATGGGGGAAAATAGGAAGGAGGAACTGGAGCCTTGTTTTACAGCCCTGAGCACTGAAAACCACTCTTAATGAGGGGCACTGTTCCGTAGCACTTCAGTGTGGTGCATTGGAAGGAGGCCCAGATCCCTCAGTACCACTCAGAGATGCTCAGAAGGGAATCTGAACATGGTGTTATGAAGTGTGACTGCAGGACAATGGAGAGGGAACAGAAACAACTTGGGGTTTGAGCTAGGGCTAGTTTAAGCTCTGGGTAAACTAGGCTAGGCCTGCCCGTTCCTGGTTTCTGACAGCTTCCTCTGAAGCTTTTAGTACAGCAAAAGGATTCTGGAAGAGAAGAGCCTCCTGCTGCTAAGCCTTCACCATCAGTGGGGAGGTGACTTTTTTGTAGTTTAATAGTAAGTTGTCAGTTTTCAAGCCTGTCAGTGCAGTGCCTTTCTCCCACAGCAAGTAGCTCATTTCAACAAGGAGTTATTCTGGTATATATGAAAGAGGAAAAAGCTTCCTTTTTTCTTTAAAGGAGAGAAGAAATTGTCTTTCTGGTAAAATCCTAGTCAGAGTACCAAATGCTGGGAGAAATCCCTAAGAACATTAATTATGATAACACCAAAAGCAGAAGAACAAGCCCTGAGAGATGACACAAGGAGCGTGTGCTCAGTGAGATGTAGGACCAGCCCAGCAGCAGCGTGTGCCAGGGACCAGCTGCAGGGACCTGGGGAAGGAACACCACACCAGGGAAAGATGGAATGGTTCTGTTCTTTCCTATTCCAGCTTCTGGAGGCACGTGCTCTTCATCAACTCTTTTCTTCCCTGTCCCTGTTGATTGCATTTTGTTTTCATTTTCTTTCCCTGTGGACGTGAGGAAAGGATGGAAAAGAGGTCTCCAAGGCGATTTCCAACCTGTTTTCCTATCTGTCTCTCTGCTCTGTACAAAGTTGTTTTTCTTAGGGAAAAAGACTGAAGATAATTCCTTTAAGTGGCTATTAAGCTCCAGGTGGCTGCAGAAAACTGTAGCTTTCTCCAGCTCCTGCAGAGACACAGCTTGAGCCACAGGTTTCCCTGCTTCCCTAAACCAGGACATTTTTCTCCTGTCTTTGTTTTGTGCCTTTTGATGGTGGCAGCCCCACTCCTCCACAAGTGATTGGAGCGGTGGGTAAAATGACAAATCAAGGATGCTCCATAAACTGGCTGTGCCCTCTTTCAAAAAATGCACTGATTTCCAAGAGCGGGGAATAGTTTCCTCACAGTCCTCATTTCATCTCTTTTTGTTTCACCTTCATCACCTCTGTTTTCCGAGCAGAGTCCTGTTCAATCTCCTTGTATCCCACTATGCTGGCAAATGTTGGAAAGAGCCCTTTGATCATGTTGGACTGATTACCATGGGCTAATGGAGAGACTCAAAGTGAGTCTCATCAGCAGAACTGTGTGATCTGTTTGGCTCATTAGTTAATGAGGTTAATGAGGACACCTGTATGAGCTGTCTGATATGGGGGGGGACGTATCTAGTCATTGTGATTGCTCAAGATGACACAGAAAATCTCTGGCAGGGCTGGGGGCAAACAGAGCACAGTATGGCACAGCTTTGCCTGCTCCAGGTCTGCAGCCACCCCAGCCATCCTTCAGAGCAAGCAGACACAGCTGTGAGCCGGGGGAGACTGCTCAGATTCAGCCCTGTGTTGGGTCTGTGAAGGACAGCAGAGGATACGAGGTGTCAGCACACTGCTTAGGTTGGAAATACTCTCCATTATCAGTGAGGCTTGTGAACCTTCAGAGAGCTTGCTACATCTCCATTTGCAGCCACGGACTCAGAGGATCTCCCTTTCACAGAGAGGTTTAGTATCAATGGCATCAAATAATGGGACGTTACCATTTCTACCCAGTTTTAATGATTTAACACTCCTAAATTGTGCACCGTTGGTGACAGTAATTTTCCCTGATTTGGGCAGGTGGATGGAATTACAGTTCTCTCTGTTTGGTGTGCTAACATAATCAGAATGAATATTTTGTCTTGTCTGGCTTATCTTAGCTAGACAGTTGCTATTATTTCACCTACTCTGTTTCTCTTCCCCCTCCCTGCTATAACTAAAATAATTTGATTCTGAGCTATACTTGGAGCAGGACTCACCTCAAATCCAATTTCAGATTTTTTGACTGGAATCCGAGCTCAGTGCCACCAATCTCCACCACGTCCAAGCACAGACAGAAATGCAGTGGGATGGGTCAGGCAGGGAGGACACGTTTCGTGCAGAAACCTGTCAACAAACGTGCACGTGTTCTGGGGCCTCTGCTTACAATCAAACTGGCATTGGGCAGAGGGAGTGAGAAAAGGATTCCCACCTGCCAGTGTGGCATTGCTCCTGTTCCTCGTGGAGATGGTGGGTACATTCCTACAAGTGTGTGCACAGGGGCATTCCTGCTGCATGGCTCTGATTTTGTTTGAGCACACCCTGCTTGGTGTGAGTGTGTGCTGGCAGGCAGGCTGTGAAAGCAAGGGTTTGGTTACTCGTAATGTGCCTTCCCGTTGTCCTTTCATTTTCTAGTGTGTTCCCACTCGTGCTGAATGACAGCCACCAGCTCTGGGCTCTGCCTCCCAGTGTGGGATGCTGTGTTGTGTTAGATTCTATACATATTGCATTGTTTGCCTTCTTTTTCTTCCCCTCCTCTCTCTGCTCATGGCTGTTTGTTTTCTCTTCATGTGTGGCATCAAAAGGACGTTTGAAGAGGAACTACCCAATCTGAATGAAAGGGGACGTTGCTTTTGGAAGATCCAACAGAAGTCTGAGCAGAACAGATACTAAATTATGAATCAGCTGGAGATTTTTCTTACCTCTTTTCTCTCTTTCTATTTTCCCTTGTTTTTCTTTTCTCCCTTCTATTTTCTTAACTCTAATTAAAATGTGCTGGGCACAAAAGTGTAAGGACAGGGCTGGACTCATCACTTTTGTTTATGGCGAAACCCAAGCAGAACACAACTTTAAATGGGCTCTGGTTGAGTCCCATTTCCCCTCCTAAAGACTGTAATAAATATCTGCCACATTGATTCTCCTTTCCCATGAACGCTTTGCTATTTGCTCTGGTCTAAGTGCACTGTGTTTTTCTCTGAGGTTTCTTTTGCTCTAACTATTCTATTATCTGTTGTTGTTAATTTGTGTCGAGTTTGTAATTGAGATCCTAAGAAGGAGTTTAAGAGAAACCCCCTTGGGAAGACATCTGACCTACATGAAGAAAGAGAAAAAATAAAATAAATAACCCGAGCCATTGAGGCCAGCTGCTCCATTTACCTGGTGGAGCCGTTTCTTTTATCAAGGGCTCTCGTCCACCCCAGGCTCCGTTCTCTTCCTGTAATTAGTTCTGCGTATGTGTTTTTAACCTCCACTTTATTTTGCATTGATTTCCTTGCCTGGGGGGCCCTTTGTTGATTCCCTAGGCCCGATTTTCCCATTACCTGCAGTTGTCTGCAGAAGCGCTGTCATAATCAGAGATGCTGAGGGCCGGGGGAGGATGTGGCCCCTTTGCTGTTCCATTTACCTGCTGCTGCTGACACCTGTGCTCTATCCTGGCCCAGGTGATGCAGTGCCCATTGGGGGTGATGTAGAAGATGCCTCGCAGCACACAGGGCAGCTGCCAACTTCCCCTGAGATTGCAGTGGGATGCAGCACAGACACAGCCCAACACCTCCGGGGAGACGGCCAAGGAAGGTGTGCTCAGCGACCTCAGGCACTGTTCACCTGCTCTCTGCCCACTGCTGGCCACTCCATGTCCCGAGCACCTGATCTTCCCGTTCTCCTCGTTCAGCTTTCTGCCACAGGGACGTACTGCAAACATGCAGAATCCATTATTGCCGGCTCACTGTTCCTGTTCCCCAGCCTCAGTAGATAAAGAGTTCTTATTGTTTTCTTAATGTCTCTTTGTAGTTTATTAGAGGCCTAGGAGGCACGAGGGGGAATGAGAATGTGACTCAGAAATCCCAGCTCTGAATCACGTGCTTCCTTTGCAATCTCATTTGTACCCAGTCTATTAAAAGTAAATTATCTGAGCCAAGTGGCACTGCCGAAGCAGAAGGGCCGGGACAGGGAAGCAACACCCCACGGGGTGTCTCCAGATGCAAGCAGCTTAGCTCAGGCATTTTAATCTCCCCCTTCTGCCCACGTTGGGATTACGTTGGGACAACTGTTGGTGCTGACAGTTGTGGGCACGATTTCCACTCCAGTCCTGATGAAAAGTGCCTCTCTGTGCGGCAGCATGGGGTTGTCTTTGGGCTCTTGATGTGAAGATGGGGAGAGGAGAGGGAGGTGCCCACGTGATGTCATCTCTGCTCTCCCTGATGAAACTACTGCTGGAGAGATGTGAGCTCATGGCTCCACCTGCCTCATGTTTCCATGGTATTTCCATCACACCTCTTTCCAGGGACATCTAATAAATTGAAGCAAATTGGGATGAAGGATTATCAGGCATTCAATGACACTACGGAGCCAAGCCTCTGCTCTGCTCGTTGTGACGAGTTTCTATTTTCTCCCAGGAACTGACTGCAACACAAAGCAGGGCAGGGGGAGGAGGTGGCTGCTGGCATGTCTGTGCCTGTGTCACACGGCTGGGGCTGCTCCAGGCCCTGGCTTGTCTCTGGGTTAAGGTCAGGTCCTGATTCTGTTGAAGCAATTTCATATCTCTCAGTGGGGGCTGGATCAAGCCTTCAAGGAATGAGACACTGCTTTAGTTCATACGAGTGAGTTCAACCTTTCAAAAGTCCCCTTTGAACCCTCCTATTCTGTTCAGGAATTGCTCTGAGTGTATCTATTGACTTTCCGTGGAAAGTGAACGTATCAGTGGAAAAACCCTTTTGCTGAGTGCTCTATAAAAGTAATGCTGACACTCCCGTAGCTGCTGAAGAAAAAAGAAAGTTCTGCTCCTCTGTAAAACCAAACTGAAATTGTGTTTGATGACTGCTACGAAATGTTTATATATTCTTATTTTTTCATACTTTGACCAAAACATCTTTTTTTTCCCCCCACAAAGGCCAGAGGCAGCATATTTACTGGGAAGAGGGAAACACTTCTTTGAAAAATGTTTGTGCTGGAAATTGTTGCAAATTTGTAAGCTTCCAAATACGTCTGAATAAGCAATAGCAGAATTTTGGCCAAAAAGGAAAAAAGAGAAAAGAATCCCCCCCCTCCCCCCAAAAAACCTCAAAGGATTTATGGCTTGTTTCAGGTACAAGCAGATCTAAGTTAGCTTTACTGAGCGTGCGATAGCTTTGAGGATAGAATGAACCTGTGCAGTGCTGTGGAAGGTAAATCCAGGCACCACCCACCCCCAACCCCTCTTCCTTCTGGGACACGGATCCTCCCAGAGATGCTGCAGATCTCCACGTGGTGACCTCAGTTCCTTCCCTGGGTGAAAAGGTGATTCTGCACTCTGGGAGAAAACAAATGGTGCGGGGTTAGGGTGGGTCTGGGGGGGGATACCTGCTCACATGGACCAAGCGGAGCTGAGCAAAGAAAGCTGTCCTGCTTCTGAGCTGCTGCCTGGAGGGATCCTAGGGCACCGTGCACTGCTCTGAAAGGGCTGCAGGAAAAGGCCAATTCTTCCTGAGAGCAGCTCCCACCTCCTGTTCCTGCTGCTCACTGCCTCCTGTGGCTCACATCACCACAAGAGCTCATTGCTCATCAGCAGTGCTGCAAACCATGGATCTGCCCTCATCCCCAGGGGAGAACGTATCCAGCAACCACAGAATGCCTCAAAATGGGAACTGGGGCTTCATTTGCTTTGTGGCACTCAGCTTCATGTTTTCTAGGTTTTCTGCAACAGAGAAAGTATAGAAATGTTCCTCTCATTCTTAATGAAAGCTGAGATAATCTTCATCACAGGCGACTGAGCACTGCAAAACGTTTCAAAGAATGTCAGGAGCTCCCACCGAACACTGCAGCCACGAGCAACCTGTTGTCAGAGATAACTCACAACAGCTGACTATTACAGCATACTTAAATATTCACTAACCAAAGAAGTATAAACTATTTTTATGTATAAGCTCTGTAAATTACATGATTCCTGCTTCCCTCTGAAATCTTTCTCCCCACCGAGTCTGCTATGTCCCTACCATAAGACTCTCAGCCTTCTTTCTTTGTCCTCAGCCCCTGATGGCTTCGTTCTCTCCATCCTATGTCATCTGTGGCTGCATCTGGAAAGATTTCTCAGGACATTTGACATTTAGATAATCAGAAGGAAAAAATCCCAACAGTTTCCATCTATGAACATCCATAAAAAGCACCGACCAAAAAAAAACCAAAAACCCTCACCTTGAACTTCCCTTCCTGCTTTTCTTTTTGTTTCATTTGAGAATCTGACTTGACAGTCTTGGCTCTGGCAAGAGTCCCACTGAAGTTATTAAGGGCAAGAGCTTGTCAGGATTAAGAGGAGAGATTTTGAAATATCTGTGAGTGATAGCAATATCCCCAGATCTATTAGGCCGGATAAGTATTTGCAAAGGACATTAACCCTGGTGCCTTGAGCTAGATGCTCGCTGCCCTGGGAGAAACAGAGATGCATTCCCAATGGGGACACTGCTCTGTATCTGCCCGTGACATGGCTTCCTATCTCTTCCTTTGCAGAGCTGAATTCAGACCACTTCCTCTCACAGTTTCCATTTGGCCATTAGAAATGAATGGACAATGAGGAGCTAAATGGGACAGAGCGGAACAGGAGGAAATCGGGATGGAGTCAGCTGAAAAAGGGGGGGCCCTGGGCAGGCTGAGCTGGGGGCACCCAGCCCGTTGTGGGGGGGGGAGGGGGAGGGGAGGGCGGATGCTCCTTAAGGTCCCCTCCAATCCAACCAATTTTGATTTTCTGCTTCTGTGGGCTGGCAGTGCTGGGCAGACTCAGGGGCCGCGTGCATTCGCAGCCGGCGCAGTGGAGGACGTTTCCCCGTGTGTGCTGTGCGGGGAAGCAGCGCTGCTCACGCTGCCGTGTAACGGAGGCCTGGCACGTGGTGGTCCCTCCTGTCAGGGGGAGATCACGATCATGTGGATGTTAAAGCCAAATAAACACTGAAACAAATTTAAAACAAAAAACAGCATTTCAGGGGCTGCATTCCCTTCCCACCACCCACCACCACCATTTATAACTAATTGGGGCTTTGTTATATTCTCTCACCCAGTGACAGATAAATACTGAACTCCACTGGTTAACAATAATCACCCTAATTATGCCAAGATGACATTTACAATACAGGCAATTGCTAATCCATTACCTCACTCTGCTGAATACTAGAACGCTCAAATTAAAAGTTATTCACCCACAAAGAACAATGTTTTAGTAGCTGACACAGCTTAGGAAAGGAATTTATTAAGGTAATTTGCAGTATTCCCATAAATAAAACATTCTAGAGTTCCCCCGTCCTCCTCCCCCTTCCCCCAAAATAATCTTTTGTGATAAATCTCTTTTTTTTTTTTTTTTTTTCCCTTCCTCTCTTGTTGCGTAGTTAAAAGAATAATAATTGGAACTGTCAGACGGAGTTACTTGTTTAAATTTGCTTACCTGAAAGACAGCAGAGAGCTGAACGTCTCACGCACCTCCAGGTTCTCTGTGCGGTCACCACCACTGACAATGGGGAGTTGGTGAAACCTATGGGAGATGCAGAAGGAATGAGGAAGCAGTGACTGCTGCTGCTGTGTGCTGGGTGGAGAAGTGGAACAGCCTGAATAACCAGGAGGGTCGGGGCATCAGCAGGGAGATGCTGAGGAAGCAGCACAAGGGCAGTGGGGCTCCTGAAGGGGCTCCGTTCAACATGAAAACACTCACAAGAGGGGAAAATACCACTCAGTTTGACAACCTGGAAAGGGAGGGAGTTCCTCTGGGGCAAATATAGGAAGGGGTTAAACTGACACACAAAAAGAAATCAGAGCTGGGTTTCATTGCATCCCCTGAGCAGCCCCGTGCACCTGGCGCTGGCAAAGCCTCTGCCAGCAGCAGATCCAGCCAAAGGACAGCGCAGGAAGGGATTTGGGGGGTTTGCTTTTTATTGTTATCGCAGCAGCAACGGCCAAAGTTATTTGCAATAAAGCAGTGAGCTGCACCGTGCCAGAGCCCCTGCTGGCACATCCCTGCGGCAGCACAGCCCGATGGGGCGGCCGTGGGGGGGGGGGGGGCATCGGGGCAGCGTCCACCCGCTGCTGGCTGCCTGCGGGTGGGAGCAGAGCTGCCGTGCTTCTGGGCCTCTCAAAACCTTCTCTCTCTGCCCAGGTGGTATAAAAAACGATCTGAGCCCCTCGGTCGAGATGTCAGAGCGCTGGGAGCTGGGCCGGAGCAGCTCAGTGTGGAAAGCAGATGTCCGGAGATGTGGTCCAGCACTGTCACCCTGGGCACCCCCATCCCGGGAGCGTGACTTCCTCTGCTCATTATGGCAAACAGACCATGACTGCGTGTTGTTCTGCCCCATCCACACCCACCACGGTGAATGCAAACGTCTGCGATCAGCAGCTGGGACGTGTGAGCAAACCCTGCCTCACTCTGTGCTGCTCCACAATGATTCCATCCCGCACGGAGTGGGACATCTCGCAGCGTTCGGGACCCCGGAGTGGTGCACACGCGCTGCTTCGGCTCTCGTGGGCAGCTTGGATGCTCTGTCCGATGGAGACAGACCGCAGGAAGGCAGCTCTTGTAAACAAAGATCTGCAGGCCTCGTAATCACCGCTAGTCCTCCTTCTCCACTAGCTCAATTAAGGGACAGTGTTTTCCTGCTCACCCGCTCTGCTTTTACGTGCTCTGTCTCATGCTCCTGCGGAGTTTTCCCCCCCTTCTTTTGCAGCTGAATGCTCGTGGATCGGGCTCTGCTCCAGCGCTGAGCTCCAGTGCCAGGCACGGCACAAACGAGACGACTTCCAGACCTGCTCCTGGGAAAATGGGAGCTTTCCTTCCCGAGAAAAGGACTCTGCAAAGCAAAACCGAGTGAGGAAAAGGTGCTCCGCGAAACAGAAATCTTTAAAACGCACTGAGCCTCACGTGGGGGTGCTTCTGTTCCGAGAGAAAGTGGTCTTAATTTGAGTGAACTTTATTCTTTCCCAAGGACGGTAAACGAGGCGTGATTAGAGCCACTTGAGTTCTGACTACGAGAGTCTGCTGAGGAGTTAATGGGCAGTAACAGGCGGCAAACAAAAGCAGGTACTGCTCATCACAGCGGGGTTCGAACGGCAGCACTTAACTTCTTGTGATCTAAAACTCTAATTCTACATATAAACCCAAATTTGCGCAGCACTCAAGGACAGAATCGTAGCATCATTAATGTTGGAAAAGATCTCCACGATCATCCAGCCCAACCGCCCGCCTCCCACCACTGCCACCTTCCATCCTGTCTCTCGTTTTCCCCTCGGCCCCAAACCAACCCCAAACCGACCCACCCCAAACCGACCCACCCCCCTGCCCAGCCCGTCCCGGGGCTCAGCTCTCAGGCTGCAGTGCTCTGGGCCGTCCCGCTGTGACCCCACTCCGTGCTGGGCACACTGATGGACCCCGGTGGGGTCTGAACCCAGAGCCAGCCCTGCAGCTGAGGGCACAGCTCCTCACCATCTGCACTGTGGCCCCCACTGATAAAGAAGGCTCTGCCAGCCTGAATCCTTTGTTGTTTTCTCTGCCTGTGAATCTGACTTGTGGTGGCGAGAGCGCTGCTGCTCGGTATCTTTGACCCCACTTAGCCTCTGACATTAGCAATGCAGAAAATTCACAGTCCCACCAAAACAGGGAAATCATAATTGCATCTCCACTGACAGATGCTGGCTGTTGAACTCTGAGGAGCAACAGGGGATTTCGTGCGCTCAGTTCTTAAAGGCACAGAAAGCAGAGCTCCTCGTCCCTCGCCAACCTCTTCCGCTCCCTCCACCTTGAGCTGCACACAACTCTTCTGCCAAGCTCCTGCTTCCCTGGGACAGTGCCTGGATTTAACACTGACAGTGCACAGAAGTGATGGAAAAGAATGAAAGAAAGGAGGAGGAAAAGGAAGGAGGAAGAAGCAGCACTGAAACCAACAGTTCCTTTCGTTTTAGGTCAGTAAAAGTCTTCC
Source organism: Oreortyx pictus (assembly GCA_036925125.1). Lineage (NCBI taxonomy): Eukaryota > Metazoa > Chordata > Aves > Galliformes > Odontophoridae > Oreortyx > Oreortyx pictus. Next base: position 5,291,498 of record JAUPFR010000027.1, read on the forward strand.
CAACTTTACGAAAGGCGTACTGAAAAAAATCAGTAAATTCATGAACATGCAGTTATTACTTAGCAGACAAATTACATTTCTTCCGAAATGTTCCAAAATGCATTCATTTTCAGAGTACATTACTTCCATAATACTGTGTGGAACATTAAATGAGAATTTCCCTGACTTGGCTACAGAGCACATTTTTATATTTCATAGTCTGACACAGAGCCCAGGGTAACTAATGAAAATCTTTTCGAGAAGTGACAATCTTGTCTAGCAGCCTTGCCTGTTGAAGAGATTGCAACATAAAACAGATGAGTGCCCTGCTTGACAGCTAATTGTGTCGGGCTTAATTACAACAAGCAGGATTTAATCGGCTGTGCAGTGCGGTTTTTTAGGAAGGGGGAACCATCTGGAATGTACCTTGCTCCCAGGCTGCTGGAGGGGCGGGCATCGCTGGATTTCAAAGACAGGGGAGCGACTGTGAGGATTTAAATGCAGCAGAAGTTCCTTCCTTAGTGTATTTCATTTGGGCTGTTTGATGAATTTCACAGATATTTATGCAAACCTGCGCACCGCTGCCTCGTGAAGACAAGGCTTTGGAAGCCTTCCCAGGCTCCGTTTGATGAGCCTCATTCATTCCCCTCCGTGGCCAGACCTGGAGCCCGAGCTGTCAGCTTTCAGCTGGGCTGCCCCTGGTGCCCTCGGTCAGCACGGAGCAGTGCTGCGGGCAGAGCCATTGCTGCAGAAATGCAGCTCTGCTTGGTGTCATCAGCCCATTCCTCGCAGCCTGGCACGAGGTGCCCACTTGCCAGGAGCTGCAGAGCTGCACTGAAGTTGGCCTCAGAACAGAAGGTGGAAGCATCCTAAGTCATGGCTCTCCATGCGTTGCTGGGCACAGAAGCGGGAGGTAGTGGGGACAGGAGGGCACCGCTCCACAGCCTGTTTCGGGGCTGAATAGGGCACCCAGAGAGTGCTGCTGGTTTGGGGAATGCTGCATGCTGACCCTGGTGAGGCTGAGGCTCCCGCTGCACACAGCAGGATAACACACAGCTCCCGAGTGCTGCAGGCTAATGCAGCCCTTCATTTTCTGCCCTGAAAAGATTTAATACCCAGCTATTAAAATAGTCCTTTGTCATGTCAGAACACGAGAGAATGAAACATGAAGTCCAAAGCCTTTGAACCGCAACCGACAAAAGGCTCTTGCTAGCTCAGGAACCCTTGGGTGCCGCGTGCCATGGGCGCAGCAATGGGGCTGCTGTGCCTGGGGCCAGCAGCAGGAGCAGGGCCCGGCCCCACACTGCCCTACAACCCTCAGCGTGCGGCTGCTCATGCAGGGCTGCTGCTATTCCTGCCCACACAGCTCCCACCTGCTTCCCGACTTCAGCTGCTTGTTTTGCTTTGGCTCAGCTGTGAAGTTCCTTCACCTCACACAGAGTTTTTTTCGGTGTAATTGACTTGAGGCACCTTCCTCCTTTTCTCTTTTCCCCTGACCATTTTATCCAGCTTTCTGCAGTCTGATCTTGCTGCTGGGCTGACTCGGCTCTGACCTCTCATCTCTGGCAGCAGAGCAGCCTGGACCCGATGTTCCCTGCCCAGGGCAGAGGGGAGAAGCAGCTCCCTCACCCTGCAGGACCCACGCTCTGCAGTGCACCCCAGGGAGCCACAGGGCACACTGCTGGCTCATCACTGCCCTGTGGGCCACCAGGACCCTCAAGTCCTTCTCTGCAGAGCTCCCAACCTGCACTGATGCACACAGTTACTCCTCTTCACATGCAGAACTCCAGGCTCCTGCTGTGAGCTCACACTCTGCCCCAGGGGCTGCTCAGCACTTACTGGGGAGGAAACTGGGAACAGAACTGAGCGCCGGCTCTGTGATCCTTGGCCTTGTGCTGGATGTGCTGAAACAGAGCATCCCTGCAGGATGGCTGTGAGCAGGCAGCACCACGCAGCACCGCAGCGTTCCCAGACCTCTCCTATAACCTTGGGCAAATCACTCGCCCTTGCCTTTTCTGCCCCTTTGTTCAAATGAGAGGAGGGAGACCATCTGTAGGAAAAGCCCCTGGAGAAGCTCCTCCAGCTTCTCACACGCATTGCAAAACCTTCCTTCTGTTTCTTCCCCTCTCTCCTCTGTAATTTTCAAGCCAATAATCATTAGCCATCCCCTGACGAGCTCCCCTCAAGGCAATTAGTATCTATTATGCCCATTTTACTACTGCAAAAACCAAGAGGCAAGGTCAGCCACCAGTGGACAGGAAGGCAGCAGCAGGGACCGCAGGAGAGCAGCCCGTTTTCCATTCCAGCATTCCTGCTTTGACCACTAGACCTCGCTCCACTCAGAAAACATATCGGGGAGCTCCAGGCAGCACACACTGTCCACAGTGCTAATCTGCAGAGGCCCACATTAATGCAATTTGATGTCAGGACGCCTTATCTATCGTGAAGCAAAGAGTGAGATTAAAGGACTGGAGTTACAAGTGCCTTTTTGTTTGCACTAACCGGGTGAGTGTCTGTCTGGAAAACAGAGGCTTTCAATATAAATTGCTGTCACGTTTGCCATACAGGAGTAGATTGGTCTCAGCACCCTTATTAAAAACACTACCAGCATTCTACAGCTGCGGCTTGAAGCTCCGCAGCTCTCAGTAACAAGGCTGCAAAGTGGCTGCTGAACACCCGATACCGATCACTGCTCACCTTGGTGTAAACCTGAAGCAGCTCCCAGGTTCATGCCGCACCAACCCTGGGCTGCCTGCTGCTGTTTGCTGCACTGCTCCTGGTGCACACAGGTGTAAAGGAGGGTCAGGACAGTCAGAGCTCAGTCCTTATGACCATGTCCATTATTATTCCAGAGCATCTTTGAAGCCACCAGGAAGAGGAGAGAAGGAGCGCAGAAGTCTGGATTGAAAAAAGAGAGAAAAAAGGGAAAAGAAATGATGGGATTGGGAAAATGCAAAAAACAAAGGCAAGAAGGCACATTGGGCAGAGGGTTATCAAAGGCTTTTGTTGTGTGCTTAATGATGCTTTGATCCCATAATGACATGGAGGCACACAAACATGAATATGGAAGGCAGATACAGCTAGGATCAAACGTGCTTGGTTTTTGTTTTTCTGGTGCGTGTGTTTTCACCTGAAATGCATTCAAAACACACTGTCAAATAGCATTTGCCACACTCGCCTTCTCGCTAACTGGCAGCAGTGCTGACACTGCTGCAGCAGCACAGTGAGGGAGGGGAAAAGCTCTGCAAGTTTCCTCTGGGAAGAGGAAAAAACCCTGCACAGCTCAGCGTCCTGAGACTGCCCAACTTCACTGCGAGCAGCAGCAGATGGCAGTGGCAAGTTAAAATCCGGCCAGCCCACATGTCTGAGCAGATCGAGCTCCTTGAAGACTGAGAACCCACAGCCTCCACCAAGCCTCAGCTGGTTATCTTGCTCCAAGGGAAATCTTTCTGCTTTCTGTCCCTCCCCAGGCTTGCTGTGGAGGTGAGCCAAGGCCACGAGCAGAGCTGCAGCACTGAGAGGTGCAGGGAGGCAGAGGAAGGGGCACAGGGCTGTGACACACGGAGCCCTGGAGCCACAGCCTCATCCCTGGGGCTCCCAGTGCACTCCTGCAGCCCTCGGGGCCGTGCAGGTGAGAAGCTGCTGCTTCTCTCCGTGTATTTATTTGCATGGGGCCACGAGTGCACAGGGGACTTAATAAGGGCAGGAAAATGGAGCCCTGGCCTTTAAGAACTTTGCAACTCAGCAAGGAGAGAGAGGATTAATATGAGCTGCTGCCTGGGAGGGCAGCAGGGAGATGAAGTGCAGGAGAGGGACTTAAATCATCAAGGCATGGGAACAGGAGGTGGCTGCAGGGAACTGTGGATCCCCCTGAATTGAAGCAGCTGTGCCTTACATTGCGTCATCTTTTCTCACCTGCTCCTCACTCACGTTCCCAGCAGAAAAAAAAAACAATTCCCAAGTCTAACTATAGCAAATCCAGTGAGCAGGGCAGACGTCTGTGTTCTTTCCCCCTTAGTTGAAGCTCAGCAGGACACTACAGTGTGGTTGGTCTTCTCCAGAGCTCTCAGTCCACGGGGGAAAAATGGGAATCTGTGACACTCTGGGTTCCTGTGCTTTCCAGGATACAAAGTGACATCAGTTACCTGGCCCAACCCCATCCTCCTGGCCCCTGCCCTTCAGATATCGATCAACACTGATCAGATCCCTCCAAACCTTCCCTTTCCCAGGTGAACAGCCCCGGGGCTCTCATCAGGAGGTGCTCCAGGCCCCCACCATCTCTGTGGGGCTCTCTCCAGCAGTTCCCCCATCTGCCTGGAACTGGGGAGCCCAGCATTGAGCACGGTAATCCAGCTGTGCCTCCCCAGGGCAGAGCAGAGGGGAGGAGAACCTCCCTACCTGCTGCCAGGCACCCCAGGGTACCACTTGTACTCTCTTGTTTCCATGTGCTCTTCTGTCATCTGCTCCTCTCTCATCTCTCCCACTTGCCAGTGAACGATGGATCTGCCATCTCCATGTTTCCAGGGCAACAAAAAGAAGTTTCCTCCAGCCCAGAGGTACAGCAAACCCATTCTGCTGGAAAATTTAAAGCGAGGATTAAAATTTATAAAACAGCACACGACCTCATGCAGCATCTGCTCCTGCCAATCCATCTGAATCAGTGCAGCTGGGGCCACCTGCATGGGACTGTGGCACAGGTCCCGGTGGCACTGGGCAGCTTTGTTTGCAGAGCTGTTGGCCACAGAGCTCCTGTGGCTCCTTCCATCCTGCACTGCTCTGCCTGGCAGTGAGAGTGCATCCAGCCATGGCCTGGGCAGCGAGGGCAGAGTGGCTTTGCTTTAACAATGGCTCGTGATGCCCTGGCTGGTCTGCTTGATCCTGTCTGATCTGATCTGGCAGCTGTGAAGAGGGGAGGAAGAAAGGAAGAGTAAGTAGAGCAACTTATGCCCACATAAGGATTTAAGTGTTCTTTAATACTTAGAAGTCTGGGATGATTGGCTTCTCAAGAACCCTGTACAACAAAGCTAGCGATCTCCCGAGGCAACAACTGGAGATAGGAAGGTCTGGAGCAAATGGCTTTACAAAACTTTAAGGTAACCATTTATGCATTTCAGGCCATCAAACATGTTTCTTCCTGGGAATGAAGTACCAGAGATCCTTTCCGAAACGGACTGTGATGCATCCCAGCCTGTAAGCACCCACGCTTCTCAGGCACTGCTGCTCTGCTCTCACCAAACCACGCTCCCTGCTGCCAAGGGTTCACATCCCAGTGATGAGACCAGAGCCAATAGTGTGATGCCAACAGATGGAAGCAATAAGCAAGCACAGTAACTGTAACAGAAATAATAAACAACCGCATGTAGAACGTTCTCTTCGACACTAGCCAAGGAAAGTCCATTAATTCTCATCTGGAGATCCCCATAACATGTGCAGCAAGAATCTGCCACAACTGTGCCTGCTGCTGCCTCACAGCACACGGTGGTGACTCTGCTGGGCACGGGGAGCCCGAGCCGTTCCTTCTCACCCTGAACACCGGGCTGCTGCTACACGACACGAGGTGCTGTGTTTGTGACATCAAGAGTTACACATGAGGTGATCCCAAAGCATAATTACTAATAAATGTTTAATTAATAGCTTATGTATGCGTTGATAAGTTCATTAAAATGATGCATGAGCACATGAATATTCCTGAGCAGGCATGAGGAAGGGAAGTTACTGCTGGAAGGTGTGTTAACAAGGGAATTACGGGGTTTACATATGGAGTCTGCACGTGCTCTGCTCATTCCTCTTAGATGAACAGTTTACGGCCCATTGTGACCGACCAATCTCGCTGCAACCTCCACTTTACAAATCTCTCACTGCTCCTCTTAAATATAAACAAACAGACAGTGTTTTCCCATTAACAATAATAATATCCAGCAGCGTGGACCAAAGCAAATGAGTTAATTGCTTTAAGAAGCTTTAACTGCATCTCCATCCATTGGAATTATTGCTTCTGGAAAAGATACACATTCAAAACGTCCAACAACAACGAGCAGGATACCTGAAGGAGCCGACCTCAGTAAGTGCTGGTGTGGAACAGAGAAATAAATAAAACCACGCTCTGAGGGACTTTGTCCATATGAGCTCTTCCCCTCTTAGCTCCAGAGAACAGAAGTGAGGGGTCTGGGAGCAGCTGCCTATCGCAGCACACTGTGCCCGCTGCAGTGCAGCACTGGGAAGGGTGCTGGGCCACAGCCCTCGCTCATTGCTGCAGGGGAATCGAGGCAGAACACCGAACAAATCCAAATGCAGACTGATTCTGAAGCCTTGAGGAGGTGTGTTTTGGCTCCTGGCATCACTAGGTTTTGGCTGGGAGCATAAACAGGACAGCCAGGGTGGCAGAAGAAGAGCTGCTCTATCTAATCTCATCTTCTCAAACCAATAATCTCCCTAGCTGCTCACACTTTAGATCTGTTCCATATTTTAACTAATCTATTTTATCGGTGTCTCATCCATTCTGGATCCCATCTCATCTGTTGCAATGATTTATAATCCACATTGGATTCTGAGAACAAGTTTTAAAAAGCTTTTGTGAAGAGACTAAGCCATGCTATAAATTTCAGTCTGCATGAGCTAAGTGCCTAGATCTGAGGGGGGGGGGGGGGGGGGGCTGTAAAGGCAGAAGGACCAGCACAAACAAGAAGATGTGAGAAGAGGAGGAAAAAAACGAATGCTCACACATTACTGAAGACCTGGACTCACAGAGAAACAACTCCAGCAGAGAGATTTCCATCAAGAGACCCTTCCTTGGTGGCAGTCAGCCCTTAAATGAGGGTTAGGCTCCACCCCTTCTGCTCATACAGGTGAACTGCCTTCACCTGTGCTCCCAGGGCTCACTGGGTCTTTCTTTCAGGTGCTCCATCAGTGGTTCAGGCTGTGACTCAGCAGTCCCTCTACAGTGACAGAGTCCTGACACAAGCTGCCTGGTGAGGGACACCTCCAGAAGTCCCCTCCAATCCCTATGATTCTGTGATTCTGTGATGTATGTGTCTTTGCAGGTGCCAAAAAATACTGGGTTGCCTGTGGTATTTCCAAACCATCCACGAGCAGAACCCAGCAGCCTCACAGCAGCTGGAGCCGTGTCCACCAGCTTTGCTCCCACTTTTCCTCCGTACCATCTTCCAGGTGTTTGGAATGTGGAAAACATCTAAGTGCTGAGCACCACACCCTGCAAAGGACACCTCTGCTCCTCGTGCACACACAGAAGAAAAATCCATTGCATGGTTAAATAAATAAAACTAGTGGCTTGCTTGGGAAAAACCTCTAATGAGGTCATGAGGGGTGAGGTGCCACCACTGCAGCTGGTGACCTTTTCTCATTTCCAAAACAACATTTGCTGGATATAGACATACACCACTGGTTGTTTATAAAGTGACTGAGGATTTTCGCTTACAGAGAGATCCTGGTTTCTGACTTCTGCTACTGCCCACAACCTCGATCCAACAGTGACCTACAGCTAATGACTTGCAGCTTTACAAGGGATTTCTCTGAAGTTTTTTGGAAAGAAAAAGTCTTTTCTGAAGCCAGACAACAGGACAGCAGGTTGGAAACCTTCACATTCTGAAAGTGGTGAGCGAGCAAGAAGGGTTTGCAGCTTGGTAAGAAAGCAACCATAAGCCCATGGCTGAGCCAGACCCATGCCCCCCCAGCACAGGATTCCAAAGATCCAACCTGACCCTCCCCTGGTCAGACAGCACTCAGACCCCTCACAGCTCCACTGCTCCTTTCTGGACACATTGCAGAGCTGCAGTGCCTGCCTGGCAGTGAGGGGTCCAGCGAGGACAGAGGGACGTCCATCTCCTGCTGCACCGCTGCCAGTACAGCCAGGATGCTGTTGGCCTTCTTGGCCCCCTGGGCACACTGCTGGCTCCTGGGCAGCTGAGTGCTGACCTACACCCCCAGATCCTTTTCTGCTGTGCAGCTTTCAGCTTCTCTGTCCCATGCCTGTAGTGTTGCACAGGACAGTTGTGTCCACAGTGCAGGACACCTGGTCGTGTTGGACCTCTCTCCTTTCTGGGCTTTCTCAGCCCAGAGCAGCAGTTCTGCAGTTGCTCACATGGGTGACCATGCTGGTTTTGTACTGTACCCTGGTGTGCACCCCTCAGCAGCTCCTTGTCTCCACCTTGGTCACGCTGTAAATGAGGAGGTTAAGTCACCAACCATCAGCCAAACACCAACATCTTTCTCCCTGACATTCAAGCGATTGAAAAGCTCCTTGTAGGGTCAAGCACAGTGGCTTTTAAATAACACACTGAGTGTGTTACTGTGTTGGCATTTAAGTGCTGGCTAAGAGGGGACAAGCAAGCAGGGCCCAAGGCTCAGCGCGTTATGATGGGGCCATGGAGCTCATGTGCTGCCCCTCAGTGCCTCCTGCACACAGTGCCTGTCCCAGCACAGCCACGAGAAGCAGAGGTGGATTTCTGAGCTCTGCCCACACTCCTGCTGCAGCCCTGTCCTTTACAAAGTGCCATGCAAAACTCAGAGGGTCTGCTTCACCGTGAGCTGTAGTGCAGATCACTGTGTTGTTTTTGTTTTTGTCTTTTTTCTAAATTGCAATGAATTAGCTTTGGTTTACTGTAACTTCCCTTGCAGCAAAAACTAGGCCTTGCTGCGATCGCAGCCCTAATTGCCATGTCAGATACTTCACAGCCCCATTCATCCCCCAGCACCATCAGCTTTTGTTATAAATTAATAGAGCCTGGACATATCCCATATTTAAGAATGAAAGCAGAAGGGGAGCGTGACGGGGCCTTAAAGAGACAAAAGAGTTCCTGGCAGGAGCCCTGGGCTCTGACCTCGTTGCCTCCTTCCCCAGCCAATACCAAAATGGGGATCTGGAGGTATTTCTGAAAGCACTGCCTAAAAACTCATCCATTCAGAATTAAGGAGTATTTTTAGACTGTAAAAGAGATCAGATATAAATATGTCTTCTTTCCTGCTGTAATCCAATTGGTTTAATCAGTTACATCACTGATAGGTTTGATCCATGCAGTACAAACACAGCTTTCATTACAGAGAGAGCACGGAAAGCGTATCTGTATGTGTGGGGGTATACATATGTTTTTATAGATACGTATATAGAATCCATATATTTATACGCAGGCATAGACACAGAGCCCTCCCTTTTCTGTTTTAAAAAAAATGCTGCCTGAATCACTTTCACAAATAAGACAAACCCCATATTTTGCTGGCAGAACGATTACAGCTGTCAGATCTGACGGACGCAGCGCTGCCGATGAATAATTCATGGCAGCTAATTATAAGCTGGCAGATTTCTGGCATCGGGGCACAAACGGGCTGGAGATCCCAGTTATCCACGGCTGATCTGATTCTCCTGAGGTCCTGAGACACTGAACAGAGACAAAGGCGCTGCGTTACTGCTGCACCAGCCGACTTGCTGCACGTGCAGTGAGCCAGGCGGGGACAGCTGTGCTGCAGAAGCACCACGAGGTACAGTACGACCCTGAAAGAGGTCTCAAAGCCACAGAGGCTGTGTGAACCCAACTGCCATCCCAGGATTTGCTAAGGGTAATGGCCATGTGTAACAGGCCACTCATCTGCCGGGTGATGTAAGACTTAATGCTGCTAGCACTGGGGAAGGCTGGAGGCTCACTGCTTCCAGTAGTCCAAGAAGTCTTGTGTTCCAGTGGTATTTCAGTAATGCTCATCACAAAGCCAGTTATTAATGGTAAAAGGACACACCTAAGACAAAAAGCTCCTGTCCCACCGCGAGCAGTTCCAGCTCCTATGAAACAAGAGCTCCGTGGCGGCACCGTTGGGATCTGGCCCCACTCTCTGTGTGGGGCCACTGCGGTGTTCCCAAAGCAGAGCCCCAGGAGCTGCAGCACAGCACATCTCCTCACACATCCATCCCTGTCCCGTCTCCCCTCAAAATAAACGGGCAGGTTATGAGCAAGGGAATGTATGTCCCTAATAAGGCCAAGCCCGGTCAATAACATGATGCCTGCATTTGCCCTGAAACCATTCATATTCTGCCAAGTAGAAAGGTAATGGGAATTGTGCAGCAATAACAGATCTTCAGGTGATGGGAGCTTTCAAGGTTTGTCTCCTCTCTCAACGCACGTTATAAAAATTACCCCCCAGAGTCTTTTCCTTCTCTTTCGTTTTCCTCTTGACATACTGTCGACATAAACTTTCTCCCTGCAAGGAGATTTCTTCCTCCGTGAGTTCCAAGCTCAGTGACATTCTTCACGGTGCCCCGGAGCACACGGCCTCTGTGTGTATCTGTCTCTTTGGTGTGAACTTAAAGATCAAGAGCCATTCATTTACAGAAACAGTGAGGACACGGCTCCTCCTTCTTTCTACGTGTAAAGAAACTTGGAGCTTCTTGGGATGAGAGAAGTGGGCAGCACTCCCACACCACACGTCCCGGCGATGCAGTGCACAGTGGGCACGCCGACGGTGAGCACAAATCCCCCTTGTCTTCTCAGCCTACGTTTCCCCTGCAGTTTTAATGTTTTGTTTCAACCTTTGGATGGTATTAAAACATTAATGCAAACGTTTTATTATAATTTTATCCTTCGTGTTTAATATTTTAATACAATCGAAAGCCCAGATGAAATCTTTCAACGTTATCGGGTGGAATGATTATGTGCAATCGGAATAAAACAATCCCTCAGAGCCACGAGGATGCTTTCCATGCGTTCCAATGGCTGTGGGTGGCAGAGCACTGCCATGTGCCACCAGTGCCCCGGTGACACAGTGAAGAGTCGCTCCCTATGCACACAGAGCTGCCACCGTCCCCAGGTTCTGACCACCGAGACCCCTCTGTGTCCCACGTCCCTCTCACACCCCCTGTTTTTTTCATAGCATGACAAAACTGCGAAGACTTCCAAACAATTTTTCAATTTAAGGCAGATTAAGAGCAAAATTCTAGTGGGACTAATAGTGTGTAATCTTCTTTACATTCCTCCTCTTGCTTTAAGAAGAACAGTTCACTGCAATGGCGTATTTCACACTCCGATGCTGATATTTCAATTTCCTGCTTAAGTTACAATAAAAACTGCCCACACTGCTGATGCTCCCATGAAGAATAATTTATGTTGATTGACGTTCTTTAATTCCCTCTGGATGCAGCTAATGATTAAGTGATGCCAGGAAATTTAAAAGCACATCCTACCTGCAGACTCCTCTAAGCTCCTTTGGAAGGTTTTGAAAAGCTTCCAATTTCCAGCACAAAACACTGCTACTGATCTCTAAGCACCTTTCTCATCTTCCTCCCCTACATCTTTCCCACCCCAAAGGAAGACAATTAAATTACTGAGCTCAATCAAAGCCTAGGGTCTGGGTTTCCAGCAGCTGGAGGACAGCCCAAGCAGAGCTGTAGGACAGACATTCCAGCAGAGCTGAAAAGCCCATGGTTGGTACTGATTTCAGGACCTTCAGAGTATCCCTGTGCAAATCAGGACTGCAGAGTGGCACAAGTTAGGTGTGAGCAGAAAGGGGCAGAAGCACCAAGCCCTGGCCATCAGTTCTGTGCCAGGAACCATCTTCATATCTCCAGCTCTGCCAGGCAACTTCAGCCACTGGAGAACACTGCTGCGAAGGGGATGTTATGGCAGAAGGCATCTGGGTGTGAAATTAGGCTGCAGACTTGCTCCAATCCCAGTGCCTGCATTGACACTCTCAAGCTGATGTTGCTGGCATCTTTCCATTAATCAGAGCACGCACTGCTCCTCCAGCACATGCAGCCCAGAGGCCCGGCTGCCCCTCACACACCTCTGCCCCTGCCATGAAGAAGCAATTTATATTGGATCCGTTTGCCAAGAGAGTAAACATTTTGCTTTTATTTGTCAAAGGAGTTGTCTTCCTATCTTCTGCAGACAGGCGCTGTGTCTCTGGGAGGATTTGCCTGTATGGCAAAGATTTACTCTTATTCCAAACTAAATTCAACTCCACAGGCTGCTAATCCAGCATATCTGCAGCAGAATGCCCCATCCAATGTAACCACGTGGGCAGAATTTCAGTGGCAGTTTGTGAAGCTGTAAGTGAAGAGGAAAAGGGGATTTTCCCCCGGGAGCCCCCCAAAGTCTGTCAGATTCCCCAGGCAGCTGCAAACTGCTGAAGGTTTAGAAGTAACCCCAAGCAGGAGAAGAGCGAGCATCGTTTCAGAATGCTGAGAAATCTTCTCATCAAAATAATGTCAGAGCCTGTCACGGTGGAGGGAAAACAAACGCGCGAGACATGATGGTTCTGCATGAAATGTAAAACGCTCTTTAGTTAAAACAAAACTCTTTGAAAGCACCCAGATGGGGAAAGGGAGTGGGGGAATAGGCAAAGGCAGGAAGCTCTCTACTCTCAAAGCTTAAAAGACATTTAAAGGGAGAAATCCAAGGAGGCATGCACAGCCCTGCCTCAGTTTCTGGGCGCGGTGAGCAGAGGGATGGGGGTGCTCACTGCCCTCTGCCCCGCAGCTCCACAGACCCAAAGAGCCCCTTCCTCTGCCACAGCTGATGCAGAATGAAGGCAGAGACACTGTAAAGCAGACAGAAGAAGCAAGAAAGAAGTGATGGTGCCAGACAGCACCGTGATGAACTGCTGCCCATGAGGTCTGGATGCTGCGGGCGCAGTGCATGTGCCAGTGGTATTTTGCTTCAGCACTGCTGTACCCTCACTCTGGCTGCACTTCTAGATCTCTGGGAAAACCTTTTGTAGACCCCCAAGAGGGGACCATAGAAAGATGCAGGCAACAGAGCTGCAGTCCATGGGAAGGATGCTACAAACCTTGGCTTTTGTTGTCAGCTCCTCCAGCTTGCTGCTGTGAAGGCCTCACCATCTGCACAGAGCCAAACCGATCTCCTCCTCCCTGCCCAACTGTGTAATAAGCAATAGTTAATAACTGCCACGAAGGACGCCAATTTGGAAGACAATGATGAAAACCATGGCTAAGGAAAGAAAAAAGATCCCTTTAAAATTCCAGAAGATCGGCATACCTGCAGAGAGAGACTTCCATGGACATGTCTTTAATCTTTCCCACCTCCAGCCCTTAATAGCAGAACCTGATTCGAAGACTTGGTGATGGATTTCCAACCCAGACACAAAGTGACAGGCTCATTTTCAAGTATTGCACAGCTATAATTCCGTGTTTTATTTGTTGTTATTCTAACCTGCTGATGGAGTGGGGCTGTATTCAAGGCAGCGGGTAACAACTCCGGCTCGAGGCGTTATTTAGAGTTGGGTGTTTAGAGCTGGAGCCTCGTGCCTCTTGATATTTATGAAGAAGATGTGCCTGTAGCTGCAGTGCTCATATCTTATTTGTTTGTTGTTCAAACAAAGGATCAGGAAATTGGATGCTGTTTCCAGCGAGCGATACCATCTCAGCAGTTATTAGGGAAGGGCCGCTGGTCTTACATGTTTCTGCAGCAGTGCAGTGAGGAAAGCTGTCTCCAGTTCAAGGTGGATGAGACACCTTGCAAAGTCTTCCAGGGAAACATCCCATGAATGTCCTGTCAGACATTCAGTGAGAGCAGTGTGACAAATCCTGCTGTGGACAACGGGGCTTTTGTGGAATTAGAGCCTGTTTAAGTAGGAAGAACAAAGTCACACTGTGTCTCCCCTTTCTTTGTCTTCCCTTCCCTTTGTGGGCTGGTGAGGAGCCTTCGTCCCAGTTCAGCAGCTCTGGTAGCTTTGAGCCTCATCGAACGTACCTTGTCTTACAGCATGGCAGGACAAAGGAGATAATACACAACTTTTTGCACTCTTGTGCAGCCTCTGAGCTCCTAAGTCACTTTGCAGCTTTGAAAACTTGCTTCTGCCTGAGAAATGGAGCCTGCAGCAACAGCAGAAGCTGAGGATTGGGCTGTTTGCTCAAGCAAGGAAGTTTAACCTCTGCCATGCTTCTGTACAGCACAGAGCAGTGGGGGTGGTATGAGAGGCACACATGTGGTGTGAGAGGCACGGGACCCATCCCCTTGGCACCTGCTATGGGCACATGTGGGTGCCCCAAGCTCTGGTGGCACTGGGGCACACTGTGAGAGACACAGCTATGCTGCAGGCTGACAGTGTGCCAATCCAAGAACGAAAGGGGACAAATTAAATATAAATCCCACCCAAGCTGCTACCAGTTACATTCTGCCAGGGTGTTATTCATAAAAACAATCTCTGGTGCCAGCTCTGGTTCCCAGCCAGGACTGCAAACTAATGAAATTGCCTTTCATACTGAGCGTGTGAACGAGCATCCTCCAACTGCAGGTGTGGGCCATCCTCCCCACCATCGTCCCTCTGCCGGGTCCTTATGGACGTGACAGTAAATGGGACACTGAAATGAGGGCCGAGCTGAAACTGATGGAACAACTCTAAATTCTTTTCAAAGCAGAGACTGCAACAGAGAGGGTTGTGGGGAGGCAGCAGGTCCTTCGACACAGGGGAAGGGCAGGGGAGAAGCAGATACTAGCTAAGTGCTTAGAAGAGGAGTGCCTAGAAGAAAGCAAGCCATCCTTGGAGGACAGCTACCCTCACCGCTGCTCAAAGGCATTTGGATCTGCTTTATTCTCTGTGGTCTTTCTTCCGTATCCAGCCCCACTGGCTTCCCAGCACCGCGACACGTCTTACACTAACACAAATGTTAACAAGTGAGTGGGTGTATGGTGAAGCTCTGCTCCCCTGTGACATTCCCTTCATGTTAGCAGTACAGGGAAGCAAGGAGTGCTCCAGAAAGCACAGGAGAGCAGATGAACAAACGCAGCAGCTTCCTCGTGGCAGCAGCAGCAGACTCCAGCAGAGCAGGGAGGGGGCACATTGCTGGTGCCTTGTGACGTGGGGGGGAGGTGCACGGCCACCTGCAGAAGGTGAGTGCCCTCTCTATGGGTCAGCCACAACCACTGCTCCAAATCCAGGGACCAGGTACCTACAAGAAGCAGCGACATTCCTGGGACAGAGGTGAAAATCCTGCCCTGGCTTGAGCCTGAGACCTGAGGCACTTCATTCCTACTACGACGTGCTGAGACTGGCTTTTGAAGCACTATGTCCTTTAGAGGATCAAAGCCACAACCTCCCCACGCTTCAGTTTCCCGCTGCAGAGAAAGGAAGTGACAGCTTTTAGTGCTGGGAGGACGGGTATATTAAACCCACGACGATGGGGCTTACAGGCAGAATAGCAGAATGGAAACAGGTGATATGATGGAGAAGGGAAGGCTGAGAGCAAATCTGATCAGTGCTGATCGATATCTGAGGGATGGGGGTCAGGATGGGGCCGGGCTCTGTTCGGTGGTGCCCAGTGCCAGGACAAGGGGCGCAGACTGGAGCCCAGGGAGATCCATGTGGACATGAGGAAGAACTGTGCTGTGGCACACACCTGCCTCCCACACCCACCTTCCTGCTTCCCTTAGCAGAGCCGTTCTCAGCCTGTTTTCCCACCAAACGTGGCCCTCTTGTGTTCATAAACAAATCCTGGAGAAACCAGTAATTAATGCTCTTGAATACAGGAGGGTCATTAGGTAAGTGGCTTTCCACACCCTGAACTGCATTGGCAGGGCTGAAGGAGCCAAGCATCACCCTGCAGGCACTGCTCCAGACCCCGTGGGCACGGGCTGCACATCCACACGAGCACCGCAGAGGGTTCTGGCTCTCCTCCATCCCTCCCCACTCCAGTTCAGACAAAGACTCCTCAGAGGTTTGCAGAGCTGGAAGAAATAAAACCCAAGTGCTATGATCTGAAAGGTAGAGAAAAAGATCAGCAGCAGAGAATACAGATCAGGCTGGCAGCACTGTGTGTGTGTACACATGTGTATGAATGGGCGCACGCACGCACAGGGAGTGTACAGAACTGAAAGGAGCAGTCGTTTATATCAGAGTTTCCATAGAGACCAAGTTTTGAAAGAATTAAGGTGGAACGATTCTGTATGCTCGGAAGAGATAAAAATAACCTTGCTAAGCGTTGCATGGGCTGATTAGATGACGATCCTTGACTTGGAGCTGTCCTCGTGGTGCGGCGTGCTGGCTCCTGGGCGTGCCCACTCATCACCCATCCCTGCTGGTGTGCAGTGCAGAGTGAAGTGGCTGTGAGCCACTCCAAAGCATGTCCCCAGTGGCAGCGCATGCCCTCCAGCTTCAGGAAAAGCTGTCTGACCTCCCAGGGTTTTTAGGAGCTGCAGGGGCTTCCAGGGAAAGTCACACAGAGCAGGGAGAAGCAGAGGGGGACGTGGTTAGGCTGTGCCTCTGGACACTGCTGTGGCACTGCTTTCATACAGGGCAGAAAAGAGAACACAAGGAAAGGGAAGACAATCCCAAGAATGGGAAGACCTCTGACAGCATCTCCCACTGTGCTGCAATGAAACAATGGCTATGTGTTGGCCAACTTTCAGCAAAGAATGATAGAAAAAAATTGTTTCAGGTGGCCACCCCTCAAATACTTTGCTCCCCAGTTTCCTCCAGTTGAAGCCATGGAACAAATGAGGAGTCTCTCACTCAGCTGCAGTCCTTGGCCAGAAGAGCAGTGTCAGTGCTGCCCTCAGCCCAGCTGTCTCACAGTCTGGCTATCTAACAAGCCACAGTAACTCTCAGTATATTTTTCCTAAAGCAAATTCCTAATGATGGTTATGAAAACCTCCTTATGGTTTCCCAGCTGATGCAAATGCAGCGGGCCACTCACACACACGTTTCCCAGAGCAGACTCTATTTCTGGGCCTGAATGTGGGTCCCTTCTGAATGAGCCCACTTGGGCTCTGGGGATCAGGGGCACTGCAGCTCCGTGAGCACACTGCCTGCCCCCCACCCGAGTGCTGCTCCACTCGCACCAAGCAGGCTGTGTCACCAGCACTGCCTCGTTCACCTTCTGAAGGTTCTCACCCAGGGGCTGAGGGGAAAAAATCCTCTTCTCTCTGCAGCTTCTGAAGCCTGACAGACAGCAGCAGGTCGTATCAAAGATGAAGAACCCCAGATCCGTTGCAATTTAAAAAAGGGGAATAAAAACGGACAGCTTTGATTCACAGGATGGTTCCTGGAAGGAGCTCTTCATACAGGATGGAGGTTTCTGCCTCTGCATCCCACTGCAAGAGCTCAGGAAGTGAATTATTAAGGGAACATTTTTTCCCTTGTGCTGAATAATTCCATGCAACCTCACCTCTCTGGAGGACTGCAGAGAATCCTTAAGTGTCTTTAATATAGAGGCCAGCTACAGTTCCTGGCAATGGTAATATAAGCCTGGGTAGCATCATCAGTTTCTGAGTGTGACTTGTGCTTTCCTCGGGTGCAAATGATAAGAGACTGAAGCATCTATTTCTGCTTCCCACAGTACCCCCTACAAAAGATCAATCCTGCCTGAGTAAAATGGAGAGCTGCAATAGCTTGAATTTAATTCAAGCAGACAGCATGCTCCGCACAGCAAACAGTGCCAGGGCTCTGGCATCTGCAAAGGTTCAATGTGACGCAGTAAACTTGAGTCAAGCCCACGAAGACACAACCAACGGGGGCAGGAATTGGGAGGCAGGACACGGCTGGCTCACAGTACCGGCCCAGAGTGTTCTGTGTTGCTCTCTGTGTCACCATGAGGAGGGATGGATGTAATGTGCTTTTTGACAGGAGCACCAGCAATAAAACTTTCCTCCTTTCAAATGCAAGTTTCAAACTCATCACCTGTTTCAATTCAGCCACCAAACTGCCCAATAGATTTACTTTTAGCTTGGTCTCCAACCTAACCAGGTTTAGATGTTCAGCATGTATGCATACTCACATGTGCACCCATATCCCTTCTCTTTTTCCTTTCTCCCTGTAATTTTGAGCTTGCTGGCAATCCATTAAGTCCTTGCTGGAATAAATGGTATTCCTGACCCACGTACATGCCTTGAAAGAGCTAGTGACACATGACACCAACATGCCAATTCATGATGTACCTGAATTTGTCTGGTCTTGCACTGATATCTGAGCACATCCCACCAGCCTGAGGTCAGAGCTGTGCAGTACAGGCGGGGCTGAGTTCCCCACTGCTGCCTCCCATCCCATGCCAGGCTTCAGCATCTCCTCCTCATCACCTCTTCATCCCTCCACGGTGCCTCTGAGTTACAGCACAGGCGGCCCCTTTGGTGCTGGGGCTGTGCAGGCACAACCTTAGCATGCTGCCCCAACTTGCTCACCATCAGCTCAGACAACAACTTAGCAGGAATTTGGCTGACCCCCCTGACTAAGCCTTTTCTCAGCAACTGTCTCCTGCAAGGGGAAAAGCAGCGTGGTGTTCAGCTGTCAATACACGTGTAAGAGCCCCGCCCCCCCCCCCCCCCCCGCCTCCTTCCCACTCCAGGAAGATTAGCACCAGCTGCTGCAGGTGTTGCCAGGGCTCCTGGGGAAAAGAGTACAACAAAGATCCTCTGCTTGAAGGTCACCAGCCACGAAGTGCCATGTGAAAGAACAGGCAGAGCACACCAAAGATTAATGGCACTTCAGGGTTTGGATCTGTCTGTGCTGGGAGGGTCTGTGGAGAGAACCAATAAAAGCTAATACGATTTTACATACAAATGAATCATTTCAAGGAATGAAAAGCCCTGAACAAGCCTGTACGTGGCCATAGTCCTGTCCTAAGGAGCAGCAGGAGGTATTCCCCACTGATCTACAGCATATAATTAAAGAAGAGGAATCGCGCTTCTTGCAGGCTGAGCCTGTGTCTTTCTGCAGCCATGGCTCAGGCAGCGAGGCCGATGTCAGGACACAGCCAGGGCAGTGCAGCCCTGGAGAATCACTGCCCCCTCTGAGAGTCCCTTTTGGAACAAGAATACTGATGCTGCCTTCCTTTGTGAAACGCCTTCAGAGCCAGCGAAGAGCAGCACTGCTCCACAGCGTTACTGCTCCACCTGGCACCTTCCCCTGCCCTGCTCAGCGTAATCTCTCAGCATCTTCCAGACCTGCACAAAGCGATCTGACTTACGTCTGTCACACGCGACTCCTCTGTGATCCCCAAAGGGAAAATCAGATACGTGGCGGAGTGCTGTGTTCTGGCAGAGTTGTTTCGTGTCTGCTGGGCTCTGCTCTGGACCCAGGTCTCCCTGTGCTGCTTTTTTTAGCCAGCTCTGTACCCATGTGAGAGAAGTGAGGGTGATAAGCTGCTTCGACACCAGGCAGCAGGCAGCCATTTCAAAACAGACCTGGAAGAGGCAGCTTCAGTGACTCCAGTGGTGCTCAGCTAGGGAAAGCTGGGTTAGGGCTGGGCTTCTGCCCCCTTGAAATCCCCCTGGACTCCCATTTCCATCTTATGGGAGATGTCCCTGCCTGTCTGAAGGGTCCTCTGCGAGGTGGGGGTAGGTGGGACGAGATGGGAAACCACCTCCCACTGAAGGTCAATTTTCCTCTTTTATTTTCCAGAAGCACTTTTGCAAAAAAAAGTACTACAGAAGGAGAAGTATTTCATTTCAGGGACGTTTGATTTTAGGATCTTTCTGACATCCCCCAAAAGTTGAGTGCTCTGGACCCAACTTCTCAATACCGTGAACTGAGAATTTCCCCCAGCCTTCATTCTCCGTCATAAAAGATCTATTTCATGGCCCATTTGGAAAACACTATTTCTTTTTCTCCCGTCAGAGTCAAAGCAAAGCCCACATGTCCAAACCATCCCTGTTTCCTCAGTGTGGGCTGTGCTGAGACAGCACCAGACGGGGGGGGGGGGGGAGGGAGGGAGGGGGCTGCGATGCAACAGTTAACGTGGTAATACTCCAAGGATTTTGTTTGGAGTTTTATAGCATTACATACCAGCCTGATTGGATTTAAATGGCTTAAATTAACTGGGTTATTTAATGGGTTGTCCAGATTAGGCAGGAATCTGCAAAGGCTGTTACTTCAGGAGGAGCAGCTGCGTTGGAAGAAAAGATCTCCAAGTAACATTAATATCCTGGAGGCTCACAAGTCCTGACAGGCCACTCCTGTCCTTTATTGACATTCTCTCATATGCATTTAGTCAGGTTTGTGTTTAGTTTAATAATCTCCTGAAAGTTTAATTGTTGCTTTATTCATCCATGACCTTTCCTTCTCATCTGGAGACATATTATTGCTAATCTACAAATTTCAAGAACCAGATTTATTTGCAAAACCAATTATTCTGCTATGCAAATCTCCCCTCTTCCTGCAGCCTGCTTGAACAGGGCTTTTACAGCCACCGTAAGATATAGACACTATTCAAATATTTAAATGTAAAATTTATCTATATTTCTTTTCAAGTGTGCTCAGGTTCTACACAGTGCAAAGTTAATTAAAATCTTTAGAATCAAACGCCGGTTTCCTGACCTTGATGCAGGCCTGACAGCCTTCAACCTCCCGAGTGCTCCTCAGCCACGGGGGAAGCGGAGCTGAATCACCATCACTGAACTTCTAATGGAGAAACACGTCCTCTCCATTAGTGTCAGACATGACAATGCCAGTTGAGGCTCACAGACACAGACGCAGGTTTCCTGAGCTGTCTGCAGATGCCTGACCTGAAAGAGGCGCAGACAAACACTCAGAATTACAAGTTTGTGCTGCAGATCCTCACCCCACGCTTTTCTTAGTGGCATTTCCCTCCAGTGCGGGATGCAAAACATTGAATTCGGGGGCCAGGGATTGAGCCCTCTTCCCAAATAATCAGTGCCCTCAGTACAAACCACTGGCTTTGTGCCCTGCCTCAGTGCCTCCATCTGAAAGTGGCAGCACGCCCTGCTGTGTTTGCTCACATTTCAGACTCCAGCCGCTCCCTGCTGAAATCCTCCTGCCCAGCAGCACAGCCAGCGTCCTGCCACTGCACAGCAGCAGCAACCAAGGCATCAACATTTCATACTGAGCCTCATGTCAGTGAGCGGCATTATCAGGGAAGCTCGTGCAATTAAACCATAATTCTGTGGATGGATGTTAAGCACTTTACAGATGAGCAAATTAAGAAAGCATTAGCCAAAGGATCCGAGGGGGAGGTGACAAAGGTGCCGGTGAGCAGCGCAGCTCTGTGTGTGCCCCCTCTGCTGCAGCTGCCTCCGAGCTGTGCCCACCATGACATGAAGGAACAGGGACTGAGGGGGCACTGGAGTCAGAGGGGATGCAGTCAATGCAGGACAACCTTTGCTGCAAACATATCATGCTCCAGCACATCACATGTTTGCAACCGGAGCAGCACCGGCTGCAGACAGGTCCCACAGGCACCGAAAGCAGACAGGCTGTCAGGAGATGCCACTCCTGATTGTTCTGCCTCACGCTGGTAAGACACAAGTTGTTCCCCATCTCACAAACGAACCCACCCCGTCGGGCTGACGGACAGTGCACAACTTCGGCAGTCTGCCATCGAGACGGAATCTTTGTGCACACAGAGCGGCAACGTGTGTTGTTGGAACACTGATGCCTCGCTCATGTTCTGAAGCATGGAGGACGAGCACAGCTTGTTTCCTTGAGATGTAACGCAGAGCTCAGCTCCTACACACTCACAGTCAGATCAACTGCTCCTGCCGGATCCCAGCACAGCTCGGGGTTGGAGCTGGTCGCCTCGTGGCAGCAGAGCAGGCGGGCACGCAGGATGCCCCGGCCCCAGCTTTGTACATTTCAGATATGGGTGGCTTTAAGCTGTTTTCCTCAGTCTGTGAATTGTTTCTCTTGCTCAAATAATTTAGCTTTAACCTGAGGCCGTGGGCTCAATCCTTGCTGTCAAAACCCAGTGTGTAGCTTCGCATGCAGCTCCTGCGGGTATGGGGAATACAGCATGAATCTTCTGTGACTCCTTCAAAGTCTGGCAGAACGGCTTTATGTTTGTAGAAATAGACATGAATAAAAATAAATCTGACAGGCTTTAGTCTATGTTTCTCCAGTATATCCTCCTCTGCACTGGGTTTACCTGACTTGGTTTATATCTAACAGCTTCGATGTGGATATGTTTACAGTGAGAGAGACCCCAATAAATATTAGCAGGGATAAGGGCTCCCTCGCAAGAGCACACGAGCAGAGCAAACTAACACAGGCTGTGCTGAAGGCAGCCACACAACGGCCGTGGCTGGGGGCAGCCTGCCCAGCACTTCAATTAGTGCTACGAGTTTAAGTTACGACCCAAACTGCTTTGTTTTCAGTACTCTTAAGAACTACTTTTTGCTCTAAGTGCAGGCAAATAAGGATCATAAAACACCGTAATAGTGTCCAATTACATTTGGAGTTGGAAACCTTAAAGGTTCCAGCAAAAAGAGGCCACGTTCCCCTGCTGCTGCATGTACCGTGTCATAGGCATAAATGAAATGTGAATTACACCACTTCCACCAGCGTAAATGATTACAGAGGAGCTGCAATCCAAAGCGAAGCTGCGCTGTTAGGAGGTTTATTTTAAGCTCAGACACCATTAGATATGACAGAAACATGAAAGAGTCTTCTCCTCGGTGACACCTGGATGAAAACGTGACCGGTTTTCGGGTGCCCTGCACCGGACTGTGGCACCTGGATGGGACAGGGCCCGGCACTCAGTTCTGTGGTTGATGTTTCCACAGAGGGTTTGACTTTGTTTATGACACCAGGCTGCAGTCAGCTCGCCGGAGCTGTTGGATATTTTTATGTTTTGTCACAGATGGACTCTGGCCTTGCAAAGCTGCTGGTGAAGCAGAACTCCATCAAAACCCAACTTCTAATCTAAGTGTATGTCTAATCCATTACCAGCAAACCTACTGAAAGCCAGCGGGCAGCAAAGCTCTGATCTGAGGCACGTTCCGTCGGGCTCAAGGCGATGCAAGAACTGTGCTGAGCTTTCACTACGTGAAATGTTCTGGGGCGGTTCCAGCTGCCTGCAGCACAGCCATCGCCTCGTGCTCTCATGCCACCCCTCACTGCACTGACCCACAGCTGCATGTCCCCATTGCTTCCCAAAGCTGCAACAAGGGGCAGAAGTCATTGAGCCGCATCAGCAGCTCGGCTCCTGTGCCAATATCTGGGGGCATAGGATTCTGTAGCTCCAGCTTACGCTCATCTTTTCCACTTCTCCTTCAAATGAGACAGATCTTGCAACTGGGAACTCAATGGGAGGTTTCCAAACAGCACTTACACAGTGGGGGTGCAGTGGGGACGTGGTTCTTCAGGTCCGTTTGGAGGCATTTGCCTTGCCAGTCAACCAAGTTTCACTCTCTTGGAGACAATATATCTGAGCCATAAACCTCAGCCTCGAAACATAACTCATCAAATTTAGTGAGTAGCCTGTCATCACTGAGAGCAACGATCCTTAACCCTTATCTAGCTCTAGGGAATCATTATCTGCAGTTGTTAATTTAAGCTTGTTTTAAGTAATAAAAAAATATTTTTTTCTGCTAAAAATGGGTCACTACTTCTACCACTGTTTCATTATTCAGTTTCAAACTAACAGTTATTTCTATTGATTTATCATCCAACAGCAGTCACAGCAGCCAATTAATGTATTTACTGGCCAGCATTCAAAATGTTTTCACTAGCCAGGAAGGGGCATTGTCCTCATCTCATCTACAGACGCTCCCCCTCCTTTTAGCAGCATCTCTCAGACACCATTCTTCAGCGTCACTGTTTTGCACTGATCTTTGCACACTGATGTACAAAATAAAACCACCACGCAGTGCAGCAGTGCCCTGCTGGTTTCACCTCCTGTTTGAGAGCACTGCAGTGCAGCGAGGTAGATGATGGCACAAAGCAGCATCAGCTGGAAGGAGACCAAATGTGCCACTCACAGCGCTAAGATAACAGCAGTACTCCCTTACAGTGGTGGGAGAACAGTCAGACCAGGCATCAGTCACTGATATTTGCAGCAGAAAAAGAGATGTCCCACAGAACAACATCAAGCTGTCTGGGTTGGGAATACAGCCATCCAGAAACTTCTGAGGGCAGCACAATGACCACAACACCCTTCAGCAATCCATCTGTCAACTGGGAAGATGTAATTCAGACACTGAATGGAGTCACACCAGTGGACAGCTCTATGGGAACCAATTTACTTGAAGAAGGAAGAGAGTTTAATCAGTCAGGGCTCAAAAAGCATGTAACTCATGTCGGAGGAGAGCAAAACTGATTGTACACTTATCACAGGTGAACAAAAGATCAGGGAAGACAAAACAATTACAAGCAGATAATGAAATGGAGAGTTAGTGGCACAGACGGTGCCTCACAAGGCGTAAATCCCAGAGCAGCCTAGCCCCAGCAGCCAGCACCTCTCCAAAACCTCCCCTGTGGCTGTGACACCAAAAAGCAGAAGAAATCTGAACCCATTTGCAATTCCACAGATACAGATCAGTTTTATGATGGGTGCTCCTGTTCTACCAGAGGCTGGATAGCATAGAATTGCTTGGGTTGGCAGGGTTGGACCATCCAACCCCAACCTCCTGCTGTGGGCCAGTTGCCACACACTAGATGAGGCTGCCCGAGGCCTCAGGGATGGGGCACCCACATTGTTCACCATAACATCAAGTCTGAAGAAATAGTTGCCGCAGGGAACCCTGAGACACAGTGAGGAGGAGAGGCGGATTAGAGGGACCCGTCTTGTTTTGCACAGCTGGGAATGTGCACGTCTGTGACTCGGTGAGATGGGCTGCCAGCAGCCATGGAGCAAACCTCAAAGAGCCCCATGGGGGTGGCCCTGCCGGCAGGACGTCTCCCAGCACCTTGTAGAGCACAGGGAAACACAGGTGGCTTTTCCATCCCCCTTTTTACCAGGGGGTTGGTGATGCCAAATGTCCTTTGTGCGTGGCGGGTGGTCTCCAAGCCCACGTGATGCTTGGGATCCTGGAGCTGGAGGCTGTGGGGCCATGCAGAGCCCCAGGCAGCATTGACTGCCACCTGCACACCCAGCCTGGGTCATCATAGCTCCCTGCAGGGCTCGAGGGGCACCCAGTGCCCCACTAAAACACAAGCCACTGGCAGCAGTGGGGCCCCTGGGATGCAGCCACGTGAGCAGAGTGCTCATGGAGAGGCAAGATCATTATCTCCTTGGAAGCAGCGCGCCTGGTTTCTTAGAGAACAATGCTTATCTTCCTATCTCGTCTGATGATCCCTTATCATTACCCAATCCTCCTGGGCTTTGCAGACATTAGGTAATCTTGCGATAAGAGATTAAGAGGAAAGCCAAGACACATCCACAGCCATTCATGGTGATTCTCCCAAAGCCTGGGTACGTGACGCACAGACCCACGGATGCCTCACTCTGCTGGAAAGATGCAGGCAGAAACCTGATTATTCCCAGCTGGCCCGCGGGGTACTTAGTCATGGTTGTTGAAGTTGTTTTAATAAGGAAAAATATTAGGAGGAGCTGTGCTGGAGTGGTGTAGCAACGATAGGTAGAACTTGGATAATGCCTGCAGAGAGGTGAGCGTGCCCCAGGGTGAAAGCAGCAGCCTGGCAGTATTTCCTGCATGCAAAGCAGAGCCATCTCTAATGGGAAGGTCAGCTTTGAAAAGGGGATTTACTGTTTTACTTGGAGAAGGAGTGAGAAGGACAGTTGGACACACGCACGGTTCAAGACAAGGAGCAAGCTTCACATGTGTGCTTAAATACAGAAGTGTCAGAGCTGCTGCTTTAGGCTGCTGGGTTTCTCCTGTGCTCTGAAAGCCAGGCTGTTTGTAGAGACACATAGAGAAAACTGCTTTGAGCTTTCTTGACCTCAGCATCAGCTTTCCTCCCAGCAAGAGTGGCCCACAATAGTGGGTGTGACAGCTGGAGGCAGAGCACAGAGCATCCATGGAGCAGCAAAGTGCTTTCTGGACTCCTGGGGGCAGAACTGCCCACCCACGGGGCTCCCACGGCTCATTCTGTGGGGACAGTGACCAAACTTTGCTGCCTCTCAAACTGCTGTGTGCTCAGAACTTGTTACACCACATCAGCATCAGTAGAGGATCCTAACAACACCTCCAGCTCCTAATACTTAGTGCCACGTGCTATTTTCCACGAGCAAACAGCATGTTCCCTAGCACAAATTACTTTTGTTTTCAAAAGAAGATATGCCAAAGAAGAAAGAACAAAAATAACATCTCTTATCCCAAGCAACGTAATGCATGTTTTTTGGCTTACATTCCACATTGGCAACAGGTTCTGAAGACAAAAATACCCCAGAAATGGTCTACGGTGCAGAGACCTAAATTCAGCACAGGGACCACAAACCAGAGCGTGCCTTTGCAGGAGAATCAGAGGGCATTTGGGAGAAAGTCTTTCTGAGATGCGTCCTGCTTCACTGACCGCAAAAATTGCAAAGAAAACCTCTCTCCTAGAACACATTTCATTCTGCATTAAACGTTGTGGTTTCTGAGAGCTGCTCCTGTGCAAAACCAATGCTGTTACTTACGAAACAATGCAACAAACCCACAGATGGGAATTGGCTCTCCTAGCAGCGCAGCTAAAAAAAGTCCCTCCCTCCCTTTCCCCCCTTTTGTAAGAAGTGGCCTCTTTCCTCGGTCATCTGTGTCACATTTAAAGATTCATGTCCTACGTGGCACGCAGAGACCAGGTTCTACTCTCAGAGTGATCCGTCCACAGAGTGAACACATTTTGGATGTGCAGCCAGTTTCTTCAAAGAACAGGTTAGCTAAACAGTCTTACCTCTCAGCTCACTTCTGAGCACCTCCAGCCCCTGTCCCATCTGCCCTGCTGGGACGGTGAGCACTGCCAGACATGGTGAGACACCGCAGTGGTCCCGGGCGGAACTGTGCTGGAAATCATTAGGAATTGTTCCAATTATTCTGTGAGAGTGACAGGATAACAAAGTCAAGCATCAGGCCACACACCGCATGTCACTGAGTCGCTCTGCAGAGACCTGCAGTGAAGCAGAGCAAATGGATCAGGGAATTCCTTGGAGACTTTCAGATGCTAAGCAAAAAACAACAGCGGAGCAGCCCGCCAGACTCTGGGTGGTTTTAAATGGAACAGTCTGATTGCTTCAAAACCTTTTTCTGGTTGGAAATGGTATTTTCCCTTCCACAGGATGTTTTGAAATGTTCACCTTTGTTTTGGAAGAGACCACAGCTCATCCCCTGGGGACTCCCCAAGGACTCAGCAGCCGGAGTGAGGGGAGCTGGCAGGGGATGCTTCCCAGTCCTTTCAAGACCTTTGTAGGCTGCCAGAGTGAAGCGGAGAGGTCTGGGTGTAATGTAAACCCTGTCCCCAGAGGAAACGAGAGCAGAATCCTCGAGGCCCCGGACTTTTGGGGGGGAAAAAGGTGACTGACTGTGTTTGCACAGTTGCAGTTAGAGAAATGGCTTGGCAAAAGAAAAATAACAGCAAAAGCACTTTGCCTCCCAGCTCTCTCTTTGTCTCTTGAGTCGTATTCACTGACAGTGATGTGAAATGGCTGCAGCACCCAGAAGGGGAGAAGGGGTCTGGTCTGCATTACACGGGGATGGGGACACGCTGGGGGTGAGGCCCTGTGCAGAACCTCTGGCCCAGCTGGTTCAGTTTGCACTCCCGCAGTGTGGTATCTCCAACTCATTCCACTGGTTTCAGAGCACAGCATCCTGGCCTTTCTCCTGCCACAGCTTTGTCACTCACGACAGCGGAGGCAGAATGAGGCTCTGTCCAGGAGAAAAATGAGGTGTTCCAAGGCTCTGTCTCAGCGTGAACTGCAGGATTTGGCCTTTTCAACAGCACTTCGGACGGTGGTGGAGATGCCTTTTTTTACTGGCTCTTTCCAGCTGGGAGAATAACACTTTGGCGAGTCAATGATAAAACGGTTTAATGTAATAAACATGAATCTGTCAGACTCAAGTGCCCTAAAATATTCCAGGCTGCAAATGCAGGACCAACAGTGAGCTTGTTGATACAGCCTCAAGCCAGAACTAATCAGACATAGACACCATTTGCTTTCAATAGAAATTATATTCAAGAGGGCTGCTTCCTGCTTGAAGGGAAAGATGGGAGGTGAAGCAGAGCAATGTGGCACACTGAAAGCAAAGTTCTCTCCCGTCAGGCTAAACATCACGGGGTTTCACTACCTCTCAGGGAAAAAGGCTCTGTTTGACTAGAGATCCTGCTGACTCAGCTCACAGCTGAAGATCTTCTTGGGAAGCAAAACATACAAATAAATAAAATAGACCTTTTTGTGTGCAGGGCCGTAAATAACAGCGAATGAAAGCCGAATCAGCAGCCAACAGGCTGGGGCTGTAAAAACTGCACATGTTGGTGCTGCATCAGGACAAGGCAACAGTCGTTTACTTCCCCGATCTGGCACAGAGATAACATTAATTAGACTTTCAAGTGGCCCTTTGATGCTGAGGAAAGGCAATGTCACTAGGTTCTGGAGTCTCCGCAGGCAGACTTGGAGAAGAACTGGCAGCAATTCAGTGCAGATGCTCTCCAGCCCGTTCCGCTGGGTGTAAATCCAGCTCAGCTCCACCGACGGGAGAGGAGTTATGATTTACATCAGTGAAAATGAGCGCAGAATTCACTGAAATTAGCCCTCTGAGATAATTTGATCTGATCACTAGGGATGGGTAATTAGAAGCACTTAAGCCTGCAGCCACACGTACACTCGGAGAACAATCGGAGATCAGCAGAAGTCAAACTTCAGCTCACCGTTTTCACAGCACTGTAATTTCCCAGTTCTGCTTTGCTGGACTCCTCTCAGGACCCACTCACATCGCCGCATTTCCTCTGGGAGTGTTATGCCCCGGGACCTGATCAGCCACTCTGCTCTGCAAACTCAGAGGCTTCAGAAAATTTGGAGTGGATCCAGGTTCAAGAGAGCTTAACATAAACGTGACGAGGGCTCCCTGGTGCTACAGTAATAAATAATAATTAATCACTTAATGACAAGGTTCCCTGATCAGTCATGATCACAATTTCATGGCTGATATCACCATGCTTTGAGACAGACACGGTAGGCTTGACCTTTTCTCCTCACCAGCTTTATGCTGTTATAATTTTGTTAAGCCAAACCTTCAGCTTGTGTAAATCAGCACAGCTAGAGTGACTTCTGATTTATGCTGGTACAGGAAGGGAACCACATCCTCTACATATTTTACCAGCCTAACAACCTAGCACATAGCAAGGCGCAGAGTCAAACACAGAGTAGGACTCCTTTCCTTCAGCTGCTGTCTCTACCCTGCAGAGAGGAAAATAAAATCAGCTCTCAGGCTTCCAGGACAAGAGGAATGGATTTAAGCTCAAAGAGGGGGACTTTACCTTAGATATTAGTGGGAAATTCTTCACTCGGAGTGCACTGAGGCCCTGGCATTGCTGCGGGTGCCCCATCCCTGGGGATGCTTATGGAGGGGCCCTGGGCATCATGAGCTGGGGGCACCCAGCCCCTGGCAGGGGTGGGACTGGGGCTGTAAGGTCCCTTCCAACCCAACCACACTTTGACTGCTTCAGAGTTAGGATGAGGAAACTTACTGTCTTCCCTTGCATGCAGTTGCTGTTATCCTCCTTTGATGCATCACATGACAGATCAATTAGTACTATGCCACCTAATTACTTTTGATTGTCTCCAAAACATCAGACTTTAGCCCAAGAAAAAGGAACCATTTGTTCGTAACCA
Source organism: Oreortyx pictus (assembly GCA_036925125.1). Taxonomy (NCBI): domain Eukaryota; kingdom Metazoa; phylum Chordata; class Aves; order Galliformes; family Odontophoridae; genus Oreortyx; species Oreortyx pictus. Next base: position 5,320,926 of record JAUPFR010000027.1, read on the forward strand.
CAGCTCAAATTCTGTCAAACTTGAAGGGGGAAAAGAACCGGATGGAAACGCGCCTCTCACCCCAAAAGAGCTTTCACTATTCCCTGCTTCCTCCTCTTGTGGCTCTTTTCACCTTTCCAGAGGCTGCAGAAAACCGACTCTCTGATTGTAGGGAGCAAACTCCTTGGTAAGGCTTTATCTGTTTAACAGACTCGAGATGTTCTGGCCCAGAGCTCTGCTGCAGGAGCACCCTCCCTGCTGCTGATGGTGTTATTATCCTCACTGTCATCAGCCTGAGTCACTGTGTGCCCCTTTGTTACCCTCCATGGAACGGCCTGTGATAAAGGCACTTCCAGCATTGCTATTGCTTTTGTAAAACTCTCCTTGTTTCTTCTATAGCCAAGCAATACGAGGAGTCATGCTGGAGGTATTAGGAAGTGCGTACTTTATTATCAGCACAATATGGGCCCGTAATCTGATAATGATAAAAATCTGCCCCTTTGCTTTGGCTCTTATCATTTAATTGGAGCAAAGAAGCACATTCGTTTGTTAATAATTTTATAATTGGTGCTATCTGCTGCGACCCACCGAAGGAACCGCGCACAACAGCCGCTTTCAGAACAAAACATCTCCCTGAGAAAATGAGCTTCTCTGCATTCCCTGCTCCTGCTGTCGGTGGGGGTGCAGGGGTGGGTGCCTCCGCACGCAGCCCCCCCACGGCACCCACCATCCCCTCCTTCACACCCTGCTGCCCACGCACGGCCCCGTGTGCTGCTACCAGGGAAGCTGCTGGTTGGGCGATCCCTTCTGTTCTGGCTTAACTAGACATCCCAATATTTTGACAACGCAGCGATGTGTCTCTTCACACTTTGTCTCCCAGCCCGACTCACCTGAGGCATCTCCTCTCTCACTCCGCCATCTGCTCGCGAGCAGAGAGAAAGCAAAGACAGCTGGATCCGCGAAGGAGAGCGCACGCCAAAGGGTTTGTTTCCCCCAGCAATGAAAGCACTGAGGACGTGTTGCACTGACAGACAAGTGGGAGCCAAGCCTGCACTCCAACGCAGCCCCGCTCTGCTCGTGCCCGGCCTCAGCAGCATCACTGCGCTGCATGGAGGTGGGAAGCAGCCACGTTCACTGCGGTGGATCGGCCTCGAGTCACAACAGCTTTGTGAGGGTGACAGACCTGTTTTAGGACAAGTTCTGATGTTGTGCTATGAAAGATTTGTATGAATTTTTCTGGTGCTTTCTAGGGATCCCCGTGTCGACAAGCTCAAAAGGATTTCCCCAAATGGAATTTGCCAGCACCTTCTATGAATTTTCTACTGATTCACAGGAGTTTCTTGAACTAGAAAGTTTCTGTGTCCAACATTTCATCTAGAAAACCTTAGAGCCCTCTGCAGCAGCTTCTCATTTAAATGATTCGGGCAGAAGCAGAGAGCAAAACTTATCACAGGCACCACCTGCACCTGCCCAGCACTGCTGTGTGCATGCATCACCCAGGAATTAAAAAACAATAATGAAAAAAACTGATTAAATTTAAATTTGACCGTATCACATCTGGAGGGATCTATTAAGGCATCAATCAAAGGGAGAGCAAAAAAAACCAAAACAATTTTATCTTTAATAACCCATAGCAACAGCTCTGCATCTAGCACCTGCGCTTGCACGGCTGGCAGCACGAAGGCAAACAAACCCAAGGCTTCCTCCTCTGGATGCCAGCACCTGAGGGGACATGGCAGCTCCTGGTGCTCCCCTCGCCTGCAGCCAGCTCAGGACCTGCTGCACAGCTCGTGTCCAGGAGCTGAGGTGCCAGTCCAGCTGTGCTAGAAAGCCCCAGGCAAGCTCTGTGCCAGAGAAACCACAGCACAGCAACTATCCAGGTCCATGTGGCTCCACATCTCCCTCCTCCAGCTCTGTGTGAGGGCAGTGAGGCCCTGGAACCACTCCCCAAGGAGCTGTGGGTGCCCCATCCCTAGAGGTGCCCCAGGCCATGGATGGGGTCCTGGGCAGGTGGAGCTGGTGGGGGCACGCAGCCCATGGCAGGGCTTGGGGGGGGCTGCAGCATCCTTACAACTCAGCCATGCTCTGTTTCTATGATATGTTTCTCAGCCCTGTCAGGGGAGTCAGGCTTTTTTTTTTTTTAATATCCCATAATAAGCGCTGGTTTGACATGAGCAATGATGATCATCTGATATAGCAAGGGTGAGAGACTAATTAAAACCAGAGCTTTATGATTTCATTCGGCTCCTGCAAGATCTGGCTGCCTAGGCTTATTTATGTAAGTTTTAAGTGTTTTATGCAAATTTAGTGCTCGTGAAAGGCCCTTGATTTCCAAGCATGGAGAGGAAAGCACTCTGTTTATTCAGTGCTGCTGCAGACAGCACAAGGTCTGCCCTAAGCTCAGAGCGTGGGCCAGACCCTGGAGGGAATCCTGCAGATTCAGCTGGGCTGTTTAAGGTGCTGTTGTTTTTGACAGCAATTTCCATCCACATCAATGTAGTGGGGCTACACATGGTGACAAATGGGGGCTTGGAACTTGTTTGTATCTAGCCAAAGCAGCTCAGAAGCTTATTGCTCCCAGCTGCAGGGACCAGAAGCTCTTTGCCAGGAACTCTTGAAGCTGGCAGGGTGCAAAATGCGATGTCCTTCCTGCACGCGGGGTGCAGAGCTATGTCTGCACCAGAGGTTTCCACTGGCTTTACTGCAGCAATCAAAAGCCTAATTAAAATTAAAACGAAGGCTCAGATTTTGCAGTTTCATCTGCTTTTCCAGTGATGCGATGCAAATGGAAGAGAACACAGAACCTGGAAAGAAGCAGAGCGGCTGTGCACAAGGCAACAGCCTTTAGAGGCAGAAGGTCTGCTGGGCTGTGCAGATAGCACATGGGGCTCCTGGGGCACAGATCATACTGAGCTGGATTTCCCCATCATCCAGCTGTTGTGCTTGGCCTCGGTGTCTGGAGCTGTAGCCCCAGCTCCTGTCCTTAGCTCCCCAGGCCTTGCAGAAAACTTGTTCCTACACCAGCAGCCTTCTTGCTCCCACATGGCCCTGAACATACCCAGCATTCTGCTGGCTGGCACCTGCTGGACTCAGCTAACATCCCACCAGGGACATCTGCCCGCTCTGAGCACAGACACAGCAGCACAGAAGTCCTTAACAATTCGACAGGGACTCACTGTGAACCAAGTCACTGCTCAGGGCTCAGCCCCAGCCTGCAGTTCTCTCCCCAGTGCTGAGCACTGCACAGCCGTGGAAGCTGTGCCCTGCCTGCCAAAGCTCCCTGCAGACATCCAAGGCAAACAGAGAAACAGAAATAGCCCACAAGCTCCAAGTGCCACCTAATTACTCCCAACTGCTTCCTTTCTTCAGAAATAGACACAATATTTCCTTTTCTCCCTATTTCCCAGGGCAGTTTGGAGGATTAATTAATACTGGAGACACGTTTGGGTCTGACATAGTTCATAAACAGTTTGTATTAATCATATTGCAATCGATCAGCTCTGGTTTAGCACAGCCCTTGGTCATCCACTCTCACATCTCAGTGCTGATCAACTGTTCTGCATCTCAGCCCAGGATCAGCCAACGGGGGTCTGCCCTCTGGGGCCAACAGACCTGCTCTGAGAGCAGTGTTTAGGGCGGGAGGACACTCACCGACTGCTCTCCATCACCTCTGGAGGGACCTGGATGAGATGCTTTGCTTGCCTGGGGCTGATGCCACTATGCCCCATGTACTGACAGGGATTGAGTGAAAAAACATATTTTCTTGTCAGTTCAGTTACACAGTTCATCGTGCAAAAGAAGTAGTAATAGGAAAAAGTAGAACTGAGTGAGGCACACGACAGACGAGGTAGAACTGCGACACGTTTACCCCACTCTTCCCCTGCAATGAGACAGAATAAGCTGACTTTCCCCAGCTATAGATAGACCAAGGCATGTCCTATATCCTGCCTGCAGAGCCAAGCAGTGCTGGCTCAGCATTAGCCTGGCAACCCTCCAAAATTGGATTTCCAATTAATAGCGTCGACTCATCACAGAGAAGAGGCAGATCAGGTCTTAGTTGAAGGTCAGGGAAACAGAGGCTGCATGGGACAGATTTACACTCCCTGCCCACACTCAGTGTGGCTGATCCTAAACCTAAAGTCCACCAGTGCTGCAGAGACAAAGAGCTCTTTCCCCATACCCGCAGCCACGGAGATGGAAGGGCAAAAGCATACACCACCCAGGCTGAAGGTGGAAAGAGCCATGGGGCAGTTAGGCAAAGCGAAGGAGGCTCAGCTCACACCAAACCTCTCCCTGCACGATGCCCATACGGGATGGGGTTCTGGGAAATGGGGGCACAGCACAAACCACCCACTGTTGGCGTTAAAACATTTCCTATTCCCCAGTTTGGGCATAGGTTCAAGATTTGAAGTTGGAGGGGGAGAGGGGGAGGAGAAGGATTTCATTTACAACCGCACATTCATTTGGTTGAGAGCTTCTGAAAGATTTGCCTGAAACAATGGGAAGGGAAAGGTGGGGCCGCAAGGGACAGAAATCACACAGATTAATCCTTGCTGGGATGTGGCTGGTGCTCTCCACACTGCTGCTGGGGTTGGAAAATGGCTAAATTTCCCAACAAAAGGACCACAGCTCCAGCTGCTGAGCTGCCCTCTCTCACCCTGCCCCGCAGGGCTGGTGCGGCTTTGCAGGACAGCGTGATCACCTTTGTGATACCTTTCCATCGTAAATTCACACATCATAAAATCAATTAGCTACCAGTGTTTTTGATTATAAATTAGCTATTTACATAATTAATTGTTATATCTTTAATAAATGGTATGCAGGAGAGGAAGCTGGCAAAATATAGCCATTCTTTTGGCATCATCAATTATTTGGAAGGGAAGGCAATTACACTAAATCTTCCTTCCACCTACCTCCCCTGTCAAGGGAAATACCTCCCCCTCCTTCTTCCAATTCAGAGCCTGGAACCGGGCCTCCAACATCGCATTACTAAATTGCTTAAGCAGCATTTTAAATAACAAAAAGGGATATCATTTAATTTTTTTTTGAAACATGAAAATCAATAAGCTGTCCTTCAGCTTCCCTGAGTGATCAGCCAGGGCTGCCTCTCTCAGAGTTAATTCAATTTTCAGTCTTACTCAGAGCAACCAAGGCTGCAAAAAACAATCAGGCTGATCTTCCAGGCCCATCTGAGGCTTCATCGAGGAATTCCTTTCATTGAATTAGATATCCTGCCCTTTTTGAAAGGAGGTACATTTCTGTCAGGGTTTGGAGACACACCCTAATCAATAAATCCTTGCTGATACTTACAGCTAGGCTCTGTAGTTTTAACTCCTTGCACGTGTGTGTACAGTGACCTGGATGGAGAACCCACTGACTTGGACTGCATGGGTGAATTGGATGGACAATTTCTGACAGCTGTGCTTCAGGTGTTTCTCTGATGTGGGATCAGTGTGTGTACCCTTCCTCCTGCCACGGAGGAGCTGCATGGGATCCAGGTGTGACACTGTTGGAGCTGCACCAATATCTCAGGGGGACAGGTAGAAAACAGGTGGCTTCCTTACAACAGCTTATAAAATCCAGTGGGAAATGATCACTCCTTAGAAGTTTTGTAGGAGAATGAAACAAATATAAATCAGCTGTGGACATACTGACGTCAGCCACCGCATTAGGTCACATAGCACAGAGGGAGACTCCTCTTCCATTCACTGAGATTATAGGCTAATTCATCAGAATCCTACTAGCTTCATCTCATTACAGTTATCCACCCCAGAGCATAAAAGATACTGTGGCTATTAACTGGATGACTAGCGCTGCCCCAATTTCCAGATAAACTGGAATAGAAGTGAAGTGAAGGTGGCTTCCCACAGGGGCAGGTGCTGGGAGCAGCAAAGCAGTGGCCCAGTTCCTAGCTGCTCCATCCCCACGGGAGATTTCTCCCTCAGTACACATCTGTGTGTTTTCAAAAGGCTGTGCGTTTACACAGAGCCCAGTCATAACAGAGCAAATCTGAACATCCACTGTACCACCATAAACAACACTCGGTTTGAAACATTTTCTCCATCTTTCAAGATTATTGCAGCATCTGTTGATCACATTAAGTTGTAAGTGTGCTGTCTCCATGGAGACTGCAGAGTCTCCCTGGGTTTCCAGTTACTGTATGTGGTTTCAACTGAAAGCAGAGTCACCCAATGAGTCAATCTCTATTCCATATAATGAAAGGAAAGGAAGTCACTGGGCTGACTGTGAGATGTGTTGGATAATGAAGCTAGATTTATCACTAGAATGTCTTAAAGAGACATTGGCATGGAAGTGATGTCTCAGATGGGGATTGGTGCATGGTTCTGTTGAAAGCCCGTCCTTAAAAGCAGCAGGCATCCTTCTTCCTTAAAGAAACGTCCACTCATCCATCGCAAAACTCTCCCCAAGAATTTGCAGAATAACCATGAAATAGCCAGAAACTATCTCGTGAAACAGCCGCAGATAAAAGCCAGTCTTCAAGTGGAAAAAAGATCACAGCTAAAACCTCTCTCACTTTTAATCAGCCTTGGGGCTCCTTGCAAGAAAGGTAAGGAATATGTTTTCTGCAAAGGAACAGGGCTGAATTCAAGAACTCTCAGCCAGCATGCAAAGTGACAACAGCAACGAGGAAACTCAGTTAATCTTGCAGACTTCATTCTGTCAAATGATTGGAAGAGCTTTTAATTCTTGTAAAGGAGCAAAACCATCATAACATCTGAATTCATATCCTACAGAAGGCAAATCAAACACTAAATAATGACGAAAAATGAATCACCTCTTCTGCAGCTGCATTATAAATGAATAAACGCTCTTTCCTCCGAAGCTATGAAGGCAACAGAAGCTGACCAGCCTTCTCAACCTCTGCACACAGAGATTTGATTCATGCAGCTTTCCTGCACAGACAGGGGAATCTGAACTGATGGAAGAAGAATCTTAGTTCCTCGCTGCACTCACGTTTCCAGGGCAGCTCATCATCTTTTTCCCTTCTTTTCCCCATTCTTGCCAAAGCTTTCTCTGCACCTTCCACCTGCAGCCTCTGTATGAACTGGACAGTTCTACCCATGAGGTCACCACTGCCCAGATATAAACACAGCCAGAAAAGCCACGCTCCAAATGATCACACCCTTTCCAGGTGAGTGCTGCAGCACTCTCCAGGTTGGTGGTGTAACACAGATGTTGCAGGACACAGGAGCATTGATTGCTTGGGAGAAACAGCGGGAGCTCACAATACTGCATCAGAAAATTTCAGCTTGGTACCCTCATGCCTGCGGACAAAGCAAGCAGACTCTGAATCCTCATCTGAGGCCACACGATCCAGCACTCTCATTTCCAGCCCTCCATATGGTCACAGCAAGCCACCTGGCTTCATCTCCCCTCCGCAAGGACTGCCCTTCCCATCATCCCTCCCATTCTGAAGGCACAGAAATGGAGGAGCTGCACAGCCTTGAGTGGTGCAAGCAGATGTGCCACCACTGTGCATCTTCTGTTCTGCATCTATTTAGAATGGGGTGGTTCATCAGTCTGAGACATCCTGCCCTTGAACTGCCTTGAAGGTCACAGGTGGTCACTGGACTCATGGAAACTATGCTCTCTGAAATAACAATATTTCATGCTTTCCACCTCATTTATACCCAACTCTTTTCAAAATAACACCAAGCACAGAACTCAACAGCATTGCTTGCCACGAGATGAGGGGCCCTTTAAGCGGTGCTGCGATTCGCTGTGGTTACAGGCAGGCCAAACCCCTGAGATGATTGAGTGTGGCATCCCAAAAGGAGGGGAGGGAACACAAATAAACACACTGTTCTGCTCCAAATGAAAGAGCTGCTGGATTTAATGTGACAGGGCCTGGGATGCTTCATTTGACACAGACTGGCAGCAGTCTGGTGATTGGCAAGCACTTGGAATAACCGCTCTCTGTACTGTCATAACATCGCAAGATCATCTGCAGAGCAGCCCAGCCAGCCCCGAGCAAAGTGTGGGATCTGCTGGGCTGTATTAGAAATGAAATAGGTTCAGTGTCTCAGGACTCTCCACCAAAAAGAACTGGAAGGAGGCAACCCGCAGGGTCCAGATCACACGTCCCTGTCTGAGCGCTCTCAGGGTTTTCCTGTCTCTGGGAAGAGCAGCTCCATTGAGAACCACGGGCTCGTTGCTTCTAGTGTTTATCCACAAATAGAAAATCCTAGAGGAAAGAAGAAAAGTCCAACCAAACCATCCTCAGTGTTACGCTGCAGAGAGCTGACTTTGCCCGGTCAGGCTGTGGCTGAGTTTCTGCAGCCCTGTGCTGCAGCCTCACTTTGTTCCCAGTGTCAGGTACCGCCAGCAGAGCTAACACCAGTCCAGTGCCCAGCTGCACAGGGGGTCCTGAAAGAAGGCACATTCTACAATAACCAGCCCAAGGAGTGCTTGGCAGAAGGATTTGATCCAAGAGGATCAGATGACAGGAGCAGGCTGGAGGACGGGGTCTGCTGCTCCTGCAGGCACACAGGGAACATAGGACCCTCTCCCTGCCAGTGGTAGCTCCATACCCCCAAGCTCTTCCTTAGCAGCCTGTGGCCAGCAAGGCAGAGGTGCTGCAGAGAAGAGGGTCAGGGCTCTCTCATCCTGGCAGCCTGTAGGCATTGTCCTAGTTTGGCACAAGCAAGGAGCTGGGCAAGAAGAAAGCTCTGCTATGGGAGTTCCCAATCACGGACTCACTTGGGTACCACAGCCACTAGCAAAAGTCTCGACCCTGCCATGAGCTGTACATTCCTCTCTCACACAGGAGCGCAGCAAAAGGCAAACCTTAACCCAAATGCCTTCATAGCATCCCTATTCAAACCCGTGATCTTATCTGATGAGACTCAGAGGCAGACCAGCTATTACTCCTGGGAATAATAGATGTACCTTTTTCTGAAGCACTCGGCTATCAGAGGACAGCAAATAGCTCATGTTTCTATAAAAGATGCCACCCTTACACAGCCCTGCAGTGCAATACCAAAGCTGCTGAGCCCAGGCTGCTGGGCTTCAGAGGGGATGTCTGCACACACTTTCAGGTAGATGTGTCTGTAGCTGAAATTAAAACATAGCTCTACTCCTCACTGTCTGTTAGCGAAACTCCACACCTTCCATTCTTAATTCCACGGTATTTCTGAGCTGAGTTCACTGTGGGGAGTGGGATGTTCTGAGCCTGGACACTGCCTCCTGCTGCAGCTCTGCTGGGCGTTGCTTTCCTTTGCTCTGGTTGTGACAGCACAGCTGCTGTTTGGGTGGGAGAGCATTTGTGCCTGAGCAGCGGTGTGCTTCAGTTGTTGCCCAAGCTGTATTTATGGTTTTTTAGGCTCTAAGCTGGCAGCAGCAGAACAGGGTGGTTTAAAAAGCTGTGTCTTGTTCCAGAATCATATTCAGTTTGCAGTGCTGGGAAATTATGTTTCAAAACAAGCCAGGAACTGGCTTCCTCCTAGGTTAATCCACGCAGCTCCTGCCTCATGTGTTTTGGAATATTAACAACCCCACAGCAGCAATGCAGTGCAGTGGCTGTGAGTCCTTCCTGCCAACTGCTCTTACCAGAAAGAAAATCATGAGGACCTCCTGCACTGTGGTCACCTATGGCTGCACCAGCCCTGCTCCTTACTGCAATTAAAAGGAAAAAAGTGTAAAACGTCCAAAAAAAGAGGACTTGACAATTTGCCTGTGAGTTATTTTTTTTGTCCGTGAGATGCCTTCATTTCCTCCGACTGAAGTCTTCCAAGCCAATAGGTGTTAGGAGTACCAGGAAAAACACTGGTTCCCGTTACTTAAAGATAACCAATTTTTTTTTAAAGGGCAGCTGGTGAAACCTACAACCCCAGTTGCTAAAATCAGCATCATCTGTTATTTCCCATACCATCACAAAATGTTCCATTTTATCTGAGCTAAAAACAGCTTTTCTCTGCTGGAAGCATGCAAATATCGTTCCTTCATAAAGAAGCCACCAGATGGGAACCTAATAACTGTAGACTCTAATTCTCATTGCCTGGAGTTGCTAAAAGCACCAAAGTTTGAAAATCCTTGTTTATACCCTGCTTATTCAGTGGTTTAAATATGTTTCCGTGCTCCAGCATCTGGTCTGCAGCCAGGCTGTGCTAACACTGAGGCTGCTCTCTGTTTGTGACATGGGACAGAACACACAGTCCCTTTTTGTCCCTCTTTGGACCTCTCTGCAAAAAGGAGATTTACATGGCATAATTGCTCTGAAGGTGAGCAGGTGGGAGTACATCAGCTCCACAAAAGCTGTCCTTTCTCTCTGTGCCTATTTTACTCACAGTTCACTTTTTTGGAATACAAAGTCTATCCCCCCCACATCAAAATGTCTGTGAAGTGAAGCAGACATTTTTCTGCTCTTGTGAAAGTATGTGGGAGAGAAAATTTTATTGGAGTTTTATGGATGCCTAAATGGCTTTGCTGTAGGAGGGGAAGAAAAAGAGCACAGGAAGGAGATGGACAGCAAAACACAAAGCAAGAATGATACCCCTCTGTGCTCGAAAACTGAAACGGGGGAATACAGAACCCAGAAACAGCAGAAGAAATAAATTCTTCACGGATCCATTTATAACCAGAACAAGTGTTTGCTGTGCAGGGAATAAAAGCAGGCACTGACAGGGCAGCTTTCACTTGTTAACTCTAACTAACCTCCAGTGCTCTCAGAGAGCATTCTGATTCAGGCTGTGCATGCTCCTGTGTGCAAGCAGCTTTCTGCAGCCTGCTGCCACGCCAGACTGCCCTTCCTACCCAGCACCTGGCCATGGAAGCCTCAGCTTTGTTGCACTGCACCCTTTGGGCAGGGATGGTGTCCTCCATGCCTGCACAGAACTGAGCACAGAACCCTGCACTGGTGCACGACCAGCTGCTAGGAACATCGCTCAGCATGCTCCATCCAACAAGGAGAGGTTTCCTCCTGCCAGGACTCCTCAGCAGAGGACACACTGATACCTGATAATGCTGCCAGCCCTAAATTCTGACGACAAGGCCACAGTAGGATTTCAGCCTGCCACAGCCATCTCCTCTTCAGCTATCTGCTACCTCCTCACTCCCCGAGATCCTGATTTAGATCTTCAGGAGATTAATCCAGAAAGAGAGGCTTGAGACTACACCTAGCCAGTAAATGATAATTAAAACCTGCTAAATCTATCTTCAGCCTCAGCATCTTGGGGGTACAGAGAAGAAAGGAGGGAAAGCAGATAAAGAGGAAGGCATTTCAGGCTCACATCTAACCTGTTTTCCAGATGAGTTTTTCAATGATCAGATGCAATCTACTGTAAAAACTTCCCAGGGAGAGAAACCCTCAGTGCATGAACCAAAAATGTAATGATCTGGGAAATGTATTCCTCTTAAGGGGGAAGAAAACTGTGGTTTCACCTCTGTGCTCCCACTTTTATTGATCATAAACTAGAGATGGGGGAGGCTCAGTGACAGCTGTGACACTGAGGCAGCTGATGGCCAGGTCCTCAAACATTGCCCTTGGAGGGGCTGCCGACTGCATCAGACCCAGTGCCTGCCTGCTGCACTCCTTCCTGAAATTAAGCACCACCATGGACTGTACCAGAAAAAGACTGGCTTAAAGGCATGGTTTAATAAGCCTGCAGCAAATTTTGTCATCATTAGGTAGCATATTTTTACGTATTTTTGCCGTTTGTAGAAGTGTCCACCCCTTTGGTGACGTTTATTAAGCACCTGGCCTCAGTGCCTTCCTGCAGCAATCAGTTTCACAGTAATTACACAGTATTTTAAGAAGCACTTTTCTTTTTATCAGTTAATGCAGCTCTGGCTACATCAATGCTTCCAACTTTTGTTAAAAGGTCTGGACCGTAATCAAAGCAGCTGTGCCACCAGGAACCCCCACGTGGCCACACCAGCCCCCAGAGGTCTCTGCCTCCATCAGCAGAGCACTTCCCTGGGGATGCCAGAGCTCAGCATCAGTGCAGAGGGAAATACTGCCCACGGGGTAAATGCTGCAGTGAGCAGACTAACAGACTTGAGGCTTAGATTTCACGGGAGCAGTGTAAGCAGTGTTCATCATCCATGCACTGGACCTCGGGCCTCTGATGCACTTGAACAGCTACCAGCTCAAGCAGCAGGAGCTCACAGGCATGTGAGCTGCCACGAAAGGTGGAGAGTAAAGGGAAAGGGGTCCTGATGGCTCAGCTGGTGCCTAGGATAACTGTTGGTGCACAAAAGCAATTCACACAACCACCTTTGTCAGTTTTAAACCCCACACAAGAAGTGACCCCGTGGAACTTTACAAACAGATTGTAGCAAAGCATCTTCATGGCTGCAATGATGAAAAGTAGCGTGCAGAATCGTGTTAGATACACGTGTTTCTGACTGCCAGGACAGGCAGCACAGGAGAATGGCCATACTCATTCCATCAAACGTTTCTGGTGTAACATCATAAAGAGAAGTCTTCCGCCTCCACACTGAACACCTGAAATCATGCAGGGAACAGGCTGGTGGGGAGCTGAGGGGTTTTCACATAATTCACAGTAAAACCCTAATCTGATTCTGTGACTGTTGATACACGCTCCCTACTGCTCTTTCACTACCTGGACCCAAAGAATTGTGCTCCAGTTAGTCTAATCTCACACAGCACTTGACATCAGAGCAAAGAGGACTGCATGCTGCAGCCCAAGACTCACAAATGCAACCAGGATTTAAGGAGATTCTGTATCGTCCTGAGAGGCTGGCATGCTGAGAACTGGGGCTTCAGTGCCCAATCCCACTTAGCCTCAGTCCTCCCCACATGATGGAGATGACCCACTTCATAAACGATGCACTCTTCCTTCTGCATCCAAATGCCACTGTATCATTTAGCACTCCCCATGGGCTAATTTTCTCCCCCAGGGACAGTAGATTAAATCCCACAAATTCTCCCTCTCCCTGTGTTTTCAAAAGGTCTTTCAACTGTAATCAACTCAGGTATTTATATATCAATCTGCCTTACCTGGAGCACATGATATTAGAGGCCTGGGTCATAGCAACATCATTATAGTGAATTTTAAAAGAGAGCAATGGGAATAGATAGGTAAATAATCCTTCCTCTACGGTGCCCTTTCTATTTGTGTGCTGAAGCTTAGAACAGCTCCTCGCCTTGGACACACCTTCAGAAGTACAGTATTTCTCACCAGAGCTGAAAACATCAAGGTAAGCAGCAACTGATCCTCTGAAGCTAAACAAACACTTTTTCCCTTTAAGTTACAGACACTTGCACATCACCTTGGCTCCTATCTTCTGCTGCTTCCTCCTGCTCCTTAATCCCTTGAAGCTGCTGCACATCTGCAGTCACTGCCTTTCAGAGCACTTGTACTGCATTCTATATTGCCAAGGACAGTTATAATGTGAGGAAAAATAAAAGAGGTCATGGCTTGGCAGCCCACGGAAGAAGCAGCATCCCCTCTCCACACTCTGCACTGCAGCACCTCAGCTCCAAGCAATTGGTGCAGTTAAAGACACCGAGGCAGATTCCTCTGTTAATGTGCTTCTTAATACTTCACTGGGCTGGTTGCTTAAATGGGCCAAAAAAAAAAAAGAACTCCATGCACTCACAAAACTCCTTGCTACAACATCTGATATCCGTTCACCCAGGTCCTGAAAACATAGTACAAGTAGTATGTGCTTCTGACTGAAGAGAACACCCGAGCACAGAGAAGGACCTGAGAAGGGCTCACCCAGCAGCAAGCAGATCAGGCCACTCACTGCTACAGGGGCACTTATTGCTGAGTCCACAGGCTAATTTGAAATTCCTCTGGCATTAGGTGATGTACAGACATCCAGAAGGTTTACAACAGAGGATGCAGAAACACACAGAAATCTCCGAGGCACTCAGCACACACCATGGCTCAGGTGGCTCCGGCCACACGTACTTCAGGCCAGCTGAGCGGTGACCAGCTTCCCCTGCAGAATTCCCACTCACCTCTGCTTTCATACTGGTTTACAAAGGCATTTTAATGCAGTGACTTGCCTCTGAGGAAGAAAGTGCCTGGCGGTTGTTTAAGTGTCTTTATTAGACCTGAAACAAATACTGCATCATTTAACTTTGAGGCTTTTGTTGCCAGTATCAGTTGTGTTCTGCAAATCACAGACTCAGGGCTGCATCTAACCCCTAATAAGCAAGCAAACTGCTATTCGTCCACCTCCCTGCCTTCCCCCAGCTGCTGTTATCTCTGTGTGAGACTGGGAATTGAAGGAAAGAATGACCCAGTGATTGTCTAAATCAGCCCAGCTCTAATTTACTGGAATATGGTTTGAGCAGCTAATGTAACACCTACTGTGAGCAAGATGGAGCTATCTCCAGGACTTCTGTAGGCTAGGAACATTCACTTAAATGGCATTGTCTGGCTGCACTCACTGGAGGGCCCGCCGCACCGCAGAGAGCAGTTAACCCTTGGAATGGGAAATTAGGTCAAAAGAACCAAGCTTTCAATTGCAATTGGAAAAGTTAACTTTCTGCAGAAAATTGGGTGTCCTGTTTGCCTCTGACACTTTCTCCACTCCTCCTGTAGCAAATAGCTTGAGCAATTACAGCAAGCAGGTAAACAGACACTACAAAGCTGTCCTCGGGATGCCCTCCATCTGCAAGGAGCTTTCCCCACCTCCCCAGCCCTTCCTGATACAGTTGCGCAGCATTTCCCAGGGCTGGATTAAGCAGTTGGTCTCTTCCTAGATAGAAAAGTGTTGGGTTTTTTTTCCCTTCAAAATACTGGACTGAGTCACACAGAAGTCAGTGCCTTCCCCAGTGCTGCTACAGAGCTGGGCTCCCCCAGGAATCACCTCTGTCCTTCAGCTCCTCACAGTGAGGGGTAAATAACAATTCCTCCCTCACCTGTTGCCTGCAAGCATTTCAAGGAAGGCTCCGGGTTTTGCCCTGAGAAGACAAAGTGCCCAGGACCTCATGACAGCAGCACTGAGGGGACAGAGGGACACTCATCACCAATAGCTTCAGATTCAACAGCAAGGCCAGTTTGGATCGTTAAGTTAACATACACGTAATTCTGTATGAGACAAATAAGTTTTAGCATTTTTTCTTTTTAAATGTACTTCTTTAAACCTGCTTTTCAAGTACAGGGATATGTTTGCAAGAAGCAGCGCTTCTCAATCAGATCCTATGGCATATTACATAAAAGGACATTTGTCTCACAACTGAGGCTCAGAAGAGTGAAGTGCTGGATCACATGTGCCAACGTCACCAGCTGAGCACATCACCCTGCCCGTCACTCATCTGAATTCCCCCTCCAAGACCAAGGAAGGGTATATCCAAGAACCCTCTTCCCCCTGGGACCCCACCCAGCACCCTTCAGCAGGAGCTTTGCCAGGATATGACTTGGGATCTTCCCAAGCAGCAGTTTGCACTGAGGCTGGCTTCAGCTGCATTCATGTTCCTTTCCACTGACAAAGGCAGAATGGTATCATGAACAGGAACGTAACGCGTTCGGCATGAACTCCCAGAGTTGTTGAATCGCTGGTGTTTAATTGCTCACTGAGCCAGAGTTTCAGATTAAGCTGCGTGTAATCCCTTTACCTTGCCATTCACTGGGTTATATGCAGGTAGCATGTAACCTGGTTTAAAATCTGCCTTCCAGCAAGCTCAAGCACATTCCCATCAGTCTCAGCAGTTTAAGAGCAGACAAGCTCCCACAGCCTGAAAAGCTCAATCAGTAGAGAGCATCCTTGTTCTGCTCTGCTTCCTATGTCAGGAGACACCTCCGCTCCCTATGTAACTCACGCAGGCTTCGTGCTCTGGAGGCCACTTGCAGGAGCAGACTCCCCTCCCATGGAGGGGCCAACAAGCACCCAGGGCTCGGCCATGCCCACAGCAGCACTGTCGCCTCTCAGCCAGGAGGCACAGATGTGCTGCAGGCCAAGGGAAAGCATCCTGGCTGCAAGTCACACCCCGCTTATGGCTCCTGAGTGTTTCCTTCTGTCCCACAGCAGCGATGATGGTTCACACTGAGCCAGTGAAATTAATGGAGGACCCCCTGGCCAGCCCTAGATGATGTCCTTTAGTACGACAGTTGGAAGTGGTTTGCCTGGTCAGGAGCAAGGCATCCTGCCTTCTTCTGGGGACAGCTCCCCAGAAAAAGACAGTTCTTTCCTAAGGCCGGCCTGGAAGCAGCCTGCAAGATTTAAAATCCACTTCTGAAGGAACAATGTTAATGAGTGCAGCACGCTCAGGAAACAGGGAGAAGGCAAGAAGGACTGAAGTACAGGAGACAGATGTGAGGTCAGCTCAAAGAGAGCTCAGTAATTTCAGAGGCAGAAGCCCACGTCTGGCAGAGGTGCCTGGGTGTCTGGACTGCAGAGCCAGCCCGTGCCCCTCCTTGCCCCCTGCTCTCCTTCGGCTCACGCTGACCATCCAGCAGCCACAGCACAGCACAAAACAGCAACAGAGCCCCTTCCTGTTCCTGTGCATGCAGACATCACCCAAGGGACAGCCGAAGCTGACTGCTGGGTGTAGTGCTGCAAGACTACTACCAGGGAGTACTTGCAATGCTCCCCATGGTACTGCTGCTCCCTGTCCTCTACCACTGAAGCAGGCAGACACCTCCAGCACAGCAGGCTCGTCCCTGCCAGCTCCTGTCGTGCACCATGCTCAAAACAGATAGGGTTAAATCGTCCCCCACACAGCCCACCTTAGTAACTGTGCCACTCTAAAAAGCAAAAGCCACACAAAACTCAACAGGCCTTATCCTGATCTTCCTGGGAAATAATGACTTTTTGTTATTAAATAATGTGAAACGATTGAGGTGAGTCATAAAGCATTCGTATTAACACTAATGGATCCACAATTAATTTTTTTCTTTATTTTATTATTATAAAACTTGTCAGTATCTAACCCTCTCTGCTTCCTCTGTCCTCCCCATCACATTTTCTTCTCAGGGGAGGTAATCAAGACTTCACTTCAATTCCTCATTACTTGAAAGGCTCTGCATCACAATATGATAATGGGGCAGTTTCATAATTACGATAAAAATCAGGGCAAGAGAAAACTGGAGAGTCTTTCATCACCCAGAAATGAAATAATTACTCACAAATATTTTCTTTAACAGAGGTAATTTTGACTTAGAGCTATGCAAAGAAAAGCCACCCAACACACAGAGGTTGTGCGCAGACTCGGTCCCAGAATGCCCACCCCCTCAGTGCAGCACTGCACAGCAGCAACTTCACGCTTCCATAAGATGCGAAGCAAGGCTGGTAGCTCCAGCATCGTACCACTGATGTCCTGGGAGGGGCTGGAGGGGCTGCTAGGGCTCTGTGCTGTGATCCACACCGACGCATCCAGCACTGCTGTAACAGAGCCAGATGAGGGCCCGGTTTCCTTCTGACAAGGAAATAGAATATTGGACTGTTGGCTTTGATAAATGCTTTCCCCGACACATTCCTGACTTTGTCTCAGCAAAGGATAATGGTATACAGAGAGACTGTCCTTTTTTCTGGTGATTTAAATACAGTGAAATGACAGCGTGATATCAGCGTAAAGTGGTTAAAAGAGTAACCTGACTGTGCACCTTCCTTCTCGACTCTCCGGAGCGGAATCAGCTCAGATTGATGCGTGATAAAGGAACAAACTGTTGTGTGAGTGGGTCGGCTCTTGGTGCAATAGGCAGAGCTGTTATCAGACTGTTAAACAAATAAAGCTGTGAAGTGCAGACATCTTGTCTGAAGCACACGCACAGCTTTCCACGCAGCTGAGATCTTCTGACGGAACCCTTGATAAAGGAGCGAGCCTGCTCACGTGAACAGACATCATCGGGCGACGCTTGGAAAGGAGGTGTGAAGTGAATGGGGGATCTTTGTTCCCAGCACCATCACATTGTGGTTCACTGCCTTCTCAGGGGAAGAGCAGAGGGGGTTGGAGCTGTGGGGTTGGGGGCTCTGCGGGGCATCCCTGCACCCTTAGCCCACACCCCAGTGCCCACCACAGCAGAGCCCCAACCTTGAGAACAAGACGAGAAGAGTCACACATCAACGTCACCTCTCAGATGATCTCCTTCACATCTCCTTCGTGTCATGCCTATCTTTGACTTTGCCATGAATTCACCTGAGCTTGAGTGAGAGCAGAGCAGGGCCGCCCTCACCCGGGGTTCTGGCAGCATCAGGAGATGTTCACTGTGGTGTTTTTTCCTGAGAAAAGGACAAAAACAGCACTGCAATTTGTTTGTCTGCCTGTGACAGGGGGAATTTTTCATATTACCGTCAGCCCTGGAGTTCAAACATTCACCTATTGGAAAGATGTCCGGCTTTGAGGGATATTTAATCTTATTTGAAAAGAGATAATTAGGAAAACACACACAAACACATGTGCCACATGCTCACGGTCTCATCAGAGGCTGCTTCCTTCTTCAGCTAAGGGAAATGTTGATTTTTGTGGCGGAGATCGATGCTGTGCTAGGCGAAGGTGCGTGCATGCGTGAGCATCCAGCTGTGTGTGCATTCATGTGCGTGTGGAGGTGCACATCTGCATGTCTGAAGGGGAGAGGTTTCTCACTGAAACCTGTGAGATTCTCCATCTTGCTTCTGTTTTTGGAAGCAGATTCTGATGAGGTCTCTCACTTCGCATCTAATCACGTCGCACAGAGACAGCCACAACTGACAATGCATCTCCCTCTTCCAGGAGAAAGGAAGAGGAGGACAAAATGAATAATTCAAATGATAATTAGCTGTGCAATTATTCCTGTTTTTAAAGTAACCTACAGGACAGAATCTCAACACTTGAGTCACTGGCAAAGTAAAAACAGAAACAATTTGGAAGATGCTGTCCTGGAGCTTTAGAAAAGGACTTGACAGAGACTTTATCTTCTGATCTCACTTTGGCATCAGGAGTGTGTGATGCAGTGACAGGCAGCGAGGGCATGCAGAGAGGACACACAACTCCGAGCTGAGGTCTTCAGCTGAAGACTGGTGCTTTGGAAGAGGAAAACCCTCTCTCTAGGCAGAGTCGTACTGTGCTGGACCCAGCCCTGACTCTTTCTGGTAGGGATGCACACATAGCTCTGGACTTCAGCCGTGCCTGGGGCCTTCTCTTAACCAACAGCCTTCCAAGCTGCAATTACCTCTGATTTTTAAAGCCTGGAGCATCTCTCTGTGACAGGAAACACAAAACCTCTGTGGCTGGAGCAGCTCCCATCCGAGGAGACACTGGGGCAGCAGCAGCAGCAGTGGCAGCCGCCTGTAAAAGCAAACAGTGGGATGCCTCTTGGCACTGTAACACGAGAGGAGAAGAAAGATGTCTTTAATTTGCCTGGTAATGATCAATAAGGAATCAAATCCGACCTTGAATTTTAATGGCTCTGTACTAACAAAAAGGCACTTGCAGATGGATGGAGGAGAATCACAACAGCCAGGAGGAGGGAGGCAGGGTGGTCCTGGGTGCAGCAGGCTCATACCCTGTGCTCACCCCTCTGCCACCACAGCGGGATTTTCTGGGGCTGGCAGAGGAAGAACAGCTGCAGGGTGGCAGTGGTTGGGGACAGCACATGGTGGGTGTGGAGGCAGCATGACTCAGTGCTTCCTGGGCTCTCCCAGTGCTGTTTTACCCATCCACTTCAATGCACTGCTTTAAAAGCAGAGATATTTTGATAGAGCTGGCTCAGGGGGCAGGCAGTCCCCCTGGGGACGAGGTCTCCCTGCCTCCATGGCATCCTCCTCGTGGCACCACGGCTTTCTCATTGCTCTGTCTCTGTGACGTGCATCAGATGCTGTGCAGGCAGATGAAATGACTCAACTCCAAATCCACAGCCCTGACATCATTTACAATTGACAGAGAGTCCTTAAAAAAAAGTATTCACGTACACATTTATATATATATAAATAAATTGGGATGGGATTGACCAGTTGAAATTATATAGCAGCTGTTAACATTGGCATCTTTATTTGCTGCATCAATTGTGTTTGGTTTAGTCTTGTTCCCACAACGCTGAAAACATTTGACTCATCTTCTCCTTTTTTTGTTGATACAGAATCATTTTGACAGTTATCCTGTTGGCTGTTTATAAATATCTGCACTTTCTATCATCAATCATAGCACAAATCCAATCACCTTTTCGCTTTTTATTTGACCTTAATCCTAACAAATCTCCCAATGTTGTACTGAATTTCAACTCGTGAGCCAACAGAAGACAATGAGAGGGTGTTCATGGCTGCATGTCCGTGGCAGAGGCAACCTAGGGCGGCTGAGATGGGAACCAGGAAAATGGTGTGTCCCAAGTCTGAGCCTGGGGCATGGGCACCACAGGATGCAGAGCAGTTGGAGCAGCGGGGACACAGAGATGATCTGAAGCACTTCTGCTGTGAAAAATGGTGGAGGGAGTGGGGGTGCTCAGCATGGAGAACAGAAGGCTCTGGGGACACCTCATTGAGACCTTCCAGAACGTGAAGGGAGCTATGTACATGATGAAAGGTGACTGGTTAGGGAGTCTGATAGTGGGAGGACGAAGGGGTTGGTTTTAAGCTAAAAGAGGGCAGATTTAGTTAAATGTTAGGAAGACTAACTGGGGATCTGAGATGAGGCTCAGCTCTGCCACAAATGCTGTATTGCACGGAGGGGAGGAAGGGCACAGCAGCAGTGCTCAGCCAGGCCTGTACCCAGCAGGCATGGGATGCTTCAGGAGCCACTGTAGTACCACTTCTTTGCAAAGTCTTCCCTTCTTCCATCCCTAAGAGGTCAGCATCTGAGGTTCACACAAAATTAAAGGAATGAAAACAATCCTGCAGTTAAAGGAGAGGGGAAAAGAAAAAGAAAAGGATAAAGGCAGGAGAAGCAACTTTGTCCTTTGGTGCCAGCAGCACCGTGCTCCTGCAGTTGGAACCCCAATGAGAACCAAAGTATCTTCATCATTATCTAGCTGCAAATGGCAGCTGCTTTGCCAGCCACTGCTCGGGTGGGGCGGTCTCTTTTACGAGAGCGGAAAGGGAACAGTGGGACAGGGAATTAAAATATGGGCTACAAATTGGAAACAGCAGGGGGTGGAGGGGGATTCAGCTTAGCCGGCAGACGCCCAGCGTGCTCCCTATTTATGCTATGCCAATGACTTTGCTTTCAAGCAGCTTGCAGGAGAGAGAGAGAGGAAAAAATAAGTGTATAAATATATATCTTACAGTTTGCCTTGGCCCAGGAAATTCCTTTGGAAACCAAAGGCAGGGGAGAGAGTGGGGCCAGAGATGGGTGATGCAGCAGCCCACTTGGGGCTGTGGTTCTCCTGCCCATGTGCAGGTTGCTCTGTTGGAGGATGGACTGTTGGGTGCAGAACAGGGGAGGGTATGGGGACAGGGTGGTTGTAGTGATGGCTGTGTCCCCTGTGACACTGAGCCCCACGTGAGGTCAGGCTCAGGGTGCAGACAGGAATGGACCTGACCCAGAGCCCCTCCCCAGCCTTACCTCACACTCAGTGGAGCTGAGCTAACTGTGGGCTCCTGTGCGACCTCGACACCTCCGTGTCTCACATCCCTGCCCTCCTAAGGATGGGAATCAGAACCCTGCAGTAAGCAGCGGTGAGGTGAACACGCAGAGGTGCTCAGCACTCCGGCAGGTCTATGGGGGGCCCAGCAGCCCCTCTACCACCCCACAGATCCCCATGAGGCCGCCCAGCAGCCCCAGCTTGGCTCACGCTGCAGGTGGAGATGCACGCAAAGAAGAAGGAAAATAGTGCCTGAGAGGTTCCCCCCTGGTTCAGCAAGGCTGGGAGCTACCAGAAATAGAATCCCGAGGCCATGAATTAAACACGCAGCAATCTCTCATCTGTCTCCAGCGGGGAGTTCAGCTCAGGGCAGATCGCTCCTCCGCTTCTTTGAGTGCGGGGGCACTTCCCCAGGAAGGCAGAGCAGGGAGCAGCAGCTTGGCCAGAAATGGTTCCTAAAGAGTCCCTTCCCACACCACCTTCCCAGCAGCACTGGGCTCCCTGGGCTGTGCTGGTGGGGCTGGGCACTTCCCAGCTCCTGGCAGGCACAGAGGAGGGACAAAGCCTCACCCAGAGGTGGCAGCAAATGATAATCTGCATCCAGTGGCTGCAATGGATGGTGGTTCCTCAGCCCAGCACCAGAGCCTGGCACGAGGCTCTGAAGCCCAGCAGAGCTCTGAAGGATTTGCCCTGGTCCCACCTGCAGCCCCACGGCTTGAGACAACTCCAGGAGCAATGGGGAAAAGGAAGGAAGTAATTTAGAGAGTAATGAGGGGAAATCTACAAAGCCCCACTCAGATGAGAGCTGCTTGAGGAAGGGCTTGATTTTGCTCTGACTTTGCAGAGGCTCCCAGCAAGTTTTCCTAGCTCACAAAGGAAAAAAGATAGGGATTAGGCAGCAGGATGGCTCCTTCCTCCCACCTCTAACATCGCCTCATTAAATGACCTCACGCAAAATGCACAGCATTTGCAGTTCACAGCTAAAATCACATTTGCTGCATGGCTCACACATGCACACGCCAGATGGTACATGGGGACACAGGCAGTCCTGAATGCTGGCACCGAGCGCAGCTCGCACAGCTCAGCCCTGCACACAGCGCATTCCTCCATCCTCAGCCCACTCTCCCATTCCAGCCGCTCTCCTCCTTGCTGCCTGCAGACAGCCCGAGCCCCTCTGCACTGTGTCACCCGCAGCACTGGTGAAAGCACGTCCATGGCGTCTGAAATGTGAACACAGACGTGGTGCAGATCAGCCCCCACATCCATGGGATGCTTTCCCGTGGATTGAACAACCATGGGATGGCTGAGCTGGAATCCACAGCTCAGATACATGTGTATGAGTGTGGGTATGGAGGATGAGAACCTGAGGGCAGCAGTGCCACGTACTGCTCTGCATGGGGATATCTGGGGAGAAGGAGCCTGCGAACACATCCAGGCAAAGCAGGGCTTTCTGGATCTTCAGATTCTCCGCTTCTCTCTGCCTGTTCCCCTCCCTCACGAGGAGCCCTGCCTGCTCCTGCAGGAGCCTTGTCAGCTGTCTCCCTCCTTTTCATCAGGTTAATTGGCCGCTGCCTTACCGGGGGGAAATCTCGGCCTGCCTGTCAGCCCCGAGCAGTGCTGAGCAGCCTCCAAAAGCTGCCGGGGACGCGCTGGTGCTGGGAAGGGTTTTTAACCTGTCACAGGCAGCTGGGAAGGAGCAGGGCTCGGTGCTCTAATTGCTCCTCGCACGGAGGTGCCTTGTTTATTCGATTAATTTGGAGCCATCAAATGCCAGCGCTCAACAAGCAGCTGCTGGGCAGGGGAGGGGAAGCTTCCTATGGAAAGGGTGAGGTGCACAGACCCCCTTCTGCCTTCAGACAGAAGGACTTTAGTGGCATTAATGCTCACAGTGCCCACAGTGGGGACTGAATCGAAACAGCTGCAGTGCTTTTTCCCTAAAGCCACCAGGAAGGTCGGTGGCAGAACAGGATGGGAAGCGCTGGTCTGGACCAGAAGCAAGCGCACATTGCCACTGAAGGATGAACAGATATTCAGAAAGTAACAGATATTCCCTCTTCCACAAAGCTGCAAATCCCGGCCCCAAAGCATCCTGCTTGTTAGTGAGCGAAATCCCCTCCACTCTGATCTCTGAATGTCACAGCAGATCCTGGGAAATGCAGCAGCCAAAACGGCCACAAAGGGGGAGAAGTGCTCAGTGAGGACACAGACCCCCACCACAGCACAGTTCCTCTGCCCACCCTTCACAGCTCCAGCTGGGAATTCGGCCGCTGTGTGCATCATACTGAGAGCCCCTGTCACCACGGCCCAGGATTCAGCTTTTTGGAGGGGGATAAAATAATAGTAACAAAAAGCCTTGCTTCAGCTTGCCCACTCTCAATCCCATTTCCCTGAGCGTGGGCCTTCTGAGCCGCTGCTGCTCCGTAGCTCGGCTTTTGTTCGCGTAGATAATGAGTTTGGCAGGAGGTTAATAAGTGTCAACTGAGAGATAATTTAAGAGTTGTAAAGATAGATCTGTTGTGCACTATTTTTCGGTGTGAGCGGCTCTGTCTCAGTGCCCATGCGCATGCAGCACGTTGGTTTCTAAGCTCACCTTGGTTTCTAAGTCCATCATCTGTATGGCTCTGCGTTGTTCCGTGGGGTATTGTAAATATCTGAAAGTCCTGGAAAAAAAATCCTGCTGCACGCAAAATCCCATCGGCCTATTTTTCTCCTTTCCTGGGCAAAGTGATTGGATGAACACAAGGGAGGATAAGAGAAGAAAAAAAGAAATGAAATAAAGCTTCAGAAATGTGGCTTTTCCTCCCTCACACAGCACTCAAGCTGAGAACTGTCTAGTTGGGCAGACAAGGATGTAGAAGTTTTGGGATAGAAAGGGAAGCTTCGGAAGGGTTTGTCTGGCAGCTGCTTTGCCTTCTCTTTTTCTTTAAAATGTTTTTTTTTTCTCCCATCAGTTCCCTGCGTGCTGCCCCACGAAGCTGTGCTGCTTCCAGCACGCTGCCCACGGGATGCTTTGCATTGGAAGGGCCCTCTTGGGGCCACTCCCTGCACTGAACCCGAGCACCCACGGCTCCATCAGCGCTCAGAGCACACACGCTGAGCTCGGCTGTCTGCAGGGTCGCTCTGGGCACTGTGCTGGGTTGCTTGGTTGCTCGCTGGCACGCAGTGCTCGGGACGGTTTTGCCCAGGGACGTGCTGCCTTCCCTGTGCCCGCCCCTCGCGATCCCCTTTGAGCTGAACGGTTTTGGAAGTGCTCTGTGGTGGATGTGGAGGGGCTGAGCAGTGGTGCTTTGTCGCCGGGATCAATGCAGAGCAGTTCCAACCCCCCCCCCCCCCGAAGTTAAGGATTATTTACATGTGAGATACGGGTAACAACCATAATCTATTTGATTAGGCGAGGCTTGAATTAAGTACCAAATTTATCTCTTTGCATTGTCAAAGTTAATAGTAGTTTAAAGATAAAACTCATTGAAACTCTGCCTTCCCTGCTGGGCTAATTAACACCCATTTAGGCTCTTAAACCTCTGATGGGTGTTCCAGTTTCAGGGCTCTGGTACAAGGGGAAGCTGCTTTAATAAATCAGAGGAATGTGGGCCGAGGAGTGCACGCTCTGAGCAGGTGCAGTGTGTTCCCAATGAGGCAATGGGAGCTGCCATGGGATCCCCCCATTCCCCCGATGGTAAACACCCACGAGGCTCCAGCTCTGAGCACGGGCTGGGAGAAGGAGCAAGAGCAGGGCAAGGAGAAAGGGTGCTGTATTCAATTAGCTCTCAGCAAAACCAGATTATTCTTAACATTAAACTAATCTTCAAAAAGGGAACCCTTTAAATGAAAAGAGAAAGTGCAAGGCTAGGAAACCATTAATTGATTCCTTATTCATTAACCTTTGCAAACTGCTCCAAAGATCTGAAAAATGACTTCCTTTGCAGCAGGGGCTTCTGCAGGTACCTCTCCCAACCCGCAAGGTGCAGGGCAGGAGCAGGGATGGTCCCTATTTGCTGATGGCTGTGCCATGCCCTGCTGCCAGACGGCTTCTGGGCTTCACCACGGTGACAGTGACTGCGACACAGAGCTGCTGATGACCGTCTACCAAATTCCAAAGTCCCCCAGTGCCAGGGGACAGCCCTGGTGTGTAGTGCTCCCCAATCCAGGACAGTGGGCAGACTGCAGCAGTTCCCATGGCCGCTGGGGATGAGAACAAAGAGTGGCCCTGCTCAGGGGCAGCTGCCAAACCGCCTCTGTTGGTGCACAGCAGTGCCCGGTTCTTCCCTGATGTGAAAAGACACTTTTCTCTCTTCCTGGGGTCTTGTATTCTGGGTATGTGGTTCTCGTGCCAGAGCTTGGACAGAAACCAACAGCTAAAAGCTTCTTCCTATAAACTCTGGAATTAACAACCCTCTTTCCCTGACCCTGTTGGCAGGGAGGGACAAAACCCAGAGGCGTTTTCTCTCTTCACACAGGTTAGATAAAGGAGACCCAAACCTTCCTGGTGGGCATGGACCCAAGTGGATGCTCAGCATCCTTCCTCTGCTCCCGGCTCTGCCCCGGTTCCTCCCCTGCTTCGCTCAGCATTTGAAGCCGGGTGCTCTTTAAAGCAGTCCCTAATGAAACTCCATTGATCTCAATTACCCAGAGACAACTCTCAGTTATCCTGGGGCAGATGAAGCAGATTGCAGATTAATCACAGCCTGCTAAGTGCCCCCTTCATCCTCACTGCCGGCTCCTCACGCCTGGGTTTTGTTCTTTGGAGGAACACAGGCCAGGTAACACTGGGTAACGTGTGCTCCTGTTTGCTGTGCCCCGGTGCACTGTGCAGCCGTCAGCTCTCATCACACTGCCGTTACCTGGAGCACACAACCTCCTTTCAGGAGCTGCCTCATCCTCTGTGTTACATGGTCCTTCTCACTGAGATGAGTGCTTCGCGTGATGCTTCTGACACAGGGTAGGGTGAGCAGGAGGAGGAAGGCTACGCTTTAATATTCCCAACCCCTCAAAAAAGAGGGAACAAACGACCAGTAGCACAGTGCCCTTTGAAAGAACACTGCTTTTCTATTTTCTTGGAGCTCCTAGCTTCAGTTTACCCAAAAGAAAACGGAACGAAAGCCCCGCAAAGCACCACAGAAGCAGAGCAGGGCGAGCGGTGAGCCCGCCGCTCCCCAGATGGAGCACAAGTGCTTTGTGCCGATAATTGAAAGCCCTCAGCCCTGGAACGCAGCCTGGTGCGGTACGGCCAGCTCCGAGAGCAAGCAGCTGCCCATGGAAGGAGAGATCAACAGCAGAGAGCAGAGTGATGTTGAGCCCGGAGCGGAGGAGAAATGCAAAGCAGCAATGAGTGCGTTTATTTAGGTGTGATGCACCCACACACACAGCTATGCACACTGTAAATGCAGTGACATGGGTGTACACACACACATACACTGCTGTGGGACCGCGGTGTTCCTGCCCCACCGAGCAGTACCACCATGCAGGGTGAGGTCAGGCCACACCAACTCACATTCACTGCCATCTAATTAATTAATCCTCCTGCTGCAATTACCTCTGCTTCCCTCCTTTCCCACTGAGAGAGCCCTCCCCCAGCCCTCGGACAGCCCCAAGCAGAGGGTGGGGGCAATGGGGTGAGGGGAGCAGTGCTCCCGGATCGGCTGTGGGAGGGCAGGAAGGGGCAGGGGAATGGAAGGGGAAGGAAAGGGAAGGGAATGGAAGGGGAAGGAAAGGGAAGGGCTCCAGCTCCACTTCTGCTTTGAAAGCTGATCCCAGCAGCCAAAGGCCAACAGCAAAAATTCAGCTGCATTCCATCTTCCTTGTGCCTGGCTCACTTGTGGCAATGCACCCACACCTGAGCCCACGATCTCACAGCAAAAACAGCTGTTCTATCCACACGTGAATCCACGCAACCAACACTGCAGTGGATGGCAGAGATCTGCAGGCAGAGCGTGGGCAGCGTGGGCAGCGCTCACCCTGAGTGCCGAGCCGGGGAAAGGATGGAGGGAGAGGGGGTGGAGGAAGAATCCATTTGCAATTACCAAAATAAACAGCAGTCGGGGAGAAATGCAAATGCCTCATGTTGTGAATTGCTTGACAGAAGAAGTGACAGCTTTTTATTAGGGTGATAACAGCGAGGAGTTTTAAAATAGAATAATCGCTGCAACAAAAGCCATTTTCATTCTGAATTCTCATTTTAAATGGATGATCTCGTTCTAATCAAGCGAGTCATCGCAAAATGCTTTAATTACCAAAAGTCAAGAGCTATATTGTAATTTTAATGTCTGTTTCCGGGCTGATGATTTGGGCTCAGTTGGAGTGTGGGGGGTGGGGGTCTTTGCCCCATTACGTGCTCTGTTTTCCCCCCTTGAGTCAGAGCAGGACTGGGATTTACCACACAACAAATTCAGAGCGTTCCTGCGAAGTGCCCTCACCTTGCCAACAGGCGCAGGATGGGCTCGGAGCAGAAGATATTTGCTAAAATCTGGGTCTGTTTGTTTTCTTCCCCTATCTCCTCCTGTGTTATTTGAAGCAGCTGAGCTGCTAACGCCGCGTTTGACTTTTTGTGCTTTTAAAGGCATTCTGGGAAGCTGCCGTAAGCCGTGGGGTTGGACCGCTTCCCGCAGGCTCAGGAGGATCCGCAGCCACCAAAAGCTGTGCCAGCAAAAAGGCGAAGCAGGCTCAGCTCCATGCACGGCCACCTCCGCTGCACCTGAGGGCTGAGTCCTCCCAGGTCCTGCAGCCACTCAGGTCGTACCTTAGGAGCAATGGTTGGGGTTGGGAGGGACCTCGGGGGCCATGAGGTTCCAATTCCCCCCCACTGCTGCTACATCAAGGACTCGATCAGATTGCCCAGGGTCCCATAGAGCCCGGCCATAAACACCTCAGGGATGGGGGATGTCCCACAAAGCGAGAGCAAACCAACGAGGGCGGAAGCTGAACCACAGAATCAGAGTGGCTCAGGTTGGAAGGGGCATCGTGTCATCCATCCCTGCTGATTTCTTCCTCTTTTTCTATATTTCTTTTCCTATTTTTGCCAAAGAGCATCAACTCGAGGTGAAGTATTTCCCAGTGCTGACACAAGCTTTGATATTGTAATGCCAAATCCATCAGGCCAAAGCTTTTAACTGTGCACTGTTCTTTTTAAAACAATATTGGATTTGTGACGTCTGTCCTCCTTCCTTTTGCCCACAATTGATCCTTCTGTCCGATTTATCTCCTCCATCTCTCCAGGCCATGGCCTCCATCCCACTGGAGACGCTGCATTGATTGCTCGGGATTTTGGATAAAGCCAGCCAGTTATCTTTCCTTCCCCTCCTTCTCTCACCTGTTGTTTATTCTCTAATCAGCCCTGCGTGAATTTCTCTTTGATTCAATTGACCTGAAAACATACATCCTACAGCTGTGATCCAGGGTCAGAGCTGGTTACAAAATAATTTTAATATTTAAAGAGTTATTTCACGAGTCAGAATCGTTCCTCAGCCTTTCCAGTGCCAAACGTTCCCTGTCTGAGAACACAAAGTTCGTCTGAAAATCGCTGTGAAGGTGGTTCAAAGCCTGGACCAGGGTTACTTGAGACCAGCAGCTGCCGAATGTGGAGATTTGGTGTCAGGGATTAATGCTTAATGAAGGCTTTTAGCACTGAAATTACTGAAAACACATTCAGTGTGAAAGAAAAGAAAAAGGTTTCAGGTCCTTCCCCCATCCACGTGCACGGGCTCTCTCCTTGTGGTGCTCAGCTGTCCAGGGTTGTGCTGGGACAAGGAGCCCCATAGATCCCCATAGATCCGTGCCCTGGTGCCCCTGTGCTGAGTGCCCCACCATGAGCATGAGTGCGTTGAGCACCGACCACTCCGTCCCTGCTCACCAGCGGAGATTGGAGTTCCCCTTGGAGATGCTCAGTGAGGATTAATCACCATGAAAACAGCGCCGGCTTCGATCTGATAAAGCCTTCGAGAGGCTGCAACAGGCACCTCATTACCAGGAGGTCACAGCTGCCTGTCAGAGCCTGCCCGAGTGGGCTGAACCCCACTGCAGTGCTGTGCTGGGTGTGCACTGCCTCCCTCTGCCCCCCAACGCTCACCGAGCTGCAAACACACGGTTTGCTTCACACAAAGCTCACGCGACTGGCAGTGCTCTTCCCCCCTCCAAAACTGGGAAACTTAAACAAGATGCATCATTTATGCACCGAGAGGAGCAGAGAAAATCAGAACTGAAAACAGACTGGTGCCTCTGTCTGCATGTGTCTGCATGAAATATTCAGCACGAACTCTGAGTCCTGCTGCGTGTCAGGGCTCGGGAGTGCTGCATCTCCACGCTCCGCAATCAGAAACCATGACAGCTCACCAAAAAATAACAGTGCCGTGGTGCAACAGATACCACTTCAGGTCAACCATGAGGATGAAAAGGTGTTTCAAAGCCTTTTCAATATTTAAACCGAGAATGAGGTACATCGAGACCCAATCTCTGATGGCTTCTAGCCTTGCATTACCACGGTAATGTGGGGAAATGGGATGGTGAGCGTTGCAGAGTGAGGAAGGGCAAGGGAAGCAGCACTGCCACTGCCCAAACTGCAGCGGGCACGGGCACAGTGTGGGCAGCAAACAAGCAAAAAGGATCTGAGGGATGGAACACGTCCCTGTGAGGATGGGCTGAGAGCTGGGGCTGCAGCACAGAGCGCTCCGGGGGAGAGGAGAGCGGCCTCTCAGAGCCTCCAGGGGCTGTAAGAAAGAAGGAGATGTACGGACATCAGGGATGTCTGTGCATCTCCTGCTCATCGGCGCTGTGTCCGCTCGCGGTTCTCTGCACGGTTCTCATCGCCCTTGTCTCCTCCTCGTGTTCGAGTCCTTCGGAGCGGACAGGAGCACTAAAAATAAATCCACCCGTCAGGTTTCCCAGTTATTGCAAACAAAATGTCCTTTGCAAAAAAATGTAACAAGTAAAATCCGCATATTGTGTGTGCTTATTCACATAAAATATTTAGAAAGCTCCTAATGTTTTTATGGCTGTAATTAATCTTGTGTCGTGTTAGGGAGAGAACAGCTCATAAAGAAGCACTCTGGAGGGAGGCCGAGCTCAGCTCCCCGGGCAAAGCCGCGGTGTGAGCGTGCCCTGGGGGCCCGGGCTGCTCTGGGGGTCCCTCTCTGCTCTAATGGGAACATGAGGGCTGAGCTGCAGCTCTGTGCAGATTTATGTTCCTGTTCATCATTCAAAGGCATTGGGGCTCCGAGGTTCCCCCTGGAGGGAGCGGGAGGGTGAGGTCCTGCCCGGGTGGAGCGGCCCCAGCAGTGTTGCGGGATGGGATGGTGTCCGTGGGTGAGTGGAGTTCAGCCCTGAGTGGACTCGCAGCTGTTATCCCTGCAGTTCCCCCATCACCTCCCCAGCTCCTGCTCACTTCTGCACGAGCATCTCTGTTGGCTTTTTCCCTTCCTTTAGTTGACTTTCAGAGGAGCCGAGCTGCCAACGCCGCCCATTTCGGCTGCAGATGCTCTGCGTTGGCTGCCTCCAAACCCCTTTAAATAGCCACCGCTAAATCACGGCTCTGTCAGGCGATGCTCTATTTAACAGAAGCTGCCCGTCTCGCGCAGCAGCCGCGGCCCAGGAATCTCCTCCCGAGTCCATTTTCTCAGTGAGTGGCAGCAATAAATAAAATGCAGCCAGTTGGTCCTTGAAATGCTCCCGCGGCCTCTCGCTTGATTACTTCTGCCCAGGATTTTGCCAACCGCGGCGCAATCTCTGCCAGCACCGCCTCCCTCTGCCCGCTCCTCCATGGGTGGGGGATGCAGGAGGCACAGCAATGGGGGCACAGCAATGGGGGCACGTGTGGGGATGGGATGCCAGCAGCACAGAGCAGCAGAAGCGGCTGTGGAACGCATTTTGTGAGGGACTGCCCAAGTCAGAACCCCCCCGCCCTGGAGCTGCACTGGGAGCGAGGTCCTGCCCAGTAAAGCTGCTGGTTTGTTTCTCACAGGAGTGAGAAGTGCTCCCCCCTCCCCCCCCCCCAACACACACACACCTTGGCTGTGTTCCAGGGTAGTTAATTGCATTCCGCCTGCCCAACATTAATTAATTTGGTGTCGTGCAGAGACTGCTGCGCTGGGTGCATCTGGGAAAAAAACCCCACCGCCTCCCACACCCCATAAATAAGGGGGGGAGGGGGCAGGAGGGCAGCAGGCTCTGAGGATCAGCACCCAGATGCCCAATGCCTCTGCCTCGGTGCCAGGACCCAGCTCCATTAGCTCCATTAGCTCCAGCTCTATTTGCTTTCAGCTCCAAGCGAATGGATTCCAGGAGCACGTGGTGGTCACCTCCACGCTGCTCCTCGCATTCTGGCTGGGAGTGAGGACAGCATTCTTCACCAGAGGGAGGTGGGCTCTGGCACAGGATCCCCAGGGCAGCAGTCATGGTCCCAGGCTGCCAGAGATCAAGAAGCATTTGGACATCGCTCTCAGAGAGAGGGTTTGACTTCTCAGAATTCCTGTGTGGAGCTGAGAGTTGGACCCAGTGATCCCCACAGGTCCCTCACACCTCGGGATGTCGTGTGGTTATGAGAGCTGCTCGCAGGGCTTGGGATGCTGGTGCCAGATGGGAAAAGTCCCATCCTTTGTAGAAGCCCTCATGGCAGTGATGCTCTGCCCCGGCTCGGGATTCCTCCAGGTAATGCTGTGACAGGAGCTGCCAAGGGAAGCTCACTCCATCCCAACAGCCAACCCAACCATGAGGGCTCCCAGCACCGCGCGGCCCCGAGCTCACACCTCCCCTGCAGGGCTGTTTTTGGAAGGCAGAGCTGTGGTGGGAGAGCCCCTGCTTGCACAAAGAACAGATGCTGATTATTTTAAACCCTACTGTTAACTCATTAAAGCAGCTGTCTGCCGTCCCCTGAAGACAACTGAATTAGGATTCAGCTCAACCAAGAGCACAATGCACAAGATGTGACCTCGCAGAACGCTAACAAGCCCACTCCCATCGCCCCGTGCCCACAGGTTGGGGGCTGGGGGAGAGGTGTGGGGTGGCAAAGCAGGGGATCTGCGTAGTGGGACCGCCATGGCATCTCCCACTGCCGGAAGAGTGCCTTGTTCAGGATCAGTTAATAGAGAGAGGATCCAGGTGATTATTTCAGACCTCCCGCATGTGACAGCAGATCGTGTTGGAGTGCTTTGTAACCTAACAGAGACATTAACCTTTTAAAGCATCTCCCCAGCTCCCTGGGGCTGCCGAGGCACAGACTGTTGTGCAGGGGAACAAAGAGCCCTGGCTGTTACTCAGGAGTGAATGGCAAGGATGAGATTTACATAAGTGAGATCAAGAAATATACATCAACAGCCCACACAGGGCATGGGAAGAGGTGGAGAGGGTTGGGAGATGCGGTGCTGCCCAGCTGGGTCACAGTGGCTATCGGGGAGGAGATGAGAAGAGGATGATTGGGCTTTAATCTCTCTGCTCAGGGTCCCCAGGACCCAGCACTCTTTGCTCCAATGCTGGAAGGGGATGATGCTCCCACCTCCCTCACCTGCCTTCCTGCAGAGAAGAGGAGAATCCAGCCCTCTGGAGACCCCACATCCTTCCCTGTGTGTGCTGCAGGAGCCCACCCACACCCAGAGCTCAGTGCTGCTGGAGCACAGTGTCCATCTCACAGGAGCTCTGGGGTGCTCACACTGACGATGCTGTGTGTGCTGCTCCAAACTTCTGCAGCAGCAGCACCAGGCTGGTTCAGTGCCGGGCTCTGAAGAGCTCAGTGGAGCTCAGCTTTCCAGAAGGGCACAGAACACAACACCGTGGGAAAGAGCCTGCTCAGAAATCCGACCCCAGAACGGCACAAGTGTGGCATCTGCCTCCAGCCCTCAGCTCAGAGCAGCTCTGGAGAATGAGGGGGGTTCCCAGAACCCCTCACCACTGCAGTGTTTGTTTCCTTCTGCAGCAGACCGTGCCCAACCTTCCAAAACTGATGTGACAGAGTCACGTTACAGCAGCACTCTGTGCTCAGCCCCTCTGGCTCTTCCCTGGAGACTCCTTTTCTCCTCGTGCCTCTGGGTCAGAAAGTTAAGAGAAAGTCACCAAAGTACAGAAACATTCACTGCACAAACTTGGGCAGGAGAGGCTGCTGCGGTCTCTCCGTTCCCCTCTCTCTATAAGGGAAACACCTCTGACACACATGGCCTTTGGGGCTTTTCCACCTCTCCTTTTTGCTCATCACCCTGAAGTTTCCCAGGAGCTGCTGTTTGCAGCCATCGCCTGGTGGGTCTCCCCACGGTGGCACACGTCATGCTGAGATGTGATGTGACTGAAGCCATAAAGGGCTTTTTTGTAGCTGTCGCTGCGGATAAGAGCGCACAGAGGAAGGATTTCTGTGTATTTTCTGTTCTTCTTCACCCTGCTACCTCCTCCAAGCTCCACTCAAACTGGAGCTCTGACTTAATTACACCCTACTGAGTAAAGAGGCTGATTTAGAAATCAGGCACGGAGGGACGTGGTTTGGGGCTGTGCTGGCAGTAAGGATAAGTAAGAAGAGATAATCCAACTTTGTGGGAGGAAGAGAGGGCAAAGCTGTGGCTGTCAGTGCTCCATTTGGCACGTTAGTGTGGTCAAGAGCTGTAGAAGCCCACAAGGCTGTCTGAAGAATCACCCAAATAGAGGACATTGGGCTCAGGATGAATATTTGCCGTCCATCACCCCAACCAGACCGATTCAGACTTCTGGAGAAGCAAGCTGTGGTTAAAGGTGATCTCAGAAATATCCCCCAAGCAAAGGATCCAAAGAGACGTAATCCAATCCAATCCAATCTGCCAAAGCCATCTCCCAGACGTGTAGATTTAATGGAATTTAAAGTCAGGAAGGCCCGGTATAATCTTCTCAAGATGTGTTTCTGCACGGTGGGGTGGGAGGAGGGGGGAAGGGGACTGCGAGTCCTCCGGGCTGGGAGGGATGCAGGGGAGTCCGCAGGGATGGGGTAAGGGCGGTGGGAACGGACGTTTGTGGGGTTTGGAAATGCCACTGAGGAGATGGGAAGATGCAGACCTACCACACAGCACCCTGCTGCCCCCACACCGGGCCCAGTTCACAGCACAAACTGGGACCAAAGGCCGTGGTGGCTGGACCACCGCTGTAGGGCAGCATCTCCAAACCAGGCTCTGTGTGAGCAGCAAGGCGACCTTCAGCCTCTCTCTGGCTCTAAATGCAACGGGCTCCACGTTCTCTTCCACCCCAACTTTCCTTCCTTTTCCCCAGAGCTGGCAGTGCTCCCTGGGTCTGGCTTACGTTGACTCTGACGATGCTGAACAAAAAGGAGCTCCGAAGGATTTTAATTTCCAAAGCTTCAGACGAAAAGGATTCATTTAAAGCCTTTAAAAGATTTAGCCCACTTTGCAGTTCCTTCCAGAGATCGGTGTTGTGCTCTTTAAATAGGAGACATGTTTTAAAGCTCCTGCCATCATTTATTAAATTAGCCCCAGACTTGTAAATGCAGCTCTGCCTTATTGAATCTTGTAATATTTATTTGCCAAGTTGTGATATTTGAAATGGTGCACACTACACAGATTGGGAAGGAGGGAGGTGACGGGGAAGGCGCGAGGGAACGGGGGAAGGAAACCACTTCTACTGTAAATTGTGTAAATACATTTGCACATCCCAAGAGGGGTAGGGAAAAGGTATTGTAATTAAAATGACTGCCAGGGTATTTTAAACAAGGGAGAATAAATAGATTTTTCTCTGCATGGCACAGGCTCCTTTAACACGGAAACTTCGTGACAGAAGATGATTAAAAATATCTTATGGCGTGTCTGAAATCTGCAAGCTTTGATGAGAAAAATGTTCTTGGGAATGAAAGGAGATCAAGTGAAGGAGGAACAGTCTCCTACACAATGTTTTATAGGCCCAATTCACCACTGCAGATGTCGTGGAAAATAATTTAAAAAAAGCCCTTTTAGAACTGTTTCTGGTACCCAACAGAAGCGGAGGAAAATACCCAGAGGGGCTCCTCCAATCGGGAGCTCCCATCCCTCCGCTCCCACAGCTCCATGCTGGTCAGGGCTGTGTCCCATCGGCCCCATCCCACCCCACCCCACCCCATCCCTCCGCCCTGGTGAGTGGGGCCAGGCCTGGGGCAGCTGGATCCTTCCAGGGCTGCCTGGAGAGGGGATGTTATCTGGAATCAAACAGGCTGGCAATTTTCCCCTGTGCCTAGATGGCTTCTCATCCCAGTGAACGGGCTTTAGCCGCTCTGTGGGGTCAAAACCTCCCCCCAGAATGCCCCTGGAGGATTTTGTGAAGTGTTCTGCACAAGAACAGCTGAGTTTGGAAGGGTTAAAGCAGCACAGGAGGCAGCAGGAAGGGAAGCAGCTGGGGCTGAGCAGGCTGGGTGTGCTCAGGGTGCCAGGGAAGAGGAGCTGTGCCCTCCCGGCTCAGCTGGGCAGCCTGGAAGTGCTCCAAACACGTTTGCCTACATTTTCATTTCAGTTTTGCAAAATTTCCTCTGAAATAGCTTTCCCTTAAGAAGTAGATCAATTAACCAGTAAGGAAGAAGAAAGAAATTGAAAAGGGCCCTTGTTCAAGGTCCTGCATCACAAACACTCCTGGCAGCATCATCACAGCTTTGGTGCCAGGTGAAGTAACCCCGAGGTGAGCAGGGACGTCACCTCCACAAGGCATTCTCAGAAGGCCCAGACCCTAAAGTTGTGAGTGCCTGATTTGCAAAATGAGCTATTTCAGATCACTTTGAATAGGCTTTTTCTTCTTTTTTCTTTTTTAATGATTCTAATTTTTCTACTGCTCAGAGACCCGGACACGGTAACCACGGTAACTCACTTCACAGGCAGAGGGAGTCGAAAAATACAGGAGCACCACCAACAAACACAGAATCTAATCATCTCCCCTAAGTGTGACATTAAAAGAGCCGTGAGATGATGCATAGCTGAAATAGAGGATTTCATTAGTGTTTGCTTCATAAAACACTCTCCTTCTTATTAGGGTGTGCTCACGTTGGGACCCATGGTGCCAAGAGCTGCACAAGTCACAGCCCACACCTGGGAGCGCAGTGAGATGAGAGTGGGCCTGAGGGACGGCAGGGATGTGGCACGAGCACACTGGGGAGAAGCATCCCTGCGAGTCCCTGATGGGATCTCTTCCTGCCCAACACACAGAGCGAGGGGGAAGAAAGGGAAAATCAGAGGAAAACATGCACCAGAGAAACCAACCGCTGCACAAGAAGAGCTGTGTCTCAGTTTCCCCAATTGCTTTATCTAAAAAGCAGCAGAGAGCAGTGCTCTGCCAGGAGGTGTAAACCTCTGCAAGTCCCTTCCAGAGGGGCTCAGCACTGCGGTGATTCCATCACTGCCAGCTCTGCTGCCCGCTGCACATGAGCTTCCAGACTTCAGGATAAACCCACACCCTCACCGCTGCTGCCCACATTTTTCTGCAGCAAATGCACCTCCCCATCCCTGCTGCCACCCACCCTTGTGTTGGGAAATCCTCATGTTCTCACTGTCCTCCAAAATCTGCCAAGGCCCATGAGTCTGGTTGAGGGTGAGGCAGGGAGCAGGGCTAGGAAATGCAGAGGGGAAATGGAGGCAGGGGAGGGACGAGGGAATGTGTGGGGATGGAGTGGGAGGGCTGGCAGCTCTGCGGTGGCTTGAGGACCAGCCCAGGTTCTGTCCCACTGCCCCTCCGAGCATCTCTAACCAGGACAGCCTTGGCACACGCATCAGCCAAGCTTTCTTTGAGCCCAGCGGATCCTGTTCCTTATCCAGTTCCTACACATGCTCCTCCTGGAAGCAGCTCAGCTCCTCAGAAGAAAGCTGGGAAGAAAAGAGAAAGCAAAAAGGAGGGGGCAGAGAACAGCAGGGAGGGAAGGTCAGGGAATGCTGTCTGGCAGGATGAGCCCAGGGAGGGTGGCTGCGGTGGGCTGTCATGAGTGGCAGCACCGGGCAGGAGGAGGAAGGAGGTGACTTCATCTCATTCCAAAGAGCTGACAGCTAGCAGAGGATAAAAGCTCGGGAATCCCTCAGCTCCAGCGAGCAGAGCTCTCAGCTGCCAAGAACAGAGAAGGAGACGGGAGCTGGGCTTTGAATCGCAGGCTCTCTCTCCCACCCCGGGTCTTTCCCACGCCAGCGAAAACATCCAAAGAGCGGCACAGCCACAGCCGGCAGGGAAAGAGCCGGCTGCCCCCGAGCACTGCCGGGGGGGGGGGGGGACCCCGGCTCATCCCGCACTGCTGCGGTGCTGCGCTGCACGGGGATGCGTGGGGATGCGTGGGGATGCTGACCCCAAACCCTCACAGCCCCTCTGTTCCCTGTGACGGCCCCACGGGTTCGGGCGCCTCAGGGGCGTTTCTGGAGAGCTGTGACGCACTCGGTTTAAATCCCTGAAAGAAACTGCGCTCTTTTCCTCTCTCGCTCTTTTTTTGGCTGCCCTCGGTGCTCGCACCCCAGGCCTCACCTCCAGCTGCCATTCGAAAAAAAAACCCACACATAATCAAAGTAATTACCACCTCCACTTCAGACATTACATTATCAAGCTAACCAGCTACCCATTGAAGACAATTAATCTGCACACAGGCACCAAAAGAAACTGTCAGCAATTAGAAGTAGGAGCACACTTTTGTAGTTAATTGGGAATATTGCACGTCTGTTACATCTTTAATTAGTTGATGGAGTGTGTCCCTTCTCAGACATTTTTCTTAAATTATACCTGGGATCAACTTTTTTTTTCTGTGATTTTTTTTTTTTCCCCTGCAAAAGAAGCAAATAAATAACGGGCATTTGAAACTGGATCCCGGCTGCAGCCCACGGTGTACGCAGGACTTACAGACCTCCAGGAGATGAGAGGGAGAAGTTCTTCCTTTCAGAGTCTCTCTTTACTTTTTTTCATCCTTAATCTGATTTTAGGACCTCGCCTCTGTGTTTTCACGCCTCTCCATAAATCTCATTTCCCCCTTTCTCTGTCAGGTGAAGGAATGCCCTGGCAGCTGAGCAGAGCCGGGCACACACAACACGTTCATTTTAACACTTATTTTTGCAAAAGTTCTAAATTTTATCTTTGCATAATGGTGCTGCTTTGCATATCTATAGCCGCTTTCATCCGATGATCTCAGTACATTCCACTGACTGTTAATTAATTCTCAAAGCACCCTGGCAAAGTCAATAGGAGGGCTTTTATTTGAGGAGCTTTTATCTAATTAGCCCAAGGGAGGGAAACTGAGGCAGGAGGAGACTGATGGGGCATTACAGCTGCTTAGACAGTTATGGGACAGCACAAGCCAGGAAAGCTCGTTAAGGAAGGCCCTCTTTGCAGCCATGCAGGCAGCGATGGCACGGTGAGCAGTCAGGTGAAAACAGCACAGACCCAGAACACCTCCGCTGGAAGTCAGCACACGGAGTGGCTGCAGGCAGGAATCAGCCCGGCAGCGTTCGCCTGCTGTGTGAATGGAGAGCAGCACCGTCCCAGCTCCGCACCGCTGACAGCACAGCATGGGTGGCACACATCATCCCGACTGCCAGCTCCAGCTCCCAGGGAAATGGCGCTGCCAAAATGCCATCGCTTCGTGCAGAAAGATCCTGGCTGCAGGAACTGAGCGTGCCTGGGGAACTGCTGGGACAAACCGCCACAACAAACCTGCAGGGAACCGAGCTGTGAAGCCGAGAGCACCAAGGCGGCTGCTGCCCTTCCTGCTGCCCTTCAGAACATCCTTTCTATGTTACCAAAATGTTCGGCTCACGTGAAGCATCGCTGCTGGGTTCTCTGGCCACAGCTGACCTGCTTCTTTTTGTCATTCACCGGTGCAACCAACTTGCGACTCAGGTTTGAAGGGAGGAGGAAACATCTCCAACAATTGTTGGCGGAAAAAATATTCACCTTCCACAGTGCCTGAGGACAACAGCACAGCGTAAAGGGCGAGTGCCTCTGTGTGGCCCTGCATCCAGGGCAGGATGCGTGCCGGCCGTGTCTGTGCTCGCCTCTTCTCCCTTGCCTGGGCGGTGGGCACAGCTCACCCAACACACCATGAGATCATGGCAATCCAGAGCCGGCAGCAGCGCAAACCATCCAGGTTAGTGGTGATATCATGTAGCACTGCAGGCTGAAATTCAGGCTGCGTTGAAGTCAAAGGGAACGGATCCGCTGGGCTTTGGATCAGCCTGCAAAGCACATGGAGCGCGTGGGTGCTTTCTCTTTTTGCCAGGGACAATTCAAGCAAAACTCAACCTCCTTCCTTCAGCTGAAAGAAAGCATCAACAGAAGACTGAATTTTTGGCCTGACAGCGAGCCAAGCGCTGCTGAAAGCTGGCCCATGGGCCTCGCACCAGGATAATGAGAATTACTGAAGTGCCTTGAGATCGTGCCGTGTTCTGTCCTTCTGCAGCACAGGACTGCAGGAACAGCCAGGCTCAGAGCAGGGAGAGATACTGGAGACGTCTCCAGTCGGTCTGTCTCATTTAGTCCACAGTAACTGCTGCTACAGGCAAAGATGCAGAGACCCACCTATCAAATCAGAAGCCTTTCTGGAAGTTACAGTCTAATCCACTCAAAGTAAAATTTCTATCTTGTCCTATCCTTTAGAGTTTAGCTTGTGCCCTAAAGCAAGAGGACTTAATCTCAGTTCCAAACACAGCTGCTTTTAAATCCATGCTTTGTAGCTCTGGACACTTTAGTAACTTCCTCTAATGAAGGGAAATATCTTTGCTGGAGAACTGTGCAGAGCAGCTTGCCTGAGAGGCAGCCGCGTGTTCTCATGCTGACCTGCTTTTCTCACAACCTGAAAAGACCTGCACGAGCAGAACCCCAACACGTGGTGCCGGGTACATGCCGCCGGCTGAACACAGCTGCACATCTCAGCTGTGCAGAGACCAAAGGGGCAGAAGCCCGCTGTGCCCAGGAGATGGGGGAGGAAAAAAAGACTTCTTCAGGCTCTGATTCTGATGCTATTTTTCTTGCCTGCTGGATCCTCCTCCCAGTCCACCCACAGCAGGCGGCTCGACCCTGCACAGTGCTGTCTTCAGGCAAACAAAACAGCTG
The DNA here is from genome assembly GCA_036925125.1 of Oreortyx pictus. Classification (NCBI taxonomy): domain Eukaryota; kingdom Metazoa; phylum Chordata; class Aves; order Galliformes; family Odontophoridae; genus Oreortyx; species Oreortyx pictus. The sequence goes on from JAUPFR010000027.1 coordinate 5,361,317, forward strand.
GGAACGCGCAGCCGGGCAGGTTTAATGTACCAGCATATTCTGGGGGTTTGCCAGCTGCTGGCTGCATCTTTCTTCTCCTCTCTTTGAAGGAGAGGTTTTCCATGGCACAGAAGTGAGAGCAAGTAGACCAGATGCTCAGGGACAGCCTGAAGGGCTCTGAGGTTAGGTGGCACTTGTGGCTTCAGGCACCTGTGGGGCAGGGCAGGCATGGCTGGATGCAGGGTCATAGAATCATGGAACTGTTTGAGATGGAAGGGACCCTTAAAGGTCATTTAGTGCCACCCCCTTGCAGTGAACAGAGACACTTAGATTAGGTTGCTCACAGCCCTGTCCGGCCTGACCTGGAATATCTTCTCTTCCCCAGGCTGAACAGCCCCAGCTCAGGATGCTGAGGGAACCTGAAAAACATATCCTGAAAAGCCCAGGGATGTGAAGGTGGGGACCAGAGCAGCCACCTCTGCTCACCTTTGTCAGTGAGGGAGCTGAGGGTGATGAAAGCTGCTGGATGGGAATAAAGGTAGGGCACATCCTTGCCTCAGAATGCAGTCCAAGTGCTGAAGGCTCTGCACCGGGATCCCCACGGCAATAACCGGGACCAAAAGCTGAAGTACTGTAGGATAGAGCAGAGGTTTTGAAAGAGGATTGTAAGGCCAACCCTCATGACTGCAGGGGCTGTGTTCAGTGACTCAGTCCCTTCTGTCCCATATCATCAAACAGCAGCATCTGTTTGTGTCCCGAAGCCTCAGCAAATAATTCCTTTTTCTATTTATTAGCACAGCCATGTCCTGCCTTACGTGCCAGTTCTGTTCCAACCACGGGGCAGGACATAAATTCTGTCCTAAGCTGGTGTGACGTTCCCATTACAGTGACCCGCTGTCAGCTCCTCCACGTTGTGCAGCGCTCTCCTTCACTGCTGCAGAGGACAGGGCTGTGCCAGGGGTGCTCCTCATCCCAGTGTGGGGAGCTGGGCACTGCCCGTGGCCTTTTCTGCCTCTGGCCACATGCAGAGAGTCAGCAAGGGGCAGAGCTGGGAGATATGACTGTGACGATGGGCTCTATCAAGTGAGAGGAGAAATGGAGACCATGAGAAGACACTGTTGCTCTGGATACGTCCAGGATTGCTATGCTGCAGCACAGTGATGTGATGTGGACGTACCTTCATGGCAGCAGCATGTGCTGTGGGCTGCTGAGCCCGGGAGCTTCTCTGCAGCCAGAAATATCCCAGTGACAGGATCTGTGCTGGACCAGAGAGCCAAGGATGAGCCCATGGCATCTGCAGTGTTCTGCAGGAGGAGGAAAGGGCCGACCTGGCCCCACCTGGAAGGAGTTAGCAGTGGAACTGTTCATCAGCCGCTTCCAACACGGAGAAAGGGCAGAGATTTTACACCGCTGGTCTCATCCAAAAGGAAAGAACAACAGACAGGAATGGAGATTTACTGCTCATAAACCTCAGAGGATTGCAAATGCCCCGTGGAAGAAAACCTGCCTGCGAGTGCTTTAAACTGGCATGCGAGAACAGAGCAGCCTTGCCAAAATTACCTTGGAGCATGGAAAATGAAGCGATCCCCAGCTGGATTAAACAATGGCATCAGCAAAAGACGAGTTTGAGAAAGGGTGAGAAGGAGGAGCTGAGGGCTCTGGGCGAGGACCACCCAGGAGATGAAAGCTGCTCACTGGAAGCACTGCCTGCAGCTCGGGCTGGTGCCCACAGCACTCAGACGCTCACAGATGACATCAGCAGAGCTTGAGAGCTCAGCCTGGGGGATCAGGTCTCATTCCTGCCTTCACTAAAGACGAGCTTGCATCAGAGAAACCTGCCTGGATGCTTTCGTGTGATCCCTGCGGATCTGCAGAGGTCCCTCCCCCCCCCGCCCCCAGCGATTCCAGGCTCTATGTGATGACCCCTGGAGATGCATGGAGTATTTCCATGGATTTTATACATTTTATTTACCTGTTGCTACATTTCGGGAGTCGTTTTTAGTTCCTTGTTGCTAAGTTTTCTGCAAAGCTTTACTAAAAGTCAGAATGGTGTTTGGAACAGATATTGAGCATGCTTTGTTTCCTGACAACCACACGTAGAGATTCAATTTGTGCACGCTTCCTGGGGAACGCGCCGCAATGTGACTGCTCACACAGCAACCAGAGCTGGATGGAACCATTTTGTTCTGTGCCGTGAGGATGTTGGGAACCAATCAAAGCACCAATGGTGCTGAAACACATCTCAGTGTTTGGTAATGTGTAAAACAGAAGGGTTTGCTGTTTAATCAGCTAAAATAAAACAGCGCCAGGACACGAAGGGGCACTCTGTAGTGTCCAGGTGGTAACTATTCTTCTCCCAAATGGAAAAGATTTCAAGGGAGAACTGCAGAAAACAATAGGAAAACTTTGTCTTACCAGCAGAGTTAAATCTGGCACTTTCTGCTGGAGCCCAGGCCAGGAGCTGAGCGGTGCTCTCGCAGACTGCATCGCCCCTTTTCCTCCCAGATAAACCCTTTTTCTCAGTGCCATCAGTTCACACATTTCTTTTAGACAAACAAAGACAACGGCTGACTTTCACACTCTGTTCAGACACAGAGTAAATTTTTGATGCTTATTATCCTGCATGCAGGGACATAACTTTCCCCTTGATCTTCATTAAAGAGAGAAGGGAAATTCCAGTGTATCAGAGGCTTTGTTATGATCTTGAATACTACAGCTGCAACTAGAGAAAACATCTAGCAAGACGAGACAGGGGACGGGTTTTGCAGACAGGGCACAGCAGCTCAGACACGCGTTGGGTCTGTGAAGCTGAGCTGGAGAATCCCCAGCAGCAAACCTTTCATCTGCCCATCAGCGTTCCTGCAGCTGGGAATGGCAGAATCAGAAAGAAATAATAATAATAATAAAGCAACGGAAAAGGAAAAAGAAAAATCAAACCCCACATTCATTCCTGCAGTGTAAGACACGGATCTGCAAGCAGCTTTTTGCAGCAGGGCAGTGGGAATCATGTTTGTTGCTGTGACTGCCCCCTGCCCTCACTGCTCACTGTGTCCGTGGCTCCCGGGGGTCTGATGCACCCACCCTCCCACTTCTTCAGTGTTACAGCTGCAGGCCGGCTGCCCTCATCCAGGCACTGCTGTCATCACACACAGTTCTGCTGGGTGTGCTGTCCCTGATGCACACATATGTGCCCATGTGCCCACCAGCTCCAGATCACACTCTCCCTGTCACTGCTCACACATCCGTGGTTCAGGTATTTCTGATGCCAGTTACGGTGCTGTCCCCTCACATTTGTCAGCACGGGAACCTTACTGCTCCATGCACTCATCTGCCTGACCGTGCTTTCTGTGCACACATCAGCAGCCCCTTCCCTGCGGATGGGGACGCTGATGGCTGCTGGTGGCACACAGGTGTGGAGAGGGAGGAAAGGGAGAAGGAAATAAAGACTCTGAAGTGAAGTCTGGCTGGGGTTAACTGGATGATGAATGATGGCAGGTGCATGCTTAACCGCATCCCACTAGCAGAGCTCCTTTCCTTCTCTGCCCACCGCGGTGCCAATGTAGCAGCTCCATTGCCATGAATGCTGTTTCAAGGTTACTTAAGCAATAAATTATGTTATACGCTTAACATCCTCACCAGTAACACCCACCCACGACTTGCTCATCCTCCCCATTTATTTTCCCTTTGCAGATGCATGGCTAGAGAACTGTTCCAGCTTTCACCTTATTACGGGGAAGGAGGGGCCATTTCCATTCAACAAGCTGCAGGAGCAGCTACAGCTCGATCCAGCACCATCTCACTGCTCTACCAGAGATTTAGGAACTGTGCTGACGTGCACCAGCCATGGGTCTGCTCGCAGCAACACACCATGCAAACCATTAGGAAAACCTGCAGTGTTTTCAGGCACAGAACCAAAGGGACAGAGGCAGAGCTGCCAGAGAGTGAACTGTTACAGAGCAGTGCCCGTGTGCACTTCAAACTGCAGATGAAAGGGAAAAGAATATCTTCAGGCCTGATTCTCCCTCCAGTTTTGACTACATCAGGAGGCATGATCCCCGAGGGCTCCACCACACCTGGTCCCCAGCAATCTCTAGTACAAGCTCCAGTGCTGGAGATAACCCTTCCTGCACGAGTATGGATACTTCAGCACTGTGGAACCGACACAGCCTCATACCTCAGTTAGAAGCCTCTAAAAGACAACACAACTACCCCCCCCCCCCCCACCCAGCACTGAGCATGCCCTGGGGAGAGCAGCATGAGTGCTGGTGTGCCCATCACTGCCTGGCTCTGCCCACAGCACTGCTGTGCTCTGCCGTCAGCCCGGGATCCAGATGCCCTTGTAGGCAGCTGTGCACAGCATTCAGTGCCACGTGTCCAAACCGTGTACAATTATGTATGTCTGTTTCTCCACTGCAGATAGGCAGAGCAGCAGGGGAGCAGCAGACATGGGCTCACATTAGTAATTTCCAAAGGACGGTTGTGTGGCCACTGTCCATTACAGCCAAGGCAAATGAAGATGGATGAAAGTGAGTTTGGATGCTCCGTATGCCTTCAGTTTGTTTACTGCAGGGAGGCACGGGTTGCAGAAGATATCACAAGTGAAAACTTGCAAGGGACAAACAGTTGCAGTTTCTACTTGAGTCACAGAAAATAATGGGTAGCTCCAGAAGAAGTCAGTTCACCTGGGATTTGAGTCTTGCCTACTCCTACCTCTCTATTGCTTTGCTGCAGTGTCTCAGAGCACTTATCGGCCAAAATCTCTAGCAGCCCTAGCTGGGAGATGAGCATCCCCAGACTGCAAGGCAACCCACCAAGAAACAAAGCCACAGTGAAACAACAAAACTAGGGAGACCATTATGAGCTGTTTCAGTGGAATAGAGTACCAAAAGCTCTCATCAGCTTCGCCTGGTATGAGTGGAAGCGAGCAGAACGTGGAGCTATTGAGGAATAAACCCTTAGTATTCCCAACAAAGCTCCAGAGGATGAGAGCAAAAGCAGCCTCAGAGGCACACCTGGAAATTTGGCCTGAATTTCAAGGTCGTGTAGCAAAATGAGCAAGAACAGGATCCTGGTGTCCTGAACACGATCCCTTTCTATCCTAATCAGCATGGCCTCACAGAACCACGTGAGCAATTGCCTTATTTCACACAGTGACTTATGGATGCTATTGTAAGCAGATCCAGTCAATATATTTATTTTCCTTTGATATACAGCTACAATAGGAAGCCATGCATGTCGTTTATTAAACCTGGGTAATTTTCTATCAGTTCTGCAAAATATTGATTGCATGCATTCCCTTGTCTGGCTCAGCCTCAATCTGGAAAGAGAGTCATTTAAAACCAACAAAAACACATCAGATTCTTCCAAAACAAAGCTAATCCGAGACTGCAAGGTGTCACTGCTCTCATGGGCAGAGCCCTTTGATCGACTGAGCCAAAGACAGCGGTGTTATTTAGGAGCCATTTGCAAGCTGGCACATTAAACGAGGTTTCTGTATTTGTTTCTAGAAGGCGGGTAGGGGGAAGAAGCGACAGCTTTACAGGAGCCATAAAATATCCAAATGATTTTTTTCCCTCTCATAGGGCTGCACTCTTCATGTTGTAGGCCAGGAAGGATCTGCCATTCTCCATCTCCCAAAACCTACTGTAGGGGCTGAATCCCTTTGCTGTACCAGCACTCGGATCTCCCTGTTGAGTCAGGAACACATCTGTGACTGTAACAGGTACAGGACAGGAGCCTTACAGGGAAGAGGTACCCGGGGACGCATTCACAAGCTGCAAGCTTCATGGGATTGTGAGCTCCTGAGCACCTTGGACAAGCAGCATGTCCAAACCATGGTGTTTTTGCAGGTGTTTGCCTCTGGAGAGCACAGCTGAAAATCCTGTCCAGCAACCTTACAGCATTTGCGTAGTGAAACCAAGGGCAGGGATTTTGTAATCTTTAAATCGTTGTGTTAAACTGATATTATGCATAAGCCAAGGGTTATTGTGCTGGAAACCAGCAATAAAGGTAAAGATGCTTTAGATAGCAATATGGCAATGTGCTTTACCACATCAATCTCAGGATGCCTGCACTTGGATGAACATGTCAGGCCAGTATTCAGTGACTTCCTTTGGTTTAAACTTAACCTGCTGCTTCTCCAGTGCCGTAGGCTGCTGGAGACCAGCTGCGAAGCATCATTGTACAAGATGGAACATATGCACAAGTAAACAAATTAAGGCTATCTCCAAAACAACAGGCCTCTGGCTTCCTGGAAGAGCTGCAAAGAGAAACTTAATCAACAGCAGCGGGTGAAATGGTAAAGGGGAGGAGATGGACCTCTGCTAATGAAGGCGATGCTTTCAGATTGTGAATGCTAGCTGGCAGCACGCGAGGAGGGAACGGCGGGGTCAGCTCCGGAGACACGAGGAGCAGCAGCGCCTGCAACCACCCCAGGAAGCCCTCTCCTTCCCAGCAGAAACCCGTCACTTTAAGCACAGGCAGAAGAAGGCACAAGGAGCTGAGTGGGGCACAGGCTCATCTTTGCCCCTGCCCGTTAGAGCAGGTGAGAGCTCAGCGGTCGTGGTCGCATTAGGGCTGCTACCATGGCCTCTCCAGGCCTCCCTGTGTCCCTCCCCAGGGGCTCATTAACGTCTGAAGCTGCAGCAGCTAAATCAGTTGAATACCAAGACAGTTAAATCTCTGCACACCTCTGTGCAGATGCTTTGGCGTCAGTTTAAGCCTGCCTGCTGCTGGCTTCACCTTGGATCTTTAAATGAGAGAGTGCAGACGTGGGAAACTAAACGAGCAGAAGCGTTTGCCTTTGCTTCCCAGCTGCAGGCAGAGCCCCTCCAGCCTCACCCTGGCAATGTCTCTGCTGAGCTGGGTAGCCTTCCTTCCTAAAAAACCCTGCCTTGACCCTATGGGCCCATCTGGAGTGCAGTTGCTCATAGCGTGTCCTGTCAGGAGCTCATGACCGGTGAAATTAAACCACAGCAAATCTGACTGCAAAGTTTGGGAAATTAGCATTGCAGAAAAGCTCTTAAAAAAAGCCAGCAAACCCAACACCCTCATACACACACCTGGCTGTTCGCTCCTCTCTAAGCTTGCTAAATCTTGCTTGTTTTCCTCTAACCCTGAAGAGCAAAGCAGTCAGCATATGTTCTCTGAGCAAACCTAGAAACCCTCTGAGATACCGCAGAGCCTCTCAGGCCATGGTTGTTCCTCACCTCCATCCGCAGAACGAGAGCAGAGTCTGGCACTGAAGCCTAGCACAAATCCCTGGTGTGGTAACAAGCAGTCAGGGCATCTGAAATTACGTGTGCTATCTCTGGGTCAGAGCTTCTTTACCTCAAGAGGATGCAACAGCGGAATCGGGGAGAAGCTTCCTTTGGCAGGTGCACGCTGATGGAACTGCCACGGCTCATCATCACACCTCCGGGTCAAACAGATGTTTCCTTCCACATGCAGATGTGCCAGTGGAAGAGATCACTGCCCCAAGATGCTTCACTCCCTCCCTGCCAGATGTTCCCAGGCATACAGTCCTGACAGCTAACAGAGAAAAGTATTTAAAGTAACTGGCTGATTTAAGTCAACTGTCTCCTTAATCCCAAGCAGTTAGAGATTGTTTTATGCCTTAGACTACAAAGGTTTGTATTGCTTGTATATTACATTTTTAAAGCCACCTTAATGTAACAGTAGAAGATCTGCTATTCATCTTAGGCAAAGCAGAAGGAAAGCTGGCGTCACACTGAGATTGGAAGAAATAAGAAATGTGTAATAACCTAGGTCTCGTTACTGCACAACTGAAATTGCCTGGAAACATGTGAGAAGAAATCAGGGCCTTCACCACCATGAAATCAGTGGAAGTTTGTGGCTTCTTCACCTCTCAGTTTCCCTCTATCTGGAAGGGCCCACATCCAGAACTGAAATGTGAAGAAGTCCATGTGAAGGAGCCGCTCCTCCATTTGAAATAAAGGCAACACAGGTCTAATCCTTTTGTTCTCCCCACTAACAAAGAAAGCTACAGTTCTCTCTTTCTGAGCATCTTATCTCAGTCAACACACCGGGCTCAGCAAACACTGCATCAAAAGTGACAGCAGAGCCCCTTCAGCTGAGCACCTGTGCTGCTCCCGATGGGCTCCCAGTTCCCCATGTCAGCAGAGCACACTGACACCAGCACTGGAACCAGGAGGAAAGTGGGGAAATTCTTCCTTACTAACTACTTCTAGGAGGCAAAATCAATGCAGATCCCTGAGCACCACTGCCAAGCGCGGCTGTGCTCCTCCCCTCTCTGAGCACCCTCTTTCTTTGTACCCCCCTTTGTTTCCTCCTTTCCAACCTTCTCATTTCAAATCCCATCTCTTTTCTGAAGCAGTTTGTTCTCTGCTGCAGTAAGAGATCTCTTTAGGCCATTCTCATCTCAGCAGGGGAGGAAATCCCAGCCCATTTTGTGATACAAAAAGCTGTGATACCTACAGCATTTCTGCTGGCTCTGGGAGCCTGAATGAGCTGTTTTACTGCTTTTACAACTGATGTCGGTTTTCCAATTCCTCTTCCATAACAAACCAGCAGCAAGGATGAGCAAAGCCACTCCAGCAGCACAGACCCACACGGATCTTGCAAAAGGGGCTCTGAGTAACTCAGCTGCTAAACCCTGACATGGGGATGTGCTGGCTGCAGTCTGGCACAGAGCTATAGAGGCGGTGAAGGCAACCACGTGCAGCTCAACCAGCAGCAGGGAAACCCAGTGAGTGCCTTGCAACAGTGCTGCAGAAAGCTGTCTGTGCTGACGAGGTGGGTCTGCAAAGGGTTGCAGCAGCACTGATCACACCTGGGCAGCATAAGATGTTGGGATCTGTACCACAGCTACTAAGAAAAGTGTTGTACTCGAAGAGAGTTACCTCTGCAAGATGGGTCTGGCGTGTGGCTGTGGCATGCTGTGATCCAGGGCTGATTCTGGCTCCTGTTACACAGCTCTGCCTCGCTGCCCAAATGCAGCCATTTTCAAATCTGGGCTTTTGCTCAGGTCTCATCACTCATCAGCGGTGGATTGCGGGAGCTAAACTTCTTTTTGTAAGACAGCGATTCCATTTTCCTCTGGTCTTAAGCAGCTTCAATCCATCTTACTGCATTACAGAGCCCGTGCTGATTGTTCTGCTGTAGTGAGTAATAACAACTTGTACTTTGCAGATTACCCCAGGGAGCCATGCTCCTGGCTCCGCCGCTCCGTGGGGCGGGCACACAACCAGAGAGAGGAGGATGGGACTATGGGAAGGAACACACAGAGAAATGTGGGGAGGGTTGGTGTGCTTGCCAGGAAGACATGGAGGAGCAGAGTAATGTGGTGGATGGCCACAGGGGATTCAAGGCAGCCTGTCCTGTGGGCTCCCAGGTGAACATCATGGGACGGGGAGAAGGTTTTGAGGGGGTGAGTGAAGAAAACTGGGACAAAAAGGGAAAAGCGAGGTTAGGAACAGCTGGAAGAGTGTGCATGCTTGCCAATGCAGTGTAGCTTTGCAAGGATGGAGAGAGAGCTGCTGTGAGCTGGCTGCCCTAGTGCAGCAGCACAGAGGGCAGAGCAGCGGGAGCTGCCCCTGGGGGACAACATGGCGGCCGGCCCCACTGCCGGCTCTGCCCGGGCAGTGTCCTCAGCACACAGCCCTCAGGGCCACACACAGCTCAAAAAGAACAAAAAGCTGCGAAATGGAGAGGGTGTTTTTGCTTTATGTCCAAGATTTCCAGGGCATTTCGCCAGAAGTAGGAAAGGTAAAACGTTACTGCCAGCGCCGGTATCGAATAAAGATGTCTCCCTCCATTGCAGAGCGAGCAGCGGGAACTGGAGGCCATTTCCAGACATGGGTACAAGTTGCAATGGCCGAGATTTGCTCAACTGCCTCTTTTAATTGCGTGCATTAGCCGATTATGGGTGCTCTTGTAGCAGGTCCGCAAACCACTGCTTTATAATCTTCTGTTGGCATTAGGGCCCAGATTATCATGCTTGTACTAGGTAATAACACAGGGGAGATTGCCTAGAGCCTGGAAATCCAGGAGGGACACCTGGGAGAGCACGGGTTCACACGGTGGCCAGACACGTGCTGGTGGGGCCTGCAGAGCTCCACACATCCGCTCCCCGTCCCTCTGCCACTGCATTCCCCACACGACACGGCACAAAACCTCCGCTCACGCACTGCTCCATTTCTCATCTACCTAACAGCAGTTTGGGTGGGTACTCCGGCAGCCTCAGCTACCTATTCTGTAAAGACGTGGGTCATTCTTTCCTTTGATCCTAGATGAAAGGAGGTGGTTACATGCACCAGTTTCTAAATCAGTTCCCAGCAAAAAAAGAAAAAATCCTTCACAAAGGGACGCCGGTCTGCCTTCCAGCTGCTGAGCCGGGGACTTGCTCAGTCAGCAGGAGGGAGGGAGCGTGTCCCACATTTCCTTCAGTCAGGAGCAACTGGGAGCACTGGGAGCACAGAGGTTTTCACTGGAAGGTCACTAGGTGGCCCCAGATCTTCCTTCACGGCAGTCACTGTGTTGTACTCTGGAAGCCTGGTCCTCTCTAATCCTATAGCGTGACCTCAGAGAAGCAGCATGCCCTGATAAGAAGGGCACTGAGCTAGAACCAGAGATACTTGCCAAGATATTCCTGAGCAAAGCATTAAACCCCACCACGGCTTTTTCTGCTCCTGGCCTTTGGCTGGTTGGGGCAGGGACAGTCCGATGCTGTCAGTGTAACACCACTGCCCGTGGACACCAGCCTAATACAGATAAAGGACAAGAAGTCTGATTATGTACAGATTCACATCATAACACTGCCAGGCTGCTCTTTTCGTGCTGCAAAACACTCAGAGGATAAAGCTCATTCAGACTTATTCCCCAAGTTAAACCAGTGCCAGTCCAGGTGCCTGCTGTACATGTTTTGTTAAGAGTTGTAATTATGTCCATCCATATCGGTCATCCTCTTTGGCATCTTTGCTACAGTGTAAGATATTTGGGCAGGAACAGGGGTAGATTCTGCCAGCACTGATGCAGAGCCTAAATCAACACCAAAGTCCTCTGGATTCACAGGACTTTCCTTTCTGTGGAAGGAGCTGGGTTTATAATCCCTGTTCCTGCACAAAGCGAAAGCCCCAAAGAAGGAATCTAAAGGAATGTGGGGACTTTGGGAGTGGTGGGGTGAACGATGAGTTAATAGAGGTAAATGGGCTTTTCCTTTCTTCTAGCTTGGATCTTTGTTCAAGTGGTAAAATGGGACCCTGCTCCCTGTAATTGCTCTGCTCTTGCACACTACCGCTGTCTCCCATGTGTGGCTTGTTGACATTTAAATAAATTACAATTATTCCTACAAAGTAGATTGCTGGAACTCCAGAGAAAATGGGTCAAGAATATGTCCAGGAGCATCTGCAAATGTATTTAACAGATGAATATTATAGGGGTAGCGCAGAACGTGGAGATTTCAGTGCTGGCTGTAACAAACGCGATTGGAGAGGCCTTCAGGACAGCCTGGCACAGCCCCACGCAGGGCTGGGAAGCACAGCTCAGCCAGCAGAAGCCAAAGCCTGCGGGGCCCTGATAGTGGAGGCAGGCAGCATCAGGGTGAATGGGCAGCATGGGGGGAACCAGGGAGGACAGGGCATCCACCACTTCGGTCCCTTAACTGAAGAACCCCTTGACTACAGCTCTCCTATGGCCCTCCACACCTTCCTTTGGCAAAATCTCCTTGAGATATTGTTTCTTATCTGGCCCCGTGGGTGGAACATGGGCATCCTGTTTTTCAGCTTGCCTCCTTTCATTGCTCATTCTCCTTTTCCTCACTCCCAAGCCTCTTCAGGAGGATCTGTCCGTTTACCCACATCCCTTTGGGGTACTGCTATGAGTTACTGAGAAACCAGCTCCTGTTTGCTGAGGCACACAGCTCACACCTTGCTGGCTCCATGAGATGGTGGTGGAGCCTCCAGAAGAAGATAACAGCACACAGCCAGAGCTGGAGAAAGTACAGTGTTCCATCTGCACAGAGTGCAGAGGGGATCCTTCCCTGGCCCCACACGTGTCAGAGCACACACACACACATGTGGCTCCTTTTCCAGCCCCAGCAGAAGACGAAGCCAAAGATGGACCCTCAAAAGATTTCCTAGTGTACCTCCATTTTCTCCTTCATCCCACTGTGCTGGAAAGCCTTCGGCTTCTCCCTCCTCCCCGAACCTCTACTTTGTTTTGTTTTTAAATGCAACAAAATGTCTTCCTGTGAGTGTAAAACTCTTTGGATGAGGGGAAAATAAAATCGATTTAAAATCACAGCTGCTGGGAGTCTGTGGCACACACACACACTGTCTGCTGACATTTTCTGTAGCTCTTTTCCCAGTGAAATCTGTCTCAAGCAGAGCCCAAGGGGGCGAGTAACAAATCAGTTGCCTGGTACCGGAGTGATTTTTTAACTACAGGTCCAACACAACTGCACTGGGAACCGCGGGGCTGCTCCCAAGTGGATCGTTAAACAAAAAGGGTTGTTTGCTAAAAGGTACAGGTTTTTAGGGATTTGTGATTCAGAACTGACCTGGGTTCACTGCATATTCAGACCTAGTTTTCTTCCACAACCAGGAGAGCTATTGCCTGGTGCTCCTCCGGGCACTGCGCAGTCGCTGCTTGAGGTGGGAATTGCTTTGTGGGAGGAACAGCACTTGTTCCTCATGCTTTCCATTCCATTTTCCACCTTTTCACCAGAACCAGAATTTTAAATGTTTTTATGGCTAGAAGCTCCAGCCGTTTCATTCTGGCAGATGGGGTTTTAAAGCAAGTAAGATGAAATCCCGAGCACAAGACAGCAGCCCTCCCAAGCTCCCTTTCCTCCACAACAGGACAGGAGCTCAGCCCTGGAGAGAGCCCCAGTGCATCAGCCCTTCTGCAGCCCGGCAGCTTGATCGTGTTTGTGTGAGTGTGTATCTGCTCCTGGGGAAGTTTGGATAATGGCAGAGAGTGAGTCTGCACAGGGAGAGACTTCCAACTCCTGCTAGTGGCAGTTTTGACTGATAGTTCTGATTGACTTATTTCAAACAGAGAGAAAATCTTCTAATCAGTTTGGCTATGTACAGTGTGAGTCTTCATCTCCTACTTCTTTGCCTTTTGGTTGCCACCTTCTCCTATGAGGTTGCCACTGCATAAGTCTTACAATGACAGCTCTGAATGTGTTGTGTATCAGGCCCTGCCCACGTGCTTCGGGCCACAGCTGCCGGCAGAAGATTGAAATACTGTCGCTCTTCACTGGAAAATCTGTCTCCCTTCACTTGCAAAAGGTTTTGCAATGTGAGAAAGGGGCGCACGTCAGACTTAGACCACCCAAATACAGTCCATGTCTCTACTGAAGCAGTAAGAAAATGCTGCAGGGCACTTGCATCTTGTGGAAGTTCAGGAACATGCTCTGCATCATTACTGCCATGGTCTCAGCTATGGTTGGCATAAGTTGGTGCAGGAATGCTCACAAGAACAAACCATGCGAACACAGGTGGAAAGACCAAGAGACCTTTGTGATCTGCATGAGTACAGGGAAGGGGATCTCCTAAAGATCCTGCCCTGCTCCCACACGTACCACCAACTCTGCAATGCCACCTGGTTCCACACGCGGAGCGGGAGGGACCTGTCCCTCCTGCAACCAGCAGGTGAACCTCTGCAGGCAAGAAGCTGAGGATGGGACTGAGTAGGAGACTGAAGAGGAGCATGATGATGACACACTCAGAGATGATTATAAAGATGAGTATGTACAAGAGGAGGGAGATAATGAAAGCATAATGGAATGAGAAGGCTTTGATTCACTGTATGACATCACCACCTGAGCTGTGAGTGGGATAAGTTATCATTAAACCAAGGGAAGTTTTTCCTGTGCTTTCCCTAAGCTCTTGCTTCGGGCTTTTATTGGGAAGCAATTAACACTGCAGTTTTGAATCTCCTCCTCTGGTCCCCACAACAAAAAGGGTATAAAATCTCAGCTGGAAATATCAGAGGCTCCTTAAGCCAAGGGAAAAGGGGAGGAGCAGGGATTTAAGTACCTCTGATGTGGGAGCCAGTTAACATCTTCTAGGAAACTTCCTCACTTCCTCCCCAAAATATCTGTGCATGGGTACACAAACACACATCAAATCTTGCTTTTCAGTGCTTCTGAGCGTCATTGGCCGCCTGTCTGCCGGGAGCCTCGCACACACAGGATGATGTGACAGGTATAGGTAACCCCTACCCACGTAGTTCCAAGACATTTTCCAAATGTGCCCTGTTGTCTTAAGGGCTGCTGGATTTCTGTACGAACGTGATGCAGACAGATCATCTCCTCTGGAGATGCACCAGGCACAGCAGTGCTTTTTGGCCGGGCTCTAAATGCATTTCCAGCTCTGTTTTTTGTGGGGGCAGAAAGCAGCGCTCACTCCGGGGCACTCTGGGTGGCTCAGACACCCACAGTGGGTGGGCACACGGCCAGACACAGACTGCACGCGGGGGTGCAGAGCTGGGAGCCACACAACCACTGTTAGCATTTAATCTCACGTAAGAGAAAGCAATAAACCTCTCAACGAAATGCCAAAAATTAAGGAAGTGAACAGCTCTAAGATACTGTGACCGAGGCATCAAACCTTCACAGCTGTGTAAATACCAAACACCCAAATCAAAGACCTTCCTCCAACCATAAAACAGCCATGGCAGTGCCCAGGAAGCGCTCTGATATCGGATCACTCTGTTAGGACCATGACCAAGGCGGGCCAGCAAATAACACCGCAGCCTTGCAGCCCTCTGGGACCACAAAAGGGCTGAACCAGGGTGCAGTGTTCCCCCAGCACCCATCCCAGGGATGAAGGAGGAGAGTGGAATGAGAGCCCTGAGCCAGGTGGTTCTGGATGATCCCAAAATCCACGGTGCCATCCAGCTGCAGCGTGCTGGGCTGCAGAGAATCTCAAGGGGGAATTCTCTGGGATGGATTATTCATGAGGAGAGATGAGATGATCGTAGTGCCCTTAATATCTGTGATTTTTTTTCCATCTTCAAAGTGGCAGATGCTCTAGATGGGCTGAATTCTACTGAAATGGGTCAGTAGAAAAATAGATCCTTCTCACAATGCAATGCTGCATTGCCTTAATTTAAAAAGGAGAGAAAAAAAGGAACGGGATCTGTGTAAGAGAGCAGTGCTTCACTCCATTTAATGTTATCAAAACCTATCACACTGAAAATCTGAAGTATGTGCCATAGTAAACCTGACCTCCAGCCCTACAGCTGTCAGATCCAGTGCCCTCCATCAGCATTAATGGCAGTGCTAACACAGCGAGGTTAGCTCATTGCTGGGGTGGGACGCACAGCCCTTGGGGCCTCGGTGAGGATTATTGACTTCTCCAGAGGTAGCACTGTCCCAGAGTTTAAAATAAACTACAACAGAGCACCAGAGGGAAAAGGAGAAGGAGGAGTGCAGGCACATCCTGCAGGAGGGTTCTCGTGGAGTTCAGACTAACCCAGTACAGAAAGAGGAGTGAGACGGAAGAATGCAGTCTCGTGGATCCATCCAGGAACAGCTGGGCAGCAGCCAAAGACCCGAGGGACCCATCGGGGAGCCCTGGGAGGACAGGAGCTGAGGAGGGTCCAACACTGTCTCAGAGCACCAACGCACCACATGAGCCACCTCCACCAGGAACTGCTCTGCAGGAGCACCTCTGGGATACATGAGAGCACCCAAACACTGTGCTTAACGGAGCTGCCAGGAGCACTCCTCCACTCCATGAGCTCCTGCCCTCATAAACCGAGCTCCACTGCACATCCTCTGTTAAGCAATAACCAGGTTCCGGCGTGGCCGCAAGGAATGACTTACTGATCTCATTTATCAGGGGGGTCTTTGCAGTTTCTCGCACGTTTTATTGCTGGCCTTTTTCGTGCACAAACATGGTTCAGTATATTGCTGGGAGAGTCACCAGACTGTGACCCAGAGGGAAGCAGCTGATGACCCAGCGCTGGGAACTATTGACTTAACCACCAGAACGTCGATGCTATAGATTACCAGGAGCAATTAGGGGGGCTGACTCCCCCATGCACAGCCATCCCGTGTAGACGTTTTCCTCGTGCTGAGAGGCAGCACTAAGCCTTGACAACATTGAGAGAACTGCTTTGAGGGTTTAAGTGAGATTTGAGCGATCCATAGCTCCTGTGCTGGCCAAAGGTAGGAATTTCAACCTTGAGCACTCGAGTTTAATGCCTACTGTAATTAGAAAGAGAGCACCAACTTCCCCGCAGCACAACCCAGTTGACATCAATGGTGTTACAGTACCAGAGAGCCTTACCTTTGATCTCCATAATCCAGCTGGGGAGGAGATGAAGGACAGAATGTGCTTGCCCACAGGCCAGGAGCCTCTGCTACCAAAGGCTGCAGCATGAAGCCTTCCTTCCCTCCTAGGGCCGCACCTCCCACACCATCGCATTGCAGAAGCTGTTTCTTACGAGGACAGCACAACTTCATGTGCCACATTTTCACCAAAGGGCCATCTCACAGCCCCACTTATCCCCTTCTGCCTCTCTCACGCCCCACGGTGCTCCCCTCTCCTGCCTGCAGAAGGCTTCGTACGTGCCGTACCAAATGAGGTTACCCCGAGGTGCCTTTGCACACAGCAGCCTGGTACAGCTAAGCCAGGAATCCAGCTCTCGGGAGTAATCTGCAGAGTACGGCTGGTTATTAGTCACTACAGTAGAACAATCAACACAGTTGCTGTGATGCAGTAAGATGGATTGAAGCTACTTAAGAATACAAGGAAATGGGATCAGTGCTTGGGAAAAAAAGTAGCTTGACTCACTAAATCCGCTTCTGCTATCGCAGCTCTGAGCTCACGCATTGCTGTTTGCACACAGCAGTGCTGCAGCATGGGTGGTTACAGCTGGCATTGATGGGCCTGGATGGGCACAGGTCATGCACACCCATACAGGGAGCACCCCCTTATCACGAGGGAAACACGTGCCAGCCCCGAGCTGCACAAACAAGGAGCAAGATGCAGCTCTGCTGCATTGCTTCCGTTCCCTTCTTGTTCCCAGCAGGGCTCATACCTTTGCTTCGTGTCTGATTTTGCAGTAGAACAATTCTGCTTTTTGGCACTTTTTCCCTTTCAAACATACTTGGAAAATAGAGATCCAGCACTTCCCATTGCATCTGCACCAGGACCTGAGCAGACTGCAAAGACTCCGAGGCTTCAAGCTACCTGTGCTCTCGCTTAATCACGAAGATTGATTCCACACCTCCCGTAAAGAGATGAGGCGTGATCTAGCACAAGACTCCTTCCCTGACCCAAAAAACATTATTTCTCCACAAATCTTTTCCCTCGCTGTAGATCAGCAGAGATGCTATTCCAGAAATTTGAGCAATGATAGATCAGTGGGGTAGGAAGACCCCCCCCAGTGCCAGACCCCACCAGGCACAGCAGTACTGGGAAGGAGAGGAGATGTGGGGCCCAGCACTGGAGGTGCTGGGAAGCATCTTCCATAGAGACATCTCCCACAGAAGTGCCAAAACCAGTGTGTTACAGTGATCCTAAAAGGAGGAAAAAAGTTGCCTGTGCTGACTCAGACAAATGCCTTTTTGTCTCCCAGAAATCAGGGGGTGGGAATGGCTCTGTAGAGAAGGCTGAGAGTCTGGAGGGAGGAACTGAGAAACTGCCAGGGTGACTGAAGAAGACCATGAAGCGATAAACGTAGGAGAAGCAGCTCTTCAGCATATGTGCGGCCTGTGACCCATCCACAGGAGAGCACCCACAGGAGCATCCATCCTGCTGCCAGCACTGAGCACACGCAGGCAGGAGGAGAGGAGCAGGGACCTGGAAAAATGTGGGTGGTTCAGCCCAGTTGTGTGTGAATTAAACTCCGAAATCTGCGAGAAAAAGTGCAGAGGGCACAGGTTGTCCCCGACACCTTTGTGTTCTAGGCAGGGAACTGAAGTGCTTGGAGAAAGGGGGGACATCCCAAACCCCTGTTTACCCATTCCACAAAGCATCTCCTTATTGCTCCCGATTATTGACTGAGGGTAAACCACTGCAGTAGTCTGAGGATTGGGATCTGAGCCAAGTCTTTTTTCTCCTGACCCTCGTGCCCCTCTGCCACAAGGCTGGAGGAAAGAGGGAGAACATTGACCCGGCCCTGACTGCCCTAATTAACCGGAGTCTTGATTGATTTTGATAAGTAGCTCTGGCCTCGTTCATCAGCACAGCATTTACCCAGATAAGCTGAAGAGCGGTGCATCAATCCAGACCACCCTGAGCAGCACAGCACAGGTGTAACTGTCACCATGGCCAAGCTTGGATGAGCAGCGTCTTCAACACGTGGTAAAACCTCAGCATCGTTCTGATTCTCCCCCACCACAATTTTAAAGACTTTCAAAGGGAAATCATCTGCCCTGCATAGATGTAGCAGCAAAGGTTGTGTGAAGATATGACTCC
This sequence comes from Oreortyx pictus, assembly GCA_036925125.1. NCBI lineage: Eukaryota > Metazoa > Chordata > Aves > Galliformes > Odontophoridae > Oreortyx > Oreortyx pictus. The sequence goes on from JAUPFR010000027.1 coordinate 5,379,715, forward strand.
ATCAGAATGAGGGGCAACATCTGTGATCACAGCCCTGGCTCTAGGCTGTCTGCATCACGGGACAGGGAGAGGCACCATGGGCCAGCAGGGAGCAGAGCTGGGTGACAGCAGGCAGAAAGCAAACAGGGAGACAAGCACAAGGTTCAGGATGGAGGTTTTGGTCGGAAGGAGAAAGGGGAAAGAAAGCACCTGAGAGCCATAGGAAGTGCTGCCCCACATCAGACACTGACGGCTTCCTCAGACCCCTTCGGTCCCAAAGGAAGGACTCCAGGTATTTTGTCTGTCCGGTTTAAAAATGTCTTCCACCATTGTCTTCATTTTGCTCTCCTTCAAGCAGGAGATGAGGGAGAGAATAAATGTAAGAAAAGAGATACTGTTGATTTAATTGGCCATATTCATCACCAGAGCAAGAAAAACAACCCTTGCGATAGCAGTGGCTGGATGGCATGCATTTAATTAGTCTATGAGATGCATTTGCTTTAGTCAATGAAATACATATTAAAACCCTCATCTTAATGTGACCTCTCCGGAAGGACCCTGGGCTAAACAGCACTGCCCTGTGATCGCTGGGCTCTCTGCTCCAGGGAGCCCAAAGCAGTACCCTGAGCCCCAAAGCCTTCCCCGCATGCCCCAAAGGGTTCTTTAGGGCACAGATCCACGACCAGACTCTCTGGGAGGAGTCCAAAGTTCACACCATAGTCGGGATTTCCACTGCAGGAATAAGAGCTCCGCAAAATAAATTACGTCTAATTAGAGCAGGTGCATGGTGCCCAAGGAACACCGCTGTGCAAACATTTATTCAAGGCTTTAAAAAGGCCTTTGTGGCAGGCAGAGCAAACAGCATCTCCGCAGCCACAGCCCAGCCCTGGCAGCCAGTGGACCACAGCCCTGCGGAGCGATGTCAGAGCCTGTGTTCAGGGTTCCCACACCTCTCTGGGATGGAAGCCCATGGCTTTGCAGCCACAAGGTCAAGCCAACCATTCCCTCCTTCCCAAAGCCTCGGTTCACTCCCATGACTTCACCAGGCAGGTTTTGGCACAGGGCCGCTCTCTCTGTTTCTCTAAGTCCCTGCTGCAGCACGAGGAGCCACCTGGCAGAACTGTTCCGCCTGGAAATCCATCCTTGGATTGTTTCATCTCTATTAGCCCTCGTGAGCAGATGACAGGGGAGCATGAACATAGACAGCGTGGGATGAGACATTCACCCAGCTGCTAGTTCAAAGGCGTGTCATCATTTATAACACTCCCAGCTATTCCAGCTCTCCCCACTTGTTCTCAGTTAGAGGAAAGAAAAGCAAGCCATTTCTAGCTCTGTATATTTAGTGCTCAAGGAGATGCTGCTTATTTCAGTGCCTTTGCTCTCAGGCTTGCAGAGCTCTCCCAGCTCCGTGGGCTTTCCTTTGGCTGCCAAGCTGTGCCGCAGCCCTCGGTGTCCCTGGTAGGGCCACGTCACCACTGCACAGTGCAGCCAGAGAAGGGAGAGATGGGGATGAGGGGCTGCTCTGCCTGTCCCTGCTGTGCTCTGTCATTGAGCGGTGAGCTATCGCTTCCCCGCACTGGGAAAGAGTTCAAAAACAATATCAAATCAATCTGCTAAAAGGGCTTTTACCTCTATTGGGTTGGCATTCCCACAGGGTCAGCCCCCAGCACCTCACTGCTATAGGCTGCTTCAGGCTTCAGAAGATCTCTGCATCCAAACCTTCACCAGCACAGGGACCCCACAGCACCTGGCAGCCCGCTGTGCCCGGCCCCTTCCACGGCAGCACCGCAGCCCTCGGCCCCATCCCAGCACTTGCACCAGGGTTCGTAGTGATGGGAAGCCCAGCTGGGGCTCCGGGCAGTGCTGCTGCTCTTCCCAGCTCCAAGGAACGCCTGGCACCGGGCATCCCCACCCCAGAGCTCCGATCCTGCTCTGGGGAGGGCAGCAATAGCAGCAGGGGGTTAAGACAAAGCTCCTTGCACAGCAAAACCTCTCTGCAAATAACCCAGGTGTATTTGCAGCCCATTGCTGCGACGGCTCAGAGCCGACTTATCCCCAGAGAACACAAATGGTCTGATCCAAATTCCACTGAAGCCCATGGTGAGGCTCATTACCTCCGTCTGGCATTAGCTCTGGCTCTTTGCTCACGATGGGTCTGAGCAGGAGCTCTGTCCCCAAGCAGCCCTGCTGCCATTACCTGGGGAAGCATCCCTCCTCCCCCAGAGCAGGGAAAACCTCCAGCCCTTCCCTGTGCATCCTGGGCCTGGTAGCACCCACTGAGCCGTTCAGGCTGGGTCCAATAGAGGGCAACAATATCACACGAATTGTTTCATTAAACTAATTGCAAAAGGCCAAGGTGAGGACCACTGCCCACTCCACGCTGAGTGCATTGCCCCCGTGCTCCGCCAGGACACACGGCAGCTCAAGCCCTCACTGGAGATGGTGGTGTGCTCAGGAGCACAAACTCAAGGTGCTGGAGCTGTGGGTGCTCCCCACTGCTGCACACTGCAGTTCAGGACCCATAGCTGCCCCCCCCCCCCACCCGCAGCCAGCCTGCCTGCCCACCTGCAGCGCATTACAGTGAGAACAAGCTGCACTCCGTGTAGAACCACTGCCTTCTGCCAGGCTGTTTTGCATAAAGACACCTTATGCACCAGCAAACATTTGTTTAATTAACACCCTTGTTTGCCAGAGGTCTGCCCACAGCCTTCATCACTTTGCAGGTAGAGGAGGGAGACTTTCCTCACTTCAGCTGGGTGCCTGAACCCGAGCAGTGCAGCGCTCAGGAGCTGTCTCTGGTGCCTGCTCAGCCCCAGTGGCATAAGCTGGTGCAATGCCTTGCAAGTGAGGAGCACCCAAGGGGACACCTGAGACCGGAGAGGTCTGGGCCTTGGATGTAGAGCTGGGAAAGGGATGTTCTGGGGAAGGCAGAAGTTGGGTGTCTCCTGGGATGGGCACCCGCAGCTCTCCTGGTCCAGAGAAGGCCAGACCCCAGCCACAGCTCTGAGAGCAGGGACTGAGCTACCTCCCACTGCGGGGCACAGAGGGAAGGCTCCAACCAGCCCTGAAGCCAACAGCTGAGGCAAGCTGGGAGCTGCAGCATGACCGAAGGAATTCCTCCCACCAGCAGCTGCCGAGCTCTGTTCAAAGCCCTCACGCCGTAGGCTTGGCTGAAAGCCTGGAGGACGAGCTTGCCTCTCACTGGGTCTGTATTTGTTTTCATCTGGATTTACATGAGGAGATCAAAGCAGCTGCACAGGGCTTGCACAGGATTTAGCCAGGGGCATTTGGCTGCACCATTTTACTCCATCCCCATCTCACCCAGGGGCTCTGCGCTGCCGGAGCCAGCAGGATCCAGTGGAGCTCACTGCAACCTGCACACACCCAGAGCCCTGCGTCCCCCAGCTCTGGCTCTAAATGTGCCTCCAGACAGCAGCCTCTGGCAGGGCGCACCAAAATGAGCCCTCAGGACTGCACAGAGTGCACTCACAGAGGCTTTTGTTGGCTTCATGCTGAGGCCGCCCCCTTGGCATTCACATCTCCGCACGGAGGAGAAACAGGGACAGCCACACACCCTCCTGAGGGGATACAACCACAGGCACTGGTTTGCTGACACCTTCATGAGTAGTCCCCAGCTTTGCTCTCACAAAAGGGAGGATGCTGCTGCACCTTGAGCTGTGCTGGCACAGAGCAGCACTGCGTGTGCCCACACCACGCTGCAGCAGACGATGGCTTGGAGCCCTCGTCCCAGCCCTCGTGCCAGGGCTGCGGTCACGCCGGGTGCAGGGGAGCAACCTGCCTGGCACCACCACGATTAGGGCTGAAATTCGGGGGAGGCGTTTTAAAGAACAGATGGTCGTGCTTTAGTATCGCAACACACTGCCAGTTAATTAATGCTAGCTGTAATTAAACTTTACACAAATTAGCTGTCAGCTATGCTAAAGGGAATCATTTCTCTCAAATGCCACCTTGAATCGCTGAGTTGTGAGACTTTTCTACAACGTAATTAAAAGCAGGAGGACTCACGGCAGGGCAGGCGGCGGCCGAGGGCACAGCCGTGGATGAAAGGCGCTGCCCAGGAGCAGCTGGGATCCCCCTCCGCTGGGGACCTGCAGCAGTGCCGGGCTTTGATCCCTTTGAGGTTCCTCCCAGGGAATCCAAGTTTAAGGCTGAAGCTTTGGATCATTTTGGATGACGGAAGGAGAAAAGTTTGAGCATGACACTCAAGCAGATGTGTGAAGACCTCGGCGGGATGGGGAGAAAGCTGGACGAGGGGCTGCTGGAAAATGGAAAACAAGAAGTGTTTGCTGGGAGACAGCTGGCTTTGACAAGTCCTCTGTCAGAACAGCCATGTTGACATTTTCCAACCAGTTGCATTTGATTCAGAGAGATGATTTGGAAGCTTTAGTTCATTTCTTGGTTTGCATGTTTGTGGTCCCACTGAGCAGCACTGGGACCAATGCAGAGCAGTACGAGCAAGAGAAGAAGGGCCCTTGGGCTCAGGGATGGTGACCACAACATCTTATTCAGCAGAAGCATTGGCCAGGAATCAAACTGGGGAAACAGCAAATGTCTTATCAGCAGATAACATCACCAGTGACTGCAGCCCTGTCCAGGCACTGTGTGTTGTACATCCCAGTGTGGGATCAGGTGGGAGACCCCGAGCCACGTGGGGCTGCACGTCCCCATGAGCTCCCAGGCAGCCTGAGGCACTCCTGGTGCTCACGCCTCATGCAGTCACGGGTAATTGATATGCCCAGATGTTTTCCACTCCATGATACAGAGGAAAGCAAAAATCTCTGTGGCTCCTGCCAGATTGACATATGGAAAATTCTTTCCTGGTCCCAAATCTGCTGATGAGATCAAGTGTTTGCGGGAGGCTTGGCAGCGAGCGGGGCTGGGGAAGGAGGCTCAGCCACCCCACAGCCCCCTGAGCACAGCTGGCCAGATGTGCACTGAGCACACGCTTCTCCTTGACTGCGGATGAGGGGCTGAGGCTGAGTTATATCCATGGCCTTGGCACAGAGCTCCGAGGGCTACGAACATCTTGAGGGCAGAGCAGGACAGCCCTCTCCCTGTGGGCAGGAGTGGGGATTTATGGGTTAAGGTCAGCGAGGGCGGCTGTGGCTCTCTCCCTGCTCCTCCCAAACGCACACTATGAGGCTATTTTTCTCCTCCTGCAGCTGAATTAGAGCCCTGGGTTTGTAGCAATACCAAATCTCATTTTGGAGGCTCTGAGCACCAGTAAATCCCTGGTCTCTCATTCCCTGCTGCCCTGCAGCGCGTCCTCCTCCAAGGTTGCCTTCAGCTCCCAGCAAGTAGCTTCCCAGTGCTCTGCACAGTGGATGGAGGGGCTCCAGTTCCAGCTGGGCTCCTCCACACCAGCTTCCCCAACCTCTCCTTGAGAGCCCCAAGCCTGCACGCCCTGCTGCCCTCCATCAGAGCAACTGCTGCCCCTCAGGTTGTGTGGGAGGGGGTCTGGGTTGGTGTGATAGTGTTCCCCTGTGCTCTGTGAAGCCTCAAGAGCTCTTCTCAGCTTCTCTTTCCCTTCCTTTTTTTTCTTTTTTTTTCTGAGCTCAGTCAAGAATCACATCAACTTCTCTTTTCCCCGTTGCTGTGTGCTGGGAGCTCATGATGAGGGAGTTATGCACCCGTGACCCCTAAATCCTTTTCTGAGCCTCTGCTGCTGCAAGCTCTGCTCTCCCATCCTGGAGGCAAACAATTCAGCTCCTTTGTTCCCACCTAACCTGCAGCATCGTACAAAGCAGCACCAGCACTGCTAGCTTACACTTCATGAGTGCTTTCTTTTTTCCAAAACAGCACAAAATATCCATAGTTCAACAGTTCCTGGGGTTCCCAGTGCCCACCAAAGGGGATCGATCTGCGTATCTACTGAGTAGGAATGACAAGGGTGAGGACGGGTGTTGATGTGAGCTTGACCCAAAGTGTTTGTCAGCTCTCTGTTTCTCAGCATCGCAGCAGGAAACCCCCAGCCCAAGCAGCATGCCCAACCTTGGGGCTTTTATCATCCTAAAGGGATACGCAGTTTTCAGCAGGGACTTCTCCGCCCACAGGCCCTCACTCCCAGGTGCTCAGAAGAGCACCGTGCATGCAATGCAGGGCTCTGATTTTTCTGCTCCTTTCCCCTGCTGAAGGATGCCTGAAGTCCAACCAGGAGCAGCTCCCAGACACTGCTGGAGCAGAGGGAGGCAGAAATCAGTCCTGGCATCACCGCCCCACGCTGCACGCAGCGTCAGCTGCATTCACCCACCTCCTCCCGTGCAATTAAGGAACAACAGGTTTCCTTCCTTGCCGCCTTCCTTTTATCTCTGGCTCCCGCTCGTGCTGCTGTTACGCTGCTATATTCATACAGCAGCAGGATCCCGGGTCCCTGCTCGAGCAGCTCCTGGGAGCACAGCTCGTCGTGCAGTGAGCGGCAGCAGCCCCCGGGGCTGTGTGCTGCTGGCAGCACGGGGGGGTCCCTGGGAGGAGCACTGCACACTCAGCCCCAGCTCAGGTGCGAGGGGTCAGCCCTGAGCACCGCGAGGAGCCGGGATGTGCCCCAACCCGTTTGTAGACATCACAGATAAAGCTGACAGCACCGACAGAGCACAACCTGAGGACACCGCCCGCAGGGACGGCCCTCTGCAGCTCCGGGCTCTGGAGCTGTTCGATAAATTCCTGGAGGTAACGCCAGGAGGGAGCGTTCAATCATCGGGCTGACCTTGCCCATTGCACGTCCCTCGCCGTGCGCTCACTCCGAGGCTGCGCAGCCCAGCACCGGGCAGGATGACTGTGCTGGATGGAGCGGCACAGAGCAGGCAGCAACCTGCCCACCGCAGCTCCGGGGAGCGACAATCGTCCTCAGATGGGGCTGCAGTTCCAGGAGCCCCTGCCCTGCGCTGTTTGCTTTCGCATTACGGTGGTGCTGGGAGGGCTGCGGGTGACAAGGACACTCACAGGGCTGTGTACCCGGGTGTGTGCCCGTGTGCTGGCTCAGGGGTCTGCTGCCTGGAATTAATGACGGACGGACGGCGAAAGGAAACGCTGCGTTCCGTTGAAGCGCTGCCTCCATTTGCGCTGGGGTTTCTCCGGTTAGAAGTCAAACTGCGCGGCCACCGCTCGCTAATTGCGCTTTCCAGAATCAAAGGCTTTAGCCGAAGGGATAAATACATAAAATTGTCGGGAAGGAAACATTTTCTTCTTGAATCCCAAGTAAAAAGTGAACTAATGCAGGCTCGTTTGATAATAAAAGCAGTGGGAACATGTATCTGATCTCCGTGGCTATAGGCAGCTTGGGAAAGATTTGCGTATTGCTTTTCTAAGTGACAGAGTACGTTAGGAAAAGCATGCCCTGCTTCCCCACGGTGTCTCAGCATCCCACCCCGTCCCGATCCACACCCCGTCCCTCACTGCTCCCCACACTCAGCGGCCCTGATTCGCGATCCCAGGAGCTCACAGCCTCCCTCCTCCCTTTTTTCCCCCTTTTTCTTCCTTCTGCAGCCGAATCGCGGCCATCCCTCACTCCCCAGGCCCTGGGACAGGGAGATGGAGGGCAGAGTCACGCGTTGTTAACCCCCACTTTCCTGTGCTGCGGTGATTTACGGTGAGCAATGAGGCGTGAGGACAGCGGGAGCATCAGCGCTCCGGTCCAGCCCAGGGCTGCTTCTTGAGCCCCCGAGAAGGAGGGGCAGCACTCACCGCGTGAAAAAGCAGAGGACATTGGGTTGTATTTACTTTATGTCTTGGTTCTTAAAGAGGAAAAATGTCTTCATTTGGGCTCGGGCCACTCGGAGCGCAGCAGCACTGCGCAGGGCAGCAGTGTCTGTTGGAGCACAGGGCCCTTCCCAGCATCGGCCGCGCGACTTCACCTGGTTCTGCCGTCCCAGAATCGTTGGAAGTCAGAAAACAGCACTGAGAGCACCGACCCATCCCCAGCCCTGGACAACAACTGTGTCCCCAAGTGCCATGGTGCCACTCAGACAGTCTCCTTTTTGCTTTTCACCTCACTGTTGTTTTTTTTCTGTTTTTCATTTTTTTTGTGTGTGTGTATGTTCTTTTTTTAAGAAGAAAAAAATAAATAAACATTCTGCGATTAATAAATAAATAACAAGAATGAAAAGCCTGCTGGAAACTGCAGCACTTCACAGAAATGACTGTGAAATGTATGGAACGACAGCTAAATTGCATGAGATTAGGAAGAAAAGGGCCTGTCTATTTGTGTGAAGAGTTTTCAGAGTTACCGTAATTAACGATAACAAACATTTCGTAACGCACGTTAAATGGCGGCTGGAGGCCAGACAGACCCCCACCACACAGCGGGGGAGGGGGGGGGAACACGCAGCCCTGAGCACCAGAAGACCCCAAAATGATCCAACCCAACCACAGCGTGGGTCTGTGGGTAAAGGCAAAGCGGGGACACAGCTGAGGAGGCAGCAGCACACACTGCTCTGCCACGTCCCAGGGGGTGGAGGGACGTTAACGGCTCCAGCACTGCTCTCTGAGGTTAATTATAGGCTAATTAGGTGCTGGCAGCTGTGGATCTGGTCCCACCTGGGGCTCCTGACGTGAGGTCTCCGGGGGAAGGATTTCACCTGGTTAGAGATGTGTGGATGGTGGTGGAGGGGCTCTGGAGCTGAGCGACCCTAATCCCTGCAACCCATGGTGCCACCACACCGTCACAACATCACCCTTATAACCTCAGCACCCCGTAACATTGTCACCCCACCATCCCTCCACCCCTCGCTCTGTCATGCCATCACCTCCAGGTGACAAACCCATTATGGGAACAGCCTTGGCCCCACCAGCTCGGACATTTCATGTATTTTGGTGGAGGAGACCCCCATTAGAGGCTCCTGTAGGAAAATTCCAGCCTGAGGCTCTAAAAGCATGTTAGGGACAGGAAGAAAAACACAAATGAATTTAATAAGAGCTTAATTGCATTCTCCACAGCGGAGAAAGATGCTGCTTCCCAGCACATGCCCCCAGCAGCAGCCAGCAAGCCTGTGTGCTCCCCCAGTTACACCAGTGCTGTGGGATGGGGCTGTCCCTGGGTGCCCGCAGATGGAGCTCGGCCTCGTGCTGTGGGGGGGGGTTACCCTGGGGAGGTGATCTGCAAGCACTCAGCCCCAGGGAAACACGAGGGTGGGGACGGTGATGGGGGGACAGGAGAGCACAGGACAACCAGAAGTGATGGGGATCAAACCCTGAGCCAAAGCTGCGCCCCGGGTAAGGACGTGGGGGTTGTGAGCAGCCCCACAGCTCCTCCTGCTCCCTGCAGCCCTACACGTGGCTGTGCCCCTCTCCCACGGGGGCAGCTCTGCAGCCCCAATTGACCCTGCCTAGCTGCAAATAAAGAATCTATGGAGCAAAGCTGCATTAAATCAATGAGCCAATGTGCCTGCTGCTAAGATAAGCAAGGCAACCAGGGCCTCTCACTCTGTCATTAGTGCGCGAGGATTCTCAGAGCCAGAGAACCCGGGGAGACTCATTAGGAGCTGCAGCACTTCTGGCTGGATTTACCCACCTCCCGCAGCCCCCCATCTCACGGTGGGGAGCCCTGCCCTGCTCTGATCTGTTATGCAGCGTGCAGAGCCCGTACAGCTCTCAAAAATAAGATGCTATTAAAATAGTTTTAATCAGAATTCCTCCAGCCAAGGCACAGCAGACAGAGATCCCGCTGCCTGGGGCAGAAAGGAGCATGCAGGGATCGCGCAGTGATGGAATAGGTTTCAAAAAGTGTGGCAGCATCTCCGCTCCGTGGGGACCGACCCGGAGCTCTTCATGGGGTTTAGGCCCAGGAGGAACAAACTAGCCTGGCTGTAGGAACGCACTGAGATGAAGGAGGGAGATCTGACAGCAGCTCCTGCCTTTGCTAAAGGTTTTCTCTATGATCTTGGCTTGCTCACGTCATTTCCCAGCAATCAAGTATGTTCTCTGCTCTGGGGGATCTCCAGAGGTCCATTCCAAGCCCTATGTTCTGTGATTCTGGGGCTGGGCAGGGACCCTTGTGTGCAGAACCCAGGGGCATGGAGCAATCTGTGGGAGGAACGTGGGGACCAGCAGTGGTGCTGTGGGGGCCCAGCAGAGCTGCCCAGGAGCAGCGCAGGCAGCCTGGGCACAAGAGCATTCTCAAACACTCCAACAGATGCTCTACAGCCAAGAGAAACAGTGACTGGATGCACTGAAAAACAGACAGCTAAAGGCAGTCATTCAGGACTGCCGGAGTAACCTCAAAATGCCCTCTTTTTTTCCCTCCCCAGTTCATAAGTTGCTCTGAATTGATCCCTCTCCCCACCCCTAGCAGCCTGGGAGCTTGTGATGGCTCTGCCCATCTCCACCGCAGCTAGAGGAGCGGGGTTCTCTGCTGTCCCCCCAATTCTCTGGTGGGGAAAAGGGGCTGAGCCCTCCCCTGCCCCCCACCAGAAGCCCCTTTCCAATGTTGCCCCAGTTCTCCCAGTGTGGGGTGCTGGCAAGAGCCCCCCAGCTGTTCCTGACAGCGCAGCCTGAAAATGTGCAGCCATGCCCCCAGCTTTAATTAAAATAAACTATCCTGTGCCGGCCAGAGCCTCATTGTCTTGCAGGGTTGTCTTGATAATTATAAAATAAATTGCATTTCTATTGTGCCTTTCATCGTTGGATCTCAAAGTGTTTTACAAGTGTTAATTAATTTAGCTTTCTGATGGCCTTTCCCTCTGATGTTGTATAGAATTTAATAAAGAGGAGGAGTGAGTGGCACGCGGAGGGTCGGCACCGGGGAGGGAAACCCCACAAACCTGAGCTGCTGAAACATGGGGATCAAAAGGGGGGAAAGGGTGATAAAATGGATCAAAAAGGATATAAAGAGCAATAAAATATGGGCACTGCACCCAACCACTACCACCCCGTGATGGCAGCAGGGAACCCCGCTGCCATGGGCACGTGGTGCTTGGAGGGAATAAAAGCACATTTGAGGAAATCTCCAAATAGTGGGTTTTTCTTTTTTTTTTCCAATTCTTTTTATTTTTTTTTTTTTTTCAGCTTTAAAGAATAACAGTGACTGTCTCAAGCTGTGGTAATGTATTCAGGCAACACAACTGAGTCAGAGCTAATTGAATTTAAAAGCAGGTATTACATCTGTGCCTTCGGAGTGAGTACATCCTGAAAATCACTTCAGTGATGAAGTGTTTTACCCAACTACTACTTAATCTTTTTACACAGAAAGCAGAATTAACCCCGCTGCGCAGCCTTCATTAAGGGAACCAAATGAAGCTACCTGGGGAGGAGCGCTTTGCTGCAAGTGCTAAAACTTCAGCTGAAGTTTCTCAGATCCGGAGGGACTCCTCTTTTTGTGTTAAAATCCACCAAGTGCTGGAAAGGAGGTCAGGTATCTGGGTCCTGCTTGTCTCTCCTTCGTTAAATCCAGGCGGAAATCAGCACACAAACCCACACACCTGGAGCTCACATCGTGAGCAGAGAAATGGGCCGTGTCCCCCAGCACTGCCCCCGCTCCCACCACCATCTCTCTTTTCCCCCTCTCCCTTCTTCTGGAGGATGAGAGAGGAGAAAAGAAATGAAGGGGAAAGCGTGCCCCAAAGAGAGCCCAGCAAACAAGCCGTGCCCTGGGGCTGAGCCACAGCACGAGGGTGCTCGGCGTGGAGCGACTGCCACTCTCCTTCTTTGTAAATACACAGATTGGTATTTATTTTGTGTGATGATACCTTACAGACCTGGTATACTGCTTCAAATATCTCTCTATATAAATACATAAGTAATAACATAAATTTTCGTATACCTTGGATCCTTCGTGTATATGCATACACAAACGTGTAAGTCACAGCATATATTTTCACCTACCACCTTTAGGTGCTCACGGTGTCACTTCTTCTATATGAACAGCATAACATTTACACTCTGTATATCCCTTTACACCAAGAAAAAGCCCAAAGAGAGCGGCTGAGCAGCAGAGCTGGGTGCACCCACCCCCACCCCCACAGTGGGATCCCAGGGCCTCACCCGCTCATTGGGAACCAGAGGGGGTGAAGACCCCCATGGGAAACCATCCCCCACCCCGGGGATCCCTTCAGTGCTGCGTGGGTTTGGGGCACAGACGATGGATTTACATCACCACAGATCTGCGCAGAGGGAAAAAAAAAAATCAAAAGTGCTCTTCACCATTCATTAATTTTCTCTAAAATTCATTCACTGACTTCAGCAGCTGAAATGGTGCGTTGTAATTCAGATTCCCCGTGACACACTGTGACTATTGATGGCTCCTAATTCAGCGGGAGTGGGAACAGAATAAATCCCAGGCTATGAGCTCTTTGGAACCTCCTTTCCTTTGGTGATGTGGGTTGGGACCTCGGGGATGATCCATCCCAACTGCTGCGGGCGGAAGGGCTGAGCATGAAATGAGGCACCGGGTCGGGCTGCGTCTGGAAAGGAAAACTGGGGTCAGAGAAAATACCCTGAACCCCCAGAGATCAACTGAGGGGTGGGTGCTGGGCTTGTGCCCCCCAAAGGTCCGTGACAGCACAGAGCCGTGCTCAGGTGCACTGTGCCCCAGGGCTGTGGTGGCACTCGGCACACGCAGCCATAAATATTCACGTCAGCTGGCTTCAGCCTTTAAGAGAATATGGAGATATATATAGAGACACGAATTTAGCGAGGGAGGAGTGCAGCTCATCACTGCCACACATGAGCAGGGTGCAGGTGCACCTCAGCTGCTGTCACAGAGCTCTGCAGCTCCCAGCCCCACGTGCTGCAGCATTTGTCCCCATCTCTGCACCCCGGATGGGCCGCTCCCCTTCCCGACTGCGCCGAGGGACATTGTGATCACAGAGTGTCCCGAGTTGGGACCCATAAGGACCACTGAGTCCAACTTGTGGCTCCACACGGGAGCACCCAAAATTCAGAGCGTGTGATGATCCGATGCCGTGGGGGTTTCCCCACCGCAGACCCATTTCACTGCGACACCGCTGCTCCACTTGTTGTGAGGAAGGGAATGACCAACGTCCGTCGGAGGGAAATTCCCCTTTCCCAAAAAGCTCCCATGAAAAAAAAAGAAAAGAAGTAAATAAATTGCAGTGAGCCTTTCAGAAGCGCTCTAATCGTCTTTGTGGTCTAATTGCTCTCTGTTTTACAGCCTCGTTTCTCGTCATAAAATGAGTCCCACTTTTTATGCCTCTTCCTCTTCCAGTGGTCGGTGATTATCAGTTTTTAATTACTCCACTGCTTCGTTCCCTCCACAGATCCCGGGAGGGGGTGGGGGCCACATCCCAGCTGCACTGCACACTGCCATCTCTCTCCTTTCAGGACCTTCTGGGGCTGCAGATGCAAAGTGCGGCCACTGGCAGCGTGGGACATGGAAACAAAGCACCTGAGACAGATAAAAGCTGCATCACCTGTAACGCTTCTAATAACCACCTCCTCTCAAACTGCACCAACTTCTCCTCGCTGCCTCTGCAGAGCAGCGTCTCTATTTGTTTCTCTTTTTGATACACAGCTGCAATGGGAAGTCATGCATGAAGTTTATTAAGCCTGGGTAATTTTCTATCAGTTCTGCGTGCTATTGATTCCGTCTGTACTGTTATCTGGCTCTGCCTGAACCTGAAAGGTCATTTAAAAACAACAACAAAAAAAGCATACAATTCTTCAAAAATGCAACTATTATGGGATGTAGAATGTTGCCATTTTGGGTGCATTAACAACATGTTGAAAATGAATGTGTCAGAGATACAAATCTTATTAAGGGGACTTTGATGATGCTGAGACCAGAAGGATGGAGCAGTGTGAGCCGAACCCGACGCGGAGCAGAATCTGAAGTCCGCTCCACAAGTTTCTGTCTCAGGGGTGGAAGGAAAATCGGATTTGCTTTGGCTTTCCTCCAGTCCTGCCTCATCCTGAGCCACTGTCCAACCTCTCCCACGTCCTTGGAGTTCCTCCCAGTTTGTGGCATAAGCAGGAGTGAGATCAGCCCGCGCTCTGCCCACTAACGCTCAGTACTGGCGTGGCTCCACCTCGGGCTCACAGTGTCACAAATGCAGATCCATGGTGCAGAAGAGCAAACCTTGGAGCCACCCCAGGCTGCAAAGATCCACACCCAAACGCAGGTGCACTGCCCCATATGAGGGAACACCCGAGGTCGTGTCCCACTCCGAGCCCCAGCCCAGCACAGTGCTTTTCCATGGATGGACCATCAGCCTCGTGCTTTGGGTGACAGAGATCTCGGGAAAACCCAAACCTGGTGCTTCCAGATGGGGTCAACTGGTTTCCCATGGTTTCAGGTGGTCTTGGTGTTCTCGCAGCCGTCAGAGCGGAGCAGTGTGGGGGCACTGGCCAAACCAGACCGCAGCGCAAGGAGACTCTGTCCTGGCAGGGCTGAAAAAAAAGTACAGCTGAAGGCTGCAAGATGAGTTGCGGGAATGAGAGTGCTTTGTGGGACATAATCCAGCTCCTGCTGAGCAGAATCCATCATCCCCTCAGCACGCTCCTCTGCGCCAGCACAGGGCAAAGGCAGCCAGGAGCTTCAGAGCCCTCCAAGGCTGCGCCTGCCAGCGCAGGGAGACGTGGGGCACAGTACCATGGAACCCCACCGTGGCTGGGTTGGAAGGAGCATAAAGATCACCCAATTCCATCCCCCACCGTGGGATGGGTGCCCCCAGCTCAGCCCCTCCATGGGCACCTCCAGGGATGGGGCACCCGCAGCTCTGAGCAGTGCCAGGGCCTCAGTGCCCTCAGGGTGAAGGATCTGACCCCATTCTCCTCTCTTTGAGTTTAACACCGTTCTCTCTGAGGAGGAGGAGATGTGCAGAGGGGAGGAGCAGCCCCACGGCCGTGACATTTGCGATGCATTAAGTTTAAATATTTTCAATAAGGAAAAAACAATCCATTCAAGACTTGCTTTATGATTCATAGTAATTGCAAATAGAAGCAGTTAATATAATTGTCCAGCTGAGACCAGCAGGCCGGGAACATGTAGCAGTGAGGTGTACAATCAGGGAAGGTTGGGAGGGAATTTAAGTGCAGGTTAAGCAAATGCATTACTTTAATAACACGCAGAGACAGCCCTTGTACTTATAAAGAGGATAAAATAAATATTGTACCAGGAATCTACAGAATGGGAGGTTTTATCACCAAGAACTTCCTGCTTGCTGTTTACTTTCCATTTAGGCTTTACAAAAGCCACACTCTCCATGTTGTTAAGCGTGGAAGAGGATGATCTGAATTGACAAACGACCTTATTTGTCCGTATGCTTTACAAGGGAGCCTCAGTTTCTCAAAGAAGAGTGATCACCTCCCAGCAGTTGTCCTGGAGAGAGAAAGATGATTTCTTTGACTTTTTTTTTTTTTGTTAAGGGAGAGCCGTAATTCAAAGCAGTGTTTCTGCTTGTGGCCCTTGGAGGTTGGCCAACCTCTGACTTCTCCACATCTTGGGGGGGGGGGATGGACTGCTCTGCAGTGCTTTCCTGATGGGATCTCAGCCCTCAATGGGCACTGGATGGGAGCATGGGGATAACCACCCAGGCAGAGGGCAACAGTGGCTGCACCAGTTCCGGTATCTCTGCTAATGTCCCTCCAGAGAGGGATTATGGTGCTTTATTTATTAAAAGAGATTTCAGAGGACAACGTGTTAAAGTATCTTGTTCACAGCCTCCTGACTTTAACAGCGTATACAGAGCGAAGCAAGACAGAACATCACCTCATTACAATGATTTATAAAATATTAAGGGTCTTAAAAATTAATTATTCATGGAAACCTTGTTTATGGGGAAAGGATGAGGACGCGTGTGCCCAAATGGGCACCTTGCAGAGCAGGAAGAGGAATGTGGCTGTACGAGTCCCTCTGGGTGTCGGTGGGGGCCTCAGCACCAGCATCACCAGTTGGGCAAGGAGATAACTACAAAATCCAGCAGTACTCCCCAGGAAAAACTCCATGCCCAATGGGAGAGCTCTCTCAGGGCACTGCGGGGTGATCTGCTCTGCTGTGTGGTCATGGATGTAGTGAAGACCATACCCAGAGGGCTCCTGCCAGGGGGGGAGGCAGGGAAGGCAGCTTTAAAGTCGCAGAATTTAGCATAAGGAGGTAATGGGATTGCAGTGGCTTTCCAGTAAATGTCATTGCTGTAATTAGGAAAACAATTATTGCCAACCAGTGGAATTGTCCCCTATCTGTCATTTCAGAGGAGCAGCACACGGCCACACTGTGCCAGCACCACTCAGTGGGGTCAGCACAGGGCAGCGCCCGAGGTCTGGGGCTGAACCCCCCCACCGCTGGCTCACACCCCTGACCCACATAGCTCTGCACTACGGCAGCACTTGGACCCTCCAGCCCTCTGCAGCAAAGAGCTTGAGCAGTGGCTACACTTGCAGATGCTGAGCTGATTTACAGCCTGGAGCCTTGGAGGCCAAACCTGCCCCCGCCTCCAGCAGCACGGAGCTGGAGGAGCTCCAGGGAGGAGGAGGATGGCCCAGGGAGAAAGCTGGCTCTGGAACGCATCATCCCCATCCTCACCTCTATCTGCTTATTTTCTCGGGGAGCAGGCTGCTGTGCATGCAGCTGTCAGCACCCCTGGACACAGTGAGCTCTGGGATGGGGTGCAGCCATCACCTGTTGCCAGCAGCCCTGGGGATGCCTCGTCCCAGGTCCCCGATCCCCCCGAGCCCAACATGGGGCACTGCTGCAGTGCTGCCTGTCCCCGTCCCCATGGAGGTGTCACCATCAGAAGAGCACCCAGAAAACAAACAGCAAAGCAGCATCACACATCCAGATCTCCCACCTCGGGTGGGGAAGGAGCTGCTGCTAAAAAGGAGAGGGGGATGGAACGGGGAATGACATCCACTGAAATCATTTGCTGCATCTCTGCAGCTCTCCGTGATTAACGCTGGCCAGAGTGCTATTAGCAGCCTGGTATGGTGATTAACAAACTCTCCTAATAGCTGTTTTTAAACCTGCTTTAAAAAAGCCAGAGCTGGGAGGGGGTGGGGAGCCCAGGAGGTATCTCCAAGGAAACCAGAAACAAAATGGGCTTTGGCACATCGCAGAGCCAGGCGGGTAATCAAAGATTACAACCAGTTTTAATTTAAGGTTAATTATTGTTTACTCTCCGGAGGCCGCCCCGTCGGAAGGAGCAGCAGCTCCGACCTTCAGCAGCGCGGGGCGGGGGGGGGGGGGAACGGGGGGAGAAAGTGGGGGGGACGTGTCCGACGCTGAGATGGACCCCGTCCCCGTCCCCCGCTCCGCAGCGGTGCCCCCACTGCAGGCGCTGTTAATTAACGTCGCGTTCCCGTCGGTTTCCCACTGTGGGACGGCGCGGCACATCGCCGGCCCCGCTTTGATCAACGAAACGCAGAGTGCTGCTCCGGGCACCGCTGTGCAGCCCGACGGCGTTGGGTCCCACAGCCCCTCAGCCCCACTGGGGGGTGGGAGCTGCTCCTTCCCCATCCCCATCCCCTCGGCTTCCATCGCAGGCGTGGGGCATTTCGCACCGCCCGGAGCTTTTTATTTTCCCCCAAAGCCGTTCGGGCTCTGACAGCGCTGCTGAGGAATGGCAGCCGGGATTAAGGATGGTGACAACTCCCCGAAGCTCTCCTCCCTTTGCTCAGGGACAGACATATTTAATTATGATAGAAAGGCGATCCGAGCGCGCGCTGCAAATACTTAAGGTGATTTGAAGCGTGAAGCTGCATACGGTTTTCAAGATTTGAGTTCCCAATCTGTTCGGGCTTGTTCAGGCTCTCTGTGCTGTGTATTCCCTCCCAGGCTCTGTGTCTCCAGCACACACACAGCCCCAGAGCATCGCGGGGCTTTGGGCCGCACTGTTTTGTGGGCATGGGCTGACTGCAGCACCTCAGAGGTGCTGTCCATCTTCAGGACTGCGGTGCCACGGTCCCATCCCATCTGTGAGGGCCCTTCTCAGCGATCCCTGTGGGTGAAGCTGCCCCAAGCTGCGCTGCTGTGGCCTCGGTGCAATTTGGTGCCCACCTGCGTTCCATTAACTGCACTCTTTCTGCGTTCACTGCTGTCTGAGGTTCCGGGGTACTCAGATGCTCAGTTCGATCGTACAGATCCTCTGGCATTTCTGACGATGCATTTTCTGCAGGAGAAGGGCCGAGGTGCCCCATTTCTATGGACACTCTGTGCTTCTCATCCCTGTGAATCTCTAGGATCATCTGCTAGGATTTCTGTCAGCCCTCGTGGGGACCCACTGTGATTCCCAGGAGGGGACCATCACTCAGAAGGGGAAATTTTGTCTCTTGGGCCCCAGGCCCCGGCTCTGCAGGGTCAGAACTGGCTGATCTTTAGGGGTCCTTCCAACCCAAGCCATTCTGGGGTTCTATCATCTCCCTTGGTGGAAAATAAATCCTCATAAGTCCTCATCTGGCCCCAGATGAATGGGGAAAACAGGGCGAGAAGGGTGCTCTGGGTCTGGTGGTGGGGAGGGTTTGTTTGTTTGGGGTTTTGAGCAGAGGTTTTGCATCCCACCGTTGCCATGGCAGCTGTGGAGCGGACTGCGTCCTTCGGAGCCGCAGGAGCTCAGCACCAGTGGGGAGGGGGGGGGGGGCAAAGAGGGGGCCCAGAGCTCAGCATGCAGCAAGCACGAGGCCCCATGGCCCCACACTTCGAGGGGAAGAGGTGACAGTGAGCACACACAGACCCCATGCAGCACTGCAGCTCAGGGGCACGGGGACGGCAGTGGGCACACATCATCCCCTGCAGCAGCTCCTGTGGGACCCACACACTGATCCCCACTAGCAGCTGAGCCACATTTAAACCCAATCAGCGGTGGCAGCTGCAGATAAGGAGCACATTGCCCTTCCCACCTGGGCTGGGCATCCCCCAAGGCATCACCCCAGTACCGCTCTGTCCCTGAGTTCCCCATAGAGCAGAGGGGCCAGGAGGGGTGGGGTGTGGGGTGTGGGGTGCCAGCTGTGTCCCTTCCCCACATTTCCTGCCCTCGTGGCTGCTCCCAATGTCTGTGGTCCCGCGCTGCCCCTCTCCCCGTTACCCCGAGTGCTTCCCCCCGTTGTCCTGTTGCTCTCTGTGCTGCGGTGTCATTTTATCTTGTTGGAGCACCGCTGGTCCGTGTTTACTTTGTTTTACTTTTGTGGTGCTGTTTTTTTTTTTCCTTGTTCTCTTCATCTTTAAGCACTCACCAGCATGGGGAAGCTGGAGGAAGCGATCTTTCATCCTTATCGAGATTCCTCTCCTTTCATTATCTTCAGTGCTGCTACAGAGCATCAAAAGGGCATCTTTGTTCTTGCAATCTAATGTGATTTTGAATATAGCAATTCGAGCCCTTCGAGAAAATTATGTACGCAAACACACAGCCATTACCAGTCCTCACCCCCGGGTTGGGCTCCGCATCCCTCACTGCGATGCCGCTGCCTCCCCTCAGCCCGAAGCCCCAGATCTCCTTCAGCCATCACATGTGGGGCCACCACTGCACCTCAGACCCTCCCGGACCCCCCCAGCATGACCCCATTGCTGCGTCCCCATCCCGGCCCCGCAGGTGTGGAGGAGGCAGAGCTGTAGGATCTCCCGAGAGGAAGGAACGAGGGGGGGCTCCGTTGGGTTTGGGATAAATGGCCCATGAAAGTGCTGGGGAAAACCCATCTCGGGGAAAGAGAGAAACACGGAGAGACAATGATCTATCTTGGAAGGAAAAGAGGAGAGAGCGGGAAGCGGCTGCCTGATTGTTCCATAAGCACCTCTTAAAAGCAAACACAATAGACATGAGCAGTTTTTAAAATGACAGACAATACAATGGGAGATAATATATTTAAAACCCATATCAGTTGTTAACAGACCATAAAAACGCCGCTACATTAATCTATGCTGTCTGTCATAGACTCATGAAGCAGCTGTGTTATTTTATAGTTTCATTCCTGCGGGCTTCTCTGACACTTCCACAAATACATCTCAATTTATTTGGATAAGAACAAATAGAAATATTGAATTCTTCTTCCCCT
This sequence comes from Oreortyx pictus, assembly GCA_036925125.1. Classification (NCBI taxonomy): domain Eukaryota; kingdom Metazoa; phylum Chordata; class Aves; order Galliformes; family Odontophoridae; genus Oreortyx; species Oreortyx pictus. The sequence goes on from JAUPFR010000027.1 coordinate 5,399,644, forward strand.
GCTTCTGTTGCTCTTTTCTTTTCTCCCCCGGCCCCGGTGGAGGCGGAAGGCGCTCCGTGTGGCTTTGGGGCTGCGCTTTCATCTGCTGCAGCAACGCTTCCATCGCGCGTTGCCAACGTTGGGCTCTGAGTTCCTTCTGTGTCCTCACCTTGAGCCCTGGGGCACAGTTGGGTCGGGGTGCTCTGGGGTCGGGGTGTTCTGGGGTCAGGGTGCTCCGGGGTCGGGGTGCAGCGGTGCCCTATGGGGCCCGGGCAGTTCTCCCCGTCCCGCATCGCTGTGGGCTCCGAGCAGTTTGGAAGTGCTGACGTGGGATGGGATTTCTGCATCAATAGATGTCCACCCTGCACCTCTGTTCTCCCACCTCCCGCTCTCTGCTGCTGCCCTGTGGGGTGGGACCGCTGCATCTCCGCATCGCGCACTAGGTCCCGTTGCTTTGCTGCCTGTTTGCTTTTCTTTCTGAAGACGCAGAAGGAGGAGAAACGATGCGCTCCTTTGCTCCCTGGGAACACAAAGCATGGGTGATGTGTTTGCTGAAAGCCATGGTTTTGTTTTCCCTCTGAATCTGCACTGAAGTGGTGAAGCATGGCTTTTTGGGATCGTTGATCCACGCAGCCATAAAGCGAAGCGCGCGGTGGCTCCGGCAGCAGCTCCTGTCCACACGCAGTGCTGTGCCCTTCCACAATATCCCCTCCCACTGAGCACCCCGTCCCGAAATGTGCCCCATCCCACGGGCACTGCTCAGCCCTGGGGCTCTGCCACACCGCCCTGAGCAAAAGTTCCGTGTGAATTATTCCGAGCGATGATGCACTGCAGGTTCAAAGCTTGGGGATGGGCTTTGGAGTGGGTCCTTCAAAGCAGAGGCAGCCCTGTTTGGTCCCGCAGGACACTGGCTGGGAATTGCTTCAGATGCTGCAAAGCACGTGGAACGTGGCTCTAATGAGGAGGGAGCGGAGCTGGGGCTGCCTGGGGATGAGGGGGGGGGGATGGGAAGGGCTGGTGCTCACCAAGCGGGTGCAGATCCCTGTGATGCTGAATCAAGTCTAGATCATACATCATCTGTGGCTGAAGGGTGGTCCTGGTGCTGCCTGCGAGGGGAGCATCCCCCCAGCACTGCTCCCACCCCACCATGGCCGTGGGCAGCTCTGGGCAGTGGGGTCTGTGGGTGTGTGAGCACTGAGCCCGGAGCAGCCTGCGAGCAAACGGCTGCACAGCTCTGAGCTGACAGGAGCAGAGCTCTGAAATCCTACGCAAAGGTTAATGATGTCCTGACAGTGTGCAGCATCTCCTCCTCACAGATCCCGAGTGGGAAATTGAGGCTGAGTGGCAGCCCCGAGAGCTGCAGACAGTGGGGCCGGGCCGGGCTGGGAAGCAGAGCAGGGACAGCAGCAGTGCTCCTTAGCACGGCACCAAAGGTTACGTGTGGATGACAGACGTTCATCTGTACACTTCTACGATTGAAGGGAAGTAATTGTGTGAGTGGCAGCAGCAGCACAGAGAGAGGGTTTGTGCTCTGACTGCCAGAGGGGACGTGGGAAGGGTCGGGGTGCAGCTCTGCTTCGGGTTTGGGGCTGTAGAGGAGCAACGGTGATGGCAAGAGTGATAATAAAGGTGTTTCCTCCTGTCTCCATATCTCCAGCTTGCTTTGTGGATGACGTTCTCACTTCCACATCATTGACGGAGATGTGCTCAGTGATTTCCTAATGGGGGAAATCCGATCAGTGTTGTGGGGATGGAACAGGACCAGGAGCTGGAGGCTGTGGGCAGGGCGATCAGCACCGCGGCCGAGGACGTGGGAAAGGGCAGTGCTGGGGGAGGGCAGCAGTGTCAGCTATTGCTGCATGCAGTGACGGTTCCTGACTTCTATGCTGCTTTGCACAGTGTTTTTTTTCTCAACTTGAGGCACGGGAACCAGGGAACTTTGCTTCCTAAGCACCAGAAAGGAAGTTCTGGTTATTTCAGGCTTAGTTTTGTCCATCAGAACAAAATGTGCCATTCAGGAAATACATCACAACGTGGTGTGGCCAGTGGGAAATTTCAGCTTTAACATGAGAAGTACCCACACGTGGAGAACAGCGAGGACACTGCTCCGAGTGCCCTCAGAAGATGCAGATGGACCTGGATGGGGCATGGGGCAGAGAATGCAGAAGCCTTCAGCCCCACTTCAGCCCCATTTCAGCCCCATTTCAGCCCCATTTCTGCCCATCTCACCCCGTTCTGTCCCATTTCAGCCCACCTCGGCCCTGCCGTGCACGATGCTGCAGCATGGTAGTGCTGCTCAGCACTGGGCTCCCTCTCACCATGCGGACACCACCTCCCCACGGTTCCATCCTCCTAGATCATTAGAAGAAAACAATTACTATGCAAATCTTAATGAATCAAGGCCGCAGCCCACAACTGGGAGCATAAATATCAAAGTGTGGGCTCCGATTGAAGGCAGAGGGAGAAGTGTAATTAACTCCAATGTGGAGCATGGGGCTGCAGGGCAGGAGGGAGGGGATGGGGGGCCCGGGCTTCCCCCACCCTGCCCCACTGCTGCCCCATAGGACGTGGCTCCCTGTCCTGGCTCTTGGCTCCCAGCTCAGAATTAAAAGGTTATTTGAGACTTTGCCAATTGCTTTTGATCTGGTGATGAAAGACAATGATAAATCTTAAGAGACCAAAATTAATAGAGAGGAAATTGATTTTGTAACGTGTGGACTTGTTTTATTAGGCTCCTGCAGGCTGAGAGAGATTGGGAAGGCAGCGGTGCTCACGTGGGCACACCCCCATGCCATGCCTCAGCTCTGGGCAAAACCGAGCTGGGCTGTCCCTGTGCCCCCATGGCTGTGGGGTGGGGGTTGGGGGGCGATGGTTTGGCAATATGGAGTTAGCAGCTGAAGGACTGGGTGCCTGTGTCTGTTTATTAATTATAATGACTCGGGATCATTCATTAAGAGCTGGAATTTATTTATCAGACAGAGCGGAGTGCCATGCAGCATTAGGGTTCAATTTTGTTCTGCATGGAGCCCAGGAATTAGGAATGACTCTGTGCATTGGGCAGGAAAGAGATGTACGTATCAAGCTAATGACATGAGAGTGGAGCAAAATTGAGATACATGGCGCATGCCCGCTCCGCTCCGGAGGAGTAAATGGACGTACACATTATTATTGCAATATAATTTGAGCAAAGTATTTTCCTCGGATCTAGAGCGTTTGCTATCGTTAATTGAGATCCCCACGTTCAGTGCCTTTCATTATAGCGAAGCTCTGGAGCGGAATACTCTCAGTTAATGATCAGAGCAAGATGGAAAGGGCACTGCTGGAGCTGCGTGGCGCGGGGTGGGCTGGGGGTGCTGGGTGTGCTCCGCTGCTCCGCGCGGTGCTGAGCCCGGAGCTCAGAACTCAGCAGCACTGTGCTCAGCACCGCCTCAGCTGCCCCTCCCAGCAAAGCCCGACCTCAGCTCTCACCCTAAGGTCCTCCATCTGCAGGAGGAGTACTCGCTGGAGAAGCTCGAGGCCACGCATGGGGCCCTGGGCAGCCCGAGCAGCAGCAGCCTGCGTTACAGGTTGGAACTGGAGGATCTTGGCAATCCCCTCCAACCCAAACCATTCTGTAATTCCGAGACTCCATAATGACTCTAAGATGCTATGGACTACATGACCTTTGGGACCCCTTCCTCCCCAGACCCCTGTGATTCTTTGATTCTAAGGGCACTCCCTGTTGCACCCCTCTTCCCTCTTCATGCCCATCGCAGGGGGTTGGCAAACGAGGCTGAATTGGAGCAATACCAAAAAAAACACAGCATTTTGAAAGCAGATGATCGCTGAGACTCCTCCCAACCCATCCATCCCACTCTGTTCTATGATTTCCTGCCTTGTGCATCCCCTGCAAAGCTGCTGAATAATGAACAGCTCCTGCCCAGGCCTTGGGGGTCTCAACCCCCCTTAAAAAGCCGAACCTCCCTATGAGAGCTGCAGCCCTCCATCCCTCCAACATCTCCATCCCCCTCCACCTGCACGCAGCAGGCTTCGCTTTTCATTACAGATAAAAATAACCACTGTCAGAAGGTTTTCCTCCCGCGGCCGCGCGTGGAGCCGGCAGATGAGTGTCGGCTGAGCCGGCCCAGCAGGGCTGGGAGCCGAGAATTCCTCTGGAGTTTTTCTAGGTTTAGCGAGGCGGAAAATAGACAAGGAGAACACAAAAGCAAAGGCCGTCACTCAGGGTAGCTTTATCTCAAATTAATCCTGCCAAAACGTGGCAGCGAGGAAGAGGCAGCGGAGGGAGGCAGAAAATCAGAGCAGCGCATGGGCGGCTCCGATCCAAAGGTCGTTCCTCCTGCAAAGGTCCATCCCACAGCTCAGGGCCACAGCTCCGCAGTGGGATCCCATTCTCATCCTCTGTGCACGTCCCAGGGATTCCCTCTCCTCACAAATCCCTGAGCAGCTCTGAGAAGTGACCTCAGCTTTGTTTCCAAATCAAATGTTGGGATGAAGGGCACCCAACCCGTGCCAGCACGTCCCAGCACTGCGGAGGGGACAGGGATGGGGTGGCCCTGATGCACAGTGCTGGGCTGGGGACTGCTTCTTCTCCCATCACTGCCCTTTGGGAATTAGATTTAAAATGTGATACACACACACAGAAGCCTCCTGGGGCTCCAGCGCTGCCGGAGCCTCTCATACCATCCCTCTGCTTTCTACCGATGCTGTTCTTTTATTTATTCTCCCTCTTCCCAGCTCCATTGCCCGTTGCTATAGCACCTGCAGTGCCCTCTGTGCCCACCAAGCCCATGTGATTGCAGAGCTGTGCAGCCTCAGCTGCTGCCCCCACCCCACATGTGGGGCACCAGGACCGCCCGCATGTGGGGTTTGGGGTGCGGTGTCCCCCACTGCCATCCTTCCCAGCACAGTGCAGACGTCACTCCCAGATGGGTTGGAAATGAGGCGGTGGGAGCCAGGAGTATCCCTGCTGCATGGTGCTGCCGCTCTGGTGCCGTCTCCTCCCTCTCCTCGTTCTCAGCTGAACAGTTTCTCACCGGAAACAAAAAACCCCTTCCGTGCTGCAGAAAACCCACATCTGCCAGCTTTAAGCGAGGTGTTATTTGAAGCCGGAGCTGCTGTCAGATGGTGGCAGCCTGGAAGTGGAGTACTGCGTTCACACAAGGACCTGGGGAGATCTGCGCCGTTCTCTGCCTCTCCCCCTGCTTCATTTTTCACATATGCAGCCCCACTGCCCCTCTCCCAGCTCCACCCCAGTCCCCCTCCCCTATCCTGTGCTCCTCAGCTCAGAGCATCCTCTGCACTGGGTCCTGTGCCACCGCCTGCAGCAGCACTCTGCACTTCTTTTACACTGCCTCAATGAGCACATGGACATCAGGGAGCAATGAAGGCTGAGGCCTGGAGGAGACCAGGCTCCGCATGTGGTGTCAGAGGGGGAGCTGGGGGGAATGGGGCACATCTGGCAGACGTGCACCCACTCAGCACTAACACATCTGGACAGGCAGACGCACATCTGCCAGAGCTCATCAGGCAGGTCCCAGCTCCGCAGCACCATCCCCGTGGGTACCGGAGGTGGCACAGGAAAGCTCAGCTGGAAGAGAAGCAGTGAATCCCAGGGCACGATTGGGGTGGGGGGGGGGAGGGGGCTCTGCCTTCAGCTGCAGCAGCTGCTCCGTGTCCCAGGCCCAGCCCTGCTCCCAGTACAACCCAGTGACCCCAGGGCTGAGCTGAGATCTGCACTCACACACCTGAGCAGTGGGCAGTGGGTTGGGCAGCATCATGTTGGATATCAGAGTCGCCCATGTACCGGGGATGAGTGGCCAGGATGCATTCCAAGCTGCTCCAAGTGCATCTGGCACATCCAAAGCTAAAACCAGCCAAGCCATTTGGCCAGCGGCCAGGTGGCAACTGGGGCTGGAAAGGGGCTGAAAACCTGAAGGATTTACAGCCTCTGAAACCTTTCTGTGTGATTAGAGAGAGGACCATGGGCAAACTGGGGCTGCGTACCCAGCACAGGGCACATGCAACAGGAGAGGGTTTGGGAGAGGGAAAGCAGAGTGAGATCTGAACGGGTGCAGTGTGGGCTGTGATGTCACACCCCCAGCAGCACCGCTCCGCAGGTCGGTGCCAACGTCAGCCGGGGATGACGTGTGCTGTGCTGGCAGCCGTCCCTGCGGCGCTGGGGATGTGGGTGCTGTGCTCCTCTGCTGCAGGTTGTGTGCAGGTCAGCGCCTGCCTCTGCCTGCTCAGCGGTCAGGCTGAGCTTCCTGAGCTGCTGGAGTGAAAATTTCAGCTCATTAATTAAGTTCAGAAAATTAGAAAGTGGGCTAAATATAGCTGCCCAATGAGACTGCAAAGCGAAAGGAAAACACCCTTCAGCCGCCTCGCACACCCACCCACCCACTCTGGCAGGCAGAGGAGAGACAGAAATTCCCATTTAAACGCCAATCCCTCACGCAGGAGTGAAGCTTAGGGGGGATCCGGGATGCTGGAGTGATCAATTCAGCCAGAAAGATGTGGGCAAAAGATCTCTCCCCTCTTCTCTGCCTGTAGGGATGTGGGGTCTGGGAGCTGAGCTCCTGCTCCCCAGCAGGATGGGGACAGGGGAAGGGAAAGGAAGGAAAAAAGAAGGAGAAGAAGGAGAAGGAAAGGGAAAAGGAAAAAAAGGAAAAGGAAAAGGAAAAGGAAAAGGAAAAGGAAAAGGAAAAGGAAAAGGAAAAGGAAAAGGAAAAGGAAAAGGAAAAGGAAAAGGAAAAGGAAAAGGAAAAGGAAAAGGAAAAGGAAAAGGAAAAGGAATTTTGATCTCCCACCTTGAGGGCAGGCATAGCATTAAAGCCTCATTTGTTCAGCACTGGTGTCCCATACGGCACATTTCACTCAGCCTTAGTAGACTGTTTCCCACTTTATAGCCTGGGTGATTTAATGAGGTCCAAACAAAAGCTGCTCTCCCTGCCCCGAGCACGGTGGTTCCTGGTCACATAGCCGAGTGCTGGAGGGCTCACCTCCTTGGCAGCTCCTTGGGGACATGCACCCACACGCAGCATTCACACATTGTGGGTTGCAGAACTGCCATCACTTCCAGTTCCCTTTGTAAGGACTCTTCCATGAGGAGGCCCCAGCTCTGCCACGCGGGGAGGAGACAGCGATGGGCTCTGCTGCACCAGGAGGAGCGCAGGGGACAGCGACTGCCAAAACACACAGGTCTGGCCCCAGTGAGCAGCTGAGCAAAGAAACCTGTCCTGGACTCAAGGCGAGGAGGAGGGCTGCGTGTCACGGCTGCTGGCAGGAGATGCACTGCCCGAACCAAAGCGGAGCATCGCACGCAGAGTGTGCTGGAGCCGGGCTGCAGCACTCAGAGCCATTTTTAAGCTTGGAAGCGAACAGGATTCATCAACATTTTATAGCTCCTGCTCTGCAGAAACGGCGACCACGAGCCAAACTCTTCTGTCCTTTGCCTCCCTGCAACACCAATGACTTTGGTGCAATTGAAAGCCAGTTCCAGCCCGTAATTTTTCGTTGCAAAGACAGAATTCAGCCCATAATGTTCTTGATAAAGCAAAGTACCAATGACACAGCTGAAAAACATCAGAGGAGCAAAGAGCAGTGAAAGCTTCCCTGGGCTTCCATATGGCATCGCTCCATCTTGGACCGCGCTGCCGGAGTCATCCAGCTTCAGCTGCTCTGTGCTATCTGAAAACATTGATGTGGAGGATGCGGTGCAGGCACGGAGCTCTGCTCTCCCGACACATTGATATTCTCCCCCGTACTGCCGCGCTTTCAGAATGTTTTGTTAAGTTAATTTGTATCCGCAGCCACTTGTGAATTTTTCAGATTATTTGATCTGTAACCGAACCAACACGAAGCGCAAGGATTGTTCCGCAGGACGTTCAACCTGCGCTGCGAGCAGGAGCGGGTCTGCAGGACGGCTCACACATCCCTGCACATCCCCGTCCACCTCTTCCCATCTCTGTCCGCCCCTGCTCAGGGGGCTGCAGACTCAGTCCCCCCTCCAGTGCCGGCATTTGCTGGTAGCAGTGTGTGGCAGCAGGGGCTGCTCTCTCCCCAGCAGTTCCCCATCTGCCTGGCCATGGGGAGCCCTGGGCTGAGCGCAGTGCTGCAGCTGTGCCTCCCCAGGGTGGGAGCTCCTTCCCCTGTTGCTGGCCCCACTCTGTGCAGCGTTCTCCTGTTGGACCTCTCGGGTTCCTCCGCACCCAGCTCTCAGCCCGTCCGGGGGTCACCGAGTGCAGCACGGCCTTCTGGTGGGGCAGGCGGTGCTCTCAGCTTCGCATCCCCTCCCTGCTATCTCTCGGCCATGAAATATACATGGAGGCATCGATTGTGATCAAATATCACCCATTTCCAGC